>JARDYJ010000001.1:141078121-141678121 GCA_029215755.1 Spea hammondii | reverse complement strand
GGCCCTCCCTGACTATATCCACAACAGTAAATGTACAGGTAGGGGCTCACCCTATAGAGATAACAATCCGAGGAGAGAAATTCGTAGCACGCCAACAAGAAGCACAGAACGATAATGAAGAAGCAACAGGAGAAGCAAAATGGCGTCTAGATCTCGAATCAAGGAAAAAGATGCGAGATCCGAGATCCAAAATGGCCGCCGCTATGAAGAAACAGCCCGAAAGACACCATAAAAATGGGCGCCATACGGAAGAAAAGGTATAACCAAGATGGCGATGCGAGACCAAGATGGCCGCCGGGAACAGACAGTGAGTACGGGCGAGAACCAAGATGGCGACCGGAGAAGAAGTAGACAGACGGTGCAGAGGAGCAGGGAAAGAAAAAAAGAGGGACAAACCCTTACAAAAAAAATTACTGCAGTTTTTCTGAAGTAATACTGCAGTTTTTTGGACATGAAAAAACTGCAATACTGCACTTTTACTGCATTTGTACTTCACTGTACTGCAGTTTTACTGCACATTTACTGCACTTTTTTTTTATATTGCAAACCTACAGTTGTACTTCAATGTACTGCAGCTTTATTGCATTTGTACTTCCGGACAACAATAACTGCAGTAAGACTGCAGTACAGTGAAGTACAAATGCAGTAAAACTGCAGTAAATGTGCAGTAATACTGCAGTAAAAGTGCAGTATTGCAGTTTTTTCATGTCCAAAAAACTGCAGTAATTTTTTTGTAAGGGAAAACTTAGAAAGAAAGCACAACCAGCCCCCAAAAACAGGGGACAAGTAAACAACAGAACAGCAATAATGCTAAAAAGTAATAATCAATAAGAATAACAACTTTAAAGTAATAATAAACAAAACAATAATAACAATAATATACGATAATAATAATAATCATAATAATAAAAAGTGAAATACAATATGTAGATAATATTACTAGGAAAATAGAGAAGTCAAACTCCAATAAGGAATAGACTGACCTTGCTAGCCGTGATGAGCAGCAAAGAAAGATGAAGGGGGATCGCTCAGGGTTTATATACCTGTCATATGCTGTTTTCTGTTGGTTGTTTGCATTCGTTTGTTAACTTTCCTTCTGCTGTTGGTGAGAGTAAAGGAAGTTATGCAAAATAGGAAGCCTCCTGTCTTGCCTTAAAATTGTAACAAGGTGCTGGCACTCCTTCAAAGAAGAGACGATGTATCACAACATTTGTAGCTAATCATTTATTTGGGTCCATAGTCCCATAATAAAACAAATGCCATAACAATAAACAACCTGGTAGAACCCACCAATATCACAGCAAAGGAAGCATGCTGAACTTGTTTTGCACCAAAAGGTGCTATGTCAAAAAAAAGTTTGTTTTACTACGAGAGTATGGACTCAAATATATGATCAGCTACAATTTTATGATACATCACTTGTTTGTCTCTTCTTTGAAGGAGTGTCAGAATAAAAAAATAGCCTCAACAAAGCATTTTAGTAACCCCAGCACTTAGTAAGTTTTTTTTATACTGTGTCTTCACACTAAAGGTTTGCAGTCTAGTATTTAATACGTTTAAAATGATATATATATATATATATATATATATATACACCGTATTTGCTCGATTATATATATATATATATATATATATATATATATATATATATATATATATATACCGTATTTGCTCGATTTGCTTGATTATAAGACGACCCCCCAAAATCAAAATATTAATTTAGGAAAAAAACAAAAAGCCTGAATATAAGTTTTACTATTAAATATTCATTCCTGTAAACTATTTTTTCATATTTAATAAAAGCTATGATTGAGAAAAATATACATTTTTTTATTTCCTTTTATTTGCCAACCTGCCCCCCCCAGTTATGCACATCTGCCCCCAGGCTTGCCACTCTGCCCCCAGAAATGCCTTATACCCCCTATTTTCCACTCTGTCCCATGATATGCCTTTTAACCCCCTATATGCCCCTCTGCCCCATGATATGCCACTCTGGCATATAGGGGGTTAAAAGGCATACCATGGGGCTGAGTGGCATATAGGGGGTTAAAATGCTTTTTTGGAGATATATATATATATATATATATATATAACTGCTAACAGCAATCTCACTCCTATCAAGCCAAGGCAGCCGTACATGCTGGAACCTGGGGATGATAGTAGTGGGATTATAGCCTCCCTATGCCATGCTACCACCCCCACCCCCCTTTACACATCCATGCTATCACACACACACTCATTCACAAACATTTAAATACTCATTCATTCCATTAATCACACATTTCACACATTAATCACAAAAACCCTCCCCCACCCCCTTACCTGAACTGCAGATCTCCCACTCGCAGACTTCTGCAGGGGCCCGGCTGTGTGAGCAACTTCTCTGGCCCCGCCCCCAGAGGAAGGAGGGGGGGGCAGCATTATGTGACACTCTGCTAGCTTCCTGTTCTCCTACTGCTAGAAGAGACGCTGCTCGCGACCAAAGCACCGGTAAGCAGCATGGCCCCAGCAGAAATGTTTTTGAGGTCTGATTAGAAGACGACCTCGATTATAAGACGAGGGGTATTTTTCAGAGCATTTGCTCTGGAAAAAACCTTGTCTTATAATCGAGCAAATACGGTATATATTGTGGCAGGATGGCCCAATCAAGACAAGAAACTCCAGCAGAATAAAAGCAAAATGTAATTTTTTGCAGCTTGCTGTAAGGTCCACAGTGTTGCACTTCACAGGATACATAAACAAACCAAAACAAAAAACAAATCCTACTCCATCTTGGAGACTAACTATACAAGGTTCTTACCTCACTAACTAACCGGCCAGCTAATCCAGTCCCAGTCATAAAAGTAGCAGTAGCACAACACAGTGAGAGAGAGAGAGAGAGAGAGAGAGAGAGAAAAGTCAATTGGCCAAGCAATGCTACTATACAACCTACACATGTGACCTATACATGGGTCACATGAATACTCAAATAGTAAAATGTGAATCACAAAGTGGATCAAACCTTGTCATTGAACCTTTACACATCGTTTTGTCAAAGAGGAGAAGAAGACAAGAACATTTTGCACCTCATTTTATTTCAAAGCAATAATCTGTAGCACGACTCTTTTTTTTCCCCAAAGAGCATTATCCGCTATTTAAAAGCAAAACAATTTCATGAAGTATTACCATCAATCACAAAGCAAAACAGTTTTATGCAGGTTGTTAGACCCACTTCCAAGGCCGACAGTCACTAAAATACCTCAGCTTTCAAAATCTAACCATTGTCATTTGCTATTAGTGTGTTACAAGTCCTTGAGCAGAACAGAGGACTTTTGCAAAACATTTAAGGTTAAATATTAGATTGGATTTTTGTTAAAATGTACACATCTATACTGTATATTCCTTCATATTTTAACAACCTGTTAAACATTATTATCAGATCTAAGTAAAAGGTCCAAGACAAGGACAGTGACGTTGAATATTTGACAGTAGGTAGTTTGGAAATACATACATATTTGCTAGTCGGGGGCATTCTGCTATGTTCATCTACATAGAGGTACTTGATTTTACAAGGGCTATTTTTGGCTTTAACTCATAATTTTCTGAGACTTCCGAGTCATGAAATTCAATCCAATCTCAATCTTGCATGAGATAAATGTTGCTTTCCATAAAGGTTGTGTTCCACAGACTCAATCTAAATGTAAAGGAGTTTATAGTGGTTTCATTGCTGTTTGGAATGTCATACAAAAAATGAATAAAAAGAAAGAATGAGCTATGCAATCATCAAAATGTGCAGCTCGATATCCCTTACTAGAGCTGGTTCCATTTTTGTTTTACTATTTATAGTGGACATGGTATCTAGAGACATTTTGGACACTGAACATCAAAGGAGCCATTTGGTATGCTGATCCTCTCTAAAGTTAACTAGAATATAATTGTTGATTGTCTGTAATTATGTTATGGTAACCATTTTGATATATTGTTTTTACCGCCAGAGGTATTAACAAAGTATATAATTATATATCATAACGTCTCTTGGTATTCGTCTTTACATAATTTAACTGTATTTTTGAATCAAATAAATTTATTGTTGTATTGTTAGATGTGTTTTGTCAAAATTGTGTATTAAATATTGGCATAATTTTGCATAAAATAGGCCACGACTGCTACAGTATTGAAATGTCATACACGAATAAATGTTTGTTTTTTAAAAAAACAAAACACGTAATACTAAGTATTGAGGAGAGTGTGTTCGATTAAACACTCTCTGCTTGGATTAGGCAGTCTTATCATCCATACTATATAAGGGTAAAAAATAATATTGTAACGCTTATACAGAATGAAATTATTTGATATTTCCTCTGTTATACCTGAGATAGCAAGTCAAGAATGAACTTTTTTGGAGCCCTGTAAAATGGTCAATATGGTATTGTGAGGACAAGGACATCCAAAGAGAACATTCTATATTTAGTCTAAAATGTTCACTTAACACTATGTAAACCCCATCATGACTTTATGATACATTGTAAAAGCAACAAGAAAATGATTATAGCTCAGCGAGACTATTACTTTTATTTTTTTTTACTTTTTATAATATTTTTGACCGAAGAGCCATATTTCTAGGAGCTACCCTTCTCCAGTTATTGGTTAAAATATAATTATACAAATAAAATTATACATTTTCATATTTCCATACTTGGAATGAACAGAAAATGTGGAACTTTTTCCAGTCTATTGTAGTATATAGTTAACAATAACATTAAAAACTGATCTTTTTAATTACCAGTAGGAATCTACACACTTTTGATGTCAATGCAGGGGTTTATGCACTCCAGGGTGATTTATGAACTAGTTGGCTATAATATAAATAGTAACCTATGTTTAATATAGGTTTTCTATGTGTTTGCGCCTCTTTATCAGAGAATGTGGTTGTGGAAAAAAGCAAAACAGATTCAAGTGACCTCTTTTGCTCTTCTTGTGTGTCCAAGGAAAAAAAACAAATTAAGAAAAATGATCAAGCACTGTAGGAAATTCCGAGAAGTTAAAGAACTTCAGCAACAGACAGATTATGCCTAAATACACGATGGATCATATTCTCTGCTGTGTTTTAGAGGCCCAACTTGATTTCAAAATACAAGATGTAATTTTGTCCTCGTCTGCCTGCGCCCAAGGGAAAAAAGTTTACTTGAATATTTCTCATTCACACTCTCCCTGTCCATTCCTTAAAAAAAAACAAAAAAAAAAAACCCGGCCCCCCACAACCAATACCTCCACCATAGTCTTCCTCTTGTGTATCACTGTCATGTTTTTTTTTTGCTGGTGTTTTGGATGCTTTCCAATAAAGCCTTTCTTCAATTGATGAACTGCTCCAAATTATGTGAATATAAATGTACGTGCACGGAGAGAAAAATAAGACACACGACACACTCTGGGTCAGGTCCAAAATCACTCTGCTTTATTTTGTTTATATTATAGATTATATAGTGTCCGGAAAGAGAGACGTCAGGTTACGTAAAGCTTATTAATTGGTTAATCCTGAAACTATGCGGAAATAAAAAAAAACATAAAAAAAATCTAACACTTTTATTTAAAGTAAGTAACACACCAAAATAGGACAAAACAATTAAATAACAATATTAATATATATATATATATATATTAATATTGTTAACAGCAATCACATTCCTATCATGCCCAGGCATAGCCAGATTCCAGGATGTACTCGCAGACTTGGCATGATAGGAGTATGATTGCCCTATCTATCTATCCCCTCTCTGAATCCCTCAAACGGGGGAGAGGTCATCACCAGAAACTCTGTCATTTTGGCTCTTTCAAGTTCACACAGGAGAATGTGGATGAGAGTGTGAGAGAGTGGGGGTAAAAAAACGGCAAATTCAGAGCTTTTTGATTCTTTTTGTTCACTTCATCTGGCCTCTTTTTCTGAGATTTGTACAAATTGACAAAGCCGGCAACATTTGCTTGCAATACGTAGGTGATGCCATATAGGCTAAAAATGCATTGTAATCAGAGTGGCTATGTGTAAAAATTCCTTCTGATACTGTTAGAATATTCTTTGTCTTGAATATCTAAACTTCTCCAGTGACCAAACAACAATCAAGACCACAGCTATAAAGTCTTCTTAAGCAGGTTTATTCTATAACAAAGTATCAATATACATACAATACTGGTTGCTGGAAATGGTGGTAACAGATACTGTAGGCTCAGTATTCTTGGTGAGATGAAGGTGAAAGTGTAGAAAAAGACCTTGTCCTTGTAACCATGCCTATTTATACCCATTTACATTTGGTTAGGGTATACGTTAAGGAATCCTATTGGAACAGTCATAGGATACACTGGCATTCCACAGAAGACCCTCTAAGCTACGTCACATAATTTATAACATATGTCCCTAGCACTCAAGTTGCATTTGCATTCAAATGTGCAGGACAAAATAAAAGTATAAAAATGATTTCTTACAGATATAAAGATGAAAAAGTGGTTGTGACGGAACCCTCCATCACTAGGGCCACTGGAGAGGCCTGACAGCCAGCCTCCTCCCTACCAACTATGGGCCCTGGCTTTGTAAAGACTTCTGTGTCTACCCACATCAGTATATCATCTCATCACTTGCTGAGGGGATTATCTTTGGCAGACAGCCAGGATCGGTAACCAGTGACTGCCATTGTTTGTTTAATGTCAGACCCCCCCCCCACCCCATGGTGCATTAATGTGTTGTATAAGTCAGTACCCCCCACCACCACTACACACATTTATCCCGGCCATCCATGGAACTGATTTTGGCCAGTAATAGATAGTGGAGGTTGGGACCCCATTGTATTGTTAATCCCTTTACCGACCCTGTTGTCTATGGAAGGCAGATTAAGGGGGCGGTTTGTATCCAAATATCTTGATTAATGTTAATGCGTGTTTTGCTTTGCTGGCTATATCCAGCCCTGCGTGTAAAAAATAAAATAGTCTTAGTTTCGGTTTATATCCGAAAATGAGTCTCGGCTAGGGACTGGGAAACTTGGGAAAGAGTGTGTTTTTTTTAGCTGTAACCCCAAAGAGGTTGATATACTAAAATAGTATGTAACTGGTAAAATCACTTCAGTATATACTTTGGAGATGTAGTTGGCTGATCTACTAGTCTTAAATAAATAGCATGTCAAGGAACTGTGGCTGGCAAAGTGGAACTGAAAACATATAGGTCTTCCTCAGCAAATATGCATTTTCTCAAACTTCAGCAGGAACATTTTAATGACATTGCATTCTAAATATATAGACATTAATATGTAGTTGCCCCCCCCCCCCTTGCAGCTAAAACAGCTTCCAATCTTCTGGATTTTTTTATTTTTCTTCTGCGGGAATTTGTGCACATTCATCCAAAAGAGCATTTGTGAGGTGAGGCACTGATGTTGGGTGAGAAGCTAACAATCTCTGTTCCAGTTCATCCAAAAGATGTTCTATGGGGTTGAGGTCAGGGCTCTGTGCAGGCCAGACACGTTCTTCCAAACCAAGTCATTCAACCATATTTTTGTGCACTTCCCCAAACTGATCCATACCAAAACATTTTGGACAATGCTATGCTTCCAACTTTGTGGGAACAGTTTGGGGAAGGCCCTTTTCTATTTTAACATGACTGTGCCCCGGTGCACAAAGCAAGATCCATAAAGACATGGTTAGACAAACCTGGTGTGGAAGAACTTGACCGGCCTGGTCCTGACCTTAATCCCATTGAACACCTTTGGGATGAACTGGAGCAGAGATTACGAGCCAGGCCTTCTCATCCATCTCACCTCACAAATGCTCTACTGGATTAATGGGCTAAAATTCATAAAGAAACACGCCAAAATCTTGTAAAAAGCCTTCCCAGAGGAGTGGAGGTTGTTATAACTGCAATGTATTTATAATGCAATGTCATAAAACTTCCTGTTGGTGTAATGGTCAGGTGTCCCAATACCTTTGTCCATGTAGTGTATGTAATCAGACAATACCTTTTGCCTCTTAAAAAAAATCATGTCCAATAATGCAAATTTCTGCTAAAATAAAAACATGTTTTTATAAATCCATATATTACACCTTCTAAAATTTGAACAAAGAGTAATATCTTGCATTTAAGATTTTTAGGTTTTTCCATATTCCCAGATAATCAGTTAGATTTAGTAAACAAGTTAAGCATTTTTTCCTCTATAAGTGCTTCACTTTAACCACTCCTTCCACTATACTTTTGTCCTTGAGGACAAATCCAAATGAGTTTAAATCCAAAGCCACAATGAGTTACACACGTCTGTAATTTTTTTGAGTGTCTACTTTTTTCCCGGGGGTAATGTCCAATTATAATATCTACCTCTAGCTAGTGATAATGAATTCTATTCTGTGTGGTAATAATTGCTCTGGGTTGTAGCAACATTTTCCAGATGTTCCATATTATGCTCTCTGTACTGATTTTCTTGGATGCACCATTTAATAAAGAAATAGATTTTTCCCTATTGATCTAAGAAAAGGCTTTTTAATGAAAAATCTCTAATTTGCTCCCTAATTACTTACAACCCTCGGATTCTGTGTCCTGTGAGCACCCACAGAGCCTAACAAAACACAGTTTATGATGTAGGAGAAACTACTGTATCATTTAAACTTTTCATCTATATCCTGTACCAGCACAGACATGCAATTCACTTGCTAGTGTGATATTTAGTAATAACTTCAGAATGCTGCCGTTGAACCACGGTCATCTTGGGACCCTGAAAAGCTGGTATGAATTCTACACTCCAAAAAGGAGTGATCTGAATAGTAACATCACAAAGGAACAATAGATTACACTTTTCATATTTAGTGTTGGCTGGGTGTCAGAAGAACTACATTTTATTTATTCACAGGTAATAACAGAGATAAATATACAATGTATGTATATATATATATATATATATATATATATATATATATATATATATATATATATATATATATAGATAGATATCATACACACACTATAAGTATTGAAGCAACAAGCCCTTATATTACCAACCCAATCTTCCTAAATCTTACTGACATGTAGCTGTGCAGTCCCCATGCCTCAACCCTAGCTCCTATTCCACGGATCAGTTTCTCATCAACCAGAAAGGGCGGGAACATGGAAAAAAATTGATAACTTGATTCCAACCTGGACCACTACAACCAATCATGTTACCTCATATCATGCTTTCAGTATGGTTCTCCATCATTTGCATTCCTTTTGAGATTTTTCCTAGAAAAGGAGGGATAAAAGTTTCCACGCCAGGGATCTTCCTGTTTTCTGGATGTACATGATTCAGGCACATACAAAAAAGAGTGATGCTAGTTCAGACCAAAACAGACAGCACTTAAATAGTCTGCACTATGTTGAAGCCACACTCAGGGAAGTCTCACACATGCCATTACAAAGGAAAAATCTCCATGAAAGCAGAGCTGAAATGTGAATATCATTTGCACAAGAGAACCAACAACCTCTGACATTATTATTCCCCTATTACGTAATTTCCCCTGTGTTTTGTTAAGTTACATAAAAAGACTCCTTTATGTTTAAATGAAATATCCTAAAAGCAGTTATATCGATTGAAAATTAAAAAAGCACAAACAATAGGCAGCTTCAATGAATTAATATAGTAATGCTAAAATCTGTGGAGGAAACATGTTCCAGTTTTCTATTTTACAACAAGGGGAGCATTCCTAGGAGATCTGGTGACACAAAAAAAGGAGGAAGAAGGAAACGGCACAAATGTGGTTGTTTTTGTAGCAGAATTTCTTACTGGGAATAGAATTGAGCTGACTTGTAAAATTTAGATTGGATGTATTGGGCTATATATTAAGCCTACAAATAAAATGTCAAACAGATATACCATGAAATCCTATTTGCTTTCACACTGCATAAAGTCTCAGCAAAGGAAACATTTTGCCGCTAGATGCTTTGAGTAAATGCCTTTTACAACAGTAATGCTGAATTATTTTTGTGGCTACATTGCTTTATGTGTGTTTAAATCTATTACTTCAACATAGTAGCTCATTTATCATTAAGCAAGTATTAATAAAGATGAAGCGTAAATCACAAGGCGCCTCATAGAAACCTTTAAGATCTAAGGTTTCACTGCGCTTTTCCTTTGGGTTCAGTATTAGATGCAAATCACCAGCATTACTACAGAAAACAGGCATAACAATGGACTAAATTCATCAAGGGTCAATACCACCTTGCATTCCATATAATCCCTGCCCTGGGTGTCTACAAATTCTCTTAATTCACCATCCAGATAACATTGACTTGTTAAGAGGGTTTGCAAAAAATGAGGCACCTAAAGTATGTGGATCCATGCAAACCCAGCCCTGCCTGCCAGCATCAGCGTGTCATTCTATCTATGTCTGTTACGTCAATGGGACCCTCACACCAGCAGGCAGCGAATATTCACCAGGTGGCCAGCTGCATGATCCCGATGACTGGAATTAACTGGAGTTGTTCCAGTCATGTGCAGCAGGAGGATTGCTTGTGATGCACAGCAGGGCAAGCTGGATGTTGGATTTAAAAATCCTAAATTGCTTGGCACAGATACAGAACCACACTAGGGTATTACATTAGCTGTCGTCAGACCTCAACTTCCGTGCTCCCTAATCACTATGCGCCATCAAATGAAGCAAACATCATCCCCGCGCTCTGCTTCAATAGCTGGCGCATAGTGATAGGGGAGCACTAAAGCAGAGGCCTGGAGTGACAGACCTTGCGCTCCCACAATTGAATGGAAGGTGGAGGATGGAGGATGGGAAAGGTAAGAGATGGGGAGAAAGGAGTGCAAGGGCAGTGTATGTGTATATATCTGTGTGTGTGTGTAAGCTCGTGTGTGTGTGTAAGAGTAGTGTAGGTATTTGTGTGTTTATAAGCTGGTGTTTGTATGTGCAAATGCGTGTGCAAAGGCAGAGGTATGTAAGGGCAGTGTATGGTTATATGTGTGTTTATGCGCATGTGTGTATAAAAACAGTGTATCTGTATATGCGTGTTTATGGGCAGGTGTGTGTAAAGGCAGTGTATATGGGCAGTCATGTGTAAGGGCAGTGTATGTGGGTATGCGTGTTTATGGGCAGGTGTGTGTAAAGGCAGAGGTGTATAAGGGCAGTGTATGTGTATATGCGTGTTTATGGGCAGGGGTATATGAGTGTTAACCGGCAGATGTGTGAAAAAGCAGTGTGTGTGGACAGTCGTGTAAGGGCAGTGTATGTGTAGATGTATGCGTGTGTAAAGGAAGCATGTATGAGCAGTCATATGTATGTGTGTTCATGGGCAGGTGTGTGTAAAGGCAGTGTAAATAAAATAGCCTCTGTAAAAAAAATAGCTAGGGGGCACAATCTTCCATAGGAGCTAGCTATGGCTCTGCTTGACTGTGTCTGTCTTTCAGTCCATGGCTAAGCCCTGACATCCTGTGTTACCTGAGTAGGAATACTACTTGCAATGTTCCTATACAGGTGCCCAGTTCTTCTACAAAGCTTCACTTGACCTGACTACACCGGAGCCTCCGCTCTGTTGGGATCATCCTAGTCCCTATCCACTTATCTTGGGGCTCAACCTTTTGCTAGGTGATTAAGGGAAAATAACTCATGCAGAGTATGCTCCTAAAGTAAAGGTTGATGTGACAATGGTATGGTGTAGTTTTTAGTTTCATGGAAGTGATAGTTTGCATAAAAGCAGTGAACATTATATTATTTTTTTAAAAAGCTTGCTCTGTGTAAATCTAAATATCTTCTAAAACAATTACAAAAATACTTTAATCTTGGGCATGTTTGCACCATCCTGTTTCAGAACCCTCTTCTTTTACATAGTAACATAGTAACATAGTTCATAAGGTTGAAAAAAGACCAAAGTCCATCAAGTTCAACCTATATACATATTGTGTCCCTACTGTGTTGATCCAGAGGAAGGCAAAAAACCCTTATGAAGCAGATGCCAATTGCCCCATACCAGGGGGAAAATTCCTTCCCGACTCCAAATATGGCAATCAGAATAAATCCCTGGATCAACGTTCTGTCCCTATTAATCTAATATCCATAACTTTTAATATTATTGCTTTCAAGAAACACGTCCAGGCTCCTTTTGAACTCTTTTATTGAGTTTACCATTACCACTTCCTCTGGCAGAGAGTTCCATAATCTCACTGCTCTTACTGTAAAGGACCCCCGTCTGTGCTGGTGTAGAAACCCTCTTTCCTCCAGCCGTAGAGGATGTCCCCTTGTTATAGATACAGTCCTGGGTATAAATAGGTCCTGGGAGTGATCTCTGTACTGCCCCCTTATATATTTATACATAGTTATTAAGTCCCCACTAAGCCTAAACTAAATAACCCCAATACTGATAATCTTTCTGGGTACTGTAGTCCTCCCATTCCCCTTATTACTCTGGTTGCCCGTCTTTGAACCCTCTCCAGCTCCACTATATCTTTCTTGTACACTGGTGTCCAGTACTGTACACAGTATTCCATGTGTGGTCTGACTAGTGACTTGTACAGTGGTAGAATTTCCTTGTCGTGGGCATCTATGCCCCTTTTGTTGCACCCCATGATTTTATTTGCCTTAGCAGCAGCTGCCTGACACTGGTCGCTACAGGTAAATTTACTGTTAACTAAAACTCCTAAGTCCTTTTCCATGTCAGTCGTCCCCAGTGTTTTCCCATTTAATACATATTCCCAGCCTGGATTTTTCTTCCCCATGTGCATAACCTTACATTTATCTGTGTTGAACCTCATCTGCCACATCCCAGCCTAAGCCTCCAACCTATGCAGATCCATTTGTAACCGTGCACTGTCCTCTATTGTGTTAACCATGTTACAGAGTTTAGTATCGTCTGCAAAGATTGATACTTTACTATAAAATCCCTCTACAAGGTCATTAATAAATATATTAAAAAGAATAGGACCCAAAACTGACCCCTGTGGTACCCCACTAGCAACAGTCACCCACTCAGATTATGTACCATTAATAACCACCCTCTGTTTCCGATCACTGAGCCAGTTACTTACACACATACACACATCCTCCCCCAGCCCAAGCATTCTCATTTTATGTCCCCCATAATAACCACCTCATTGTGATTAGCTGCCTTGTTTATTTGCTTTAATAATTGATCTTCTGCTGCTTCCATTATATTTGGTGGCTTATAGCAAACCCCGATCAGTATTTTATTATTTTTCTTTCCATATATTTCTACACATAATGACTCCACATTATCATTTCCCTCACATATATTCTCCCGCAGTGTGGTCTTTAGGCTGGACTTTACATAAAGGCAAACTCCTCTCCCTTTTCGTTTTTTTTATCCTTCCTGAATAGACTATACCCCTGTATGTTAACCGCCCAGTCATAGCTATCATCCAACCATGTCTCTGTTATACCCACTATGTCATAATTTTCTTCAGACATTATTAACTCCAGTTCGTCAGTTTTATTGGTCAGACTTCTGGCATTAGTAAGCATACAATTTAGAGGTGTATGGTTTTTTTCCCTATGAAGCCTATCCCTATTAACTATTTTAACCCCTCCCTCCGCTCCACCCCAGGTACATTTATAAGCCCCAGCTCTCTATCTACACTATCTTCCCCTTCTATATTGTAGTTTCCCTCCCCCCTTTCCCTAGTTTAAACACTCCTCCACCCTTCTGGCCATCTTCTCCCCGAGCACAGCTGCACCCTCCCCATTGAGGTGCAGCCCGTCCCTACCATAGAGCCTGTATCCGACAGAAAAGTCGGCCCAGTTCTCCATGAACCCAAACCCCTCCTTCCTACACCAGCTTCTGAGCCACTTGTTTAGCTCCCTAATCTCCCGCTGCCTCTCTGGTGTGGCACGTGGTTCAGGTATTATTTCAGAAAATACTACCTTGGAGGGCCTTGCCTTAAGCTTGCTACCTAAGTCCCTGAAATCATTTTTAAGGACACTCCGCCTACCTCTCACTTTGTCATTGGTGCCAATGTGCACCATGACTGCTGGGTCTTCTCCAGCCCCTCCCAGTAATCTGTCAACCCGATCCGCGATGTGCCGAACTCGAGCGCCAGGCAGACAACACACTGTTCGGAGATCCCGGTCTTTGTGACAGATCGCCCTGTCTGTCCCCCTAATAATTGAGTCCCCCACTACCAGCACCTGTCTGGCCTGCCCTGCGCTCCTCCTTCCCTCCTTACTGGAGCAGACACCCCTCTGGTGGTCAGAGGCAGTGACTTGCTGCAGTACTGCTAACTCTGAACTAACATCCCCCTCATCTGCCAACCGGGCAAACTTGTTGGGGTGTGCTAGATCAGGACTAGCCTCCCTGGCGCTTTTCCCCCTACCCCGCCTTCTAACTGTAACCCAGCTAGCTGCCTGACTGTCCTGTACCTCCATCCCACTATCCTCCCCCACCTCTACCTGCGAGAGAGCTTGCTCAGTGAGCAGCAGACTCCTCTCCAAGTTGTCAATAGATCTGTGTTGCCAGTTGCTCCTCTAGACTCAGGATTTGTGCTTCCAAATGAGCAACCCACACACATCTCGCACAGCAATATGCACCCTCGAAGCGCTGCTCAAGGATTGCATACATTGAGCAGGATGTACACCTGACCGCATTGTCAAACATGGAGGACATCTTGGCAATGGGGATAGCTCAAATAACTGGCAAAAACAGACAGTAAGGCGCAAAATATATATAAATATATTATTTGGAATCACAAGGATTTATACTTTACCCTCCTTCTTGCTTTTTAACTCCTTCTTTGCTTGTAAATCCTCACTTAGAGATGTCACTTAGGAGATTCGCCCCAGCTCAGGATTCGCTTGTGTGTCCAAGCTAAATGCAACTGCAAAAGCAGATTTTTCAAGTGGCCCTGCACAAAGTCTCCAACCTGATAGAGTCTCTGTTAGCTTTTCTGTTAAAGCTGATTTGTACAGGGTGGGATTGCCCAACCTTCCTCCTTTACCCTGACTTGGGACATGCAGTGTGCACTGAAGGAACTCACTAGTGGAGTTTTAGTGGGTACCATTCACATTTTAAAATAATGTCCTATTGTGTCTGCCTTATTGCAGATAACACCTATGGAAGCCTCAGGTATCTCAGCTAATTGGAGGCACTGCATCATCAGATCCACAACCTCTTAACAATCTGCAGGGGCTCAGGACTATGTGCTAGCACTAATATGGAGGTAACGAAATAGAAGACGAGCCCTAAATCCAGGTTAGTCCAAAGATGGGTTACATTTGAGCATCAGAATGGGGAAGAAAGGGGATTTAAGTGACTTTGAAAGTGGCATGGTTGTTGGTGCCAGACGGCTGGTCTGAGTATTTCAGAAATTGTTGGGGATTTTAACGCACAACCATCTCAAGGGTTTACAGACAATGGTCCGGAAAAGAGAAAATATCCAGTGAGCGGCAGTTGTGTGGCCGAAAATGCCTTGTTGATGCCAGAGGTCAGAGGAGAATTAGCAGACTTGGCAGGTTTGAGATGACAAAAAGGCAAGAATAACTCAAATAACCACTCATTACAACCAAGGTATGCAGAATACCATCTCTAAATGCACAACACTTCAAATATTGAAGCAGTTGGGCTATAGTAGCAGAAGACCACATTGGGTGCCACTCCTGTCAGCTAAAAACAGAGGCTACAATTCACACAGGCTCACCAAAATTAGACAATGGAAGACTGGAAGAACATTGCCTGGTGAGTCTCGATTCCACCGACATTCAGATGGCAGGGTCAGACTTTGAATGGACAAACGTAAGGAACTGAGAGACTTTAACAATGGCTAAATTGTGACGGCTAAATGACTGGGTCAGAGCATCTTCAAAACGGCAGCTTTTGTGGGCTGTTCCCACACTTCAGTGGTCAGTACCAACGTATCAAAAGATGTCCAAGGAAGGAAAAGCGGTGAACAGGTGACAGGGTCATGGGGGGCCAAGGATCATTGATGAATGTGGTGGGAGGCGAAGGCTAGCATGTGCTAGCAACAGACATGCTACTGTAACTCAAATTTCTGAAAAGGTGCCCATGTTGACCCCTGCCGCTGCTGAAAGCACCTACAATGGGCATATGAGCATAAGAACTGGACCACAGAGCAATAGAAAAGATAGCCTGGTCTGATGAAACATGTTTTCTTTTACATACCCCTTCTGCAGGAGAGGGACCACATGCCCCTAATGGGCCCCTTCTGAATTCCTGCTATGCAGTCCACTGTAGCAAGTGGGGGCCCCTAACCACTAGGGGCCCTGGGGCAGCCAATCGCCCATTTTATCCCATTGTTTATCTGATCCTGGATATGCATGTATCATAGTGTTCTATAGCTTTAAAAGTCACAATGTGTATATAAACAACAGAGCGTGTGCTTATAAACTAAATCCTGCATATAGAATTAATTTTTAGTCTGAATGGCTTGGTTACGTAAATAGCTATTAGTAGGTCACAAAGTCAAATACAAATTTCTTCAAAAGCCTCACCCCCCAGCAAAGGCACTAATCATACCCCTTAAAACAAAGTGTCTCTTTTTGCCCTTCATGAATTTTGAAGGCATCCAGTGTTACCTCCCTGACTAAGGGAGACTAAACAAGAGCCATCATGGCCACTTTTTACAGGATGCTGTGAGAGACAAGAAGAGACAATTTTACTCACCTCACCTACCACACTGTCCATTTTCTCATCAAAACACCCCAGGGAGCATACACACTTTAATGCAAATGATAGCTAAGCGGTCCCTTTAAAGTTTTATGGCACCACGCTTGCAAATGCATTATGCACCATCCCCATATGTATTTGTCTCCATGCAGCCTAATATATCTCCTCACACGCAATATATTTACTGACCAGTCAGCTCCAGCACTGGCTTGGTGAATGCCCCACGCGGGGGTCTAAAGACTGATTTCAATAGGAGTGCTATCCTACCACTGATTAGGTGCTTCAAGTAGCCAATCAGTGGTGCAAAACATCTGACCAAAGAGGGGGCAGGAACACACCAGGTTTTTAAAATAACACAGCACATTGTTCATCAGTACACTATACCATTTGCCTGATTACATATGCAAAATGCATTAAGTATGTCCAGCTCTGTGTCCCATTTTACTGTGAATGATAAATAAACAAGATACCAGTATCTTTTTTGTATTATTAATATAACAAAATTTAAAGTCACATTAGCTTTCAACACATTGCTAGACCGATATTGCATTCTTAGTGGTGTTACTCAAATTACTCCAGTTTTTTTTCTACTAACACTTTTGTATCTACATAACACATTAGAAACATACTTAGTGTTAAACTTATAAATCATGTGTGCTTTTTTATACATCAAAACCAAATCACTCTTTTTAAGGATTGTATTTCAGATTCATATATGAATTAAACATGTTCTATAGCAAGACAATAATCAGTTTGATTGATGGAAGAATGTAGCCCCTTATCTGCTAACATAAATTAGAGGTTAGTTCAAAGAAAGCATTAGCAAATACCGCATTGTGGGATACGTATTTGGTTTATACCACTTGATGCTCATTTATTCGCTTTAGGGAATGCATTTAGATTAAGACTTGCAGCTGTGTAGTTTATTGCCAATCAGTGGTGAATTGGTTAATACTGCAGTGATTAAAGGTACAAGCTTAAATGGTGTGGAAATATTTTAAACACAAAAATGTTCTGTAACCTTTTAGAAGCGACATTAAATGTTTCCAGAACTAAGCTATAGTTACATTTTTAGTGCCGCAAAATAAGCATTTAATCCACCATAAAAGTGGTTATTGCTTATTAATATGGAATAAATGTTAATCGTTAAGATGCCTTTTACAAATGAATTGTATTTATTGTGGAATAAATCTGCCCCAGTTTTATGGAAGTCTAATTATCTTACAGCTTTAATAAGTGTCTGCCTCAAATTTGCCTTTCCCTTTCTGCTATCAAACAAACATGGATCAATACAGCGAATCTTGTGTAATAATAGGGGATTGTGTATAAAAGGTATGTTTGTGATAATATATCTATATATATTAGACTTGTGCCTTTGTAGATTTGTACACAGTGGCTCACATATTGGCAGCACTTAGGAAGATGCTGGTGTAGTCTTTTGGACCTAAGGCAGGCACATTGGTAAAAATGGGACTGGTGATGATTGACACGGTGGCAAACATGAAAAAAACAGTTAAAGATGGGGACATTGTGGGTTAGTTTTGTGTGCCATATATACTAGATCTGGTAGTAAGGGAAGCTATTTCAACTGAGGGGCATTGAAATGTGCTGTAAAATTGCCAGACACCACAGCATGAAGGCTAACCATTAACTGAGAGAGGAGAGCAGAACAGCAATGCAAGATCCACTGGAGCAGCAGCCATTTGGGCAGAGGCCCTTGATTCTTTGTGTGGTACCACCCAAGCTCCCGACAGTCTAGTACCTCTGAAATGGTTAAAGCCTACTTTAAAGAACTGCAACTTATCCAGCTGATCCCCTAAGTTATTGAGACCAGAGAGTGTTATCTGACCAGGCCTCTCTTTCTTGGCACATCAGCTACTTTCATGCCCACCCACCAGGATCCAAAGAGAGGATTTTTTCTCTATGAAGGCAATCCTCCGAGAACACAGCTTTACCTGCAGTGGCCCACGGTGGAACATTTTTTTTTGAAAGTCATTAGCTTACCCAACACTCAATGTTCAAATTGAGTTAGGTGTGCTTCTTTCAAGATCTGTCTGGCCACTGCTCTAGAGTTGCTGCTTTATCACCTTCCTTACATGTGTATGTACAATATGTGCATACCTGGGAACTTCTTAGCTCCAGCTACCCGGAGCCTTCCCTTGAGGGACGTGCCCAGGACTGCCCACTGACGTCGGTGGGTGGTCTTGTGATGTCGGCAGGAGATCCTGCTGATGTCAGTCTGAGTTCCTGCTGACATCAGGGGCATCCCTGCTGACATAAGGGGGGGGACATCCCCATTTAAAGGGAACTATGGGCATGGAGCAGGGCGTGTCAAGACACTGGAGGATTCGGGTCTAGAACCGGAGAAGCGGTGCTTCACCCGGAGAGTTCGCAGGTATACATATGTGTTAACTTTTCAATGCAAAACCTGTGTATGTGTAACCCTTTCAATTATGGATTGGAAAAACACAATATGTGTTTGTAAATATTTTAGTGCAGGAAATGTTTGTGTAACTTGACAAGAGATAAGAACCCTTCAGCTCACCTAGTCTGTCCTGTTTTTTTCCTGCTTTGACTCTTTCCTTATTACATTTTTTTAAGAATTGTATGTTCTTTGTCATTTTTACCATATGTTGGTTCAATCAGGATTCCGGTTTTCTCTGTGTGATGTACTTACACAAATGATATATCCCTTTTTCCAGGAAATATACAAACACACAAAAAATAATAATTGTGAGCACTAGGAATAATACTAAAAAATGCTTAGAATTTATTCTAAATCTCAACCAGGCAATTACAGGCCAGTAAACTTAACATCGGTAGTGGGGAAATTATTTGAAGGGTTGCTAAAGGTATACATTCAAGATCATATCTTGATCCATAATCCAATTAGTAGAAGTCAACATGGATTTGTGAAAGACCGGTCTTGTCAAACCAACCTATTAGCATTCCATGAAGAATTTAGTAAAATATAGACCTGGGGTTGGCTGTAGATGTGATTTATCTGGACTTTGCCAAGGCGTTTGATACGGTTCCGCATAAAAGGCTACTCTATAAATTAACAGAAATAGGCTTAGGGGAAAATGTCTGTATGTGGATCAGAAATTGGCTAAAAGATAGAATGCAGAGGGTTGTTGTGAATGGATGTTTCTCAGCCTGTACGCAGGTATTAAGTGGAGTGCCTCAGGGGTCTGTCCTCGGTCCTCTTCTTTTTAATTTATTTATAAATGATCTCCCAAGCTGCATTGAGAGCCATGTCACAGTTTTTGCTGATCACCAGAATCAGGAATCAGCACTCACTCCCCACAGGAACTCAGGTGCTTAGCTGTGCCGGGAAGGGCCAGCTCCCTAGTAAATCAAAATAGAAAAAGGCTCCAGGTACTCAAGGGTTCCATCAGACAGATTTATTGAAGGAAACGGACAACAACGTTTCGACCTCACAATGAGGTCTTTATCAGTTTTTGCTGATGACACAAAATTAGGCCGGGTAATTCAGACTAATCTTGATGTTTCTTCATTGCAGGAAGATTTAGACAGAGTTGGGGACTGGGCGTGCAAGTGGCAGATGAGGTTCAATATAGAGAAATGCAAAGTTATGCATTATGGTAAAAATAATAAAAATGCAACCTATTCTTTAAATGGAATATCCTTGGGGGAAACTACCAATGAGAAGGATTTAGGAATAACAGTTGACAAAAGACTTGACAACAGTGGGCAATGCCAGCAAGCAGCTGTGAGGGCCAATAAGGTTTTGGCATGCATAAAAAGAGGTATTGATTCAAGGGAGGAGGATATCATCTTGCCTCTTTACAGGTCATTGGTAAGACCTCACCTTGAATATGCGGTACAATTCTGGGCACCGGTCCTTAAAAAGGACATTATGGAATTAGAAAAAGTGCAAAGGAGGGCTACGAAATTAATAAGGGGATTGGGAGATACTAGTTATGAAGAGAGACTAAAAAAGTTAAAATTATATACACTGGAAAAACGGCGTCTCAGAGGGGATATGATAACATTATACAAATATATGCAGGGCCAATATAAAGAGCTCTTCAGTGACCTGTTCATTAACAGAAATATACAAAGAACAAGAGGTCACCCTCTGAGACTGAATGAGCGCAGGTTTCATAGACGACAAAGGAAGGGATTCTTCACAGTGAGGACAATTAAGGTATGGAATTCACTTCCAAGGGAGGTAGTGTTATCCAATACATTAGATACCTTCAAAACGGGCCTCGATATTTTCTTAGAAAGGCATGATATACAGGGATATAAATAGAATAATATTAATATTTTAGAGCTTCTTGATCCAAGGAGAAATCCGATTGCCTCTTGGAGTCAAGAAGGAATTTTTTCCCCTGATGGCAGAATTCGAAGTAGCTTAATTAGGGGCTTTTTGCCTTCTTTTGGATCAAGAATAGAAAGGTTAGGTAGAAGGGTTGAACTTGATGGACTTAGGTCTTTTTTCAACCTTAAGAACTATGTAACTATGTATGTAACAGTAGGTGCCAGTGATGAACAATGACCCAAATTTATGTTCAGCTACATCCTCTGGTTACAGACATACCACATATAGATATTTTTTTTTGTTCTGGAGGGTCACATTTATCCCTTACAATGTACACTGTATTTTTATTACTTCTAGTTTTTATTACCTCTAGTTTGAAGAGGGTGGGGATAATAATCTTTATGAGTGCTAGGGCAATAGGATGCAAGGGCATTTATTTTTCATTTTTAGTTCATTTCATTAAAAACATAACTTAATTATTTTTCTTTTCTTTGTGATCTCCTATGCAATGATCACACTGTGATCAACAAGCAGGGCTCCATAGCCTTGCATTGCTGATTGCAATGCATGAAATCAGCAAGTAAAGGGACACTCTGTGATCCCAGCTGGGACTAGATATAGATATAGATCAAAGCTCTTCTTGCAGAAAAAGTAATGGACGTGGACTTGGAGAGGATCTTTAAGATCTCTTTTGAGGCTTTGTGGTTATAAATTGGCTCTTTTAAAAAGAAGGACATTATATATTGCTATTTAATATTAAACTTAGATCCACACGTACAATGTCAGAGGTTTATTGTAAGCTCTTTAGGAAAACTAATTTCACATTGTAACATAAATAGTTTTCTTGGCTAGACACATCACAAATAAGCTTTGGATAGAACTATAAGTGAAGATGTAAATCTTGGCAAGATATCTATGCCCCTGTTATTCACCATACCTATACTCCTTCTCCCCAACCTTTCATGTGTTTCCCTGGAGATGGTGAATCCATCTATATATTTGATACAACCTCAATACTTCAACACCTTTAAAATGATCTTTTTTTCCCTTAATCGGTATAGCCACTCACATCTTTGCCAAGTTAAAGCAAATGTCAGATTTAACTTATTTTAAGGATAAACAACTTACCAAGGAAAAGCAAACACAGCCAGTTTAGCCAAAAGAAAGAGTGAAACTAAATTTTATGTTGTTGGCAGATCAGAATAACTAAGACTATACAGTCTAGATTTGGTGATAGAAGATAAATATTTTTGCAAGCAGTGGAGCATAGCAGGGAAACATCTTCGTTTTACAGCCTCCTAACAACCAAAATAAAATAAATTTGTTTCTGTACTATCATTATGGAATCAATCTCTATACCATTACTTCTCTCACTCACTCCTAACTAATCATTTGACTCAGAGAGCATCTTTCAAACGGCTTGAAGTTCTTGCAATCAAATTAGAAAAGCATTCCCCAAACTGAAATTAGCTCATTATGAAATCGTTAGCACTGTGAAAAATGAAGGCAGTAAGTAAGATGAGGTTGTTTAAAATATTTCCAATGAAACACACAAGTTTCATGTTAGGGAACAGTTATCGTATCTGCAAAAAGTATGTGACAGAGAACTTGTGTTCAATGGTTCATCTGGTGACAAGTATTCTCTTATGTAATACATTTGGAGCTCTGTATCGTTGTATTAATATAACAACCTAATGTTATATAGCTCACTAATATCATCCTGAGGTGATCAAGGGAGCCTGACAGGCATAAATTGCCCCATTTGTAAGTCAAATGGAATGGGGCCTTATATTGGTACCTTTTCTATGGCATCATGAAGTGTTGATTCTGCTCTGATTGTGTCCAATATAAAAAGGACATCAAACTGTGTCACTAAAGGTTAAAAGAGGTCCACTCAAGCACTCTTGTAAAACATGAACAAAAAACCCTGGTAAAAGTCACTGTCCACTCACGTGGTACTCAAAGAATGGAAACCTCTAGGGAAAAAAATAATTTACCTTTTTGGGCTCAGCCAACTATGATAAGCTAGTTTCCAAAAAATGTGTATGTATATATACTGTTTATATATATATATATATGCACACTCTTGTGCAGCAGTGCCCTCAGTATTTGGAAGCTGTATTATGGACACCAATGAATTGTAAAGTCCCCATTCAACTTGCATTTGGAGGTTAATACAGTTTGCAAGTTGCCTGCTTTTTTTCAAGTTGCAGTTGAGTGTATGGAAGTTATGATTTTTTTGTGCATATGAGAGTTGGTGATCTGGAATTTGAATAGAGACAACAGTCTGTTGCTGTCTATTCCTGTGCTGCTAGGAGCTTTTTGACATGCTTTGTACACTTTAATGGTGCAGCAGGACGGGCGACCTTTTGGCAGACCCTTTTCTGATGCCTTTAAAGTTTTCTGTATCAATAAATTGGGCCACTGGGATATTTGCCTTTGGGGTGCTGTGCAAGAGAGGGGATATTTTTGTCATCCATCTTGTAGGATCAACATGTTCCATCTTCAGGTATTTGAGGATGTGAACCCATTCAATCATAACGGAGGAGTACCTTGACGGCATGGGCGCCAAAAGCGTTAAGCTGTATTCCACCTGTATCCACTTGTCCCTGTTAGCACAATTTTATTTTATTAAATATCAAGTGAAACGAGTACAGAATTTTCCGTTCATTTATACAATGGGGAAATATAAAAATATTACCTGTATAGCTGCATTGCTTGTGTGGAAACTGAAATCTTAAACATTTCAGTATAAGCCTTCATCTTAATAGGAATTAAAAAAAATGACCTATACAAAACATTTTGGCCCAACTCTGATACTGGAAGTTCAGCGTTGTACTCTGGAATATTGGAATTTTGCTAATAGTGCAGCATTGTTACAGCAGGCCTCAGATCTCCAAACGAGTTATAATTGTATCCACAGTAATGATATTTGATGTCAACTGCAATGACCAAAAGGTTAGAGACACAACATTATGTTATCCAATCAAGTTGATGTTACTATGGAAACTGAGATTTGTCTCTGTTTACTAAAGCACGGGGTTATGCAGTCACAAAGTATAGGTACAAACATGCCTTTTTAAATTATAAGTGGCGGACCAGTGATCAAGAGGTTAACGAGTGTATTTCTGCATGTACATACATATGCATAAATATTAATAGCTTCTAATGAACGCTAGGACTCTTAGGTTGAGACAAGAATACAATGCATGCCACTTTAAAATAAAAACCTACTTTAAGTCCTGTACTGATTGCTACATGTATATTGAATTTAGATTCATTAAATGCATTTACTGAAGCTACCTTATGATTGGCACCGGGTAACTGCCAAATCAGCTGTTCTGATTTTAACCTTTTTTGCCATAACTCGAAATTGTTCTGCTTGCAATTTTTACATGTATCAACTGGTGTACCTGGAATAACAGGAATTAATTAATCATTTTAACCCTGAATGGATCAGCGTGTTGGCTGAATGCTGCCAGGTCTCCCTTAAGTTTGTGTTTTTTTGCTTTAATATGAAAGTAACTATTTTTATTTTAGCTTCATATAGGGAAAACCCTTCTCTGGTCATTTATGTCTGACAAGGCCAGAAAACGATCCAGCATGCAGGTGCACAAATATCTTGTCAGTGCCATCTTTGTACCCAAAAAGCTTATCTGTGCCACCTTTGTCCCCAAACAGCGTGTGTGGCCGATTTTTGCCCTCAAATCGAGCCTGCCTGTGCCATCTACTGGCTTTAAAGGGGATGGACAAATGGTCACAGAGGTCACCCAGGACCCCTAGAATGGCAAACCCATGATTGTTGTGTCCCTTGTAATAGAGCACACTGTGAAATTTGTCTATATTGCATAGACTCTGCTGTACATGTTTATTTAAAAAGTACAATAAGAATTACCATTATGCCCTGCACACTGTGACTAAACGTCTCGGAATAAAGGGGAAAGTCTCGGATCCAGGATTTACCTTTGTATGACCTGGGAAATGCACTAAGGGGAAAAAGAGATGTTGCAGACTGCCAGGAACAAGAAGGTGGCAACTAGCGATGTAGGTTGGGACAGTGGAGGGTGGTGGGGGACCTCAATTATTAGTAGACTTGCGCATTCGTCTTCGGGCGAACATGAAAACGAGCACGAAGAGGCCGGTTTTTTGTTCGTTCCGAAGACACGCCGAAGAGAATACAGTGCCGGCAAAACGTAGGAGAAGACGAAGACTCACAACCACGAAGAAGATTCTTCGTGATCGTCTTCGTTTTTGCCGCGCAGCCGCCAAAATTTCAAACAGGAGTGAGCTGATCTCGTCTGTCCAATCAGCTCACTCTTGTGACGTCACGCTAAGGGTCTCGTCCAATGCCTGTGCTGCTGTTTTTTGAATTCTGAAGGCGCCTTTATAAGACCAGAGCTTGCCTGAGAGATCCATTCATTTTTCGCTGTGACTGCTTTGGCAACACTGCTGTGCTGCATCCGAGCGTTACAGAGAGATTGTTCTGTTCTGTGTGAGACTGGTAAGCCTTAGCCTGCCATTTCTCACAGTGTACTTCATCCTCACTTCAGTGCTACTTAATATAATTAATAATAATAATTTGATTAATTTAATTTTTTTTATTTCATTTGTCATCAACTGTAGTGTAAGTGCTGTTGAGTTGACAGTGCACCCAGTGCCTCAGTGGCACTGGGGTGCCCTTGCCCTGGGCTGGCACTAGTGCCTATTGCCTGTCCTGCTTAAATAAATTAAATAGAATTTATAAATAATAATTTAATAGAATCTATAATTTAATAGTTCATTATTATATATATATATATTTGTCAGTCATATATATATATATATATATATATATTCTATAGTATACTAGTGTAGAGTGTACTGTAGACATTCATCTACTAGTGTCTAATTTAAAATCAGTAATATTAATTAATATAATTAATAATTGAATTCATTATAAAATTATATATATATTTGTCACTTATAGTTAGTAATAGTATACTAGTGTAGAGTGTACTGTAGACATTCAAGACATCTACTAGTGTCTAATCTAAAATCAGTAATATCAATAATTCTATAATTCTTTCTTGTCTTAATAGTTAATTAAATTAGCTATAAATAAAAGTAATAATATCAAATAATTACTACTAGCGTATAGTTCAGCTAATCTTATTAGTACTGGTGCTGCAGCTCTATAGTTTGTGCTTTGTTTTAGCAACAGCAAGAGACCAAGTCAATTTTTCTTAATTAATCTTTCATTTTATTTCATTTGTTTTGCTCACCTCAGTCCATCAGTGAAGTGAACTTGTTGGGCTAGTGAGTACAGCCGCATAAGTGCTGTGTTTTTTTTTGATCAGCAAGCAGTGACGTTAACTGTTTTGCAAAGATTTTCTCATTTATTTTACATTTTATTTCAATTTTATTAAAAGTACCCTTAGTGTTTTGCTCACCTCAGTCCATCAGTGAAGTGAACTTGTTGGGCTAGTGAGTGCAGCCAGCAGTGAAGCTAACTGTTTTGCTGTGACATTTTATTTTATTTCTAATTCTTTTCAAGAAAAATTGACTGTGACGAGCTGTACTAAGCAAAGCTTCAAGCTACTAGCTGTAGTACTAAAATAATTCTAATCTTCTTTAATCTTAATCTATAATATATTATAAATAATATATAACAATATAAATTCTAATTCATAATCTATAATATAAGTAATTCTAATTCTAAATTCTAATTCATAATCTATATTCTTCTATCTATAATACATAATATATAAGTAAATTATTTCTAATCTATTAATATTATATAACTTAATATTAATTGATAAATCATATACTGAATCTGATTTAACCGCACTTTAGCTTAGTGGGTTTGAGAGCGTCTGCCTAGAGGTAGACTTATAGTAAGGAAATATAGCTTTAGGCTAGCATAGTAGTAGGCTAAGCTCTTAGGCCCGTGTAAATTCAAATTAAAAATAAAATACTGCTAGTTATTAAATAGTTAATCTTGAGTTAATAATTTAAATAACTTTAGCACTTTGGCAGATTGCACACAGCACAGTGCAGTAGTGCATAGTTTTACTTTTTAAGCAGTAGCACTGAAGAGAACTTCCTCTAATTTTTTGTCTTTAATTCGTTTTTCCTTTTTTTTTTTTTTTTATTTTTTTTTATTTTTTTTATAGTTTTTTTAAACACTACACTACACTACACACACAACACAAAATTTGAAATGGATCCTCCTTTTGGGACTAAGGAGGGACAAGCTCCATCTACCACCGCCACCACCAGCACCACCACCAGCACCACCACCAGTTCTAAGATGCAGCCTTTGCGTCAGTCTAGTCGGCCAAGTAGGCCAAGCTCTCGCTTATCATTTGGGGAAGCATTGCTTGAAGGATCATCAAGTAAAGGAAAGGCACCAAAAGCAGGCAGTAGTAGTGCGGCTAGGCCCACAAGCTCTATGGTTTTTTACGGAAAGCCTAAAGCACCAGAAGCACGTTCAAAGTTAAAGGGTAGCACAAGTAGTACCAGCCCAGTAACTAAAAAGAAGTGCCTTTTGCCCCAAGCAGCATCTTCCCCATCCACCAGCAGCATGCAAGGTACCAAGCAGAGCCAAATTAGCAGCAAGACTCAAAGGGGTCCCAAACCAAAGCGATCTCATTCCTTTGTAGGGAAAACCACCACCACCACCACCCCCACCTCTACCGCCTCTACCACCACTAGTGCTGCGCCTACTGTTCCCACTGGTACCGCCACGCCATGTCCTCCTAGTACCTCTAGCAAGCCACCAAGTCCTTACAAAATTTTTGTAAAGACAGTTAGAGAGAGGGCTACACATAGTGGAACTCCACCTAGCGAGGTAGCAGAGGAGCCTGAGACTGAGAGGCCAAGTGCAGAGTCTATTCTTCCTGCTCGCACTACTACTAGTCACGAGTCTCACGACGATATCAGTCTTAGCTCCAGCCTAGCAGGAATTCCATTCGATCTGGCTAATGAAGAGCTAGACTATGAGCCAGAGGAAGTAGAGGAGATGAGTGGTCAGGAATCAGATTCCTCAGGGAGCAGTGTCCAAATGACTAGTGCACAATTTTCCCCTGAGCCTCCACCTTCTCCGCTACGATCATCACCACCACCACCACCACCAGCAGCAGCAGCAAAACCTAGCAAATCTAAAGCAATTAGCAGTCCCACTATGGCCAGTACTGTTACCACCAGTCCCACCACCACTAGTTCTGCCTCTGTTCATCCACCCCGAGCAGTAGGAGCAGCACCCAAGGCACACTCCAAGGCTATGCGCGCCCCAATTTGGGAGCACTTTGAAAATGTTGAAGAAGGGCGCTATGGAAAGTGCAAACATTGTGGGAAGCTAATAAGCAGAGGGAAAGTGTCTGGCCATTTTACCAGTGCTAGCATGAAGCATCACCTCAGCACTCAACACAACGCTGTGCTATTGGGGAAAGATGCAGAGGGAAAACTTAGTGCAGGCAGCATAGCTGGTGGCCGTGGAAAAACCCCAACAGCTTCTTCTTCTGAGCCAATAGCAGCAGCAGCAGCAGCAGCAACTAGTGCTGGCAGCCAGAGACCAAGGCAGGTTGGAGCACTGCATGTCCAGCCCACCCTGGAACAATTTGTGGCATTCCAATCCAAAAGGTCAATGCCCAAACAGCAGGCCAATAAACTAACGCGACTGATTGGTCAGTTCATTGCTGTTGGAGGGGCATCCTTCTCTATGATGGAAGGGGAGCCTTTCAAACAATTGATGGCGGCTGTGGCTCCACAATATACAGTTCCGTCACGTTCCACTTTCAGCAGGAACATTGTCCCCTCATTGTATCGGTCCTGTGTTGCAGCAGTGAAAGAGGAGCTTTCCAAGGCTGCTGGTCAGTCTGTTCATTTCACTACAGATTTGTGGAGTGCACCTAGCGGCCAGCATGCCTTTCTTTCTTTGACAGCACACTGGTGGCAGCCCGGTGTGTCTAAGGAAGCTGCTGCAGCAGGCTACCGATCTTTCCTTCTCCATGCAGAAGTGATGGATGAAAAGCACACTTCCCAAAACATTCTGCATGCGATGAGGAAAATGTTTAGCCTTTGGGTGGGAGCAGAGGCGGGCACCAATGTTGAAGTTGGTTTTGTGGTAACTGACGGAGGTGCCAATATGGTGAAAGCGCTGCGAGATGGTCATATTGTTGGTGTGCGCTGTGCAGCCCACATCATCCATCTTGTAGTGAAGGCAGCAATGTCAGAAGGAACTAATGTGGCAGCAGTAGTTCTGTCCCGCTGAAGAAAGATCGCTGGGCACTTTCACCATAGTGTTAAGGCTAGCCAACTTTTGAGGGAAGAGCAAGAGAGGTCAGGTCTTCCCGTACACTGCCTACGTCAGGATGTCAGTACACGGTGGAACTCCACGTTAGACATGGTCGAGAGGATTTTGGAGCAGCAGAGGGCAATCCATAATCTTGCCTCAGAGCACAATATTGGGATTACCTCTCCATTGAATAGGGAGGATTGGACAGTGATCGCCCAGCTAGTGGCAGTCCTTAAACCATTCAGGGATGCCACAGAAAATTTAAGCTCAAACACTGCCAGTCTGGCCCAGGTAATCCCAGTGTTCTCCCATCTAGGCAGCAAGATGGATGTGTTCCTTGGAAACCGTGAGGCTGTTCAAGGTGGCACTCTACATCCTGACATAGCAGCCATAGTCAGGAAGCTGAAGGATCTGCTAAAAGTACACCTTCGCAAACGAATGGAAGAGAGTCCCGAAATGATGCTAGCGTGCCTTTGCGATCCAAGAATTAAGGGAAAGCTAGCTTTGAAATTTAATGTTCTCAGTAGCTACCGGGAGCAATTGGTCAACAAGGTGCGTGACTGGCAGCGTAAAATGGGAATGCTGTCCGAGGAGGGAGAGGTGCAGGAGGAGGAAGAGATGATGTGGTCTGCTACTCCTAGCAGCAGCATCAGCAGCAGTGCCACAAGCAGCACAACACAGCTGAGTGGAGCAGCTGCGTTTTGGGAAGAGGCACTTGGGAGTATAGTTGGACCATCTGACAGAGCTAGCAGCAGAAAGGAGAGTAGTGCTGCTGAAATGGTCAAACTTTACCTCTGTGAAGTTCCTTCTGCGCCTAATGTTGATCCTCTTTGCTACTGGGATGAAAAGAAGAGTGTGTGGCCTGCACTCTCATGGGTTGCGCAGCAGCTACTATCATGTCCGCCAACCACTGTTCAAAGTGAGCGCGTGTTTTCTATGACTGGAAACATACTGAGTCCACAGCGCTCACGCATGGCACCTCATCTGATGGAGCAGATTGCCTTCCTTAAATTCAATCTGCCCAAGTTGGGTTACCCTTCTCTTAGCTTGGAAAGTTAATTTTTTTTATCTGTAATGTTTAAGGTAGTTTCTCCCCCTGGTTGCACGTGTTTGCGGTGTGGCAACGTCTGCTACCTCCGCCGGTGTAGCCAATTTACGCTAGGGCCTAGTGTCTGAGTTCTGGAAGTCCGCTCCCAAACGCCATGGACTGACAGACTTTCATGCTTTGCCCTGGGGTGAAACAGGTGAGCGGGTCGTCAATTGCCCACTCATTCACCTTTTTCCTTTTCCAACGGTGCTGCTGGTGGTGGTGCCAGCATCTTTTGCCAGTTCGCTTCCTGGCTGAAATCATGCCTCAAATGTCCCTAATGGAGAGGGTAGTTTCTCCCCCTGGTTGCACTTGCTGCGGTGTGGCAATGCCTGCTACCTCCGCCGGTGTAGCCAATTTACGCTAGGGCCTAGTGTCTGAGTTCTGGAAGTCTGCTCCCAAACGCCAAGGACTGACAGTCTTTGGATGCTTTGCCCTGGGGTGAAACAGGTGAGCGGGTCGTCAATTGCCCACTCATTCGCCTTTTCCAATGCTGCTGCTGCTGCTGGTGGTGCCAGCGTCTCTTCTCTGCCAGTTCGCTTTCTGGCTAGTGTCATGCCTTAAATGTCCCTAATGGAAAGGGTAGTTTCTCCCCCCCTGGTTGCACTTGCTGCGGTGTGGCAACGCCTGCTACCTCCGCCAATGTAGCCAGCTTACGCTAGGGCGTTGTGTCTGAGTTCTGGAAGTCCGCTCCCAAACGCCAAGGACTGACAGTTTTTGGATGCTTTGCCCTGGGGTGAAACAGGTGAGCGGGTCGTCAATTGCCCACTCATTCGCCTTTTCCAATGCTGCTGCTGCTGCTGCTGCTGGTGGTGGTGCCAGCGTCTCTTCTCTGCCAGTTCGCTTCCTGGCTAGTGTCATGCCTTAAATGTCCCTAATGGAGAGGGTAGTTTCTCCCCCCCTGGTTGCACTTGCTGCGGTGTGGCAACGCCTGCTACCTCCGCCAATGTAGCCAGCTTACGCTAGGGCCTAGTGTCTGAGCTCTGGAAGTTTGCTGCCAAACGTCTAGGACTGACAGTGTTTGGATGCTTTGCTCTGGGGTGGAACAGGTGAGCGGGTCGCCAATTGCCCACTCATTCGCCTTACCCAATTCTGCTGCTGCTGCTGCTGCTGGTGGTGGTGCCAGCGTCTCTTCTCTGCCAGTTCGCTTCCTGGCTAGTGTCATGCCTTAAATGTCCCTAATGGTAAGGGCAGTTTCTCCCCCCTGGCTGCGTCTGTTTGCGGTGTGGCAACGCCTGCTACCTCCGCCGGAGTGGCCAGCTTACGCTAGGGCCTAGTGTCTGAGCTCTGGAAGTCTGCTGCCAAACGTCTAGGACTGACAGTGTTTGGGTGCTTTGCCCTGGGGTGAAACAGGTGAGTGGGTCGCCAATTGCCCACTCATTCGCCTTTCCCAATTCTGCTGCTGCTGCTGGTGGTGGTGCCAGCGTCTCTTCGATGCCAGTTCGCTTCCTGGCTAGTGTCATGCCTCAAATGTCCCTAATGGTAAGGGCAGTTTCTCCCCCCTGGCTGCCTCTGTCTGCGGTGTGGCAACGCCTGCTACCTCCGCCGGAGTGGCCAGCTTACGCTAGGGCCTTGTGTCTGAGCTCTGGAAGTCCGCTGCCAAACGTCTAGGACTGACAGTGTTTGGGTGCTTTGCCCTGGGGTGAAACAGGTGAGTGGGTCGCCAATTGTCCACTCATTCGCCTTTCCCATTTTTCAATGCTGCTGCTGGTGGTGGTGGTGCCAGCATCTCTTCTCTGCCAGTTCGCTTCCTGGCTAGAGTCATGCCCAAAATGTCCCTAGTGGTAAGGGCAGTTTCTCCCCTCTGGCTGCGTCTGTTTGCGGTGTGGCAACGCCTGCTACCTCCGCTGGAGTGGCCAGCTTACGCTAGGGCCTTGTGTCTGAGCTCTGGAAGTCCGCTGCCAAACGTCTAGGACTGACAGTGTTTGGGTGCTTTGCCCTGGGGTGAAACAGGTGAGTGGGTCGCCAATTGCCCACTCATTCGCCTTTCCCAATTCTGCTGCTGCTGCTGGTGGTGGTGCCAGCGTCTCTTCGATGCCAGTTCGCTTCCTGGCTAGTGTCATGCCTCAAATGTCCCTAATGGTAAGGGCAGTTTCTCCCCCCTGGCTGCGTCTGTTTGCGGTGTGGCAACGCCTGCTACCTCCGCCGGAGTGGCCAGCTTACGCTAGGGCCTTGTGTCTGAGCTCTGGAAGTCCGCTGCCAAACGTCTAGGACTGACAGTGTTTGGATGCTTTGCTCTGGGGTGAAACAGGTGAGTGGGTCGCCAATTGCCCACTCATTCGCCTTTCCCATTTCCTTTTCCATTTCCATTTCATTATTTTCCTTCTGATACACAACCAACCAAACATAACACACACAATAACACAAATAACACAGTGACATAACACATAACACACATAACACATATAACACAGTGACAAGTGACAACACACATAACACACATAACACATACACGTACAATGCAAAAATCACAAGGACCTTTCCTCTTGTTATTTGTCCTGGCCTTCATTTCTACACTCACTAGCATTAACGCTATAACTCACACTTCATACTATAACATTTTTCCATCCACATACCTGCCAACAGACCCAACTTTTTCAGGGACAGTCCTGCTTTTTTCCAGTCCTGTCCCATCTAATTTAGCTAAACTAGGTATGCAAATACACGTTGGTAGTTATAGCTCGGTAGGTAGCACTAGTATAAACATTAAATAAATATAATAAAGTACTTAATAATAAATCTAACTTTAAAATACATTTAAATAAACCCCTAATTTTTTTTTAAAACCCATTAAAATTAAATTATTATTTAGACATAATACATCTTTAACCAAAGCAGTGCACTGCTACTAATCTTAAACATAACCGTACATTAACCCTAAGCTATTTTTTAGTTCTTGTCCAACATTTTTCCATCCGCATACCTGCCAACACACCCAAGATTTTGGTGGACAGTCCTGCTTTTTTCCAGTCCTGTCCAGTAAAAGTTGGGTTGTTGCAAAGTATGCCATTGTAAATAGGTAGCAAATGTTAGGCATGTATTACAAGTGGTCCAAAATCAATTTAAAAATGTAAAATAATCCCTATTCTTTTATTAAACATCTATGGATGTGTGATTGTGTATGATAAACGGAGGCCAAGTTCCTTGGAGCATTTGTCTCTAGGTCATTTTGTGTACAGTACACCTCAGTACGTGTGTGCAACTCTATTGGTCGTTTCGGCAGGGGGCTGGCCTGCCATCAACGAATGAAGTGCGTTCTGCAATTCACTAGTTGATGCCAGACCAGCCCCCTGCCGAAACGACCAATAGAGTTGCACACACGTTCCTTCACGGCAGCTGCTGCTGCTCCGATGTGTTGTTAACCCCGTATTAACCCCTGCAAGGCAACCGGGAAGGAAACGAAGATTAAACGAGCACGAAGAATGTCCGTGAATATTCGCCCGAAGAGAAGACAGGAACGGGCGAATATTCGCGGAATACGAAGGTTTTTTCCCCCCCGAAGACGAGCACGAAGACGAACACGAAGAGCCCCCTGGTGCCCAAGTCTAATTATTAACCATTATTCCTCCCACGGTGCAAGACACCCCCCTGATAAAGTTGCCATTTGTTGATCCTCCTACGATGCATTTGCTAAGCACTAGAGGGCATGTTGGCCTTCTGAAGGGAAGGTAGGTCCCATCCCCATCATTACAAGTCATTCAAGTAGCAGTTATGAAACCAGGGGACCGATGCCCATGTGTATATCTCCTGTTATATTGGAGACAACAGAACAGACTACAACATGTATCTGCTGTATTAGATACTGGGGCAGAGGTATTATTAATATACAAAGGATGTGTTAAAGTAAAAGGGTTAGGTGTGTGATATACACCTGCATATCAGTGCAATACCAAATGCGAATAATGAAAGGGCTCAGACCAGATAATATTTTGGGAATGGATATCTTCAAGGGACAGACTATTCATACAGAAACTGGATGTTATACTTTCAGCACTGCTATCTGTACTTATCAAGCCGATAATCTGGGAAAGTGCAAAGTGGCCCCCAGTTTACATCCCACTTACTGCATAGCCTGTCAACATGAAATCATATCATATTCCCACTGGACACAAAATTATCACTGAGGCAATACAAGGACTTTACAAGGTGGGGGTGTTTCATCATGCCACAAGCCGATATAACAGCGAAAAAACTGGTGGAAGCTAGAGGCTGACCATTGACTACAGATGACTGAATTCAGTGGCACATGGTCTCATTGATAGAGGCATTTGACTGCAGAATATTGGCATGCTATTAGAGGTTATTAGAGTGTTATTTGCATTCTCCTACTTTATGCTATGGACTAGTTGTTTTGGTTCTAGTCAAAGTGGTTTACACCTTCACAGTGAAAGTATAGTCCTCTTGAGAAACAACTTTTAGCTGCATATTTAGCGTCGCAGGATTCAGAGACAACTATGGGTGTAAACCTAGACATAGTACAAACTGAATTGCCAAGAGGAAACTGGGTACATCAAGCAGGCCTTGTGGCCCGTACAGCAGTTGCCCAAGTGTTCTAATATCAGGAGGATAATGTGAACTGGGTGTTCCACATTATCACCTGCAGCTGTGAGCCTTATTGAGCGCATGAGTGAACAAATGTACATTGACATATACCTTAAGAGCGTGAGATCCAAGATCCATACACCCCTTTAGAGGATGATACAAAATACATAAGACTGATGATCGAGCAGGCAATGTTACAAGTAACAGATGACATTGCTAAAGCTACTGAACAACAGTTGAAAGAGGTCTTCGCCAAAACCATTGGTTTGAGGGGCTGGGTATATAATGACTCCATGAGCATAAGCTTATGCAGCTGTTCTTTCTCCTTGGTGCTCATTCTTATAATGTTACTAACTGTTACTCACCTGTCCTCGGTTCCCACGTTGCCGCAACAGCCGCCGCGGAGGAGAGGGAGACCCCCCTCCAACGCACGATTACCTCCACAGCAGCCACCACGGAGGAGAGGGAGACCCCCCTCCAACGCACGGCCACCTCCGCAGCAGCCACCACGGAGGAGAGGGAGACCCCCCTCCAATGCACGGCCACCTCCGCAGCAGCCCCCACGGAGGAGAGGGAGACCCCCCACCGCACGGCCACCTCCGCAGCAGCCACCACGAGGGAGAGGGAGACCCCCCTCCACCGCAAGGCCGCTTCCGCTGCCTTCCTCTGAAGTGCCACGCAGGAGAGGCAGACCTCCTGGTACACGGCGACCTGCTGCTGCGCATGCGCGACCTCTAGTGGCGAACTCACATACTGGAGGAATTTATGAAGGGAGATTACGCCATCCACAAGATGGCCGCGAGTCACAGACACCGGAAGTGATGTCATGAGGGGCTGATGGGAGATTCAGACTTCCTCCGCGGTTCTCCATTTAAACCCCTCAGACCAGTTTCACCTTGCCTTCTGATGGTCGTCTATGCCTTGTGCTAGCACCCAGATAGCGTTTACCTGCCTGATTCCTGTGTTTGACCTCGGCTCGCCTGACTACGTTGTTTTCCTGTATCCTGACCTCGGCTTGTTCATCGTTTATCCTGATCTCCTGAATCCTGACTTCGGCTACGTTTATCGGCTATCCTGCTCTCCGGAATCCTGACCTCGGCTTGTCTGAACTTGTTCTGTCTTGGAGTCCTACCTGACTACGGTATCTCCTATTTACTTGTACGTGACAGAATCAGAAGGCCATCATGAGACCCGCTTCGGTGGGACTTCAAGATCCGTGTGAGGCTCGGCTGGATGAGATGGATCATCGTCTGGAGCAGTTTACCCAGGCATTCCAGATCCTCCTTCAGCGCACTGATCCCGGATTACCGGCACAGTCTCCAGCAGTAGCACCTCCGCCAGCCTCCCTCCCGGCTCCAGTCTCCATGGTTCATGCTCCTACGAACCTTCCGCCGCCACAACGTTATGGAGGAGATCCTACTACTTGTCGTGGTTTCCTTAACCAATGCGAAATTCATTTCGAACTTTCTCCTTATGCCTTTGCTTCTGACCGCGCTAAGGTGGGATACGTAATTTCGCTCCTGACCGACAAGGCCCTGGCATGGGCTTCACCTCTGTGGGAGAGAGACATTTCGGTGGTTCGTTCCTACTCCGAATTTGTGTCTGCACTACGTTCTGTATTCGACGTTCCAGGCAGGAGTTCCACTGCTTCGTCCTCTCTTTTCAATATTCGCCAAGGGGAACGTTCTCTGATGGACTATGCTATAGAATGTCGCACCCTAATGGCTGAAGTGGATTGGACTAATGAAGCACTGATTGCAGCCTTTTTGCACGGGCTATCAGAGACTTTAAAAGACGAGATTGCTGCTCGAGAGCTACCGTCTGACCTAGACTCTGTAATAGCTTACATCACACAGATTGATCTTCGACTCCGTGAGCGACAGGCACAGCGGGACGACTTGAAAGCACGTGACAGAGGAGTTCGTCATCTTGTGCGTGCTGTTCCCCAGTTCATACCACCACCTATGAATTCCTCCGCCTTTGTGGAATCCATGCAACTGGGGACTACCCATTTGTCAGAACATGAGAGATCCAGGAGACACAGAGAGGGGCTCTGTTTGTACTGCGGCATGGCAGGGCATTGGGCAAGTTCTTGTCCTAAGAAGTCGGGGAAACGCCAGCACCTAGAGTGGTTCAGAGGACCTGCTTTGGGTGTGCTGGGTATGTCCTCTGACTCAAGTAACACTCGAATGACTGTTCCGATTCGGGTGTCCTGGCCTGCGGGGTTTGTTTGCACAGAGGCCTTTCTGGATTCGGGTGCTGCTGGGAATTTTATCGATGCCGGTTTCTGTGACCAACAGCATATTCCCACAACACTTAAGGACATTCCTGTGAGACTCGAGGCCATTGATGGCAGACCTCTGCATCCTGCCCAGGTCACCCATATTACTACACCGGTGACAATCTCCGTGGGCATGATTCATAATGAGACGCTTCAGTTCCTGGTTATCTGCTCTCCCTCTACTCCAGTCATTCTGGGCTTTCCGTGGCTACAGACGCACAATCCCACCATCGATTGGACTACTAGAGAGATTACCTCTTGGAGTCGACCGTGTGAGGAGCATTGCATCAAACCAGTCAAACTGGCCAGTATGTCCTCTGACTTGGAGACCGTTACTACAGCTCTTCCCAGACAATACCAGGAGTTTGCGGATGTCTTTGACAAGAGGGAGGCAGAGAAGTTGCCCCCACACAGACCGTATGATTGCCCGATTGATCTCCTTCCAGGTACTATGCCGCCCAGAGGCCGGGTCTATCCGCTATCCGTTCCTGAGACCAAGGCTATGGAGACCTACATCGAGGAGAATCTCAAGCGTGGCTTTATCCGTCAGTCTACATCTCCTGCTGGTGCCGGGTTCTTTTTTGTTAAGAAGAAGAATGGAGAGTTGAGACCGTGCATTGATTACAGAGGGTTGAATAAGATCACAAGACGTAACTCCTACCCGATTCCCCTCATCTCTGAACTATTCGACAGGTTACGAGGGGCTACGATCTTTACTAAACTGGATCTTCGTGGGGCCTATAACCTTGTCCGTATCCGTGCCGGTCATGAGTGGAGAACTGCGTTCAATACGCGTTCGGGACACTACGAGTATCTAGTCATGCCGTTCGGATTATGCAACGCCCCGGCGCTGTTTCAGGACTTTATCAATGACTGTCTCAGAGATTTCCTCCAGCAGTTTGTCGTGGTCTATTTAGACGACATCCTCATTTACTCTACAGACTTGCCTTCTCATCGCGAACAGGTCCGTCGTGTACTGTCCCGTCTTCGGCAACACGGATTATTTGCTAAATTAGAGAAGTGCGTCTTCGAGACTCGCAAAGTGACGTTTTTGGGGTACGTTATCACTCCTGAGGGGTTCGACATGGATCCATCCAAAGTTCAAGCAATCAAGGACTGGCCGCAGCCCGGGAGCCTCAAGGCTCTTCAACGTTTCCTTGGATTTGCCAACTATTATCGGCGTTTTATTCGCAACTACTCCAAGATCGTTGCACCTCTAACGGACTTGACAAAGAAAGGTGCCAAAGTCGCGGAGTGGTCTTCGGAGGCAGTGTCTGCATTCACTATTCTCAAGGAGAGATTCACGTCTGCCCCGGTGCTACGGCATCCCAACCCGCATCTACCGTTTGTCCTGGAAGTAGATGCTTCGGAATCTGGGGTTGGAGCCGTTCTCTCTCAACGCGCATCATACAGCGGACCGCTGCACCCTTGTGGGTACTTCTCTCGGCACTTTTCTGCGGCTGAGAGGAACTATGACATCGGGAATAAGGAGTTATTGGCTGTCATCCTTGCTTTGGAGGAGTGGCGTCACCTGCTGGAGGGAGCCTCTGTACCTACCTTAATTTTGACAGATCACAAGAACCTCCAGTACATGGAATCTGCTAAATGCCTCAATCCACGCCAGGCTAGGTGGGCCTTGTTTCTATCCCGATTTCCGTTTGTGTTGACGTATCGTCCAGGCTCTAAGAACACCAAGGCGGATGCATTGTCCCGTATGCATACGCGACCAGAGGAGGAGAATGGGGAACCCGAACCCATTATTCCCCCTGCCAAGGTCATCGCTGCCATTCATCTACGTGGGTATACTCCCCTGCTGGATCGTATTTCTCGCTTTCAAGGACAAGCTCCGCCCTCCTTACCTCCTGGGAAACTATTTGTGCCTCCTAGCTTACGCACCCTTGTGCTACGCACGCTTCATGGCGCTAGAACCTCGGGACATTCTGGAGTAGCGCGCACCAAGGACCTGATTTCTCGAACTTTTTGGTGGCCCCACTGGGGGAGGGACACTACAGCCTTCGTCCACTCATGCACCAAATGCGCTGCCAATAAGTCCTGTCGTACACGTCCTGCTGGACTACTTCAGCCACTCCCTTGTCCCTCGGTTCCTTGGACCCATGTGGCCATGGACTTTATTGTCGAGCTGCCTCCTTCAAAGGGCCATACCGTGATTCTCGTGGTGGTTGACCGCTTTTCACAGATGGCTCATTTTATCCCGCTTAAGAAGCTTCCCAACGCCTCTACTTTGGCGGATGTGTTCATCCGGGACATCGTTCGCCTGCACGGCGTACCGTCTGAGATTGTGTCGGACAGAGGGACCCAGTTTGTTGCTAGATTCTGGCGCGACTTTACTAAGTCCTTGGGAATCACCTTGGCTTTCTCCTCTGCGTATCACCCTCAGACGAACGGCCTGGTGGAGAGGACTAATCAGCACCTAGAACAGTACTTGCGCCTCTTTATTAATGACCACCAGGATGATTGGGCCGATCTACTGCCGTTCGCTGAATTTGCGAGGAACAACACACTCCAGGAGGCTACCAGGATCTCTCCGTTTTTCTGCCTTTATGGCCTCCACCCGCAGTCTCTCCCAGGGACTTTACCGGTTTCACCTGTTCCAGATCTGGAGGAGAGACTTGCTTCCATCCGTGCCACCTGGGCCTCTGTTCACTCCGCCCTGGAACGTGCTGCTCAGCTCCAGCAGAGACAGGCCAACAAGAAGCGGTCTCCCAATCCCTCGTACCAACCCGGTGATAGGGTTTGGTTGTCCACGCGGTTCCTGAGACTCCGGGTTCCTTCTATGAAATTGGCTCCGCATTTTATTGGGCCCTTTCCGGTTCTACGCCGGATTAATCCGGTGGCGTACGAACTCTCGCTCCCCAGAACGCTTCGTATTCCTCGGGTATTTCACGCCTCCTTGCTGAAACCTCTAGTCTGCAACCAGTATACCCGAGGGGCACAGTCTACTGCTGAGACTTCCAGGAGGGGTTTGGAGAGTCGTATCCCCCAGGCCATTCTTGATTCCCGGCGGCAACAAGGCAGTCTACAGTACCTCGTACAGTGGAGAGGACTCGGTCCAGAAGAACGTTCCTGGGTACCAGCGGCACGCCTTTCAGTACCACAATTGATACGTGCCTTCCACGCAAGACGCCCTTCTCGTCCTGGTGGTCGCCCTGAGGGCGCCCTTTTGAGAGGGGGTACTGTTACTCACCTGTCCTCGGTTCCCACGTTGCCGCAACAGCCGCCGCGGAGGAGAGGGAGACCCCCCTCCAACGCACGATTACCTCCACAGCAGCCACCACGGAGGAGAGGGAGACCCCCCTCCAACGCACGGCCACCTCCGCAGCAGCCACCACGGAGGAGAGGGAGACCCCCCTCCAATGCACGGCCACCTCCGCAGCAGCCCCCACGGAGGAGAGGGAGACCCCCCACCGCACGGCCACCTCCGCAGCAGCCACCACGAGGGAGAGGGAGACCCCCCTCCACCGCAAGGCCGCTTCCGCTGCCTTCCTCTGAAGTGCCACGCAGGAGAGGCAGACCTCCTGGTACACGGCGACCTGCTGCTGCGCATGCGCGACCTCTAGTGGCGAACTCACATACTGGAGGAATTTATGAAGGGAGATTACGCCATCCACAAGATGGCCGCGAGTCACAGACACCGGAAGTGATGTCATGAGGGGCTGATGGGAGATTCAGACTTCCTCCGCGGTTCTCCATTTAAACCCCTCAGACCAGTTTCACCTTGCCTTCTGATGGTCGTCTATGCCTTGTGCTAGCACCCAGATAGCGTTTACCTGCCTGATTCCTGTGTTTGACCTCGGCTCGCCTGTTCATCGTTTATCCTGATCTCCTGAATCCTGACTTCGGCTACGTTTATCGGCTATCCTGCTCTCCGGAATCCTGACCTCGGCTTGTCTGAACTTGTTCTGTCTTGGAGTCCTACCTGACTACGGTATCTCCTATTTACTTGTACGTGACACTAACATAGTATTTGCATAGTGTTTGGACACATAGCTTGCTGGCTCCTGGACCACTGTTCACCCAGAGACTAAATGTATCAATGTGCTTAGATTTAACACCAGCTAATGTTAAACAGCTCAACCCCTTTTTTAGCAAAGCTAAATTGGCTTGGGCTACAAAATCAAAAGTATCCTGAAAATTTAGGGTTACCACACACTCATCTAGATATACACAGAAAGATAAAAACTTAATTATCTTTCATTTAAAAATAAACCACACACTGAAGTATGTGATTCAGCTATTTTGTGGGATGATTGGAAAAAACTTAAACACTTTCATTATCCAGTAAAAAGAGGGTTTCAATTTCCTCTATTGAAAAAAATAGCCCATCTCAAATGTGGTCTTTATAATCACTCTCAAACCCTTCATTTTCATAATGTAGGGCAGACTAACAATGGCCACAAGGCAAATAGGCATAGTTAGAAAACCAGGTATGCACTCAAAGCCAATGGTCAGTTGGCCATTGAGCTTTTCTCATCTATATGTATGTGGTAATGTAAGTCAGCCTGAGTGATGTCTAGGTGATTTTCAGTCCAACGCATCATCTGCTGCATATTCAAATTTTGTTTCTTTATCACTATTTTTGCATGTTTGGTAATAGCATTTTATTTCATCTGAGTTCACCAGAGATATATATCTGACCTTCATAATTAAAAGTTTTGTAATTAAGGATAATGAGCCAGTTCATTTTGCTTATTATATCCAAAGAAATGTTAAAACTACATGCTTCTTGTCAGCATTTAATCAATCAAATAACTAATTAGGCGCAATTACCATAAAATATTTTTTCTTTATTTTCTTATAATATAAATGCACTGTTCCTCTGCTCATGATACCATCTCATCAGCTGAGAATCATTTATTTTATTATTCATTAGGCTCACAGAAGGGTCAGTGTGTCCTTAACAACTGTTTGCAGATACAATTTATTTATGGTGTTGGGGAAAAAAACAGAAACCTATTTGATGACTAACAATGTTTCAATTTTTGATGGCTGTACATTGCCTAATATAGTCAGGACCCTCTAAAAAGCTGTTACTTCTGTTTATTAAAATATAGTGCCAGATTTATTGCTGGATTTTAAAAAATATTTTAGCAGCAACTGGAATGCACAAAGATACAAATTTGTTTAGTCACTAACCCATTAATCCAATAACTATTATTTTTAGTAATGTGAATTGTTCTTGAATTTTGAAGTATTAGGCTAGGTTTCCACTTGGGTTTTTGTCCTGCGTTATTTTCTTGATGAAAAATGCCAGGAAAAATGCCAAGAAAACTGCCACTGCATTTACCTGCGTTTTGGCATTTTTTCTGGAGTTTTTTCTGGCGTTTTAGCCTTTCTGTGGAAATTGCTTTTTTTGACCTTAGGCAGTTTTTCCAGCCTTTACAAGTTAGAAGTTTCACCCAGCTAAAAGGGATTATGATAAATGGCAAGTATCTGCCCTCTCCTGATGTCATTTTCTTGGTAGAGTTCTACGCCCCGGCGGACCCTTTTGTCTCTTTTCTGTGGTTTGTAAGGCATGCTTTATTCCGAATGTCTGCTCCTCTAGGAAGATTGGCCCCAAATGATGGTGCAAATTGTTTGCTGTTGCATTTGGCAGGCAGGATTCAGTTGGTTTGTTTGTAATGGCATGTTTGTTCCAAATGGTGTAAAATTCAATATGAACTTTGTTTTGTGTGAAACTGTTTGTTTCCAGCCTATTTCTTGTAGGACGCACAGATACTGGGTCCATCCTCTGCATTGTAACTGTGGGAAAAAACGCCATAAAAAACGCCAAGGCAAAAAACCCACATGGCTTTTTCATGGCGTTTTTTCTCTCCCATAGACTTCTATTGGAGAAAAACGCCAAGATTTCCTTGCAAAAAACGCCAGAGTGTCAACATGCTGCGATTTTGAAAAACTGCCACAGAGCCCAAAAAAGCAGAAAAACGCCGAACAGGAAAACGCCAAGTGGATATGGCATTCTGCGATTTCCTATTGAAGAACAGCTAACATCTGGCTGCAGCGTTTTTTCACAAAAAAACCGCTGTGTGGCTGAATTGGCGTTTTTATGGGCGTTTTTAGCAAAAAAAAAACAAGTGGAAACCTAGCCTTATACATATGAAATTAACAGAGAATCTAGTGAATTAAAAAACAACAAAATACATTACAATATATATATATATATATATATATATATATATATATAATAACAATACTTAGATGAAGGTTAATCAGAAAAAAATAGTGTGTTAAAGATATTATATTCTTACTAATATTTACATTTTGGAACAATAAATTAAAAAAGGAAAAAGTCCTACCCCAACATGAATAAATTATTTACTGGATATTTTAATAATCTATAAACCTAGGTGAATAGTGTACCCACGTGAACTATATATTGTTTTTTCAAGGATAGAGAGGGCTTTCTTTTGATATCATAGTTAGATAATTAGCTGTACATTTTGGATGGGAAATTTAGTAAAAAGTAGCGAATCATTAAAAAAAATGTTTTTAAATATTTTCCTCTCTGAATCCTCACAAAATTAGGGAAAGTGATGGAAAATCCCCTCCAAATTTATCAATTCAGGTGTCCTGATTTCAAAAATACCTACGTTATATATAATTTCCATACTTTCACAGAACGTATAGGGAACATGCCATAAGGTGTACATTATGTTTTACAAAGCTGTAGAATTAGGTATGATGGGATTGCAAACAAAAAATACCGCAAAAAGTATATATTTCTGTAACGCAGACAGCCCAGACTATCCTAATTGGACCATGCGTAGATTCCAAAAGTGAAATTTTCACGTTTTGCTTTAGTTGCCCTATGTTTCATTTGGGCCTGTTAAGCACCCCTTAATTATAAATAGCCCCATAAAACTATATATTTCTGTAAATCAGACAACCCAGAGTATCTCATCAGGACTATTTGGAGTATACATTTCGGGCAATTTACTACAAAAAAATAATAATAATAATGGGCCTCAATTTATATAAATGGTTGAGTTGGGGGTGCTCTATAGGAGGGCATTGGGAATTAGCACATGAAAACATGTTAACACGTCAAAGTACCTGCCCCGGGTCATTATTTGGGGAAAAACAGGGGTTGATACAGCAGGATCTGAGCTCCAATAGGAGAGAATAGTGGGCTTCTTTACTATGCCCTTCATAAGGGTCAGGGCCCAAAATGTTTTTATTTCATGGGGGACAGTGGGGTGCCAGGCCTGGCTTCTGGTCCCCTGATGAGCTGCCTGACACTGGGCCACATAAATGTTTCTTTGAGCTGCTAGCAGGTGGAACCTGGTCATCATCTGACTTGTCAGATATTGATGCATTAGCAGCATGGTTTTGCAAAAATCAGCATGGTTTTATGAAACATAGGTCATGTCAAACTAATTTAATTGCATTCTACGAAGAAGTAAGTAGAAGTGTAGATGAGGGTGTTGCAGTGGATGTAATCTACTTGGATTTTGCCAAGGTGTTTGACACGGTTCCACACAATAGGTTATTAAAACTGAAAGAAATTGGTCTAGATGCAAATTCTTGTTCTTGGGTTGAACATTGACTTAGTGATAGAGTACAGAGAGTTGTTATAAATGGTACATTTTCAAGCTGGACAAAGGTGGTAAGTGGTGTCCTCAGGGTTCTGTTCTGAAACCAATTTTATTCAACATATTTAGAAATGACCTTGCAATAGGCGTTGAAAGTCATGTTTTCGTGTAAGATGTAAGCCTCCTCGGCGCTGAACACATGCCGCTTAATTTTTGATGTAAAAAGAAAAAACCCTAAACCACACTACCTACCCAATTGCTAAAACCTGACACTAATTTCCTATTACCTAAAGCCGTATGCTATCCCCAATTCCCTCCAAACTAATCTAAACTAACCCTATCACTATATATAACTAATTTTTTTGGTCCCTACCTATTACCTAAAACCCTACTCTATCCCCAATTCCCTCTAACCAACAAACTAATCTAAACCCTATATATAATGTTTTAATTTTTTTTATATGATCATCGTAGGGAGGAAAGGGTTAATTGGGGTAAAATGGGTAGTGGGGGTATTGGATGAGGTGTTTATTAGCAATTTCAGCAGGAATCACTAACACGATGATCTCCAGATCACAACTACAGAGGAGAGAGGCAAAACATCTGCAGTAACGGTCACACGATTGCTGTGATTGGTCATCACAGCGATCACGTGACCTGGCTGCTGGATGGGTGGCCCTCGGGACTGCCTCGGATGTGGGGCAGTCCCCAAAGGTGGAAGAAAGGCCTTTTGCGGAACGAACGGGAGCGTGCCGCTTCGTTTTGTTCAGGACGTACCCGTACGTCCATAGGTGATTCTTGAGATGCGTTTTATGCATGTACCGGTACATCTATAGGGGACTGAAGAGGTTAAAGAATGGCAATGAATACCTTCCCTACAATTACAGCTGGTTTTAACCTTTTTAATCTGTAACATCATGAAGATGTTACACTGTTACATGTTCTAATGTTAAGTCAGTACTTTTAAAAATGTTCTATGAACTCAAATCTGTGTTTAAAAGCAGGGGAGGGCTGGCAGCCTAAGGCCTTGGGGGCAAGTCTAGTCAAGTGGCCCGTTGCGCCACCGAATCAGCCCACTATACATGCCCATCTTTTCCTGATTTTCTAACGCATATTGATGTAATGTGATGGGACTGGGAGTAAAAAAAAATTATGTTTAATACATTAAAAAACAGCTAATCTTTGTAACAAAATAAAATTTAAATATGGAAAAAATTGGACCCTAGGCATTTCCTTGGGCCCCTGTCTGTAATTATCCCCAGAGTCCCTTTGTCCCTCATTCACTAAGCCACACCTCTGTTTTACTTACTTCCAGTAGTTCAGGTATAGATCAAATAAACACATGTAAACAGCACGTGCATGTATAGATCAACTGAATAAGAAATACAAACTCTGTATTTGCAGGTATACATAAATAATGTATGCAAACATAGCATAGCAGAATAACACACAAACCCAGCTTTGCAGGTACAGATCAACTGGAAATCACATAACAACTAACCATTAAAGGTATAGATAAAAACCCCTAAATTACAGGCATAGATCACAGGATGCACACCCCCAAAGCCAGTCCAGAGTGAGCCAACTTTGTCCCCAAACAGCCCAGGGTGAGCCAATTTTGTCCCCAAACAGCCTGCCCTGACAGCAGTACAAGCTCTGCAACACCGAACACCCAAACACACACACCAGTACAAGCTCTGCAACACCGACACCCAAACACACACACCAGGACAGGCTCTGCCACACTGACACCCAAACACACAGGCACCAGGACAGGCTCTGCCACATCAACATCCAAACACACACCAGGACAGGCTCTGCCACACCAACAACCAAACACACACACACACACACACACACACCAGGACAGGCTCTGCCACACAGACAGCCAAACACACAGACACCAGGACAGGCTCTGCCACACCGATATCCAAACACACACACACACACCAGGACAGGCTCTGCGACACTGACACCCACATCCAAAATGCTTTCCACAATGGTTTGTTTGTTTGTTTCCCCCCCTTGTGTATTGATGCCCAGCCAGCCCCCCCCTTTGGTTTTAATGTATTTCCCCCCACACCCTTGTGTATTGCCCCATGTGGATTTGTGCCCCCAGCCAGACCCCTTTGTACATTATGCCCCTTGTGTATTGCCCCATGTGGATTTGTGCCCACAGCCAGCCCCCTTTGTACATTATGCCCCAACACCCTTGTGTATTGATTTATGTGATGTCCCCAGCCAGGCCCCTCCCTTGTGTATTGATGCCCCCCTTTGCATTGTTAATGACTGACCCATGTAATTTGAACCCAGCCCCCCACCCCCCACCTTTGTGTATTGATTTATGTGGTGCCCCAACCACCCTGTTGTGTACTTATACCCCCTAGCCACCCCTATTTTGCATTTAATTGTTGTCCCAATGCAGCCCCCCCTTTGAATATGGCTCCCCTTCCGCCTATTACCCCAACTATTTTTTTTAATTTTTAATACTTACGTTTTTGCCGCATCCTTCACTGCTGCTGTGCTCCAACGTGCTCTTCTAGCTGTCACGAGGAGCTGTTCCGTGTGACTCCACCCCCTTGAGCGGCCCATCACATTGACGATGTGACGTGCCGCTCAAGGGGGCAGAGTCACACAGGACACTGGGCGGCACTGTGCAGGCACGCTGGCCGCTTAATGATTTTAAAGCGGCCAGCGTGTCTTACGGCCGCTTAATGATTAACCATTGCAGCCGATGTGGCTGTGACTCTTAAAGCGGCCTTAAGACACACTGGCCGCTTTAAGAGTCATAGCCACATCGGCTGCAATGGCATTTCGGTGTGCCGGCCAGTTCGGCCTGCCTACCGCAGATGCTGCGTGCGTTAAAGACGGCCCTGGTGTGGCCAAATCAGCCGCTTAAATGGGCGGCCGCGCAGCCGTTTAATGTAGATTCAGGGCGGCCTGGGGGGCAATTGCCCCCCTGCCCCCCTGTTTAAAAGTATCATTGTAAATACTGTAAGTCTGAATGCTTTTTTTTCCTGTCCATGCTCTGAAAATTCCTATTTTCAGAGTAAATTCTCCCATAAATTTACAAATGAGCGCATTTGCAAAGCATAATAATATATACATACTATAATCATAGTGCATACAGGATGCAAATGAACTCCATTTATTCGAATGTGTATTTCACATTGTCACCATGCCAGGAGTAAATGCAAATATTTGCATATGCATTAAAAATGTGAAAGAAGTTTTACATGATGTATGAGAAATGTGTTTTGTACTGATTCTATATCAGAGAAAAATGTAGGCATTAAGGCAATCCCATAACTCACAATAACAGGTTTCTACAGTTGTGGTGTAGTGTAATGTATGGGAAGAAGTGGTGAGTGATTTCATTGTATCCAGACCCTCTTGTATGCGAAAATGTGGAGATGCACAACAATAGTGTACTTGTTTAAATGAATCTGCTTCTCAAACTTCAATATGCAGGAGTTTGCAGCAGAAAAGAACATTTCAACCCTGCATTATTTAGGGTCAACCTAAGTGAGTGTCTCATAGCAGACAATTATCCTAGTTAATGTAGGCAGATTTCCTGAAGGTTATTAATACCACTTAATACTTATAAAACTATATATAGGCCTGTCTAGAACAAATGTGTGAAGACAAATCTAAAGAGTGATTGGAAAAAAGCCTGGTGTGTTCCAATGTGAACAATCAAAAATAATACTTTCCCTTTGGTCCCGTGCAGCTGCCGCCTTAAACACACCTCTCTCCAGGTGTTACTGATATACAAATACAATTCCGTTAAGGGGCGCTCATGCAAGATAAGGGAAAAACAAACAATAATAGTGTAGAATGTTTACAAAAAACAATAAGTAAATATATGGTGTCAGTTGCACTCACAATAGTGCCAAAATATTCTTGCATTTCTTAAAGTGTGGTGTGGCTGCAAATAGAAGAGACACATCCAATAGTGTAATATTATTGATCAAAAACTTATAAGCTGAAAAAAAGATTGCACTGAGACACTGAGGGTGGTACAGTGCATCTCTTATCATTATAGCAAGATAGACACAGGCGGTGGGATGTCATATCCCCAATCACTATATACTGTGCTAGTCATTGACAGTGATACACCTTAACTCCCATCACTATATACTAAGCCAGTGATATTAATATTAATTTTTTATTTTACGTGCTGGGTCATTGGGTCAAGCCATACCTCCCAACATTTAAAAATGTGAAAGAGGGACACTTTTTTTTTTTTTTTTAAATCTCGCGGAACTCACCAATACAAGCAATTGCACTTTAAAATGTTGCAATTGCATCGCCACTTAAAACACGCTTCATTTTTGTCAGCACAGTCATGCATATTAAAAATAACCAACACATTCAATTGAATTCCCATAAGGCTCAGCCAGACATACTACTTCCATGATGCTGGCTGAGCATCATGGGAAGTGCAGCATGGGAAGTAAAGCTGCAGATGCTAGCTGTGAACTAAAATTCCTATGATTCCCAGCCAGCCAGGTGTCCACCATAATGCTGGTTGAGCATCATTGGAAGAGTAGTCCACAGCAGCCTCTATTCCAGGACCCCTACACACTGCCTTTACACACACCTGCCCATAAACACACATATACACATACACTGCCCTTACACACACATATACACGTACACTGCCCTTAAAGAAAAATATAGACATGTACACTGCCTATAAACACACATATACACTTACACTGCCCTTACACGCACACATATACATGTACACTGCCCGTTTGATTTTGGAATCAAAATATTTGCTACTGCAAACATTTTTAGATGAAAAGGTTCCATTTTATTCAGTGAAACAAAACAGTGATCACATTATTCTTCATAATATTCTTGTAAGAAACTTTTATTTCATGTAAACAATTTTTTCATATTTCATAAAAGCTATGATTGAGGAATTTTTGTTTTTATTTCCTTTATTTGCCAACCTGCCCCCCCAGTTATGCACATCTGCCCCAAGGCTTGCCACTCTGCCCCCAGAAATGCCTTATACCCCCCTATATGACACTTTGCCTCCCTGATATGCCTTTTACCCTCCTATAAGCCACTCTGCCCCATGATATGTCTTTTGACCCCCTGTAGGCCACTCTGCCTCCAGAAATGCCTAATATATGTTCTTTGAGAACGTGATCCATCCACTAATAAAATAAATCTTGTGTGATTGCGCTGCTGGATCACTGTTTTTTTTTTAATTTTTTTTAAATATTTATTATTTATTTAGCTCAACTGAGTCCCCTTTAATACAGACTCACCTTTATTGAGAATGTGAGGAGTGCAGTCATGATGAAAGTTTTGCTCAATCATGTAAGACTTCTGGCATGGAAAGGGTGAATATCTATTCCCAAGGACTGCCTGCTGGGTAGCAATCTGCATGTGCGTTCACCCTGCTACTTTTTTCATGCTGTTCAGTGCCTTCACGATCTTTTCATGACTGCAAAGAACATCATCAAGGTTTTAACAGGTTAAACTTCTATCTAGCCAGATGCTGTGGGAACGATATGGACAATATTAAGTGTATTGTTATTATTATTAGTGCATAATACGTATTAGTTCTATCGTTATGTCTATAGTATGTAAGTTCTATCATTATTGCTGTTCCAATATATGTGGATACCGATTCCTTTCTTTCCCATATTATCTGTGTGGATACCGATTCCTTTCTTTCCCATATTATCTGTGTGGATGTTCCTATATCCTAGGTTCTCAGCCAGGTGAAGGCAATGGCAAAGTCTCTCGAATTTGCGCAGAGGCTCAGGAGCATCCTAAACAACCTGCCGAAAAGGAGTTACACAGGCAATGTTTCTATGGTGTGTAGAGTACCCAGCTGAGCCACTTGGAACTCCTTACTTGAATTCTCTTTAGCTTGCTTAGTAGGAAAGCAAGTCATTGTGGCAGACTGATGCCAGCAGGGTTCAATCCTGAATTGCCTGCTGGGAGTAAAGCAGCATCTACCACTAAAGAAAACAAGTGATACTGTTTATATTGCAATGCCTGGGGAATGCTTGGAGGAGAAATGGGCCTTGCTTCGCCTTTAAGAAACAGCTTACTGTAAAGCCTCTTGTAAAGGGCATCCAGCCAATTGGTGATTATTTAGAAAGTCCAGTTTTAACTACTTCTTTCATACATACAAAATTAGAGCTCTATTGAATGAGTCATATGCCAGCAGTATAGTGAGTCAACCAGCCATAAAGTCACAGGGGTTTTGTAGGTGTGGAAGCTATAACATTTAAAGCACAATTGACCTTTATTTGGAGGAAGATCAAATGTCAATTTTAATGTGGAAGCAAGCTACAGTGATACAATGAGGGGATACGTTTATAGATGAAGTGTACAGTATGCTGAAAGCATGATGATTCATATCAGGGCTTCACAGACAAAGCGTGGCTTAGCAGTTCTGATGAATAAAGACCATTCTCTATAACATTTTCAAATCATCTGGAATAATAAAATAGTGATATTGTAGCCCTAAAACATGGTTGAATTGAACATATAGGTACTGGTTCACTTCATACTTCATACCCCTGGCCCACCAACTTCAAAGCTAGTCTGTGCCTTCTTTGCCCCTTGCCACACCCTCCTTCCAACATAAAACATATGTAAACACACAAATTACGCACAAAAGGATGGTTTGAGTTGGCAAGAAATTTTTAAGGATCAAAGCTGGATAATTGTAGAATTTAGTTGAATCTTGAGGTCAGAAAGTCTCCAAAACTATTATCTTACATCACTGCAAGTTGCCTGGAAGGATTTCAAGGAAAAGGCCTCTACGCTCTTCCAAAAACAAACTCAGCTGCCTTCAGTTTGCCAGACACTACTGGAACTTTCAATGGGATTGGGTTCTATGGTCAAATGAACCCAAAGTAGAGAGTTTTGGTAATCAACACCAGAGTTGGGTTTGGCACACAAATAGAGGTAGCCAGAAAAGTGCTTCATGGCCACAATTAAATGTTTTGGGGCTATTTTTCTGCCAGAGGACCTAGATGTTTTGTTAGGATACATGGCATCATGGACTATATCAAATATCAACAGATAATAATTAAATACCTGACTGCCTCTACCAGAAAGCTTAAAATGGACCATGGTTGGATCTTGCAGCAGGAAAATGATCCAAAAAATTACCTCGGAATTTAAAGAATCTGGAGAGATTCTGAATGGAGAATGGTCTCAGATCACTTTGCATGTATTCTCCAACCTCATCGGGAATTACAGGAGAAGACTCAGAGCTGTCATCTTGGCAAAGGGAGGTATTGACTGAATTGGTGACAATAAGCCTATGTGTTTGCAATCGATATCCACATGTATTTTTGTAAAGAACAGTGTAAAACAACAAAGTACATTTTTACACGCCGATTCAAATAGATTAAAATAATTCCAGAGCAGATTATTGTTCTATAATTCTGTTTTACAAGCTGATGACAACCTATTATCTGTTGAATTCTGTCACTAAACCTAGCACATCATTTTTTTCTATAGATTTCTATAGCCTCATTGTGAGAATACTTCTATATAACTTTCATAGTTGAATATTACTAATTTAAAGAAAAGTATATGAATAATTTATTGGCTGTTTCCATTAACTCAAGATCAGAAAGCAAACCAGTTTTCTCAAGATCCATTATGGTTTGTAAAATTCCATATTGCAATATATTTGTCAGAGTTTGGGATAGAGATTGATAAAGGCAGAAGCCATTAAAATGCTGACACCATTGGTCCTATACGCATGGATAATCTATCATACTCCGTGAAATAGCAAGTGCAGAAAGAATGCAAATGACAATTTAAGTGGAAATATATTAGAACACATTTAGCAAATATTGTATTTGTTAACCTACAAAAGATACAATGGTTTAGATGCCTTTATTGTTTCAAGCCACGTTTATCACAATGTTCTGCCCTTGTTTGAAAATCATCTCAGCAAATTCATTGTGGAAATTCTGCAGCGTGCCACTTTCTAATGAGCCTCTGATCATCATCAAATTGAAAACAAAGGGGTAAAATAAACAGGCATTAAATATGGCACATCACTTCTCATAACACTTTGTAATTCATCAGCAGGCCTCCCAAGTAAAGTGCATCAGTGCAGATTTTTAAGCATGTGCTGAGTCAGCACCCATAGAGAAATACTCCTAACTAAGGTTGCAGACCTATGAAATCAGTACCTGTGTAATTAAAATATACATCCAAAACACAATTAGTCACTTAATGCTTATCATATTAAGTACTATATAACTGTAGTGAAACCCTGATAACCATACATAACAGATATACACTATATGACCAAAAGTATGTGGACACCTGACCATCATACCTATTTAAGCTTGTTGCACATCCCATTCAAAAACCACTGGGATTAATATGGATTTATCCTTCTCTTTGCGACTGTAACACCCCCCCCCCCATTCTTTTGGGAATGCTTTCCACAAGATGTTGGAGTGTGTCTGTGAAAAAAAGCTTTTGTGAGGTCAGGTGTTGTATGAAAAGGCCAGGTTCGTAATCAGCGTCTTTGTATGATGTGGCATTAACATTACCCTCAATCTGAAACTAACGGGTCTAGCCCAAACCCAGTCCCAGATCATTATACATCTACCAAACTTTACAGTAGGCTCTATGCATTAAAGTAGGTCCTGTTCTCCTTGCACCCACCAAACCCAGATTTGTCCATCAGACTTCCAGAAAGTGAAGCATAGTTCATTACTCCAGAGAATTTGTTTCCGCTGCTCCAGAGTCCAGTGGCAGTGTGCATTACACCACCTTGAAGTTAACACGCAAGCGGCAGGGCTAATCCCAGATATCTTAAAACTATATGGGAGTTGGAGGGGAATAAGGTAGGTAGTGTCACGGACTGGGTCCAAACAGATGACTAAAAGACCCAGCGCGCCCAAAGATTGTGTGCAGGAGTTACGGTGCAGTAGTGGAGTTGATCTAGGGATGTGCAGCCAAACACCAGCGCCCAGATATGGCAGCGGATGTAGTCCAGAACAAAGTGAAATCCTGCAGGGCACCCTCGAACAGGCATGAGACATCACACAAGAATCACGTGCAGGATGCTGCAGGCTGGGAGTATGGAAGCTAAGCAGAGAAATATAGCAGACACATAACAAGCAAGGGACAGTGAGACCAAGCACGAAACATAACCAGACAAGATATACATATTACTGAGCACAACAGTGAACAAGACAAGGAATAAACATAACTAGACAAGATATACATAACACAGGGCACAACAGGGAGCAAGACAGGACACCCCACTGCCGGGGATACAGGACAGGCTGACACACATAAATACAGAAACTAGCCTAGGACTGTATGATAACTATTGGAGATTCCGTCACATCTTATGGCCATAGTATGCTTAGCCCACCACTACGCCAAAGTACTCCAATGACGGTGGGTCCTAACGCTAATCCCTGCTGACAGTGGTAAGAAACAAACCAAACATGTAAACCAAACACATAGCACTGAGACATACCTTTAGACTGAAGACTGAGACAAACAGAACAAACGGGTGGGACACACTTTATAAAGGAAACAGAGCTGAAGCAAAGAGCAGAACTAGAAGCCAGGAATGAAAGATCAGAACTGAGCATACGGAAATCCAGGAATGGATTAAAGCAAAACAGAAAAACTGAAGCAAGATAGATATGCTGCTCCGCAGCCTGGGTAGAATGTGACAGGTAGTAGACAAGCCTAAACTCTACTCACTTACCCTGGGGCAGAACACAGAGCCCTGGGGAAGCAGCATTTCATCAACCTACTCCCCCAAGTGCATTTGGGGCTGTCTCTGCCCCTATGCAAGACTAGCCTTGCACCCTTTTCTTGGCAATACCCCTTTTTATCTCCTATATGAAGCAGTAGAGAGTTCTCCATTATAAAACACATACATAATATATGGTTTAAGCAGAGGTGAATGTGTCAGCAATTATTATTTCAATATGAAAATAAAGTGGTACACGTAACCTAGAACAATGGTAAATATATATATATACTGTGCATGGTCTACCCACTCTCTTCCATTTTCAAGTACATTATAGGATGTTGTTTCCCCCTTTGCATGTATAGTCCTGCAACTTTATCTTTGCCACTCCGCTTCTTGTCTTCCACAAGAAGCAGGGAAGGGGGAGCACCACTACGTAACGATACTTAATATGGGAGTTTAAGCAGAGAACAGAAATAAACGTATGCATCAGTCATTTTCAACATGCACTATATTCCAAAACAGTATCAGTAACAGTTTGTTCTAGTAGAAAAACTATGCAGATGGGCAAATGGGAGGCATTGAGACTAAATCTTCAATTAAACAAATGTGAATGCTCCTTAAAATTATAATTCATACTAACTATACGGCATATTGATTCCACTGACATTACTTAATTGTCATTTTAGAACAAGGGTTGTGGAACTTTTAATGAAAACACATGCTCTATTTTATTCATTATAGCCTCATATAGATCTCATACACCATTAAGTACACATTCATTGGTTCTGTAAATTTCATCTATTTCAAATGCTCTATTAAGCAGAATGCAGAACTGTAACAAACAGCAAATTACATGTTGGGTTCTACTGTAAAATCTTGATGTAGTGGATGTCTAAATGAGCAAAATAGGGAACATAAAAGTCACAGCAAAAATGTCTAATCCTTTATTGTTGCTGACTACAAGCAGGTACCCTTGTAACACTAAAGAGGTGTAGGTATTTGTCTACATTTCATGGTGGAAAACCTACCATTTTTATATCAAACAAGAATTATCAAAATGGTCATCTCCCTATCTGTTTACCTTAGATTTTGCCCTGATATTTGAGACATCCTTGTTATACTATGCACTTTATTATACAGTTGCTATTATCTTTTGTCATTTTCACAACATCATACCACACTTGTTTTGTATGCAAAGTACTTGAACCTTTCTTTATGAATATAACCCACGCTTTGATTACCAATGGATACGTTTCTTCTCATCATTTTTGTAATGTACCTTTTGTTATAATTTTGTTATCTCCTGCTGTGATCTCTGTTTCTGATGCTTTTTTAAATGAACCATAGCAATTTTCTGTTGCGGATATAGAATGTTCAAATGCATGGTCTGATAATACTTGATGATGCATTATGCACATTTTGCTAATAAAATGGAACATAATTTTTGCAGGGCACATACCATGTAATGTTTCATTGTATAAAAACCTATACAACATCATCCCCACAAATTTTTTCACCACTTACATGCCCTTCTGACTATTTATAGACAGCATCAAGGTAAGTGGTACCCTAAAGAGACTGCACAGCCCATCAGCACCCATGCTATTCTGCAACCTAGCTTTTTTGGCTTAATCCACATTTCATTTCTGTATGTTTACTACATATATGTTTATTTTTAAGAGCAGGGCAGCAGACATTGAGCATTTATACTGTAGCTAATATAAAATATATTATTGGGATAAATTGTTTCATGACACCGTTGATATTTGTAAGAGTGGAGTACAAAGAGGAAGGATAGAAGTTGGTATTTTTAACATTTTGCATATAACTTTTTAACATTTTACTGAATCTGGGGGAAAAATATAATGTCCATATAATATTTGATTTGGTATCTTATAATTTCATATATATATATATATATATATATATATATATATATAGATATATATATAGATCATGGATTATGTAGGAGAGTGCAGCATGAAAGTGTCTCTTCTTGGTTATCATAACAATCCTAGAAATTTGCATCAGGCTATATTGGTACGTAGATCTTTGTGTAATTAGCCAAATTAAATGCATTTCATTATAGGTTCAAATCATATTAATATGTATCAATGGAGGGTTTGTTATGGAGCAAGCTATTTATTGAATTGAGTTGATGATTTATTACAGATAATGGAAATCTTTATGTTGTATACATAATTTGCTATAAAAAATACAATTGCATCAATACATGTGTCAGGTTTACAATAGAGGAGACATACATTACGATCAATCAATTTTTTACATAAATGTCAGTTTTCAATTATAGTGTCTGTATTAAAAAAATAAAAATAAAAAAAGAATATATATATATATATATATATATATATATATGTGCGAATGAGTGAATATGGAAACTGAATTTGCAAAAGAAACTTACTAACACCAACATACTGAGACAACAGTATTATGTGACACAAATAAAGGATAATGCATGATAGATGAAAAAATGAAGAAATACTGGAAAAATCCACTGTATTGTTTTAATATGTGATATGCTGGAAGAAAAGTTGCCTTGAACGCTGACCTCATATTTTATTGTGCTACTTTTTATCATATTAAATCTCACCTGTCTCTTCAGTAGTACTTGAGAATAATTCTTGCAATGTCTTTGCCTTTATACAATGGAAATAAAGGAAAGTTTTACTTGTAATCTAGAGTCAAACACAGCTATATTTTTTGCTTATCACTGGATTTATACACCAACTGTATAATGTATCTTTTTCTCTCAAATAATCCATTAGCAGAAAAACCAGTGCATGTTGAAACATTATTGATTATGAAAGTGCTTGGCCTGTAGTGACATATATGCCATATATATATAGTAACAAAATTCTGTAACAAGTTAAGGGCAATAAGGCTCAGGAATACTGATTTGTAGGGCTGCAACTAACGATTATTTTCATAATTGATTAGTTGGTCAATTATTTTTTCGATTAATCGATTAATCGGATAAAAAAATGAAAGTACATTTTTCATTTATTTAAAATAATTTAATAAACAAACAGGATGGTAAAAACAAACAGCAGAATAATTTTTTTTTTATAAAATGCATTTCTTGTTTTTATTTCCCAACCTGCTATGCACATTTGCCTCCCAGATATGCCACTCCACCCTCCCACATATGCCTTATACCCCCTGATACGCCACTCTGTCCTTAATGTACCCTAAACACCCCATCAACCACAACTGCCCCAAATTGACCCTAAACACCCCATCAACCACAACTGCCCCTAAATTAACCCTAAACACCCCAAACACAACTGCCCCTAAACTAACCTAAACACCCCATTAACCACAACATTTAATATTAATTTTATACTCACAGTTAGATGAGTGTCACAGCCATGTGGATGCTATAAGGAAAGGGGCAGGGCCAATCTGCCTATGACTGCAGGGAGGGACTAGGAGAAGGAAATGGGCAGGCCAATCAGCAGTGACTGCAGGGAGGGACTGGTAAGCAGTAACTGCTGTGACACTGAATGAAATGGATTATAAAAAGAGGGGTATTTTTTCAGAGCATTTGCTCTGAAAAAACCCTCATTTTATAATCGATAAAAATCGATTCAACTAATCGATAATGAAATTCGTTGGTAATGATTTTCATTATCGATTATTATCTGATTTGTAGCAAACAGTGTGCTTTAATTACAACTGCACAAATCAAACACCACCTCGCCAAAAAAGATTATAAAAAAAAAAAGATGGGTCCATCCAGTAAATGCCAAACTTCGCTCAAGGATTCTTTTTCAGGGCCTTCAGGAACTTCTCCTCATAAGAGAGTTATTGTGAGGCTTCAGGAGGTTTAACCCCTTAACAACCAATAAAGTGCATGTCATGCAAAAACAGTCAGTTAATGACCAATGATGTGCCTGGCAGTAAAAAAAGCTTAGAAAGCGAACTAAGATCACTTTCTTTGCTTTAACAGTGTTGCTGTAATGCCTCAATGTCGAGAACCCGACAAACCTATGCATGGGTGGTATCACGGTACTCAGGGGATATTGCTGAACACATATTGGTGTGTTGTTTGACAGTGACATATACCAGGAGCTATGAATTCATACCTGACGTACAATGGGTGTTAAAAAAAAACACACACAAAAAATTACTACCACAAACTTTGTCAAATGCTGGTGAAAGAATTAATGCATGTAGTTAAAATTAATGTAGTTACATTAATGCAATAGTTAAAATACCAGCATTTGAAATCCTTTGGGGTGCCTAGTTTTCAAAAATATAAAGTTTGATATAAGATGGCCCAATTAGTACATGGGGGCAGAAGGACCAGAGGTCAAAATTCCAAGTTTATAAATCCATACAAACAAAAAAATCTACTACCACAAATGTGGTAGAATTTGTGCATGGAAAGGCTTAAAATACCAGCATTTGCAATACCTTGGGGTGTCTAACTTCAACAGTATATGGTTTGATGGGAATAAATTGCAGTGGCCGGCTTCAAAGATGTCCCAAATAGAACGTGGGGGTAGAATGACCAGAAAATAACAATACGCTGCTTGTACTTATTGCTCTATAACTTGCAAAAAACAAAATAAACAAAAACATTGGGTATTCCTAAACGCAAGGCAAATAATAGAATCTATTTAGCAGGTTTTTTTAAATAAAGGTGAGAAAAGTGGTATCTGAAGAAAACCCTTCTTGTTCTGAAAAAACCTAATATGTACCTGGTGTGTATACACTACATGAGAGAGAAGAAAATTACAGATAAACACAAGGACTGCCAAAGTGTTAAAACAGCCTTGGTCACGAAGGGTACAAAAATAAAAAACAGCCTGGTCCTTAAGGGGCTACATGTCTATGTCTAACACCTGTTGAAGGCTTTCACTGAAAACCCAGTGGAAACTGCAGACATCCAGTCTATTGCAAAATCTGGCATGAACTTTTCTCAATGAGGGGGAATGGAGCATTGTCCCACCCCACCCAAGGGATCCATACACATGCTTTGCACATGGTCTGTGCACAAAAAGCAAAACAATATCTCACTGGGAGTGCATAGTGTCACAGTATATGTATTAGACTTGGGCACCAGGGGGCTCTTCGTGTTCGTCTTCGTGCTCGTCTTCGGGGAAAAAAAAATCTTCGTATTCCGCGAATATTCGCCCGTTCCTGTCTTCTCTTCGGGCGAATATTCGCGGACATTCTTCGTGCTCGTTTAATCTTCGTTTTCCTCCTGGTTGCCTAGCAGGGGTTAATACGGGGTTAATAACACATCACAGCAGCAGCAGCTGCCGTGAAGGTACGTGTGTGCAGCTCTATTGGTCGTTTCGGCAGGGGGCTGGTCTGGCATCAACGAATGAATTGCAGAACTGCAGAATGCACTTCATTCGTTGATGGCAGGCGAGCCCCCTGCCGAAACGACCAATAGAGTTGCACACACATACCGAGGTGTACTGTCCATAGATGTTTAATAAAAGAATAGGGAATATTTTACATTTTTAAATTGATTTTGGACCACTTTACATGCCTAACATTTGCTACCTATTTACAATGGCATACTTTGCAACAACCCAACTTACTTATTGGACAGGACTGGAAAATAGCAGGACTGTCCACCAAAATCTTGGGTGTGTTGGCAGGTATGCTGATGGAAAAATGTTGGACAAGAACTAAAAAATAGCTTAGGGTTAATGTACGGTTATGTTTAAGATTAGTAGCAGTGCACTGGTTTGGTTAAAGATGGATTATGTCTAAATAATAATAATTTAATTTTAATGTTTTTTTAAAAAAAAAAATAGGGGTTTATTTAAATGTATTTTAAAGTTAGATTTATTATTTAGTACTTGATTATATTTATTAAATGTTTATAGTAGCGTTACCTACCGAGCTATAACTACCTATGTGTATTTGCATTTTGCATACCTAGTTTAGCTAAATTAGATGGGACAGGACTGGAAAAAAGCAGGACTGTCCCTGAAAAAGTTGGGTCTGTTGGCAGGTATGTGGATGGAAAAATGTTATAGGGTGAAGTGTGAGTTATAGTGTTAATGTAATGCTATTAGTGAGTGAAGGCCAGGGCAAATAACAAGGAAAAGGTCCTTGTGTTTTGTGCATTGTAAGTGTGTGTGTATGTGTGTTATGTGTGATGTCACTGTGTGTTATATGTGTTATATGTGTTATTGTGTGTGTTATGTTTGGTTGGTTGTGTATCAGAAGGAAAATAATGAAATGGAAAAGGAAATGGGAAAGGCAAATGAGTGGGCAATTGGCGACCCGCTCACCTGTTTCACCCCAGGGCAAAGCACCCAAACACTGTCAGTCTTAGACGTTTGGCAGCAGACTTCCAGAGCTCAGACACAAGGCCCTAGCATAAGCTGGCCACTCTGGCGGAGGTAGCAGGCGTTGCCACACCGCAAACAGAGGCAGCCAGGGGGGAGAAACTGCCCTTACCATTAGGGACATTTTGGGCATGACTCTAGCCAGGAAGCGAACTGGCAGAGAAGAGATGCTGGCACCACCACCAGCAGCAGCATTGAAAAGGCGAATGAGTGGGCAATTGGCGACCCACTCACCTGTTTCACCCCAGGGCAAAGCACCCAAACACTGTCAGTCTTAGACGTTTGGCAGCAGACTTCCAGAGCTCAGACACAAGGCCCTAGCGTAAGCTGGCCACTCCGGCGGAGGTAGCAGGCGTTGCCACACCGCAGACAGAGGCAGCCAGGGGGGAGAAACTGCCCTTACAATTAGGGACATTTTGGGCATGACTCTAGCCAGGAAGCGAACTGGCAGAGAAGAGATGCTGGCACCACCACCACCACCACCACCACCACCACCAGCAGCATTGAAAAATTGGAAAGGCGAATGAGAGGGCAATTGGCGACCCGCTCACCTGTTTCACCCCAGGGCAAAGCACCCAAACACTGTCAGTCTTAGACGTTTGGCAGCAGACTTCCAGAGCTCAGACACAAGGCCCTAGCGTAAGCTGGCCACTCCGGCGGAGGTAGCAGGCGTTGCCACACCGCAGACAGAGGCAGCCAGGGAGGAGAAACTGCCCTTACAATTAGGGACATTTTGGGCATGACTCTAGCCAGGAAGCGAACTGGCAGAGAAGAGATGCTGGCACCACCACCACCACCACCACCACCACCAGCAGCATTGAAAAATTGGAAAGGCGAATGAGAGGGCAATTGGCGACCCGCTCACCTGTTTCACCCCAGGGCAAAGCACCCAAACACTGTCAGTCTTAGACGTTTGGCAGCAGACTTCCAGAGCTCAGACACAAGGCCCTAGCGTAAGCTGGCCACTCCGGCGGAGGTAGCAGGCGTTGCCACACCGCAAACAGACGCAGCCAGAGGGGAGAAACTGCCCTTACCACTAGGGACATTTTGGGCATGACTCTAGCCAGGAAGCGAACTGGCAGAGAAGAGATGCTGGCACCACCACCACCACCAGCAGCAGCATTGAAAAATGGGAAAGGCGAATGAGTGGGCAATTGGCGACCCACTCACCTGTTTCACCCCAGGGCAAAGCACCCAAACACTGTCAGTCTTAGACGTTTGGCAGCAGACTTCCAGAGCTCAGACACTAGGCCCTAGCGTAAGCTGGCCACTCCGGCGGAGGTAGCAGGCGTTGCCACACCGCAGACAGAGGCAGCCAGGGGGGAGAAACTGCCCTTACCATTAGGGACATTTGATTCATGACACTAGCCAGGAAGCGAACTGGCATCGAAGAGACACTGGCACCACCACCAGCAGCAGCAGCAGCAGAATTGGGAAAGGCGAATGAGTGGGCAATTGGCGACCCACTCACCTGTTTCACCCCAGAGCAAAGCATCCAAACACTGTCAGTCCTTGGCGTTTGGGAGCGGACTTCCAGAGCTCAGACACAAGGCCCTAGCGTAAGCTGGCTACATTGGCGGAGGTAGCAGGCGTTGCCACACCGCAGCAAGTGCAACCAGGGGGGAGAAACTGCCCTTACCATAAGGGACATTTGAGGCATGACACTAGCCAGGAAGCGAACTGGCAGAGAAGAGACACTGGCACCACCACCAGCAGCAGCAGCATTGGAAAAGGCGAATGAGTGGGCAATTGACGACCCGCTCACCTGTTTCACCCCAGGGCAAAGCATCCAAGCACTGTCAGTCCTTGGCGTTTGGGAGCAGACCTACAGAACTCAGACACAAGGCCCTAGCGTAAGCTGGCTACACCGGCGGAGGTAGCAGGCGTTGCCACACCGCAGCAAGTGCAACCAGGGGGGAGAAACTACCCTTACCATCAGGGACATTCGAGGCATGACACTAGCCAGGAAGCGAACTGGCATTGAAGAGAGACACTGGCACCACCACCAGCAGCAGCAGAATTGGGAAAGGCGAATGAGTGGGCAATTGACGACTCGCTCACCTGTTTCACCCCAGGGCAAAGCATCCAAGCACTGTCAGTCCTTGGCGTTTGGGAGCAGACCTACAGAACTCAGACACAAGGCCCTAGCATAAGCTAGCTACACCGGCGGAGGTAGCAGGCGTTGCCACACCGCAGCAAGTGCAACCAGGGGGGAGAAACTACCCTTTCCATTAGGGACATCTGAGGCATGATTTCAGCCAGGAAGCGAACTGGCAAAAGATACTGGCACCACCACCAGCAGCAGCGTTGGAAACGGAAAAAGGTGAATGAGTGGGCAATTGACGACCCACTCACCTGTTTCACCCCAGGGCAAAGCATCCAAAGACTGTCAGTCCTAGGCGTTTGGGAGCGGACTTACAGAGCTCAGACACTAGGCCCTAGCGTAAATTGGCTACACCAGCGGAGGTAGCAGGCATTGCCACACCGCAGCAAGTGCAACCAGGGGGAGAAACTACCTTAAACATTAGAGAGAAAAAATTTAACTTTCCAAGCTAAGAGCTGGGTAACCCAATTTGGGCAGATTGAATTTAAGAAAGGCAATCTGCTCCATCAGATGAGGTGCCATGCGTGAGCGCTGTGGACTCAGTATGTTTCCAGTCATAGAAAACACGCGCTCACTTTGAACAGTGGTTGGCGGACATGATAGAAGCTGCTGCGCAACCCATGAGAGTGCAGGCCACACACTCTTCTTTTCATCCCAGTAGCTAAGAGGATCAACATTAGGAGCAGAAGGAACTTCACAGAGGTAAAGTTTGACCATTTCAGCAGCACTACTCTCCTTTCTGCTGCTAGCTCTGTCAGATGGTCCAACTATACTGCCAAGTGCCTCTTCCCAAAACGCAGCTGCTCCACTCAGCTGTGTTGTGCTGCTTGTGGCACTGCTGCTGATGCTGCTGCTAGGGGTAGCAGACCACATCATCTCTTCCTCCTCCTGCACCTCACCCTCCTCGGACAGCATTCCCATTTTACGCTGCCAGTCACGCACCTTGTTGACCAATTGCTCCCGGTAGCTACTGAGAACATTGAATTTCAAAGCTAGCTTTCCCTTAATTCTTGGATCACAAAGGCACGCTAGCATCATTTCGGGACTCTCTTCCATTCGCTTGCGAAGGTGTACTTTTAGCAGATCCTTCAGCTTCCTGACTATGGCTGCTACGTCAGGATGTAGAGTGCCACCTTGAACAGCCTCACGGTTTCCAAGGAACACATCCATCTTGCTGCCTAGATGGGAGAACACTGGGATTACCTGGGCCAGACTGGCAGTGTTTGAGCTTAAATTTTCTGTGGCATCCCTGAATGGTTTAAGGACTGCCACTAGCTGGGCGATCACTGTCCAATCCTCCCTATTCAATGGAGAGGTAATCCCAATATTGTGCTCTGAGGCAAGATTATGGATTGCCCTCTGCTGCTCCAAAATCCTCTCTAGCATGTCTAACGTGGAGTTCCACCGTGTACTGACATCCTGACGTAGGCAGTGTACGGGAAGACCTGACCTCTCTTGCTCTTCCCTCAAAAGTTGGCTAGCCTTAACACTATGGTGAAAGTGCCCAGCGATCTTTCTGCAGCGGGACAGAACTACTGCTGCCACATTAGTTCCTTCTGACATTGCTGCCTTCACTACAAGATGGATGATGTGGGCTGCACAGCGCACACCAACAATATGACCATCTCGCAGCGCTTTCACCATATTGGCACCTCCGTCAGTTACCACAAAACCAACTTCAACATTGGTGCCCGCCTCTGCTCCCACCCAAAGGCTAAACATTTTCCTAATCGCATGCAGAATATTTTGGGAAGTGTGCTTTTCATCCATCACTTCTGCATGGAGAAGGAATGATCGGTAGCCTGCTGCAGCAACTTCCTTAGACACACCGGGCTGCCACCAGTGTGCTGTCAAAGAAAGAAAGGCATGCTGGCCGCTAGGTGCACTCCACAAATCTGTAGTGAAATGAACACACTGACCAGCAGCCTTGGAAAGCTCCTCTTTCACTGCTGCAACACAGGACCGATACAGCGAGGGGACAATGTTCCTGCTGAAAGTGGAACGTGACGGAACTGTGTATTGTGGAGCCACAGCCGCCATCAATTGTTTGAAAGGCTCCCCTTCAATCATGGAGAAGGATGCCCCTCCAACAGCAATGAACTGACCAATAAGTCGCGTTACTTTATTGGCCTGCTGTTTGGGCATCGTTCTCTTGGAGTGGAATGCCCCAAATTCTTCCAGGGTGGGCTGGGCATGCAGTGCTCCAACCTGCCTTGGTCTCTGGCTGCCATCACTAGTTGCTGCTGCTGCTGCTGCTGCTGCTATTGGCTCAGAAGAAGAAGCTGTTGGGGTTTTTCCACGGCCACCAGCTATGCTGCCTGCACTAAGTTTTACCTCTGCATCTTTCCCCAATAGCACAGCGTTGTGTTGAGTGCTGAGGTGATGCTTCATGCTAGCACTGGTAAAATGGCCAGACACTTTCCCTCTGCTTATTAGCTTCCCACAATGTTTGCACTTTCCATAGCGCCCTTCTTCAACATTTTCAAAGTGCTCCCAAATTGGGGCGCGCATAGCCTTGGAGTGTGCCTTGGGTGCTGCTCTTACTGGTCGGGGTGGATGAACAGAGGCAGAACTAGTGGTGGTGGGACTGGTGGTAACAGTACTGGCCATAGTGGGACTGCTAATTGCTTTAGATTTGCTAGGTTTTGCTGCTGCTGCTGGTGGTGGTGATGGTGATGATCGTAGCGGAGAAGGTGGAGGCTCAGGGGAAAATTGTGCACTAGTCATTTGGACACTGCTCCCTGAGGAATCTGATTCCTGACCACTCATCTCCTCTACTTCCTCTGGCTCATAGTCTAGCTCTTCATTAGCCAGATCGAATGGAATTCCTGCTAGGCTGGAGCTAAGACTGATATCGTCGTGAGACTCGTGACTAGTAGTAGTGCGAGCAGGAAGAATAGACTCTGCACTTGGCCTCTCAGTCTCAGGCTCCTCTGCTACCTCGCTAGGTGGAGTTCCACTATGTGTAGCCCTCTCTCTAACTGTCTTTACAAAAATTTTGTAAGGACTTGGTGGCTTGCTAGAGGTACTAGGAGGACATGGCGTGGCGGTACCAGTGGGAACAGTAGGCGCAGCACTAGTGGTGGTAGAGGCGGGGGTGGTGGTGGTGGTGGTTTTCCCTACAAAGGAATGAGATCGCTTTGGTTTGGGACCCCTCTGAGTCTTGCTGCTAATTTGGCTCTGCTTGGTACCTTGCATGCTGCTGGTGGATGGGGAAGATGCTGCTTGGGGCAAAAGGCACTTCTTTTTAGTCACTGGGCTGGTACTACTTGTGCTACCCTTTAACTTTGAACGTGCTTCTGGTGCTTTAGGCTTTCCGTAAAAAACCATAGAGCTTGTGGGCCTAGCCGCACTACTACTGCCTGCTTTTGGTGCCTTTCCTTTACTTGATGATCCTTCAAGCAATGCTTCCCCAAATGATAAGCGAGAGCTTGGCCTACTTGGCCGACTAGACTGACGCAAAGGCTGCATCTTAGAGCTGGTGGTGGTGCTGGTGGTGGTGCTGGTGGTGGTGGTGGTAGATGGAGCTTGTCCCTCCTTAGTCCCAAAAGGAGGATCCATTTCAAATTTTGTGTTGTGTGTGTAGTGTAGTGTAGTGTAGTGTAGTGTAGTGTAGTGTTTAAAAAACTATAAAAAAAAAAAAATAAAAAAAATAAAAAAAAAAAGGAAAAACGAATTAAAGACAAAAAAATTAGAGGAAGTTCTCTTCAGTGCTACTGCTTAAAAAGTAAAACTATGCACTACTGCACTGTGCTGTGTGCAATCTGCCAAAATCCTAAAGTTATTGAAATTATTAACTCAAGATTAACTATTTAATAACTAGCAGTATTTTATTTTTAATTTGAATTTACACGGGCCTAAGAGCTTAGCCTACCACTATGCTAGCCTAAAGCTATATTTCCTTACTATAAGTCTACCTCTAGGCAGACGCTCTCAAACCCACTAAGCTAAAGTGAGGTTAAATCAGATTCAGTATATGATTTATTAATTAATATTAAGTTATATAATATTAATAGATTAGAACTAATTTACTTATATATTATGTATTATAGATAGAAGAATATAGATTATGAATTAGAATTTAGAATTAGAATTACTTATATTATAGATTATGAATTAGAATATTATTATTTATAATATATTATAGATTAAGATTAAAGAAGATTAGAATTATTTTAGTACTACAGCTAGTAGCTTGAAGCTTTGCTTAGTACAGCTCGTCACAGTCAATTTTTCTTGAAAAGAATTAGAAATAAAATAAAATGTCACAGCAAAACGGTTATCTTCACTGCTTGCTGCACTCACTAGCCCAACAAGTTCACTTCACTGATGGACTGAGGTGAGCAAAACACTAAGGGTACTTTTAATAAAATTGAAATAAAATGTAAAATAAATGAGAAAATCTTTGCAAAACAGTTAACGTCACTGCTTGCTGATCAAAAAAAAACACAGCACTTATGCGGCTGCACTCACTAGCCCAACAAGTTCACTTCACTGATGGACTGAGGTGAGCAAAACAAATGAAATAAAATGAAAGATTAATTAAGAAAAATTGACTTGGTCTCTTACTGTTGCTAAAACAAAGCACAAACTATAGAGCTGCAGCACCAGTACTAATAAGATTAGCTGAACTATACGCTAGTAGTAATTAATTAATATTATTACTTTTATTTATAGCTAATTTAATTAACTATTAAGATAAGAAAGAATTAGAGAATTATTGATATTACTGATTTTAGATTAGACACTAGTAGATGTTCTGAATGTCTACAGTACACTCTACACTAGTATACTATTACTAACTATAACTGACAAATATATATATAATTTTATAATGAATTCAATTATTAATTATATTAATTAATATTACTGATTTTAAATTTGACACTAGTAGATGAATGTCTACAGTACACTCTACACTAGTATACTATAGTATATATATATATATGACTGACAAATATATATATATATATAATATTATAATGAACTATTAAATTATAGATTCTATTAAATTGTAATTTATAAATTCTATTTAATTTATTTAAGCAGGACAGGCAATAGGCACTAGTGCCAGCCCAGGGCAAGGGCACCCCAGTGCCACTGAGGCACTGGGTGCACTGTCAACTCAACAGCACTTACACTAAAGTTGATGACAAATTAATTTTAAAAAAATTAAATTAATCAAATTATTATTATTAAATATATTAATTAAGTAGCACTGAAGTGAGGATGAAGTACACAGTGAGAAATGGCAGGCTAAGGCTTACCAGTCTCACACAGAACAGAACAATCTCTCTCTGTAACGCTCGGATGCAGCACAGCAGTGTTGCCAAAGCAGTCACAGCGAAAAATGAATGGATCTCTCAGGCAAGCTCTGGTCTTATAAAGGCGCCTTCAGAATTCAAAAAACAGCAGCACAGGCATTGGACGAGACCCTTAGCGTTACGTCACAAGAGTGAGCTGATTGGACAGACGAGGATCAGCTCACTCCTGTTTGAAATTTTGGCGGTTGCGCGGCAAAAACGAAGACGATCACGAAGAATCTTCGATTCTTCGTGATTGTGAGTCTTCGTCTTCGCCTACGGTTTGCCGGCACTGTATTCTGTTCTACGTTCCTTCGGAACGAACAAAAAAACGGCCTCTTCGTGCTCGTTTTCATGTTCGCCCGAAGACGAATGCACAAGTCTAATATGTATACACACATACTGTATTTATTACTTGTGGAAGTCACTCATGCTTATTTTACTGGAAAAGCCATCACAAAGCATGTTTATACCTACTCCAGATTATCAGGTTTAATTATCAACATATTTACATATAAACATAGAACATGTCAGCAAAGAAGAACTATTTGTAACATATAGTCTACCCTTATTTTTTGATACACAAAATCTTATGTTATGCTTTTGTGTTCTTATACTATGTATTTACTGCTACAGCATCCCTGATGGGTACATAATCCATAGAAGGTTGCCTGATACCGTTCTCTATCATTATTAATTAATTAAATCTCTCAAGCATTCAGCAGGATGAACAAGCTGCATTGATTTGAACATTACAAAAAAATGCAAAGGCAGGCACTTAAATCTGAACATCCAGACTAAGAGCCCATCACTTCTATAATGCAGTGAGAAAGAGGTCATATCCTGTTAATGTGGTTGGGCCATTAAATATCAGTATGTCTCAGCGAGTGCCTTCATTATGTTTTACTTTCTGTTGGAATGCAGACAGGCATCTGAAAAAAGTACTGCTATTTCTGGCAAACTGATACAGTCATTCACTAGTTTGGATTTACTGTAAGACTGAACCTCTTGTTGATATTTTACTTGTGGGATTTGTTGAGGTTAATTAAACTGCATATATTCAGAATAATTAAGATGCAATGTGGCATTCATAGACATTGCAGGTATTGTTGAGTTTTGAGTAAAAAGGTCTTGATAAAAGTCCCCTGTGAGAGATTGAAACATTGATTTTCTGATAATAAATTACTCATTTCTGTTATTTTTATTCCACGCAGTGCTCCTTTCTCTGCTTGGGTCATCTGAAGAGATCAGTGAATTCAAGCGTGGTACTGTGATAGGATGCCACCTTTGCAATAAATCTGTTTGCAAAACTTTATCTCTGATAGATATTCCAAGGTCATTATTGGAAAGTGGAAGCGTTTAGGAGCAATAGCAAAGCCGAAGACCATGTAAAGCCAACAGAGCGGAGTCACAGAGCTCTGAGGCGAATGGTGCAAAAAGTTGCCAACTGCTGATTCTATAGCTGAGGAGTTCCAAACTTCCACTGGCATTAATATCAGCAGTGTGACAGGAGCTTCATGGAATAGGTTTCCATGGCTGAGCAGCTGCATGCAATTACCAAATACAATACCAAGTGTCAGATCCAGCGGTATAAAGTATGCCACTGGACTCTGGAGCAGTGGAAACGTGTTCTGCGGAGTCACGGATCTCACTTCTCTATTTGACAGTCTGGGTTTGGTGGAAGCCAGGAGAATGTTGCCTGCTTGACTCATTGTGCCAACTGTAAAGTTAGATGAAGAGGGATAATGGTATGGGGCTGTTAATCAGGTGTTGGGCTAGGTCCCTTAGAGAAATCTTAATGCTTCAGCATACCAAAACATTTCGGACAATGCTCTGCTTCCACAGTGCACAAAGCAAGGTTCAAAAAGACATGATTGAATGAGTTTGGTGTGGAAGAATTTGACTGGCCTGCCTGATCACCTTTGAGATGAACTGGAAAGGACGTTGCAAGCCAGGCCTTCTAGTCCAACATCAGCGCCTGACCTCACAAATACCACACAAATACTGTGTGAATGAGCGAAAAATTCCCATAGAAACACTCAAAAAACTTGTGGAAACTGATATAGCTGTAAAGGGGGACCAACTACATATTAATGTCTATGTATTTAGAAAGTGGTGTCATAAAAGTCCCTGTTGGTGTAATGGTCAAGTGTCCCAATACTTTTGTCCATATAATGGGTATGTTTAATGTCAAAAGTCATGAACTGTTGCAAGACTGAGCACAGCAAGGTAGGTACAGTTGAGCTCAAAAGTTAGCATACCCTGGCAGAAATTGTGCAATGTTGGCATTGATTTTGAAAAATATGACTGATCATGCCTTATTTAAGGCTAGTGACCATATGGAGCCATTTATTTATCAAAAAGTTGTTTGGTTTGTTTTTAAATCATAACAATAACACATATCACCCAAATTACCCTGATCAAAAGTTTACATACCCTTGAATGTTTGGCCTTGTTACAGACACACAAGATGACACATACAGGTTAAAATGGCAATTAAAGGTTCATTTTCCACACCTGTGACTTTTTAAATTGCAATTAGTATCTGCGTATAAATAGTCAATGAATTTGTTAGCTCTCACGTGGATGCACTGAGCAGGCTAAATACTGAGCCAGGGGGAGCAGAAAAGAACAAAAGACCTGCGTAACAAGGTAATAGAACTTTATAAAAGATGGAAACAGATCTAAAAAGATATCCAAAGCCTTGAGAATGCCAGACAGTACTGTTCAATAACTTATTAAGAAGCGGAAAATTCAGACATCACTTGATACCATGCCAAGGTCAGGTACACCAAAAAAGATTTTAGCCACAACAGGTAACCTCAGGAGAAATACAAGCTGCTCTGGAAAAAGACAGTGTGGTTGTTTCAAGAAGCACAATATGACGATACTTGAACAAAAATTAGCTGCCAGAAAGAAGCCTTTGGTGTGACAGTGCCACAAAAAAGCATGGTTACAATATGCCCAACAACACCTTGACACGCCTCAAAGCTTCTGGCATACTCTAATTTGGAGTGACGAGACCAAAATAGAGCTTTATGGTCATAACCATAAGAGCTATGTATGGAGAGGGGGATACCATTCCCACTGTGAAGCCGTTTTGGAGTGTGTGCTCTAAAGGCACAGGGAATCTTGTGAAAATTGATGGCAAGATGTTATCAGAAAATACTGGCAGACAGTTTGCATTCTTCTGCATGAAAGCTGAACATGGGTGTCAAGAACCACAGGGATTCAAACCTGCAACCTTGTGTAAGCTAGGCGTATCACCTATCCACTCCTCCACCAGATGGAGCTTGGGTTGCTTTTTCCTTCTGCCTCTCCTTGGCCAAGGAGCTACTGTTTTGCTGTATTTGTTCTGATCTCCCGTGTATGATCTTGGCTACGTTTAAGATCCAGATTTGTGTACCAGACCCCGGCATGTCCCAGACTTACCTACTTGTCCAGCCGTTACCAAGCCGTGGGCCATGCCTGAGGGCTTCTAAGCCGTGTGCCCTGCCAGAGGGCTTCCAAGCCGTGTGCCCTGCCAGAGGGCTTCCAAGCCGCTCTCCTGCCGTGTGCCCTGCCAGAGGGCTTCCAAGCTGCGCTCCTGCTGTGTGCCCTGCCAGAGGGCTTCCAAGCTGCGCTCCCGCAGTGTGCCCAGTCAGAGGGCTTCCGTCAAGAGTCAATGTCCATAAGAGCGATTCTATTGGTCACCGGCAGGGGCCTCCTCTAGCATCAACCGAACACAGGAACGGGTGAATTTTCGTGGAATACGAAGATTTTTTTCCCCACCAAGACGAACACAAAGACGAACACAAAGAGTTGGCCGGCACCCAAGTCTACCATTTACTGTTGAAGTTAATGCCTCTGAAACAGCAGAAAGAGCTGTTCTTTCACAGAGAGACTTGAAAAACCAACAGCATGCATCTTTGTTATTTCTTTTACCAACATTGGAAATAGAGAATTTTTGGCAATAAAAAACATCCTTCAATGAATGAAAGGTGTCACAGTTCCAGTCTACATTATAACTGATCATAAGAACCTCTTAGCCAAGAGACTAAATGCAAGAGACAGGCCAGATGGGTCCTATTCTTTACCAGGTTCAATTACATTATCATGAATCGACCTGGGTTAAAGATCACCAAAGCTGATGTCTTGTCTTGAATGCATCAGGCCGATGACGTTCCCAAAAAACCTGAACTCATCATCCCAGCATCTAGGATAATTGCTTCATTATCTTCTGATTTCTGAAACAAAATTGAAAAGGCACAAAGCCGTCTTCCTTTCAACTGTTCTCCGTCCAACAATAAACTGTTTGTTCTTTATCACTACAAGCGATCTGTATTGAAATTGTAATCTCTCATTGGGATTCCCACATCGCCTCCCTTTATTATCCACAAACAGCTAGATGAGGAGAACTAACCAGACCCTGAAGCAATACCTCCAAATACACTGCAATGTGTAACCGCCTTACCTGTGACTGCTACGGCTGTATCAGTCTCCCGCAGATGCCGCCAGACGGGTGCCTCGCATAGCTGCACCATCCCCAAGATGGCCGACCGGCGGTTACTAATAGATTATCTGATCCATTTCGAATCCCCAAGGCTGTGGTGATCCAGAGCAAGGAGGAGTATGCGGTTCGTCGGATTCTCGATTCTCGCATTCGGAGGGGTCAATTACAATATCTTATTGACTGGAAAGGGTACGGGCCAGAGGAAAGATCATGGGGACCCGTCTCCAATATCCACACCTCGGCCAGGATTTGTGAATTTAGTTTAAGCTGGCCTTCCAAACCTGGTTCTGGGCGCTCGGAGCGTTCCTTTTCCTCCAACGCTCCAAGATGGCCGACCGTTTTCAGTACTGTTTTTCAGTTTATCCCTGCAATTAGCTGGAGACGGGATTATCAGAATTTAAGGGCTCCTTAGCTGTCCACAAACTGCCTGTCAAAGAGTTTCTCTGGGCTCTGTTTGCGGTTCTGTTGTTCTCCAGTTCTGACTTCGGCTCCGCCTCACGGTTATCCTGACTTCTCCAATCGTTGACCTCGGCTTTGTTTGTGGACTACTCACCTGTGGATCCCCAGCTATCGATCCTGACCATTGCTGGCTCGTTACACAATGCAGACCAATCCAATTGGGTCACCTTAATGCCCATGGCTGAAAGGGCCTTTAATAACTTCTACCATGAAACACCGAAAACCTCACTCTTTTATGTTGCTCTGGGTTATCCTTGTATGTTGCCTCCACATTTATTCACACTGATGACCACTATAATATTTGTTGCTCGTCTGGTATTTTGTTTGTCTGACTGATCTTCTGTTGGCAACTCTGCAAATTAACCCTGCAATACCAACTAAAAATTTGATTTGTCAGTTAACAGGATGTTTTTCTAGTCTTCCACAGTGAGATTTCTGTTAGATCATACTAAACAATTGGAGTTTTTTATTTTTTTTTAAGAAAGAAGTGGTTTAGTGACCGCTACTCTTCTAAGTAGGGTACACTTTGCAAGTATCCTTTTGACCATACGTATAACCTTCTTAGTTCACTTTGGCTTAAATTGTACATACAGGTGCTATTCTGTTCCATAATGATGTTTGCTTGATATACTAGTGTTCTGATGGCATGGATGAAAATGATTTGGTTTCAGAAAATCTCACCAGTAAATGTTGCTCTACCCTTTAGAGATATGTAACATAGCTGGAGTTTGGCACTGGGGAAGGTTTTCAGTACCCAAGAGCTCTTTTGACATGAGTACAAAATATATTTTAACTAATGTTGTTCTTCAAGGGCCCTAGCAGGAGCACTTGCAGGAACACTAGTAGGGTCACACTAATAGAATTAATATAAGATGTTAATTGTGAAAAGACAAGTACAACTTTAAATTATTCTAGTATCGCAATAGTTTTGAAACTGTATACGCATATGGTGCCTGAAAAAGGCTATCATATAAATAGTGATTTCACATAAAAAAATTACAAACAGAATAATAAGTATCAGCTGATTACAATATTCTACTACTTTTTTAATAAATTATCAGATTAACCTTTTTTCTTTTTGTACCTTTCGTGACCAAGGCTTTTTTAACACTTTTGTGGTGCTTGTCCTTCTCTCCCATTTAGTGAATCAACACAAGTTATATATTTTTGGGGTTTTTTTCTGAACAAGAAGGGATTTCTTTAGATACCATTTTTTGATCATATAATCAAATTTCCTATAAAATATAATGAAATGTTTTTAATGTTATAGGGGAATAAGTACAAGTAGCATATTGCTATTTCAAAACCATTTTTTCCAAATCTGGTCATTCTACCCCCATGTGCTATTTGGAGCATCTTTGAAGACAGCCAATTATATTTACCCCATCTGATGGGTGATACAATGTAGCATCATGTAATTTGTTTTGGTGGTTGCACAGATCCCTACATTAGACTTAATGGTTGTTGAGGTAGGCAAGGGACAGTTGGCACGAGCTCCTTAGGTAAGCCTAGACCAGGGTAGAGCTTCCTCTTTTGTTTGCTGTTAAAGACCTGGAACTACCAATGCCTCTACAGAAACACAGAACTGCACAGAAAACTGCTGCTCACAGATGTCAGCAGGAAGATATATGTATCTTTTCTAGCTCACAGATAAATACAAGTGATGTAATTTGATGGCGCTATATAAAACAATAAATAATAATAATAATAATAAATATTGCATTTGCCGAACTGGTACTTCAAATATAACATTGCTTTAGCAGTTTAATTTTAGCTAATTATTCTGCTCACTGTGAAAAATGCTGTTTTTCACAAATATGAATCATTCAATTGGATGCCCCATAGGGTTCTGATGTTGTGTAATCATTGCTCTAACAGTGGGTGGACCATACAGAAATCAAATAACATGCCTTAAATTAACATTCACAATACTCTAATCTTAAACTATTACAAAAACGGCTACATTTTCCCCCAGGTATATCTAATTGGTTGGGTTTATTGATCAATGAATGATCAGTGGGTGTTTCCTTCTACAGTAAATCAAAGCTTGATTGTCAAAGCTCTTTGTACCAGTGAAATTCAAACAGTTTTAATCTTGGGGCGTTATTCTTTAGTGTACACTTTACATACCACTGAAACGAATAAAAATACATTTTTATTTTTCTTACTTGGCTTTGAACAAATAAATAAATAAATATTTGCTAAAACTCAAGTCTTTCTTATTGTATTTTGGGAATATAAAAATGTTTTGCTTGTGTAAAACCTATTTATAAAGAAATGGCCTACAGAATTATAAATATATAAGCAAGCCTGAATAATAACGATCATACTTGTCAAACTTGGGCAAAATGTGTTTTGTTTTTGTTTTTTTACTGAGGAAATGGGAAATCTTCCTTGTAACATTGAGACTGGGTAGTCCCATTTCCCTATAGCGCAATTTGTCCATTGTTTTGCTTGTAGGGGCCAGGACCTTGGGTTCATCTTGAAATGACAGGGTTACAAGCTCTCTTTGACGGGTGGTTGATGTTATGTTATAGAATAAACATATACAGTATTGTACATATACCTATTACTTATATAATTCCACAGTCAGAAAAACAAGTATTAACACTACCAGTACGCATCTTGTATAGGAGAAGGCGTACACAGCATTTATTCGTTGGTACTTAAAGAACAAATATAAAATGCATGCCTACACATTAAAGAAAACATGGATAACATAATTTTGTTCTGAGAGAGTCCTTACAAGTACGTCAAGCCTTTAACTACAAAAATATATTTGTGGAGTAAGCTTTTTAGTCGCCATATGACAGGCTCACAGCATGTCCTGTTTTTTAGGCGATCACTATAAATCCTTACCAAACGTAATGAATATCAAGCATAAATATATTAATAATACATAATACACATTACGTGCTTATTTCAGTTTTAATTTAATAGGTGTTAAAATTGCTGTAAAGTAAGGATTCTTTAAAAAAAGACATGTTAATGGTTTATTTTTATTATTTAGCAAATGCAAATGGAGTGGACAGAAAAAAAAAAATCTAAATCAAAGCAATATTTGGTATGACTACCCTTTGCTTTCAAAACAGCATCAATTCTTTTAGGTACACTTGCACACGGTTTTTTAAGGAACTCAACAGGTAGGTTGTTCCAAACATCTTGGATAACTTGGAAATTATGCAGCTTCAGTTGCTTCTCTCTCCTTATGCAATCCCAGATAGACTCGATAATGTTGAGATATGGGCTCCGTGGGGGCCATACCATCACTTTCTGAAAGTCTTGTTCTTTTTTATGCTGAGATGTGTTAATGACTTTGGATGTGTGTTTGGGATCATTGTTATATCACAAAATACATTTGGGCCCAGCAAACAGATTGATTGATAAGTATCTGTCTGCAATATCAGTACTTGCTCCATGTGCAGAAATGGAGCCCCAAACTTGCAAGGGACCTCCTACCATTCTTCATTGTTGTCTGCAAAAATTCATTATTATGCTTCTCCAGTCCTGAGGCAAACTGCCTTTAGCTGCATTAACTTATTTCAAATTTTGACTCATCAGTCCAGAACAGCTGCTGCCATTTTCTGCACCTCAATTCCTTTGTTTCTGTGACTAGTTGAGTCACTTGGCCTTGTTTCCATGTCGGAGGTATGGTTTTTTTGGCTCCCATGAATACCACTTCTGACCAGACTTCTCCGGACAGTAGATGGATGTACCAGGGTCCCACTGTTTCCTGTTAATGCTGTGCTGAGAGCACTGCTGGACACCTGATTGCTGAGAGAAGTAAGCATGATGTGTCTTTCGTCTGCTTTATTAAGTTTCCTTGGCCAACCACAGGGTCTATGGTCCTCAAAATTGCCTTTTTCTTTGTGCTTCTTCAAAAGCTTGGACAGAACATCTGGAAACCCCTGTCTACCTTGAAATTTCTGGCTGGGAGAGATCTTTCTGATGCAGCATAATTGTCTTATGTCTTGTTGCTGTGCTCAGTCTCGCCATGGTGTATGACTTTCGCCATTAAACTTCAGCAACTTCAACGTGTTAATTTGGCTGTTCCTCACCCAGTTTAATTCCTCCTACACAGCTGTTTCTGTTTTAGTTAATGATTATGTTTCAACCTACATATTAAATTGATGATCATTAGCACCTATGTGTTATAATTGCTTAAACATACACCTAAGTATATGCCTACAAAATCTGTGACTGTGTGCTAGTCTACTTAGAAGAATTAATGCTGTTTTGAAGGCAAAGTATGGTCACACCCAATAATGAGTTAATTTAGATTTTTCTTCTGTTTACTCACTTTGTATTTTGTGAAATGCTAAAAAATAAACTGTAAACATTTCTATTTTTCAAGGCATTCTTACTTTTTCACATCTGCCTTTTGCACAGTATTGTAGTTTCTAGGAACGAATGTATCATTTAGATGGTTTGTTGGATTCTGAGATACAAGACCCTAATAATTTGGTGAAATCCTTCTACACACTTTTCCGGAAACTTGGTTTCTGAAACAAATTATCTTGACTTAACTTTAAATATAGGCACTAAATAATAATTACTACAGTTATATTATTGACTTACATTTATCACCAGGGTTTTGGATGCATTTATTATCTTACCAACCCTCTTAATATTATAGTTTTCTTGAAGAAAATAATTTCTGAGGTTCACAATAAAATTGCAATCTAACGAGCTTTGAGTTTTTAGAACACATTATTTTGTCAGTTACCAGCTATTTAAAAGTAACCTGTATTTGTATAATAAGATGTGATATACCGTATTTGCTCGATTATAAGACGACCCTCATTATAAGACAACCCCCCAAAATCTAACTATTAATTTAGGAAAAAAACAAAAAGCCTGAATATAAGACTACCCTATAGGAAAAAAAGTTTTACTAGTAAATATTAATTCATGTAAACAATTTTTTCATATTTAATAAAAGCTATGATTGAGAAAAATATATATTTTTTTATTTCCTTTTATTTGCCAACCTGCCCCCCCAGTTATGCACATCTGCCCCCAGTGTTGCCACTCTGCCCCCAGAAATGCCTTATACCCCCTATTTGCCACTCTGCCCCATGATGTGCCTTTTAACCCTCTATATGCCACTCTGCCTCCCGAACTGTCTTATACCCTCCTATATGCCACTCTGCCCCATGATATGCCTTTTAACCCCCTATATGCCAGAGTGGCATATAGGGGGTTAAAAGGCATATCATGGGGCAGAGTGGCATATAGGGAGTTAAAAGGCATTTCTGGAGATATATAACTGCTAACAGCAATCACACTCCTATCAAGCCAAGGCAGCCAGTACATGCTGGAACCTGGGGATGATAGGAGTGTGAGTACAGCCTCCCTATGCCATGCTACCACCCCCACCCCCCTTACACATCCATGCTATCACACACACACTCATTCACAAACATTTAAATACTCATTCATTCCATTAATCACACATACTTCACACATTAATCACAAAAACCCTACCCCACCCCCTTACCTGAACTGCAGATCTCTCACTCGAAGACTTCTGCAGGGGCCTGGCTGTGCGAGCAACTTCTCTGGCCCCGCCCCCAGAGGAAGGAGGGGGAGGCAGAATTATGTGACACTCTGCTAGCTTCCTGTTCTCCTGCTGCTAGCAGAAGAAACGCTGCTCGCGACCAAAGCACCAGTAAGCAGCCTGGCCCCAGCGGACATTTTTTTGAGGTCTGATTAGAAGACGACCTCGATTATAAGACGACGGGTATTTTTCAGAGCATTTGCTCTGAAAAAAACCTCATCTTATAATTGAGCAAATACGGTATAATACAAGTACTACTTTTTCAGTTTCAATTACTTTCCTATCCTGGGCATACCTTTGATTGCTTTTTCAAAAATATCATATTTTGACTCATCCTGATAACATTGGGGGTGAATTTATATGTGGCAAATAGAATTTTGTGAATGATACCTCTCTTCTAAATTTACCTGTAGTTGTTATTTCTTATTCTATGCATTATTCCGCATTACTGTTATTGTATCCCAATGTTTTTTTTTATTGAAACAGTACATAGGGAGGTCAGCCAAGAAAAATCTAATTTGTTAAAAATAAAACTGCTATCCAAGTAGGTTTCTCAGTTATGTAAATATCGATCCAGCAATCAGATCTAATGATGAGCCTACTAAGTGAAACAGACAAATGTTTCTTCTTAGCTATTACTTTAATTTACCAGACGAAATGAGTGCAGCCATTATACTGAAGGTAGATTGTTTAGTGACACAGGTCTCTATTACAATTACTACTTTAATCTCCATGGCACGTTTCATAAAGCTGCATGCTTTTAACTGGATAGTTTACATATGTGTCTACAAGGACTATGCAGGTGATGAACGTCAACCATATTTTTATTTCTTTTTTTGCTAAGGGAATTAGAAAAAAAAAACATTGAATGATCTTTATAAAAGAGCCAACATAAGATCAATCTATCTATTTATCTTGTATGGGTTGCGGAAATTTCACAGATTGTGGCAAAGGTGGCATCCTATGATAGTTCCCCATTTAAAGCCACTGAGGTCTTCCACACAACCCATTCTACTGCCACTGCTTGTCTATATAGATGGTGCTAGCAATAGGTGTGGCTGAAACATCTAAACTCAATAATTAGGGAAGGATGTCCACAACTTTTGGTCATGTAGTGTATATACGTATAGAGCCACACAAGCTTTTAACATTCATCTGACTTTAAGTTGTGTATGCCTGTCATTGAGTGAATAACAGCTATCCAGTTTCACATACCAATTTCCTAGTAGGTCACAAGACACTGTTATTAACCACATCTCAATCAGCAGAAAAAAACACACACTATTCAGACCCCATGGCACTTGGTAAATGTCATCTTTGTTTAATCATTAACCTGGACATGTTAGTGCTGCTGTTCTCATTCCATGTGTGCGTCAGGGTCTAGCACCCTTCATTAGTCATCCCATTATTTCTATCAGCAAATAAATTATGCATTAACTCATTCTGCAAGAAATACTAAAAAGACAAAAAAGGAAAAACAGAAACAATGTAAGCAGAGTTACTTTTGTTCAGCATCTGAATACTGTAGCACCTGAAGCCAACATTCCACATAACAGAGATATGACATGCCTCATTGTGGATATCCAGAAAAACCAGCATCATTCATGCATACAAAGCAGAAGACTGGAAAAAATATAGGTAGGTAGTAAACTTTAGTGTGTACTTAAAGCGGAAGTCTCATGGAAGAATATTTTCTCTTTGAGCATATACAACAATGAAGGTTAGCAAGATCCTGGTTTAACCTCATTTTGTTAAAAAAGACTTTATTTATCTGCAGTCATTGGGCTGCATGTTGCATTTTTATCCATCGTGATACTTTGGGTGGCTTTCTCTGTTTAGACACAGAATCATGGAATGTCAACCTTCCCTTATATTTCATCAGGGATTCATTCACACAGATAGTCCTTCCAATATATATAAGTCTCTGCAAACCTGGCTGTAAGATGGGTAATCAGGGGTCAGATTTTAAAAACCCTGTCAAACTAGGGGTGCTCCCTAGGGGGCACAGGCTGTTGTTGCTAAAATGCAAGAAATGAAGCATCATTTCATACCTTTGCCTAGCCATAGATTGCACATAAATAGGGGTACTGCAGGTGGTGCTGGTTCTCCAGTAGCATTAGCATTGTGAGTGCCCAGAATATAAGAAATTAAAAGCATGGAGCTACTGGGTGTAAAGGTTAGATTGGGACAATCTCCCCCAAGACATCATCTCCCAGAAAAAAAACTGCAAGGGAGTAAATCCTGTTACATCATTATTGAAGGAATTGCAGTAAAAGGATGGATACCTGGCATATAAGGATTAGGTGCTAACCACTCCTCAGCAGTACTGCTATGATTACTTCACCAAGTAGCCACAGATACATCACTAGATGTACAGTTAGATCCGGAAATATTTGGACACGATTTTCATAATTTTGGCACTGTACGCCACCACAATGGATTGGATATGAAGCAACCGAGATCCAATTCAAGTGCAGACTTTCAGTTTTAATTGAAAAGGTTGAACAAAAATATTGTATGAAATATTTAGGAATTGCAACCACTTTCATACACAGTCCCCTTATTTCAGGGGCTCAAATGTAATCGGACAAATCAACACAATCATAAAAAAAATGTTCATTTTTAATACTTTGTCAAGAATCCTTTGCAGGTAATAACTGCTTAAAGTCTGGAACTTTTCCATACTTTTTGTCTTCCCATCATTCTGGTACAGGTTGATTTTAGTTTTATCTGTCCAAAGAATGCTGTTCCAGAACTGGGCTGGCTTTTTTTAGATGCTTATTGGAAAAGTCTAATATGTCCCTTCCATGCCTGAGGTTTGCGAACGGTTTGCACCTTGTGGTGAACCCTCCGTATTTGCTCTTGTGAAGTCTTCTCTTTATGGTAGACCTGGATAATCATGTGCCTATCTCCTGGACAGTGTTCTGAAGGGGTTTTTCTTTACCATGGAAAGGATCCTATGATCATCTACCACTTGTCTTGCATGGACATCCAGGCGTTCTTTTTTCTCCCAATGTACCAAACTGTTGATTTGGCCAGTCCTAATGTTCCTGCTATCTCTCTGTTTTTTTTTTATTTTTTTTTGCAGCCTAAGGATGTTTCACTTACATTGAGGGCTCCACATGTTGTGGATTCACAGCAACAGCTTCCAAATGTGAATACCACACCTCAAATCAACTTGAGACCTTTTATCAGATTAATTGATGAAAAAATATTGAAGGAATAGCCTGCACCTGTCCATGAAACAGCTTTTGAGTCAATTGTCCCTTGAAAAAAGAGGGGGACACATATTAAAGAGTTGTCATTCTTAAACGCTTCCTCCAATTTTGATTTGAATACCCTCAAGTTAAAGCTGAGAGACCGCCCTTTAGGCCCATTATTTAGCTGTAACTTGAATTTATTTTGGTAAACCACCAAAATAATAAAAGTTGTGTCAGTTTCCAAATATTTCCAGACCTACCTATCTGTGAACTGACCAATGTCAAAATCTGACGCTGAGTCAGTGGGCGTATAATCTGTGGTCAAGAAAGCATAAGCCTCCTCGGTGCTATACCTGTACATCATACTAAAAAAGTTTATAGGGCAAAAAAGTACAATAAGTAAAAAAGTAGGTGTTTGGGTACTTTGTTTCTTTTGTTTTTTTCCCTTTATTTGAATTTCTTTAGCATTTTCTTGGAACTGGATAGTCCCCCTTATGATGTAAAAATAGATGTCCAGTGATGTCACCATGACATTTTTTGTTTTAATGTTTAAGATTTTTTTTAGATTTTTTTTCACATTTTCTTGGAACTGGATGGTTGCCCCTTATAATGTCATGGTAACATCACTGAAGTCTTTCTTATTTTTAATATTTTTTATTTATTTAACTATTTTAACATTTTTAATTTTTAAAAAAATCTTTTTTAATTTTTGATTCAGCAGTCAGATACCGCCATATTCAGTATTGTGAATGTATTCTCTTCTGAGAGGGATAACATGGTGCCCCTGCGTGGTTTTTTTTGTGTCGTGAATGAGAGAAGAAAGCGATCTTTGTCTGTTTTTCTGTTTTGGTTGTTAAGGGATTAATCTCTGTTTTAGTGGCATGATTGTTCTCCTAACTATAACACATTTTGCTGCTACCAAAATAAAGTTGGTAAGTTTTTAGTTGTGAGTAGACTTGCGCATTCGTCTTCGGGCGAACATGAAAACGAGCATGAAGAGGCCGTTTTTTGTTCGTTCCGAAGACACGCCGAAGAGAATACAGTGCCGGCAAAACGTAGGAGAAGACGAAGACTCACAACCACGAAGAATCGAAGATTCTTCGTGATCGTCTTCGTTTTTGCCGTGCAGCCGCCAAAATTTCAAACAGGAGTGAGCTGATCTCGTCTGTCCAATCAGCTCACTCTTGTGACGTCACGCTAAGGGTCTCGTCCAATGCCTGTGCTGCTGTTTTTTGAATTCTGAAGGCGCCTTTATAAGACCAGAGCTTGCCTGAGAGATCCATTCATTTTTCGCTGTGACTGCTTTGGCAACACTGCTGTGCTGCATCCGAGCGTTACAGAGAGATTGTTCTGTTCTGTGTGAGACTGGTAAGCCTTAGCCTGCCATTTCTCACAGTGTACTTCATCCTCACTTCAGTGCTACTTAATATAATTAATAATAATAATTTGATTAATTTAATTTTTTTTTTATTTAATTTGTCATCAACTGTAGTGTAAGTGCTGTTGAGTTGACAGTGCACCCAGTGTCTCAGTGGCACTGGGGTGCCCTTGCCCTGGGCTGGCACTAGTGCCTACTGCCTGTCCTGCTTAAATAAATTAAATAGAATTTATAAATAATAATTTAATAGAGTCTATAATTTAATAGTTCATTATAATATTATATATATATATTTGTCAGTCATATATATATATACTATAGTATACTAGTGTAGAGTGTACTGTAGACATTCATCTACTAGTGTCTAAGTTAAAAATAGTAATATTAATTAATATAATTAATAATTGAATTCATTATAAAATTATATATATATTTGTCAGTTATAGTTAGTAATAGTATACTAGTGTAGAGTGTACTGTAGACATTCAAGACATCTACTAGTGTCTAATCTAAAATCAGTAATATCAATAATTCTATAATTCTTTCTTATCTTAATAGTTAATTAAATTAGCTATAAATAAAAGTAATAATATTAATTAATTACTACTAGCGTATAGTTCAGCTAATCTTATTAGTACTGGTGCTGCAGCTCTATAGTTTGTGCTTTGTTTTAGCAACAGCAAGAGACCAAGTCAATTTTTCTTAATTAATAATCTTTCATTTTGTTTCATTTGTTTTGCTCACCTCAGTCCATCAGTGAAGTGAACTTGTTGGGCTAGTGAGTGCAGCCGCATAAGTGCTGTGTTTTTTTTTGATCAGCAAGCAGTGACGTTAACTGTTCTGCAAAGATTTTCTCATTTATTTTACATTTTATTTCAATTTTATTAAAAGTACCCTTAGTGATTTTTCAGGTGGTGTCGTCATGACGTAGGGACGTACCTGCGTGCTTCTTCCTCCCTCCGTCCCTCTCTCCCCTCTCTCCTTCCTCTACCGGAGTTCGCCGGTTACAATTGCCGGCTAGAATCCAGGCTTGCGGCTGAGTGCTCCGGCGTCTGAGCGGTCCGGCGGCTGAGTGGTTCGGTGGTTTGGCGGTTCAGGTGGTGCAGCACGGCACCGGACAAGGTGATATTGCGGCAATACCCCGATACAACAGCACGACGGCACGGCAGTCTCTCTGCCCCCTTTTTTTTAATTTTTTTTTTTGTGGCAAGATCTGGTAGTACTCCCTCTGGTGGTGAGCTAACCAGATTACAACTATATATCCTGTAAAAGGAGTTAAGTTGGAAAATTGATGAAGTGTTTGTTGGGGCTTATTGCCTAAATGCCTGTTCATCATTCAGATGCACTGCGGTCTGGACACTGCAAAAGGAGTTAAGCTGGAAAGCCGATGAAGTGTTTGTTGGGGTTTATTGCCTAAATGCCTGGTCAGCATTCAGATGCACTGCTGTTTGGACACTGCAAAAGGAGTTAAGCTGGAAAGCCGATGAAGTGTTTGTTGGGGCTTATTGCCTAAATGCGTGGTCAGCATTCAGATGCACTGCGGTCTGGACACTGCAAAAGGAGTTAAGCTGGAAAGCTGTTGAAGTGTTTGTTGGGTCTTATTCCCTAAATGCCTGTTTAGCATTAAGATGCACTGTGGTCCGGATACTGATTTGTCTTAGATTATTTTCAACTCAATTCAATTCAATTTAAGACTGGAAGTCTATATATTTGATAATAAAGTAAAAGAACAAGGAGAAGAGGGGAGGAAGAAAGGAAAAGGAAGGAAATAGAAAATGCCTCCTAAAAATCCAAATCGGAAGTCCGCAGGCATTAGCTCTCCAAAAGGGTGTATTGGGGCAGGCAAAATTGACAAATTCCTTAAAGCCTCCCCGGTTATGACGAAAACCTGCTCAGCAAAAAATGTGTCTTCAGTGGAAGGTAGAGAAGATATAGATGAATTAAGATCTGTATCTCCCCCAGAAACGGTGAATTTTGGGGGGGAGAATACTCGGTCAAATGAACCGGGACTCCTCAGTACCATTCTTAAAGAAGTGCAAAATTCCAATCAAGCTCTAGTGGAATTAAATTCAAAAGTTGAAAGCTTATCGGTTGAAGTCTCCTTTATTCGAGATGACTTAAATAAGATACGAGAAAGGATTGATAAGTTGGAAACATTGGTCCCTTCTTTAGATAAAGAAACGACGCAGATAAAGAATATCACAACTTCTCTGAGTACGGACATGGGGAAATTGAAAGAGAAAATGAGAGACATGGAAGACAGATCCAGAAGGAATAACATTCGTATTCTGGGTTTACCAGAGGGGGTGGAGGGATCAGATTCTAAAATGTTTTGTCAGAGATGGATTGAAGAGACTGTTGGGCTACAAACACTCTCCCCGTTATTTTTCGTGGAAAGGGCCCATAGAATTCCAGCAAAAGCCCCTATACCGGGGGCTCCAGCCAGGACTATGATAATTAGATTGTTAAATTCATCAGATCGTGATGTAATTCTTAGACGTGCCAGGGAAATGGGTACAATTACATATAATTCGGTAAAGATTGCCATGTATCCAGATTTTTCCAGGGAAACACAATTACATCGAGTGGCCTTTGGGGAAATTAAAAAACGGCTTAGATTGGCGAATATTCCTTACTCTTTGTTGTTTCCCACAAAGCTCCGAGTACAATATAAGTCAGGAACCTTATTTTTCTTAAGTCCTCAGGAGGCGATTAGGTGGTTGGAAGGAGAGGGGTTGTAATTCCAAAATGGTTAATTTATTTTGTTGTAGGGATGGAGGGGGGGGGAGTAACTATGACGGTGTGTAGAGATACGTGGGGAAATTGTCCACCACGCATCACGGGGGGGGGGGGGGGTTATGTGTCTGCAGGGTTAAGAGTTTTTTTTGTTTGTTTTTTTCTTGTTGAATGTTGATTAAGGTTTTGTTTTGGAATGTGAGGGGAACGGGGGAACGTAAGAAGAGGGTAGCCATATTTGATCGCGTTCAGAAATATCTTCCGGCTATTATTTGTTTAGTTGAAACGCATACGATAGGAGAGACTCAGAGGAGGTTGTCAAGAAGATGGGCTCAGGTGGAATTACACTCCTCTTATTCTAATTATTCGGCTGGAGTTTCACTACTTTTCCATCGTAATATTCCATTAGAGATTAAGAACAAAAAAATTGATGGGAGAGGTAGATTTATTTTTGTACATTTGACAATATATAACCGAGAGATGATTATGGCCTTTTTTTATGTTCCTCCCCCTTTCTCCTCACAGCCAATAAATTAATTAGTTCAATTTATTCGAGATAAGGAACATCTCCCATTATTTTTGTTTGGAGATTTTAACTGTATATTGGATTCTGTGAAAGATGTGGTCCGAGTGGGTAATTTACGGAATATGAATGTAAATATCCAGACCCCATTAGCAAGAATAATTGAAGAACTAGGTTGGAATGATCCTTGGCGCTTAATGAATCCTGTTACACAAAGATTTTCATGTTTTTCCGCCTCGTATCAAACTGCATCTAGGATTGATTTAGTTTTATGTAATGATTTGGGGACTAGGTTTATTCATAAGATCGTATATGACTCGAGGACAATCTCAGATCATGTACCATTAGTGGTCGATTTGTTATTGGGGGAGGGGAGGAAGAATGAAGGGAAACCTTTTAGGTTCAATCCCCATTGGCTAACACTATTGGACACTAAAGAGAGGAATATTCATACCCTAAAAGAGTTTTGGGAGATAAATAGAACATCCGCAACTTTAGGGGTGGTCTGGGACACACTTAAAGCATTTTTGCGGGGGCTGCTCCTTAGAGATGTGGTCATAAAGAAACGAAGTTTCTTCCAAAAAGAGAAAGCTATAAGAGAGAAAGTTTTCAGTAGTGAAGCAAATTTTGCAAAAGATCCTTCAAGGAAGAATCATAAACAAATGAAAGAATTACAGGACCAACTTGCAGCTTTGATGATAGATAAGGCACAACACAAGTTATTTTTTAGAGGTCAAAGGAACTTTGTAGAAGGGGGTAGGCCGGGGAAATTGTTAGCAAACTTGGTAAAGGCCCAGAAAGATAAAAGCGATATCTTGGCAATTGAAGAGGAAGATGGTAGGGTGGTAAGGGAACCAAGTAAAGTACAGGCAGCAGTTGTTAATTTTTTTTCTAAGCTTTATCAAGCAGACCCAGTAGTAAATGAGGGTGATATAGTGGATTATTTAAAGGAGTGTGCTTTACCTACGATCACGGAAGAACAGAAGGATGTATTAGAAAGGGAAATTACGGTGGATGAGATGAGGGATGCACTTTTCTCTTGTGCATCCTCCTCCGCCCCAGGAGGGGACGGTCTCCCTTTTGGGATTTATCAGGAATACGCAGGTGCTCTCTTACCTATGTTATGCTCAGTTTTTACTGAAGGTCTGAAAGAAAAGCAGCTACCAAGCTCTATGCTGGAAGCAGTAATTATTCTTATTCTTAAAAAAGATAAAAATCCAGCAAAAGTGGATTCATATTGGCCGATTTCCTTACTTAACACCGATGTGAAAATCCTAGCTAAAGTGCTAGCTAGAAGATTGGCAAGGTGTGTGTCGGATCTGATTGGAGAAGATCAGACAGGGTTTGTACCAGGAAGATTATTACATTCTAATCTCGAAAGAGTTTTTGCCAACCTCCAGCTGGGCAGGAACTCTTCCCACTCCATCCTATCTTTGGATGCCATGAAGGCATTTGATAGGGTGGAATGGAGTTTTTTATGGCATACGTTAACAGCTTTTGGTTTTGGAGAGGGTTTCTTGAGTTGGATACAACTTATGTATAGTTCTCCAGTAGCAAGGATAAACTTAAATGGTAAGCTTTCCGACATTTTTTCGTTAAGTCGAGGAACCCGGCAGGGATGTCCACTTTCCCCCCTCTTATTTATATTATATATTTAACCCCTAGCTCTTAGTATTAGGAAGAATCATCAAATAAGAGGATTTGGGATAAAAGGTAATGAAGATAAACTGCTGTTATATGCGGATGATCTATTATTGTTTCTGGAAGATACTGAAAAAATGCTCCCAATAGTGATAGACACGGTTGATAACTTCGGTAGTCTTTCGGGTCTTAAAATTAATTGGGATAAATCAACACTTCTTCCATTGAATCCAGCAAGCAGCCCCAAGGTCCAGGGGGTTAAGATTTTGAGTCAGGGGGATCCTGTGGAATATTTGGGGATTAAAATTTCGAGTAAAGTCGAGCTTTTTATGAAGCAGAATCTTATCCCATTAGGTATAAAGATACAAAAAAGGCGGAGATTTGGGCTAAACTCCGGTGTGGATTCCGGATAAATGGTTTAGAGGGCTAGAAGCTGCACTGAGCAAACTTTTGTGGGGAAGAGGAAGAGTGCGTATGAAATATGTCAAGCTTACATCACCCGAGGGTGAGGGTGGTTGGGCATTACCCCATTTCAAATTATACTTTCTAGCTACGAAGATTCAGAATTTGAGGTTAGACGAATATGGAAGATTAATACGGTTTCTTTTAGAAACTAGTGGGACCTCTAACCCCATTGAAATGTTGGAGATGGATTTACAAGTGGATGGGGAGGTTGGTTATACAACTTTGGTGAAATTATATAGGAAAGTATGGCAAGAAACTAAACGTATTTGTAAAATTGAGGGAAGTTTACCCCATACACGTATATGGCACAATTTAAAATTCAAGGAGTTTCACAAGGGTTTAGGGAGAGACTTTTGGATTAAAAAAGGTATTAATTTTGTTGGTCAGTTGTTTACTACTGGCCATATTAAGGGCTTTGATAGCTTAAATTTGAATATGGTTTGGATAATGGTCATAAATTTTGGTACAATCAATTATTACATGCATATAATTACACGGAAAATAAGAAGTTTTTTGTACTTGAGACACATGATTTGTTTGAATTTTTACAGATAAGGACTATAGGGAAAAAGACACTTAGTATTATTTATAAAATGTTGCTTGGAGAAATGGATATAAGGTTCCGAGATAAGATTAAAAGGAGGTGGGAAGAGGAGATCGGGGCTATTGACGAGGCCTCATGGAACCGTATTCTAATTAACACAGGGTGTTGCACTTTAAATAAACAATATCAATTCACTCAACTTAAAATTATTTATCGGCTATACTACTCTCCGCATCAGCTATGGAAGATTAATTGTAGAGACAATTCAGATTGTCCCAGATGTGGGGCCCTTAATGCGGGTTTATTGCACTTATGGTGGCAATGTGATATGAAATTTCTGGGATGACATATTTAATTTTTTGAAGATTAAATTTAATTGTAATGGTGTAATAGATCCAAAGGTTGTAATACTAGGTGATGTAGAACAGTTTGGCAGGTTAAACAAACTCTTCAAGAAAATCTTTTTTTTAGGGAGATTATTGATTTTGAGGAAATGGTTTAATAAAGGAGCCCCCGCACTACCCCAGTGGTTAAATTTGATTGACCAAATTAAAAAATATGAACAATATAGAAGTGGAGAATCCAAAAATAAAAAGAGGGACTTCCAATTTACTTGGGGTCTATGGTGATATATAATTATTTATTTATTTATTTATTTATTTATTTTTATTTTTTTTATTTTTTTTTTCCTTTCAGACACATGGCGGGTTGGGAGGGAGGTTAAAAAAAAAAAATAAATAAAAAAATAATGAATTTTAAAGTACAGAGTACGCTAATATGCGTTAGTATATGATGGCAGATCCATCTAGTTTGCCCATTTGAGTCCTGAAGACTCAAACCCTTGGTCTTGTCTTAGCTTTATGTATTATTCATTACTGGGGGGGGTGAGGAACATTAAACTGACCCTTTATTGTAATTGAGGGTTGTTTGGTATTTTAGCTGATTAAGTTTGCACCTCCGATAATTCACAAAAGCACTAATGGTCCCTTCTGTCTTATGTAAGCTAATGGTATGGATTTTTTTTTTCCAAATGTAATATTAATAGAACTGAAAAGTCGAGGCCATTGTATGAGATACATTGGTGTTCACACAAGTTTTTCCCTACATTTACACCAAACGTTAATTAGGCTTTTAATTTAATATGATTGCAGGAGCATGGATACTATGAACACGATGCTATTGTAATGATACGGGAAGTGCGTAAGCATTATTGTGACTGCATTTCAGCAGGCAAGTACAGCAACAAATTTCACCAAAGTACCTCGTCTACAGCTCCAAAGGGATCCAGCACAGCGAAATAAAAATTAGCATATTACCGCAATAAAGTCGGACGCAGCTGAGATCTGGAACAGCTAGTTATTATTTAGTGCAAACAGCTTTATGACTGCATGGTCCCTACTTACCAAACACTGAAACGGAACATCAGCTGCCGTAGATTTACCAAGGATTTTTAGTAAAAGTTTTCCTGCTAAATAATAAAGTAAGAAATTGCCCCATTTCAGAGGCTTCTATAAGTCTTTGTTATCAAAGAAGAAAAAAAAAAAAAAAAAAAGTACCCTTAGTGTTTTGCTCACCTCAGTCTATCAGTGAAGTGAACTTGTTGGGCTAGTGAGTGCAGCCGCATAAGTGCTGTGTGTTTTTGTTCAGCAAGCAGTGAAGCTAACTGTTTTGCTGTGACATTTTATTTTATTTCTTATTCTTTTCAAGAAAAATTGAGTGTGACGAGCTGTACTAAGCAAAGCTTCAAGCTACTAGCTGTAGTACTAAAATAATTCTAATCTTCTTTAATCTTAATCTATAATATATTATAAATAATATATAACAATATAAATTCTAATTCATAATCTATAATATAAGTAATTCTAATTCTAAATTCTAATTCATAATCTATATTCTTCTATCTATAATACATAATATATAAGTAAATTATTTCTAATCTATTAATATTATATAACTTAATATTAATTAATAAATCATACTGAATCTGATTTAACCGCACTTTAGCTTAGTGGGTTTGAGAGCGTCTGCCTAGAGGTAGACTTATAGTAAGGAAATATAGCTTTAGGCTAGCATAGTAGTAGGCTAAGCTCTTAGGCCCGTGTAAATTCAAATTAAAAATAAAATACTGCTAGTTATTAAATAGTTAATCTTGAGTTAATAATTTAAATAACTTTAGCACTTTGCCAGATTGCACACAACAGCACAGTGCAGTAGTGCATAGTTTTACTTTTTAAGCAGTAGCACTGAAGAGAACTTCCTCTAATTTTTTTGTCTTTAATTCATTTTTCCTTTTTTTTTTTTTTTTTTTATAGTTTTTTAAACACTACACTACACTACACACACAACACACAATTTGAAATGTATCCTCCTTTTGGGACTAAGGAGGGACAAGCTCCATCTACCACCACCACCACCAGCAGCACCACCACCAGTTCTAAGATGCAGCCTTTGCGTCAGTCTAGTCGGCCAAGTAGGCCAAGCTCTCGCTTATCATTTGGGGAAGCATTGCTTGAAGGATCATCAAGTAAAGGAAAGGCACCAAAAGCAGGCAGTAGTAGTGCGGCTAGGCCCACAAGCTCTATAGTTTTTTACGGAAAGCCTAAAGCACCAGAAGCACGTTCAAAGTTAAAGGGTAGCACAAGTAGTACCAGCCCAGTGACTAAAAAGAAGTGCCTTTTGCCCCAAGCAGCATCTTCCCCATCCACAAGCAGCATGCAAGGTACCAAGCAGAGTCAAATTAGCAGCAAGACTCAGAGGGGTCCCAAACAAAAGCGATCTCATTCCTTTGTAGGGAAAACCACCACCACCACCACCCCCACCGCCTCTACCACCACTAGTGCTGCGCCTACTGTTCCCACTGGTACCGCCACGCCATGTCCTCCTAGTACCTCTAGCAAGCCACCAAGTCCTTACAAAATTTTTGTAAAGACAGTTAGAGAGAGGGCTACACATAGTGGGACTCCACCTAGCGAGGTAGCAGAGGAGCCTGAGACAGAGAGGCCAAGTGCAGAGTCTATTCTTCCTGCTCGCACTACTACTAGTCACGAGTCTCACGACGATATCAGTCTTAGCTCCAGCCTAGCAGGAATTCCATTCGATCTGGCTAATGAAGAGCTAGACTATGAGCCAGAGGAAGTAGAGGAGATGAGTGGTCAGGAATCAGATTCCTCAGGGAGCAGTGTCCAAGAGACTAGTGCACAATTTTCCCCTGAGCCTCCACCTTCTCCGCTACGATCATCACCATCACCACCACCACCGCCAGCAGCAGCAGCAGCAGCAAAACCTACCAAATCTAAAGCATTTAGCAGTCCCACTATGGCCAGTACTGTTACCACCAGTCCCATCACCACTAGTTCTGCCTCTGTTCATCCACACCGAGCAGTAGGAGCAGCACCCAAGGCACACTCCAAGGCTATGCGCGCCCCAATTTGGGAGCACTTTGAAAATGTTGAAGAAGGGCGCTATGGAAAGTGCAAACATTGTGGGAAGCTAATAAGCAGAGGGAAAGTGTCTGGCCATTTTACCAGTGCTAGCATGAAGCATCACCTCAGCACTCAACACAACGCTGTGCTATTGGGGAAAGATGCAGAAGTAAAACTTAGTGCAGGCAGCATAGCTGGTGGCCATGGAAAAACCCCAACAGCTTCTTCTTCTGAGCCAATAGCAGCAGCAGCAGCAGCAGCAGCAGCTAGTGCTGGCAGCCAGAGACCAAGGCAGGTTGGAGCACTGCATGTCCAGCCCACCCTGGAACAATTTGTGGCATTCCAATCCAAAAGGTCAATGCCCAAACAGCAGGCCAATAAAGTAATGCGACTGATTGGTCAGTTCATTGCTGTTGGAGGGGCATCCTTCTCTATGATCGAAGGGGAGCCTTTCAAACAATTGATGGCGGCTGTGGCTCCACAATATACAGTTCCGTCACGTTCCACTTTCAGCAGGAACATTGTCCCCTCATTGTATCGGTCCTGTGTTGCAGCAGTGAAAGAGGAGCTTTCCAAGGCTGCTGGTCAGTGTGTTCATTTCACTACAGATTTGTGGAGTGCACCTAGCGGCCAGCATGCCTTTCTTTCTTTGACAGCACACTGGTGGCAGCCCAGTGTGTCTAAGGAAGCTGCTGCAGCAGGCTACCGATCTTTCCTTCTCCATGCAGAAGTGATGGATGAAAAGCACACTTCCCAAAATATTCTGCATGCAATGAGGAAAATGTTTAGCCTTTGGGTGGGAGCAGAGGCGGGCACCAATGTTGAAGTTGGTTTTGTGGTAACTGACGGAGGTGCCAATATGGTGAAAGCGCTGCGAGATGGTCATATTGTTGGTGTGCGCTGTGCAGCCCACATCATCCATCTTGTAGTGAAGGCAGCAATGTCAGAAGGAACTAATGTGGCAGCAGTAGTTCTGTCCCACTGCAGAAAGATCGCTGGGCACTTTCACCATAGTGTTAAGGCTAGCCAACTTTTGAGGGAAGAGCAAGAGAGGTCAGGTCTTCCCGTACACTGCCTACGCCAGGATGTCAGTACACGGTGGAACTCCACGTTAGACATGCTGGAGAGGATTTTGGAGCAGCAGAGGGCAATCCATAATCTTGCCTCAGAGCACAATATTGGGATTACCTCTCCATTGAATAGGGAGGATTGGACAGTGATCGCCCAGCTAGTGGCAGTCCTTAAACCATTCAGGGATGCCACAGAAAATTTAAGCTCAAACACTGCCAGTCTGGCCCAGGTAATCCCAGTGTTCTCCCATCTAGGCAGCAAGATGGATGTGTTCCTTGGAAACCGTGAGGCTGTTCAAGGTGGCACTCTACATCCTGACGTAGCAGCCATAGCCAGGAAGCTGAAGGATCTGCTAAAAGTACACCTTCGCAAACGAATGGAAGAGAGTCCCGAAATGATGCTAGCGTGCCTTTGCGATCCAAGAATTAAGGGAAAGCTAGCTTTGAAATTTAATGTTCTCAGTAGCTACCGGGAGCAATTGGTCAACAAGGTGCGTGACTGGCAGCGTAAAATGGGAATGCTGTCCGAGGAGGGAGAGGTGCAGGAGGAGGAAGAGATGATGTGGTCTGCTACTCCTAGCAGCAGCATCAGCAGCAGTGCCACAAGCAGCACAACACAGCTGAGTGGAGCAGCTGCGTTTTGGGAAGAGGCACTTGGGAGTATAGTTGGACCATCTGACAGAGCTAGCAGCAGAAAGGAGAGTAATGCTGCTGAAATGGTCAAACTTTACCTCTGTGAAGTTCCTTCTGCGCCTAATGTTGATCCTCTTAGCTACTGGGATGAAAAGAAGAGTGTGTGGCCTGCACTCTCATGGGTTGCGCAGCAGCTACTATCATGTCCGCCAACCACTGTTCAAAGTGAGCGCGTGTTTTCTATGACTGGAAACATACTGAGTCCACAGCGCTCACGCATGGCACCTCATCTGATGGAGCAGATTGCCTTTCTTAAATTCAATCTGCCCAAATTGGGTTACCCAGCTCTTAGCTTGGAAAGTTAATTTTTTTTCTCTGTAATGTTTAAGGTAGTTTCTCCCCCTGGTTGCACGTGTTTGTGGTGTGGCAACGTCGGCTACCTCCGCCGATGTAGCCAATTTACGCTAGGGCCTAGTGTCTGAGTTCTGGAAGTCCGCTCCCAAACACCAAGGACTGACAGTCTTCGGATGCTTTGCCCTGGGGTGAAACAGGTGAGCGGGTCGTCAATTGCCCACTCATTAACCTTTTTCCGTTTCCAACGCTGCTGCTGGTGGTGGTGCCAGTATCTTTTGCCAGTTCGCTTCCTGGCTGAAATCATGCCTCAAATGTCCCTAATGGAGAGGGTAGTTTCTCCCCCTGGTTGCACTTGCTGCGGTGTGGCAATGCCTGCTACCTCCGCCGGTGTAGCCAATTTACGCTAGGGCCTAGTGTCTGAGTTCTGGAAGTCCGCTCCCAAACGCCAAGGACTGACAGTCTTCGGATGCTTTGCCCTGGGGTGAAACAGGTGAGCGGGTCGTCAATTGCCCACTCATTCACCTTTTCTAATGCTGCTACTGCTGCTGGTGGTGGTGGTGCCAGCGTCTCTTCTCTGCCAGTTCGCTTCCTGGCTAGTGTCATGCCTTAAATGTCCCTAATGGAGAGGGTAGTTTCTCCCCCCTGGCTGCGTCTGTTTGCGGTGTGGCAACTCCTGCTACCTCCGCCGGTGTAGCCAGCTTACGCTAGGGCCTTGTGTCTGAGTTCTGGAAGTCCGCTCCCAAACGCCAAGGACTGACAGTCTTCGGATGCTTTGCCCTGGGGTGAAACAGGTGAGCGGGTTGCCAATTGCCCACTCATTCACCTTTTCCAATGCTGCTGCTGCTGCTGGTGGTGGTGGTGCCAGCGTCTCTTCAATGCCAGTTCGCTTCCTGGCTAGTGTCATGCCTCAAATGTGCCTAATGGTAAGGGCAGTTTCTCCCCCCTGGTTGCACTTGCTGCGGTGTGGCAACGCCTGCTACCTCCGCCAGTGTAGCCAGCTTACGCTAGGGCCTTGTGTCTGAGCTCTGGAAGTCTGCTGCCAAACGTCTAAGACTGACAGTGTTTGGGTGCTTTGCCCTGGGGTGAAACAGGTGAGTGGGTCGCCAATTGCCCACTCATTCGCCTTTCCCATTTTTCAATGCTGCTGCTGGTGGTGGTTGTGGTGGTGCCAGCATCTCTTCTGTGCCAGTTCGCTTCCTGGCTAGAGTCATGCCCAAAATGTCCCTAACGGTAAGGGCAGTTTCTCCCCCCTGGCTGCGTCTGTTTGCGGTGTGGCAACGCCTGCTACCTCCGCCGGAGTGGCTAGCTTACGCTAGGGCCTAGTGTCTGAGCTCTGGAAGTCTGCTGCCAAACGTCTAAGACTGACAGTGTTTGGGTGCTTTGCCCTGGGGTGAAACAGGTGAGTGGGTCGCCAATTGCCCACTCATTCGCCTTTCCCATTTTTCAATGCTGCTGCGGGTGGTGGTTGTGGTGGTGGTTGTGGTGGTGCCAGCATCTCTTCTGTGCCAGTTCGCTTCCTGGCTAGAGTCATGCCCAAAATGTCCCTAACGGTAAGGGCAGTTTCTCCCCCCTGGCTGCGTCTGTTTGCGGTGTGGCAACGCCTGCTACCTCCGCCGGAGTGGCTAGCTTACGCTAGGGCCTAGTGTCTGAGCTCTGGAAGTCTGCTGCCAAACGTCTAAGACTGACAGTGTTTGGGTGCTTTGCCCTGGGGTGAAACAGGTGAGTGGGTCGCCAATTGCCCACTCATTCGCCTTTCCCATTTTTCAATGCTGCTGCGGGTGGTGGTGGTGGTGGTTGTGGTGGTGCCAGCATCTCTTCTGTGCCAGTTCGCTTCCTGGCTAGAGTCATGCCCAAAATGTCCCTAATGGTAAGGGCAGTTTCTCCCCCCTGGCTGCGTCTGTTTGCGGTGTGGCAACGCCTGCTACCTCCGCCGGAGTGGCCAGCTTACGCTAGGGCCTTGTGTCTGAGCCCTGGAAGTCCGCTGCCAAACGTCTAGGACTGACAGTGTTTGGATGCTTTGCTCTGGGGTGAAACAGGTGAGTGGGTCGCCAATTGCCCACTCATTCGCCTTTTCCATTTCCTTTTCCATTTCATTATTTTCCTTCTGATACACAACCAACCAACCAAACATAACACACACAATAACACAAATAACACAGTGACATAATACATAACACATATAACACACAGTGACAACACACATAACACACATAACATATACACGTACAATGCACAAATCACAAGGACCTTTCCTCTTGTTATTTGTCCTGGCCTTCACTTCTACACTCACTAGCATTAACGCTATAACTCACACTTCATACTATAACATTTTTCCATCCACATACCTGCCAACAGACCCAACTTTTTCAGGGACAGTCCTGCTTTTTTCCAGTCCTGTCCCATCTAATTTAGCTATCTAGGTATGCAAATACACGTTGGTAGTTATAGCTCGGTAGGTAGCACTAGTATAAACATTAAATAAATATAATAAAGTACTAAATAATAAATCTAACTTTAAAATACATTTAAATAAACCCCTTAATTTTTTAAAACCCATTAAAATTAAATTATTATTTAGACATAATACATCTTTAACCAAACCAGTGCACTGCTACTAATCTTAAACATAACCGTACATTAACCCTAAGCTATTTTTTAGTTCTTGTCCAACATTTTTCCATCCGCATACCTGCCAACACACCTAAGATTTTGGTGGACAGTCCTGCTTTTTTCCAGTCCTGTCCAGTAAAAGTTGGGTTGTTGCAAAGTATGCCATTGTGAATAGGTAGCAAATGTTAGGCATGTATTACAAGTGGTCCAAAATCAATTTAAAAATGTAAAATAATCCCTATTCTTTTATTAAACATCTATGGATGTGTGACTGTGTATGTATGATAAACGGAGGCCAAGTTCCTTGGAGCATTTGTCTCTAGGTCATTTTGTGTACAGTACACCTCAGTACGTGTGTGCAACTCTATTGGTCGTTTCGGCAGGGGGCTGGCCTGCCATCAACGAATGAAGTGCGTTCTGCAATTCACTTGTTGATGCCAGACCAGCCCCCTGACGAAACGACCAATAGAGTTGCACACACGTTCCTTCACGGCAGCTGCTGCTGCTCCGATGTGTTGTTAACCCCGTATTAACCCCTGCTAGGCAACCGGGAAGGAAACGAAGATTAAACGAGCACGAAGAATGTCCGCGAATATTCGCCCGAAGAGAAGACAGGAACGGGCGAATATTCGCGGAATACGAAGGTAGTTTTTTTCCCCCCGAAGACGAGCACGAAGACGAACACGAAGAGCCCCCTGGTGCCCAAGTCTAGTTGTGAGTATGTAATTAAACACATGTAAAAAAAATTTGCAATTTATACGAATCCAAATGCACAAGTCTAACACATATACCGTATTTGCCTGATTATAAGACAAGGTTTTTTCCAGAGCAAATGCCTCGTCTTATAATCGGGGTCGTCTTATAATCAGACCTCAAATAGGTCTGACTATGAGACTAAGATCCAGATCCCCCGCAGCGATGCAGGGGACCTGGATCTTCCGCCTGTGTTATGCCCCCCCCCAACTTACCGGTGCTTCTGAGTCCCCGGTGCTTAGTCCGGGCAGTGTGTAGAGCTCTACGCGAATCTCGTAGAGCTCTACACGCTGCCCGGACTAAGCACCGGGGACTCAGATGCAGGGGACCTGGATCCTCCTGTGTTATCCCCCCCCCAACTTACCGGTGCTTCTGAGTCCCCGGTGCTTAGTCCGGGCAGCGCGTAGAGCTCTACGCGATTCACGTAGACAACTTCCGCTCAAGCGCGTAGAGCTCTACATGCTGCCCGGACTAAGCACCAGGGACTCAGAAGCACCGGTAAGTTTGGAGGAGGGAGAGGGAGGGAGTGTTAAATGGAGGGTGGGGGGGGCATAAGGCATTTCTGGAGGCAGAGTGCTCTGTGAAATGCCTTTTAACCCCCTATGCGCCACTCTGCCTCCTGAAATGCCTTATACCTCCCTATATGCCACTCTGCCCCATAATATGCCTTTTAACCCCCTAAATGCCAGAGTGGCATATAGGGGTATAAGGCAATTCTGGAGGCAGAGTGGCACATAGGGGGGTCAAAAGGCATATCATGGGGCACAGTGGCATATAGAGGGTTAAAAGGTGTATCATGGGGCACAGTGGCATTTAGAGGGTATAAGGCATTTCTGGGGCAGAGTGGCAAGCCTGGGGGCAGATGTGCATAACTGGGGGGGCAGGTTGAAAAAAAAGAAATAAAAACAAAAACAACATATTTTTCTCAATCATAGCTTTTATTAACAAACAATAGTTCACATAGTTTACATGAATTAACATTTACTGGTAAAACTTTTTTCCTATAGGGTCGTCTTATATTCAGGCTTTTTCTTTTTTTCATTAATTAATATTCAGATTTTGGGGGGTCGTCTTATAATCAGGGTCGTCTTATAATGGAGCAAATACGGTACTCTGTGCATACACTCACTGACCACTGCAGCCGAGAACACCCTACAAGTTTTGGAGATGTTCTGACCCAGTCATCTAACAATCACAATTTCTCCCTTGTCAAAATTGCTTAGATCCTTACGCTTGCCCATTTTTCCTGTTTCTGACACATCAACTTTGAGGATGAAATGTTCACTTGCTGCCTAATATATTCCACCCTGACAGGTGTAATGATAAGATTATCGGTGTTATTCACTTCACCTGTCAGTGGTCATAATGTTATAGCTGTGTATACAGTTACAGTATATAATATATTAATGCCATAGAATTACTAACCGTTTTCACTTAATATATAGAGTTATATAATACATTAATGCCAAAGCATTACTAGCCGTCTACACTCAATATATAGAGTTATATGATACATTAATCCAAAAGCGTTACTAGCTGTATACGCTCAATACATAGTTTTATAATGTATTAACGCTAAAGCATTACTACCTGTATACATTTAATATATATGGTTAAATAATAAATTGATAAATTATCCTGTCAAAGCCCACTTAATATGGCAGAGCAAACATTTGCTTACAATTTCAATAAAATGCATTTAATAAAACAATTAAAAGCATCAAATAAAGGCTACACTGTGTTTACTCTATAGAATGTTTCTGAGCTTTTCTAAAACTTTAAAAGGCTGTAATGGCAAGACCTTGAGTACTCAGATCAGGGCCTCTGCTCAGGAACATGGCACCCAGTGGGTCGTGGACCGGGGCAGCTGGGAGCTTCTAATGTTGTGGAGCCCCCTTTGCAGCTGGCCTTAGGGTGCCCAGTGGAAGGAGAACCAAGCCGGCCACCCATTTGAGCCCTGGGATGGAAGACAGAGTGACCTAAGAGCAGGAGGGCATCTAGTAATACAATTCCTGAAAAAAAAGAATCCCAGAAGATTAGAAACAAAGGTCACTTATTTCCAGACTTAGCTCCTTAAGTACTCATGGGTGAATACTGTCAGGCCCCGGAGCTTTGTTGACATTAACTTTCTTTAGTTGCTGAGTCATCCAATCACAATTTGTCTGCACATCTTTTGCAGTAGTCATTTGCCATAGGTTCCTCCTTAATATATACTGAGGACAAATAGTTATTTAAAGCTTCTTATTTCTCCTGGTCCTCGTTAACTAACACTCCCATCTCTGTTTTTAGTGTACCTACACTTACATTTTTTGTTTTTTTTAGAATGTATGTATAATTTTTGGGGGTTGGTTTTGCTCTCTTTGGCTATCACTCTCTCATTTTCTAGTTTAGCCCATCTAATCAGATTTTTGCATACGTTATTGGCTTCCTTATATCTTATATAGGATGCCTCCGATTTGTCTGATTTAAATGCTTTAAAAGCCCCTTTTTATTTCTTGTTTTACTTCCCCACTGAGGCCCATTGTATTCAATCTGTTTCTTTTATAGTTATTACCCAATAGTTCATACTGAGTTCATACTAAAGAGTTTATGCCAGTCAATGTTTTGTAAAACTGCCCTTATCTTATTGAAATTGGCCTTTTTAACTTCTTAAGGACCATGCTGTTTTTCACTTTTTGTACCCTTTGGGACCGAGGCTGTTTTAACACTTTTGTGGTGCTCGTGTTTTTATATGTAATTTTCTCCTCACTCATTTAGTGTACCCACACAAGTTATATTTTTTTTTTCCAGGAAAAAAAAATTGATCACATTATCTAATTCCCTATAAAAAATAATAAAATATGATGAAAAATTAAAAAAATAAGTTTTTACTTTTATTTGAAAAATCTTTTACTCATCCAAACAAAAGCTAATGAAAAAACCTGCAAATTTATTTTACTATTTGTCCTGAGCTTAGAAATATCCAGTATTTTTTTTTTTTGCTTTTTTTCCACAAGTTATTGAGCAATAAGTACAAGTAGCATTTTGCTATTTCAGAACCAATTTTTTTCAAAATCTGGTCGCTCTGCCCCATGTGCTATTTCGGGTATCTTTGAAGCTGGCCAATTCAATTCACCCCATCAAACCATATATTTTTGAAAACTAGACACCCCAAGGTATTTCAAATGCTAGTATTTTAACAATTTCCATGATGCACTTTTTTTAAAGCTTTTTTTTCCATATTTTGTTTTAATTTTTTGTAAAAAATATTTTACTAATCACATAGTGATTATAAAGCTGGGCTCCATTGACTTGCATGGCTGAAAGCAGTACCTGTATTAAACCTGCAAGTGGAGTCAGTTCTCAAGAGGGTCTGGAGACCCTCTAGCGAACTTTTCAAACTCCATTATTTTTTTTCTGGAGCGGTCACAGCACGTCCTGGGGTGAGTGTTCAGCGTTGCTGAATGCCTCGTTATCAAGGAATTTCAGCAACACCATTGAAGTTTAGGAGATCGCCTTCTAAAGTCTTTTAAAACGGGCGTCCAGTGTATGGCGGATGTTGATGCCCCGGGGAGGGGCCAGACATGGCCCCTGATGCCGATCTCAGTGTTAACGGACGTTAAGGGGTTAAAGTTATATGTTTTAGTATTCCCCATGTGCAATTTCTTTTTTGAGTTTATTTCAAAAGACACCATATTGTGATCACTGTTGCCCTACTTGAATATTTGACAATAGATCAACATTGTTTGTTAGAACAAGATCCAGACAAGAATCCTTTCTAGTTGGTGCTTGTACCAGTTGTGACATGAAGGTGTCATTTAACAGGTTCAAAAACCTGAATCCCCTTGCAGAACTACTAGTCCCTCTATCCCAATTTATGTCTGGGTAATTAAAATCTTAAATAATTAACATGCTACCCAGATGTGCAGCTTTCTCAGCTGTTCATACATTAGGTGGTTTATAACATATCCCAACCAGTAGTTCATTTCCTTTTTTTGCCCCAAGCTGATATCTACCCACAAAGCTTCCACATTTTCCTTGTCACATTCAAGTTGCTTAACATTAGACTTTAGCTCATTGTTAACATACAAGCATACTCCACCTCCCTTCCTGCATTTTTTTTTCCTTCCTAAATAACGCGTGTGGAAGTTGAAGAATTTTGCTGATTCTGGATGTCAGCACAATGATCTTTACCTCATTGCTTATTCTGCTGATAGCAGATAAGATAACACTACAATCACCTGTCTACCTCATTTCTTAGTTTACTTATGTCTTGTTTGTGTCTTGGAAGAATGTGTATGTTTTTGTGTGTTTTCTTTGCTCTAAGTGCCTTGTTGCAAAAGAATCAGAGTCCACCATGACAAAGGACGAGTTGTCCCTTTCTTGACCTTCTGTAAGTAAAGATTTCACATGTCTGGGGGGGGCTATTTTTTCTTGACCTTTTTAAACCGTGTGTGTCAGCAAATTAAAGTAAATATACCAACAGATGGCTAGACAATATGCTAATAACTGTTTGCGCTTCTTTGCCTATATATTGTTAGAAAATTAAGGAGGGGGAGAGAAGTCTGCAAACTGGACTCTCCCCTGTGCGTACTTGAATAAAGAAGCTCTTGCTTACTCAACTCATTGAACTGGTGTCGTCAGATTTCTTGCCGACATTCATCCCACCATGTTTCGGTTATGCCTGTTATGTCATATTGCTTAGTGTATGCTATTGCCTCTTGTTCCCCCATTTTGTTATTTAGGCTCCTTGCATTAGTAAGCATACATTTAATATTATCCTGATCCTCTTGTATTTTATGTGAATTTTTGTAGTACAATTTGAATTAAGAACATATGCCAACTGTTGCACTAAAAATGTTGTCAATCTGTCGGATTCAATATGTTGGTCGGACTGGCAGATAGGTTAGGTGCAGAATGCGTGAACATTTTTATTGCATAAAAGATAAAAATACCAACTCTCCTGTTGACAGGCATTTTTAGTCCCACAAAGAAAGGGCTAGGAGTGTTTAGGTACCAAATTATGGAGTGGGTTAGAACACCAGCTAGGGGAGGTGACAAGCATAGACTATAATGCAAACGAGAGGTTTATTGGATTTTTGTTATGAGGACTAGACATCCCCGGAGTCTAAATTTGGAATGGGATTTTACATACTGTTTTTGAGCTCTTGCTACCCATACAATTATTCACAATTGAGTATTTATTTTTATACCACAGTTTGCATACTATTGCTAGGTTGGTCTCAAGGGTACGGTAATTTATTTCAAATAAATAATATTTCAATTATATTGTGAATCCTATTTTTGCAACATATCATGATAGTATACAGTTTTCAGTAAGTACCGTATTTGCTCGACTATAAGACTCCTCCTCCTATAAATACCCCTCGTCTTATAATCGGGGTCGTCTTATAATCTGACCTCAACTAGGTCTGACTATGAGTCTAAGATCCAGATCCCCCACAGCGATGCAGGGGACCTGGATACTCCTGTCTCCCCCCCAACTTACCGGTACTTCTGAGTCCCCGGTGCTTAGTCCGTGCAGCGTGTAGAGCTCTACTCGATTCACGTAGAGCTCTACACGTGTCCGGGCAGTGTGTAGAGCTCTACTCGATTCGCATACACAACTTCCGCTGCAGCCGGGAGGAGGTGTGGTTAGCAGCGGGGGTTGTCTGCGTCCATTGTGCAGACCTTCCCCGGCTGTCAAAGATCAGAGTTCCCCGTGATCTCTGACAGCCGGGGAAGGTCTGCGCGGCTGCAGCAGAAGTTGTCTACGCGAATCGCGTAGAGCTCTACACGCTGCCCGGACAACACACCGGGGACTCAGAAGCTCCGGTAAGTTTGGAGGAGGGAGGGGGAGGGAGTGCTAAATTGGGGGCATACGGCATTTCTGGAGGCAGAGTGCTCTGTGAAATGCCTTTTAACCCCCTTAATGCCACTCTGCCTCCTGAAATGCCTTATACCTCCCTATATGCCACACTGCCCCATAATATTCCTTTTATCTGGGGCAGAGTGGCAAGCCAGGGGGCAGATGTGCATAACTGGTGGGGCAGGCTGAAAAAAAAGGAAATAAAAACAAAATATTTTTCTCAATCATAGACTTTATTTAAAAAAAAATTGTTCACATAGTTTACATGAATTAACATTTACTGGTAAAACTTTTTTCCTATAGGGTCATCTTATATTCAGGCTTTTTCTTTTTTTCCTTAATTAATATTCAGATTTTGGGGGGTCGTCTTATAATCAGGGTCATCCTATAATCGAGCAAATACGGTATATGTAAGTAAGTATATGGTTTAGTTTCTTTCCTAATGCTACATATGTAAATAATTGCTGTGATACAATATTGATTAATTTGTTGATTGGGTCCACATTACTTATAACATACAGTGGGGCAAAAAAGTATTTAGTCAGCCACAAATTGTGCAAGTTCTCCCACTTAAAAAAAATAGAGAGGCCTGTAATTTTCACCATAGGTACACTTCAACTATGAGAGACAGAATGGGGGGAAAGAATACAGGAAATCACATTCTAGGATTTCTGATGAATTCATTGGTAAATTCCTCTGTAAAATAAGTATTTGGTCACCTACAAACAAGCAAGATATCTGGCTCTCGCAGACCTGTAACATCTTCTTTAAGAGTCTCCTCTGTCCTCCACTCGTTACCTGTATTAATGGCACCTGTTTGAACTTGTTATCAGTATAAAAGACACCTGTCCACAACCTCAAACAGTCGCACTCCAAACCCCACTATGACCAAGACCAAAGAGCTGTCAAAGGACACCAGAAACAAAATTGTAGACCTGCACCAGGCTGGGAAGGCTGAATCTGCAATATCCAAGCATCTTGGTGTGAAGAAATCAACTGTGGGAGCAATTATTCGAAAATGGAAGACATACAGGACCACTGATAATCTCCCTCGATCTGGGGCTCCACGCAAGCTCTCACCCTGTGGTATCAAAATGATCACAAGAACAGTGAGCAAAAATCCCAGAACCACACTGGAGGACCTAGTGAATGACTTGCAGAGAGCTGGCTTCTTAAGAAGCATTTCAAGGTCCTGGAGTGGCCTAGCCAGTCTCCAGATCTCAACCCCATAGAAAACCTTTGGAGGGAGTTGAAAGTCTGTGTTGCCCAGCAACAGCCTCAAAACATCAATGCTCTAGAGGAGATCTGCATGGAGGAATGGTCCAAAATACCAGCAACAGTGTGTGAAAACCTTGTGATTAATTACAGAAAACATATGACCTCTGTCATTGCCAACAAAGGGTATATAACAAAGTATTGATATGAACTTTTTTTATTGACCAAATACTTATTTTCCACCATAATTTGCAAATAAATTCTTTCAAAATCAGACAATGTGATTTATGGACTTTGTTGTCTCATTCTGTCTCATAGTTGAAGTGTACCTATGGTGCAAATTACAGGCCTCTCTCATCTTTGTAAGTGGGAGAACTTGCACAATTGGTGGCTGACTAAATACTTTTTTGCCCCACAGTAATATACACATACAATAGTTCTACACAGCTCAAGTTAGTGTTTTCTTATTTGCAATACAGTTGTTTATGCATATACTGTATATCTTTTATTTTATGTATTTACTTATTTATGTATTTACACGTATTTATATTTGGGTTTGCGTTTCTGAGCTTGTACAAATGCTTATACATTTCAAAATGTTTATGATTGCCCTGGGTATTTAAATCTGGGCATATTTAATGGTGGCTCACCTATGAGTATCAGGTTTTCCACTAACTGACTATTTACCTTCCCGTACTGTTATGATTTTAACGTTGAATTAATAAAGCTATTTTTTAGCAAGATTCCAGGCTTTGCTCTCCTATCTACTTGTGGATTAACTGCAGCCCGGTTTTCATATTATGTTTAGTGTCTGTTTTCTGTTTTACGGACAGGTTAGGAGACCTTTGTCCGGTGCCTGGCTGGGTTTAGCTACTTCTGTCGGTGTTTTCTCTCCTTTGGCTTGTGTATTACAGGCATGAAAATTAGATAGAACTCACCAAATTTTGAGTACTTTGATGTGGTGGTGGGCTAAGCAATATATTGGGATAGAATTCCCAACATTTATGCTTTAGACAGGTGTCTAAATGGTATTTTGAATGGTATTTGCTGGGTATGAACTTCTTGTGTGGTTTGGGTGTATATATATATATATATATATATATATATATACACTGCTCAAAATAATAAAGGGAACACTAAGATTACACATCCTAGATCTGAATGAATGAACTAATCGTATGACATACTTTCGTCTTTACATAGTTGAATGTGCTGACAACAAAATCACACAAAAATTCTCAATGGAAATCAAATTTATCAACCCATGGAGGTCTGGATATGGAGTTACACTCAAAATCAAAATGGAAAACCACACTACAGGCTGATCCAACTTTGATGTAATGTCCTTAAAACAAGTCACAATGAGGCCCAGTAGTGTGTGTGGCCTCCACGTGCCCGTATGACCTCCCTACAAGCCTGGGCATGCTGCTGATGAGATTGCGGATGGTCTCCTGAGGGATGTCCTCCCAGACCTGGACTAAAGCATCCGTCAACTTCTGGACAGTCTGTGGTGCAACGTGGCTTTGGTGGATGGAGCGAAACATGATGTCCCAGATGTGCTCAATCGGATTCAGGTCTGGGAAACGGGCGGGCCAGTCCATAGCATCAATGCCTTCCTCTTGCAGGAACTGCTGACACACTCCAGCCACATGAGGTCTAGCATTGTCTTGCATTAGGAGGAACCCAGGGCCAACCGCACCAGCACATGGTCTGAGGATCTCATCTCGGTACCTAATGGCAGTCAGGCTACCTCTGGCAAGCACATGCCAAAGAAATGCCACCCCACACCATTACTGACCCACCGCCAAACCGGTCATGCTGGAGGATGTTGCAGGCAGCAGAACGCTCTCCACGGCATCTCTCGACTCTGTCACATCTGTCACATGTGCTCAGTGTGAACCTGCTTTCATCTGTGAAGAGCACAGGGCGCCAGTGGCGAATATGCCAATCCTGGTGTTCTCTGGCAAATGCCAAACGTCCTACATGGTGTTGGGCTGTAAGCACAACCCCCACCTGTGGACGTCGGGCCCTCATACCACCCTCATGGAGTCTGTTTCTGACTGTTTGGAGTCTGTTTCTGACTGTTTGAGTGGACACATTCACATTTGTGGCCTGCTGGAGGTCATTTTGCAGGGCTCTGGCAGTGCTCCTCCTGCTCCTCCTTGCACAAAGGCGGAGGTAGCGTTCCTGCTGCTGGATTGTTTCCCTCCTACGGCCTCCTTCACGTCTCCTGATGTACTGGCCTGTCTCCTGGTAGCACCTCCATGCTCTGGACACTACGCTGACAGACACAGCAAACCTTATTGCCACAGCTCGCATTGATGTGCCATCCTGGATGAGCTGCACTACCTGAGCCACTTGTGTGGGTTGTAGACTCTGTCTCATGCTACCACTAGAGTGAAAGCACCGCCAGCATTCAAAAGTGACCAAAACATCAGCCAGGAAGCATAGGAACTGAGAAGTGGTCTGTGGTCGCCACCTGCAGAACCACTCCTTTATTGGGGGTGTCTTGCTAATTGCCTATAATTTCCACCTGTTGTCTGTTCCATTTGCACAACAGCATGTGAAATTGATTGTCCATCAGTGTTGCTTCCTGAGTGGACAGTGTGATTTCACAGAAGTGTGATTCACTTCGAGTTACATTGTGTTGTTTAAGTGTTCCCTTTATTTTTTTGAGCAGTGTATATATATACACAAAGTCAACAAGGTTTACAACTTTTATAAATCAACAACTTGCCTGGGTGTGGCTCCTGACAGATGTATACAATGTCCAGAAATGGAGAATTGCACTCATGGGCCTCCAAAGACTATTTTCTACAGCATGATAAGAAAATCAAATCAATTTTTTTGAATCACATCATGGTCCTTTGTCTCTTGTTACCCCTTTCATCTCTTCAGTATCATTTCTGCAGCTGTTCAGAGAGATCAGAGGAGACCAGACAGTGGCTGAAAAAGGTGAGTAAATAGGTGGGGTGTAGATACAAGGCAGGGGACAAAGACAGGGCTAGGGGAGAGGACAGGGGGGACAGAGAGAAAAAAAAAGAAAGACTTGTTTTTGGGCAACACATTTTGTTTCCAAATAAAAAAAGCCTCTTGAATGAGTCTTTATATATATAGATAATATGCAGCACATACTACTGATCTCACAATCAATATATCTTAGTTTATTGTATTATTTTACACTCAAATGGAAAATGCCCTAAAATCATGAAGAAGAAACCAAGAGACAGACAACCCACCTGCCATTTTTTTTCAAATTCAGTGCAATAATGTGCAAATATAGATTCAATGCTGTGTTGGTAACACAAGCAAGTTATCTAATGATACTTTGAATTTTGTATGCACATATACTGTATATTTAATGTGTTTCTCTGTGTGGCTGTGCACAACCCACTAAATTAGTATTTCAACATGAAGGGTCACCTTATACCATGCATCAGCATAAAGATTTTTTAAAACCCAAGGTTAACCTTCAATATTTGTTATATTATAAAAATATTAGGCTGGTTTCAAACACTTTACAGGAGGAATTCTTGCCAAAACTGAAATAGAAATAATGAATTTAGGCCATATTGTTTAATTAAGCATATAAAAGTGGAATAAATGAGTCTTAAAGTATCTAATGAAATCAAAATGGGTAAGGATGAATACTTAATTTAAAAAAAAATCTTTAAATAAATGATAGTAGTATTTCCATAAATTCAAACACTTACACTTACATGCCTAAGAACAATTGCAAATCTATTATTAAAAACAGATTGTTCTAATACTTAAGTCCTTATGGATACCTTAAATGTTTTAAAGTTGCACAGTTGATTCTTTTAAAAGAGGTCTTTCCTTTTAGTCTCTTGAAGAATGTTGTAATTGGTAGGGATGTCATGCAGGGTTAAAATATAATAAGCTTCTGCAAAGAGGTTGTATGGCTGAGGATGCTATGTGTACCCTGCAATGTTCTTCTGAGAGAGCCAAGAGGCTCTGAAGTAACAATGGAACCTGTGAAATAATTGGGATTGATAGGAAACATAAACAGGGTGATTACTCGGAAATATGTTACTGGGTACATAATAGGTAGTACACTTGTGCACGGCAAACAAAATCGTTTGGACAAAATTTTTGTTTTGTTTTTGCTGGATTCGTTATCAGGCAACAAATTTTGTTTCCCATTGTTTGGCTTGGACAAAAATCAGGGGTATTTCTTTATTCTAAACAACATTCGGGGGAGGGAGGGGGTTTCCAAGGGGGGCAGCCCCTCAAATATTCTGGAGTCACCTTTGATTATAGAAATTAAAGAATACGGTTCACGCAGAGTAGTGACTCTCAAAGAGGTGCATACTTATAATTATAGGCCCATACTGCCCCATGAAGCAGGACTGAATTTCCTCAATATTATATATTATAATGCCTGGTTTTGTCACCAATATTTATCAATAATAATGATGATATGATAGAATGATAATGAAAAATAGCGTGTCCACAAATTACAGGGTAACTGTTTTAATCAACTCTACTCAGGAACAGGGGAAACATTTTCTTTTGCAGTCCCTGTAATACATTACAGTAGTACACTACAGCTTCTCCAATCCACCCTACAACAGTAAATTTTCTGCACCAAAATAAACTATTATTTAACGTGCAGTATGGTAGGTGAGCAATGACCATTAATCCCAGCTTCTGCTGCTACTGCAATGGCGTGAGCACGCTTACACAGATCAGCCATAACATTATGACCACTGTCAGGTAAAGTGAATGACTGATAATCTTGTTATTATGGCATCTGTGAGTGGGTGGGATATATTAGCCAGCAAGTGAAGATTTTGTCCTCAAGGTTGAGGCATATGGGGTTGCGTTGTCGCAGACCAGTCAGGATGCCCGGACCGCTGCCGAAAGCACCTATAATAGGGAAGTGAGCATAATAACTGGGCAGCTAAGCAATTATAGAAGGTGCTCTGGTCTGAAGAATAATGTTTTAATTTACATTACTTGGATGGCCGGATGCGTGTGCGTCGCTTACCTGGAGCACACATGGCACAAGGATGTACTATTGGAAGAAGGCAACCTGGCAGAGGCAGTGTGATCCTTTCGGAAATGTTCTGCTGTGAAACATTGGGTCCTGCCGTTCATGTGGATGTTACTTTAACATATACCACCTACCTAAGCATTCTTGCAGACCATGTACACCCTTTTATGGACACGGTATTCCCTAATGGCATTGCCCTCTTTCAGCAGGATAATGCACCCTGTCACTTAGTAAAAATAGTTCAGGAATGGTTTGAGGAACACAACAACAACAGGGTCTTGACTTGGCCTCCAAATTCTCCAGATTTCAATCCAATCAGTTTCAATCAAGCATCTGTGGGATGTATTGGACAGACCCCATTCAGGCCGCGGAGCTGCTTATCTCTATTTTCCCCTGTCTCGCTACAGTTCCCCTGTCTCACTGCAGTTCCCCTGTCTCGCTGTAGTTCCCCTGTCTCGCTGCAGTTCCCCTGTCTCGCTGCAGTACCCCTGTCTCGCTGCAGTTCCCTCTTTGCTCTGCTGTTTCCTTCGGATTCTTGAATTTCGGTCCTGCTCTTAGCTTCAGCTTCTGTTTCCTTTATAAGTTGTTCCCCACCTGTTTGTTATGTTTGTCTCAGTCTGCAGTCTATAGGTATGTTTTATCTCTGTTCTGTATTTAGATTTAATGTTTAGTTTCAGTTTATTAGTGATTCAGTAGGCAGGGTTTAGCGCTAGGACCCACCGAATATTGGAGTACTTTGGCGTAGTGGTGGGCTAAGCATTCTATAGCCATAAAATGTCCAATTATTATGATATAGTCCTAGTCTAGTCCTGTATTTATGTGTGTCAGTCTTTGATGTGCCTTTGTCCTCTTTTCCCTGAATCATCTGAGGATTTTGTTTCCTCTCTCCTCTCCTCGTGTCACAGTTAAGATATCCTATCCTTGCTTAAAGGAGAAGCGTCTGAGGATCTCGTTACTCCATCCCCTGTGTTCCTTGCCTTGTTCCCTCTCCTTTGTTGTGTCCTGTACCATGTATGTCTTGTCTGGCTATGTTTCTTGCTCGGTCTCCCCTTGCTCGCTCTGTTCTCCTTGCTTGCTATGCTACTGCTGTTACTCTTTTTAGCTTCCCTACACCCAGCCTGCTGCATCCTACACATTTCTTTGTTGAGCTATATCTCATGCCTGCTCCAGGGTGCCTGGAGGTTATTATTCTGTTTTGTTTTGGACAACATATGCTGCTATGTCAGGGTCCTGGTTGTGGACGCACAACCCTAGGTGCTCAACACCCTGGAGAGTCCAGTCTCCTGCACCAGGCCCTGTCCGGCTCTGATACTGCGCAATAACTCCTGAAAACCATCTTTGGGTGCTCTGGGTCATTACAGTCATCCTGTGCACATTTCCTGTGCATAAGCAAGCCAACAAACCTCAGACATACATTTCAGTTAAATAACATAAAATATTTACACTTAAGATGTGTGGTTTTCAGTTTAGATTTCAACAACCTATCAGTGCATGCTTTTGTGTGACATATTTGCCACCAGACTCTGAATGAGGTAATGATTGTAGAATTACTTCTGGGAAAGCTTTGCGCATTCAATAGAGCTAGAAATTATGTTTTATATGTATTTATTATCAGAGAAGGTGGAACAGTGAATGTCAACACATTGATCTGGATGTGTGGATGTTAGGAGGAGAATACATAGTTAGCCAAGTGTACTAGAAACAATAGGGTTGCACCTCAATCCATAAGCAGTGTATTGGTTTTCTTCCTCCAGGCTGTTATCAATCTTCTAGTTACTGGCTATAACCACATGAGGTTGATCATCAGTACAGGGACATAGAACTAGCGGGAAAACCACAAAGGGAGAGTTGGGTTCAAGGGCAGGAGAAATCAGTCAGACAATCCATGGTCAAAATACAGGAATACACTAAATAATCACAAAAGCCCAGGGAATCTGCAAAGTTTGCAGGTGCTTATGAAACCTATTGAGTGGTTTAAATAGCCCTCTTAGTGAAATCCCCAAGCTCCGAGTGATTGGGGAGGCAAACGAAAAAGGGTGGGTATATATCCCTTTAACTGAGTACTACTGCACGGCCATATAAGAAAATGCTGGGCTCATGGAAGATGGTATTGCAAACAAACATATGTGCCTACTTCTGGCGTGCTTCCTGACACCAGAACTTTGCATGGGATCTCTTTTCAAGCTATTTCTGCCCCCCCCTTATAAAGGATCCCTCTGGCACATTGCACCTGATACCCAATAAACTAGACTGTCTGTGTGTTCCCAGTAATCTATTAGATTGTGTTATCTGAGATTTGCCAGTGGCTACCAGTGGTCTTCACCCACACTTTGGGTTTTTTTCCACTAAAGGAAGAGTTGACAGGACAGTTTGCAGAAGAGTTGTATAACAGCACCATACCTTCATTATATTTTATTAAAAACAAACCCCAGTGAGCTTCTCTTGCAGGAAGAGCTTGGGTGACCTGTATAATGTATAGTTAAATTAGGAAGATTTCTCCAAAGTGTCCTTACACATTGAATTATCCATGATAAAGGGCTACTTCAACCATTCTTGCTGAAGAAAGTTCCTAGTGTTTCCCTTTATAACCAGTGAGGGCATGAAAGGCCAATGAGAATCAAACCATAAATCCATACTACCTACATTTTTAACAAATGTACGGTTAGGAACATTAGAAACAGCTGGTACTTCTGCTAATTCCTATCTACCAAGATGGGTAGTGACATTATTATACATAGAGAGGATTGGACATGAACTCTGAATTGTTACATTTCATCTGAGCACTTGCAGTACAGTAAATAGACCACCCAAGTACCGTATTTGCTCGATTATAAGACAAGGTTTTTTCCCAGAGCAAATGCTCTGAAAAATACCCCTCGTCTTATAATCGGGGTTGTCTTATAATCAGACCTCAACCATTTCTGACTATGAGACTAAGATCCAGATCCCCCGCAGCGATGCAGGGGACCTGGATCCCCCCCCTCCCACTTACCGGTACTTCTGAGTCCCCGGTGCTTAGTTGAGGCAGCATGTAGAGCTCTACGCGATTCACGTGCACAACTTCTGCTGCAGCCATAATCTCTGACAGCTGGGGAAAGTCTGCGCGATGGACGCAGACAACCCCCGCTGCTAACCGTACCTCCTCCCGGCTGAAGCGGAAGTTGTCTACACGCTGCCCAGACTACGCACCGGGAACTCAGAAGCTCCGGTAAGTTTGGAGGATGGAGTGTTAAATGGGGGGCATAAGGCATTTCTGGAGGCTCTATGAAATGCCTTTTAACCCCCTTAATGCCACTCTGCCTCCAGAAATGCCTTTTAACCCTCTATACGCCACTCTGCCTCCTGAAATGCCAGAGTGGCATATAGGGGTATAAGGCAATTCTGGAGGCAGAGTGGCACATAGGGGGTCAAAAGTCATATCATGGGGCACAGTGGCATTTAGAGGGTTAAAAGTCATATAATGGGGCACAGTGGCATATAGGGGGTATAAGGCATTTCTGCGGCAGAGTGGCAAGCCAGGGGGCGGATTTGCATAACTGGGAGGGGGCAGGTTGAAATAAAAACAAAATATTTTTCTCAATCATAGCTTTTATTAAAAAAAATTGTTCACATAGCTTACATGAATTAACATTTACTGGTAAAACTTTTTTCCTATAATAGGGTCATCTTATATATAGGCTTTCTGTTTTTCATAAATTAATATTCAGATTTTGGGGGGTCATCTTATAATAGAGCAAATATGGTATTACCACAAGACTCCTGCAAACTCCCCTGCAAACTCTCCCTCTAATGGATGACTCCATCTCCAATTTAGGATAGGCTGTTATAATAGGAGATTTAAAAATCATATATTTAAGGTGGCGTGGCTATGAGCTCTCTTGGTTGGGCAGGGTGAATGCCTTAAAAATGACAGCCCTCCCGAAGCTACTTTATGTGCTTCGGAGGGTTCCGGTTAAACCCCCAAGGGGGCTCCTACACTCTATTCAGAAGTTTTTTGTTTCTTTCACGTATGTCCGGAGTAGGTCCAGAGTTGCGAATCGTACCCGTTATGTGCCTCGCCTTCAAGGTGGCCTTGGCGTCCCGCACATAGAATCTTACCATGAGGCTTGCATTCTTGCACAAACACTTCCCTTTCTTTCACCCACTCGCCCTCCCATTTGGACTGCACAGGAAAATAGTGCCATATCTCCTTTCACTATTGACCAACTATTGTGGCTACCCCGCTCTAAGCGCCCGCGCCTTCTGCCTCTGCCCCCGACAACTAGGCACACTATTGACACATGGGACAGGGTGGCCAAGCGTTTCCCTTCTCTGCACCGCCTCACACGTCTCACTCCTTTACGGACCCTGGAACTGCTCATCCCTGATTTTACAATCTCCCATTGGGTCCGCCCTGGTCTTTCCACGTTGGGAGACCTTTACACAGACAGGGTATTGCTCCCCTTCTCACACTTCACTTCTATACACGGTGTCCCTCGGCGGGACTTCTTCCGTTACCTTCAGCTCCGTCATAAGCTGGGCTCTCTGCCCTCTCCCGTGTGTCACTCTACCCCGTTTTTCCAGCAATTGGCTTCTCTACGTGACTCAGCTCCCAGGTTTCAGGGGGCCATCTCCATCTGGTATTCGCTGTTAATAGCCCGCTTCTCTGCCTGTAAATTGCCTCATATGCTTGCCTGGGAAAAGGAGCTGCGCACGGAATTCCCCTTGGAGTCCTGGCTGGAGGCGGAGGAGGCAATGCGGGGGGTCACCCACTGCACCAACCACCTGGAGCTTCAAAAGAAGCTCAGCTGCCACTGGTATCTCACCCCGGTCCGTCTCTCACACATGTGGCCCACTCAATCCAAACTTTGTTGGAGGGGTTGTGGTCACTCGGGGTCCATGCTTCATATATGGTGGAGCTGTCCAGTCCTGAAGCCGCTTTGGGCGGAAATATTCACCCTGTTACGCCGCATTTTTCGTTGCCCTTTTGATTTTCTCCCGGAATTTGTGTTACTTCATTTATTTCCCGACCCTATCCCTCCCTCGACTCGTAAACTTCTTATACACGTTCTCATCGCCACTAAACTGTGTATTGCTAAACGATGGAGGGATCCTCTCCCCCCCTGACCTCGCCGAGATAGTTGGCACGGTTGAAAGACACAGGGTTTTGGAAAAAATGTCCCTCGACTCGTCATGCACCCCACACTTATACACGAAAATCTGGGCCCCCTGGCTCTCTAGTCAGGTCCTTTCTGGCTATATTTGATTGTATGTTTGCGACCACTCCCGACCAGTACCTTGGCATATTGGTATTTTGCCACTTTCATATGTATCGCCCTCTGCTCCGCACTGGGTAGGAGCTCTACTGTACTCCTTGTCTGCAGGACGTCTTACACGTTCATTACTATCACTATCCTGCGGTCTCACCCGCATGTCACATCACCGATTTGTTCTCGTTACTTTTACTTATGCTCTCGTGAACATTTGTTTTCCGCATCTCCATACCACTCACGATGCCTATTCTACGATGTATTACAGGTGTTCGCGCACTAGTTGCGTTTTTGTTGCTAGATATGCCTTGAAAAGTTATAAAATTTGTCGTCAGTTTCGTCTCTGATCAGGGCCGGTCCTACAATGGAGCCGACTGGGGCAATTTTTTTTGTTTTTTTTGAAGCGGAGGAGAGAGAGAGGGGCGCCGAGTGGTTTTCGCTTACCCGCCCGGCGCCCCTCTCTCTCTCCTCTGCGGCGAGTTTCCCTGTTCGGTCTCGGTGCCGGCTTGGAATGCAGAGCGCCGGAAGTGACGTGAATTTCCGGCGCTCAGCATTACAAGCCGGCACCGTGGCAGCACAGGGAGACTCGCCGCAGGACTGTTTAAGGGTAAGTACCGGTCGGGGGGGGTAGATAATGCCGCCCCCCCCGGCGTCAGCGGGGGGCAGCATTTTAAACTTCGCCCCAGGCGGCGTTAAGTCTTCGGCCGGCCCTATCTCTGATGTACGCTTCGATCTGCTGAGGAGGGTCACCTTTTTTTTTTTTTTTTTTTTCTTTCGTTACTTCTTCCTTTTTCATTATGTCATTTCTCATTATGCTGCTCGTGTGTTTATATTCCCGTCCTGCGTGACGGCTGCTATTTATCTTTTGTGACATGTGCCCCCTCATTTGTATCATGATTCTGACGAATAAAAACTTTTTCAATCAAAAAAAAATAAAAAAATCATATATTTAACAGCTAGACAGTTAACATTATTTACTACATGCCGCCTTCCTAACCATAGTGAACCTTGTTCTAAAGTTCCCTTTGCTGCAGAATCTGTTGCATTATATCTACTGGTTCAATCTGCTTTCTTTCAGTGTATTTGAAAAAAACAATCATAAAGTAAAAAAACAATAGACTAATAATGAACAGATATGTTTTTTTAATGTGCTTCACTGATATGTGGCACCATTGTAATTCCTCTCTTCTGTGAGGACAAACACATTTACTGGTTAATAGGGGAACAAAGATGGTTTTCAGGCAATTCTCTCCAAAACACCTTTCCCCAGAGATTATCAGATCATAATGTTTTTACCAACTTGTAGCAATTATCTACTCAATATATATTGTCTCATGAGAGGCAGTATTTCAGCATAAAAGAGGTTATTAAATGCATTTCCATATTTAAATCTTCCCTATTAATTAATTTTCTTTGATGTAAGAAAAATACATTACATTTATAGTGTGTTAAACAGATTCTGCAGTGCTAGTTCAAAGTAGCATGGCCCAATTCCATGGAAGATTTTTAATTACCTGCAAAAACAGAATCCATCTGTAGACTGTAACCCTAAAGAGAATTGCACAAGCTTGATTGATGCCTTCAGCTCTGCATAAATGTTAGTCAACCATGCATTTCCCACATTAATCTTGGTGACATTGGTCTAATATACCACAATCATCACTTGACTAAGCCAGTGAGAGCACCTATGAATGGAGATTTAACTATCAATCGTGTAAAGAGGCAATCAACTCACCATAACTGCAAAGGATGTAAAACAGCTACCAAGATCTATACAGTGGAACAGCCTTTATAGGTTTCAGACAAATTAACCACCAGACACCAACTGGTTTCAGCGTACCAGTGCCATGTTCAAGGTGAACAAGTACAATAATTACACAGGTGATTATATAACGGCTCAGACACAGAACATATGTTATGTCAGCATATTTACAAGACTATTTTATTTTCTATTCAGACCAGTGTTTTTTTTCATTGTTAAGCACCTCCAACTCCAGGATCCAGAATATGTCATAGCATAACAAAATATGTCGAAGCTTTGCAATTTTGGAAGTTCACAGTTATCTTAGAAAAAGAGACGTACAAGAAGATGCAAGACGCTGAAGCGTAGTTGTGAGACACAGAAGTGGAAGTGGTTGGCAGAGAAGGTAGGAAGCTTTTTGCTTCGTTTTTGTCCATTTTGGGGGGGGGTCTGGCCTCATTTTCAGTGATTCCTACAAACATACGAAATCATCATGTGTTATTAAATTTGTAATGTGTACAAAGCGGAATGCACAGGTCTTAATTTCTCAGATCTTCATGACATCAACAGTAAAGATCCGTATTGAAGTGAGAAAAAACTTCAGAAAAAAATCCTCAACATTTTAAAAACATCAACCTGGACAACACTAAAAATGTCATGTTACCATGACAATGTTCTCCCCCATTCATCCCCAATGCAGTCATTGTCTCCCCTTTGCTAAATTATTCTTTTGTTATAAAGCATTAGTTACTACACTCATTCAACTTCAGTAAATTTCAGTATTTTGTCAAATAGTCATTACGTTTAGATATTTCCGTTCAGTGCAGACACAACATTTCACAGCAAACTTTAAAACAAGAAACGAAAAGGATCTTTCCAATCAATCCTTGGATACCACGGTTAAGGTGTGTTAAAACACTGGATGTAACTAACCAGCACACTGCAGTCAAATAATGTAAATCACTATTTGTCTTAGAAGGATGAAGGACATTCAATCTAAAAAGAATAAATAGACTTGAAGTAGAGAAAATATAGTAATATTTTCTAAACCTCCCTTTAGCATAATAATGCCATTTTATATGACCTTAAAGCCACTGGTTTATAATTAAACCTTTTAATGATTTTTATGTAGGTTTTTTTTCTATAAAGAGATGCTTAACCATGTAGGTATGCTGGATGAATATGGAAACTGTCCAGAAATAATTTTGTCTTTATGGCACCATTAAAATTGTGAGTTTATTATAGTTTGGGCTTTAAACCACTTTATGTACTAATCAATAAATACATATAAATGTGCAATAATATTAGAAGGATAGTTTTTTCAAGCAATGAAATTAGTGCATTGCCTCATTTCTCTACCTTTCTTTTATTGTCCTTTATGTAAGCTTTGGACATGGAGTTATGATTTCATTGTTCTCATACCTGCTTTGTTTATGGATGTATAAAAGTAAACAGTGTAAGGTTGGGAGTGGGGGTTCAATATTAAAGCACATCTTGCTAGCCAGATGTGTTACATAGCATTTGGTTATAAATCTCTTCAATTACTTAACTAAAGCTCTTTCACTTCAGAGTCTCTGGCAGGAAAGTGGCTATCTTTTCAATCTAACACGACACAATAAGGTTTAACACCAGAATACAACGCGTATTAACCACATTGATCCAGATGTATTGCATTTGTTTGTACGACTGAATAATCCTTTTTATTGCATCAATTAGTAGTGTTGAAATGTGCTTGTTGCGATTTTGTGTAATAACCTTACATAGAAGGGACAATATGATAATGTTTTAGATATGGAGGAAGCCGATTATGACTTTATAAGACTCGCTGGAATGAAATAACATAATACATGCCTATGTCTTCAATATGCATTACAAGAATCTGGTCCTAAATGGTGTAATATATGCTCTAGAACCCAGTCATTTCGGCTTTTCTGCATTGCAACTGGCTACGTAAGCAAGCTGAAAATTGCAATGCTGGCCATGGCTACAGATACAGATAATGTGAAAGCCCATTCCAGATGTAGAAGTGCCAGTTGCAGTGGGTGGTGGAATAATAAAATAATTTCTCATCTCAAATTGGTGTCCTAGAGTTATTTTCACGCAGAAGCCCCATTCATTCCAGAACTAGCCATGGTAAGTAGGTGACAATTTTTTACTACAAACAATAATTTAAAAGATAAGTATTGTTGTCCCCTGATTAATGGAGCTATCATATCACCTTGCTTCAATGGTATGAAAGAAAATTCTACCCATTTTGCACCAAACTCCAATCTAAAATCAATCTACGCAAAGGTAAAAATTCAGAGAGATATTTGGATTTCAAGTGAAAAGAAGAGACTGAAAGAAAGCTAGAATACTATGCCGGGGTAGGCAGGACTGGGAGGACAATTGCCCTCAGGTCAGTCCTTATTACCCAAACAGAGCCAGCCCATGGCCTGATTCAGGCTAGCCCTCTTGTGGAGGCAGGGCTCAGCGAGTCACCTAATGTAAAGTTACGTGACCCCTTGGCAGTAGTTTGCTGTCAATTTTCTTGATATTTCCATGTTCTGGTTTTTCTGATTCAGCATCACAAATATGTCTTAATGGGAATCATTCTTCAAGTCAAAAAGCAGGAGAAAATAGCATTATGACCACTGACAGGTGAAGTGAATAACACTGATAATCTTGTTATCGTGGCACCTGTCGGTAGGTGGGATATATGAGGCAGTAAGTGAACTTTTCATCCTCAAAGTTGATATGTTAGAAGCATAAGGTTCTGAGCTACTTTGACAAGGGCCAAATTGTGATGGCTAGACGACTGGGTCTGAGCATCTCCAAAACTGCAGCTCTTGTGGGGTGTTCCTGGTGTGCAGTGTTCCTGGTGTGCAGTGTTCAGTACCTATCAAAAGTGGTCCAGGGAAGGAAAAGTGGTGCACCAGCAACAAGGTCATGAGCGGCCAAGGCTCATTGATGCACGTGGTGAGAAACTACTATGGTCATTGGGTGTGCTGAAAAAGTTTTGACCTGTGAGTGAAAAGGGCAAGGTTTGGTCTCTGCTGGGGAGGTTGCCTAGTGTTGCATGCAATCCCTGGGGAGTGGTGTGGGCCCAGTGGCACAAAGAGTAGCATGTTACGTGAACCTGCTGTGTTCCTGTTTCCCCTGGGTGGTAAAAGAGGGCATTTTTAAGTCGGGAATGAAATTTGTTACCCGGTGTCTACATTCACTCTCACTTACTCTTGCACATGCTAACTCTCACAAACTCTCTCTCACACACATTTGAAATGTTTCCCTAACTTCTCTGCTGACCACTTCCGCTTCTGCCAACCACTTCCGCTTCTGCTGACCACTTCCGCAACTTTTTCATCTTCTTCATTTTCTCTCTTCCCCCTTCTCTTTATCTTCTATTTATATCTTCAATCTGGTATATACGCCCACATCTCTGCGGACATAACCTGGCGGGAACTTCCGGCAAAACGATTGGAGTATGGGGAGATGAAATCACAGCAAGTGGCACTTGGTGGAGGGGAAAGGGACAGCATTATATGTGATGTCCTCTACCCCAATTGGAGGATATGATAGAGGACGTCACTGCAAGCACCACAATTTTGGCAGAAATGCAGACAAAAAAAAGATTGAAGATAGAAGATGACCAGAGAAGAGAAGATATAAGACAAAAGATAATGAACAAGAAGAAGATGCAGAAGTGGTTGGCAAAAGCAGAAGTTGTATGCAGAGAAGGTAGGGAAATATTTAGAGAGCATGAGAGAGTGAACTAGAATAAGAGTGTGAAAGAGTCTGAGTGAATATAGGACACAAATTTCAGATGAAAATTCTAATTTATTTTTTTTTACTTAATTCCAACCTGTGGGATCTGGCCTCTTTTTCAGGGGTTTGTATATATAAGTACCGTATTTGCTCGATTATAAGACAAGGTTTTTTTCAGAGCAAATGATCAGAAAAATACCCCTCATCTTATAATCGGGGTCATCTTATAATCAGACCTCAAATAGGTCTGACTATGAGATTAAGATCCAGATCCCCCTGCAGGGGACCTGGATTCTCCTGTCTCCACCCCAACTTACTGGTGCTTCTGAGTCCCCGGTGTAGCGTGTAGATGTCTACGCGATACGGTTAGCAGACCTTCTCCGGCTAACCGCACCTCCTTCTGGCTGCAGCGTAAATTGCCTACGCAAATCAAGTAGACGTCTACATGCTGCCCGGACAACGCACCGGGAGTCAGAAGCACCGGTAAGAGTTGTTTTGGGGGGGGGGGCTGTTAAATGGGGGCATAAGGCATTTCTGTAGGCAGAGTGCCACATGATATGCCTTTTAACCCTCTATACACCACTCTGCCTCCTGAAATGCCTTATACCTCCCTATATGCCACTCTGCCCCATAATATGCCTTTTAACATCCTAAATGGCAGAGTGGCACATAGGGGGTCAAAAGGCATATCATGGGGCACAGTAGGATGTAGAGGGTTAAAAGGCATATCATGGGGCACAGTGGCATTTAGAGGGTTAAAAGGCATATCATGGGGCACAGTGGCATATAGGGGGTTTAAGGCATTTATGGGGCAGAGTGACAAGCCTGGGAGCAGATGTACATAACTGGGGGACAGGTTGGAAAATAAAAGGAATTAAAAACAAAATATTTTTCTCAATCATAGCTTTTATTAAAAAAAATAGTTTACATAGTTTACATGAATCAACATTTACTGGTAAAACTTTTTTCCTATAGGGTTGTCTTATATTCAGGCTTTTTCTTTGTTTCCTAAATTAATATTCAGATTTTGGGGGGTCGTCTTATAATCGAGCAAATACGGTATGTATATGTGTGTGTGTGTGTGTGTGAAAGCATGCATGTGGGTGTGTAAATGAGGACAAATATGTCACAGGCAGGCTGTTTGGTGGGCAATGATGACACAGGTAGGCTGTTTGTGGCAAAGATGGTACAGATAGGCTGCTTGGGGGCAAACCTTGCACAGACATGCTGTTTGGAAAAGATGGCAAGTCATTATGCATCTAATATGGGTGCTGGGAAGGTCCAGTGGATGTAATCTGGGTGCTGGGGAAAGTCCTGTGTGTGCAAATCTGAGTTCCAGAGCAAGTCCTAGGTGTGCAATCTGGGTTCTAGGGCAAATCCTATGCATACCTGAGAACCTCTGGCTCCGGCTACCTGGAGCCCCCTTGCAGGATGTGGGTAGGGGGTCCTGCCACGACATCAGTGGGCAGTGCCGCTAACATTGCGGGTGGTCCAGCTGACATCTCAGGACACACACCATTTTTGGAGGGGAAGTGGGGTGTGCCACAATGCCACTGCAGCGACCCACAGTTTCCTCTCAGGGGGCCAGGCAGGTCCTGTGGATGAAATCTGGGTTCCAGGGCAACTCCTATGTGTGCATTCTGGGTGCCAGGGCCAGTGCCTCTAGGGTGTGTGACCTGTAATCTATTTCTGCAGTTTAGGGTTTCTATGCGTTATTTATTTAAGCTATACCATCAATGATTAGTTTTTGTGATTTTCAGTTGCTGTATACCTGCAAGCCTGGGTTTGTGTGTTATTCAGTTACTTTGTACCTGCAATGCCATGTTTCCAAGTGTTATTTATTAATACCTGCAAATACAGAATTTGTATGCCATATTCAGTTGATCTATACCTGCAATGCCGTGTTTCCATGTGTTGTTTATTTATGTTAATACCTTGACTACATGAGGGATGAAAAGAAAGGTATGGCAGGTGTGAAGGAGGGGACAAAGGGATTCTGGGGGTGATTTTGAGGGAGGAGGTGATGATGGGGCAGGGCACCATGGGAGTGGCCGGCACATGGTTCACTGAGTTATGCCCATAAAGGGAGCAGCCATTAAAAACCAGTCATGCTTTTGTAGTTCTTTTTTGGTGTGAGAGTTTTGGATTATGGAAGGATTTAAGGCTAAGGTTGGCAGGAGAAAGCAACTTCACACAATAGTCATATACTTCACATGCAGTGGCTATGAGCTGGTTAAATCTTCATCTAGCTACACGTACTATTTTATATGTATGAATATTATGTATGATGCAAAAAATAAGATAAATTACATTTTCTAGCAACAAGCATTGTCATAATTTGTGGGTATTCTGCGTTGTTCTGAATTATACACAATATTGTCTTGTGTTTCATGCTTGAAATTGACTATTTGACCAATCTATACTGGGATTCTATTACCGAATTTGCTCGATTATAAGACGAGGTTTTTTCAGAGCAAATGCTCTGAAAAATACCCCTCGTCTTCTAATCGGGGTCGTCTTCTAATCAGACCTCAAATAGAGGTCTGATTATGAGACTAAGATCCAGATCCCCCGCACCACTGCAGGGGACCTGGATCCTCCTGTCTCCCCCCCCACACACACACACACTTACCGGTGCTTCCTGCTGTATTGCCGGGGCAGCGGGTTGACGTCTACGCGATCCGCGTAGACAACGTCCGCTGCAGCCGGAAGGAGGTGTGGCTAGCAGCGGGGGTTGTCTGCGTCCGTCGCGGATACCTTCCCCGACTGTCAGAGATCAGAGTTCCCCGCACCGGTACGGGGAACTCTGATCTCTGACAGCCGGGGAAGGTATCCGCGACGGACGCAGACAAACCCCCGCTGCCAACTCCACCTCCTTCCGGCTGCAGCGGAAGGAGACGTCAACCCGCTGCCCCGGCAATACAGCAGGAAATTGGAAGTACCGGTAAGTGTGTGTGTGCGTGTGTGTGTTAAATGGGGGCATAGGGCATTTCTGGAATGCCTTATACCCCTATATGCCACTCTGGCACTTAGGGGGTTAAAAGGCATATTATGGGGCAGAGTGGCATATAGGGAGGTATAAGGCATTTCAGGAGGCAGAGTGGCGTTAAGGGGGCATTTAATAGAGCACTCTGCCTCCTGAAATGCCTTATACCTCCCTATATGCCACTCTGCCCCATAATATGCCTTTTAACCCCCTAAATGCCAGAGTGGCATATAGGGGTATAAGGCATTTCTGGAGGCAGAGTGCTCTATACAATGCCTTTTAACTCCCTTAATGCCACTCTGCCTCATGGAATGCCTTATACCTCCCTATATGCCACTCTGCCCCATAATATGCATTTTAACCCCCTAAATGCCAGAATGGGATATAGGGGTATAAGGCATTTCTGGAGGCAGAGTGGCACATAGGGGGTCAAAAGGCATACCATGGGGCACAGTGGCATATTGGTGTGGCAAACCTGGGGGCAGATGTGCGTAACTGGGGACAGGTTGGAAAATACAAGGAAATAAAAACAAAAAAAATATTTTTCTCAATCATAGCTTTTATTTAAAAAAATAGTTTACATGAATTAACATTTACTGGTAAAACTTTTTTCCTTTAGGGTCGTCTTATATTCAGGCTTTTTCTTTTTTTCCTAAGTTAATATTCAGATTTGGGGGGTCGTCTTATAATCGAGCAAATACGGTATTTATTAGAAAAACTGTGTGCTGCCTGATTCAAGTACTTTGAATCCAGCACTTCCATTCTCTTTCTACTCCCATGATTTATATGGATCAAATATTCAGTGAGTAGCTATGACTGTAGCAAGATTGAGGTAGATCAGGTAACTGTGCATAGTAACAATCAATATTGCTGATGCACATGTATTTTTTCTTAAGTTAAGACTTCCTGGAATGCTTGCAAATTATTCTTTGCTGAAAATCATCTAAATCTGTCCTTTTAAAAAGACAGTTTACATTGTTATATTCCGCTTTAATGCATTTGAAAATAACTTCTAATCTATTATTCATAGGAATTGACCAGGGTTTAGTTTTCCTACAGGGGTGTTGCTGGGAGTGGGCACAAGAGTGTGTGGTTGGCAGCCTTGAATGGCCCCTGAAGTATACTTCAGCCCCAAGTTTCTTCAGCCCTTCCAGGCAGCTCTACAGTTTTGAGGCTGGAGTTACTTTAGCCTCAGGAATCCCCATTACCAACCTTAAGTAGCGCAGCAGGTCGTAGGGATAGTGCGAGCTGCACTGAAGACAGGGCACTGTGCAAGGCTAGAGGGGATGGGGGGTACAGAGTGAAAGAATATTTCTTCTGCTTTGATTTTAGCTTAAATTTGCATGTAAAATATCAATACAACATTTACTTACTTATTAAATATTATGCACTATTATATGCATATGTACAAGAAGAAATCACAGAAAAGGTAGATAAAGATCAGTCACAATTACTACTGATCTTTTAGGAGCCTACATAATATATTGGTGCTTGAAAATATCAGAGATTTATAGCCAGTGACATTAAAGCTACTATTTGGATAAAACTATTACCATTCTCATTTCTCAAGTGTAGATCATGATGATGTGAGTGATATTAGGGTTTTCATATATTCCCTGGACTCCATTTATAACAATTAGTTTTTCTCTTTCAAACAGATTTTACCCCAAGTCCAAATGTTTTTCATTCTCTTATACACAGTTTAGCAAACGGACACGATCAAGGCTCCTTATAGAGTTTAGATTTTTTTTTTGTTTCTAACTAATATGTGGCTTTGTTGATTAACTTTGTATTAAACGTGACATTGGCTGGTCATTACAAGATGAGTGATAGCACTGTTTTGTTCTATATACTCTTTTTATGCACGGTTCATCATAAATATTCCAGTGCCTATTACAAAAAGAAAAAAATGAATTGCTAATGACTCTAATCATATGATAACGGGGCTGATGTATTCTGCATAATTATAGATTGGGTTCAGCACTTCCTGTTGGATGCTAACAGCAGGATATTAACAGAAATGTGATATTGCGTATTTAATTCAATGCTGTCGAGATATTAGTACGGTTGAGCAAAATCTTCCCTTGCAAATCCTTCACCTTTTAATTAATACAACGATTAAAACAAAGGAGACACAAGCTTAGCATCTAAAGGTTCATGGTTTCTACTAAAGCCTCTTTCATATTTATTTTACTGCTATTGGAGTATAAAGCAAAAAAAATCAGCCAAGGAGCACATTGTTAAAGGGGCAGTAGTGTATTTTATGGTTTATACAAAACCCGACCACTCGACATGCTGATATTAATCTCCTCTTATACTAATGGCTTACACTAGACTTGCGGTCCATTTGCACAAGTTTAGCTTGAACACCTCCCAACATTTTCATTTTCCAAAAACACTTTAGTTTTTTAGGATGTAGTCAGAGGCAAGCCCAGACTAGCATCTAGCACAACCATTGCACCACTGGCCGATATTGTTCCATCCACACCCAAAGTGCCATTCCAGTGGCAGATCAATTGTTGTAGTGTGCGGCCACCAGCTGCATATGCTTGGCTGCAAGCTACGGGAGCATAAAAATGTTACAGGTAGCCTCTCATATCCAGCTGTCCAGCTGCATTTTTATCATTTTTGGCCACCAGCCTAAAGGTACCATGGTTGCCTCGTCATCCCCAGACGGGCCTTGGTTAGAGGTGGGATTTTCATGACTTACTAATGGCCATACCTGGGAACTCCCTGGATCGCTGAATAAAATCTCTGGATCATGGGAGCAGCGTTCAGGTACACCCCACCCTCACCATTTCCCCTGCTACCCCTTACAATTGAAATGTTGTTGGGAAGCAGCCCTACACATGATTGGTCCCACTCACCCCACTGTGGACCCGCCTATTGATGTCATTGGACTGCCCACTGACATAAGTGGGCCCACCCATTGATATTGACATACCTGCCCACCTGTATCCCAAAGAAGAAAGGCTCAGGTTAGCCAGAGCCTGGAACTTCCCAGGTATGCTGATTTTGCAACATGTATTTTTTTTTACATAACATAATGTATAAATGTATTTCTACTATTTATATACACATTATTGGTTTTTAAAGTTGTCAGATACTGTGATATACTGCCCAATAATTATATTTAGCTCATAGAAAAGAGGGACATCAAGGAAGGAAAGAGGAACAGCAGGATATAAGTCCCAAAGAGGAACTTGATGATCCCATAGTTAAGATCACAAGTGAACAACAATAAACACACAGTTCTCTGACTTGAAGCAAGCAGTTAACATAATGACAATGAAAATTCCACTGGGCAGGTATTTATTAACTGTAAGTGAAAGAAAAGTCTTAATTTAAAAATACCATCTCTGGGAAACTACAACCTATTACCTTTCCATTTTATGTGCCCCTGAACTTGCTTTCATTCCTTCTTTTGCCTCCCAAATCGTTTATGATAATGAGTTTTGATTTAATATTCCCTTAGCTGTATTATCTGCCCTGTGCATTCTACTGCTATGTTTCATTTGTTATAAACAAACAACTGAACATACTTATTTTTAGTTCAAAACCATGCAGAACCTGTGGTATTAATTGATTCAAAAGGGTACTTGAATACGCAAGAGATGAGTCTCTGTTAACAAAATACTGTAAGAAACACATCCTTTATTTAAACTTTCTTTCTTTTTATTTTTTTCCACTCTCTTTTGTTCTTTTTCCTTTCTTCAAAATTCTGATTTATTAGACACAGCTGCAACAGCTTACCAGGAGCATTTATTTCTTAGAAATATTAGTTCCATAAATGAGCTCTGACTGTTAGTTGTTAGGACCTTCTAAATGTTTTTAAATCTGACATTTGTCTTGCTTATCGAACTTCTGTATTTTTTCTACCATTTGTAGTGCTATTTTTAAAGCATGAGGATGGACAGACACTCCTATGAATTCATTTTTATATGGATGCACTTACAGGTTGTTTTATAACATAAGGGATACTTTTAATGTTAGAGTGTATTTTTAGCATCCAGTGACAAACTGCAGGAAATCCTCTGAAGATTCAGGCTCTTGTCCAATAAAGACCTTTAAATTGCTGTTACAACACTTCCACACTGGCAAAAGAACAAGATGCAAGTACTCTCTTTAATTGGTTTTTGTTTTATTATTTTGGGCATTGGGATCTTGAAAACTGATGCAGGTTATATTTTATTTCACTATTGTGCTTCTATTTAAATTTGGTTACTATTACCCACACTATGAAATTACATATAAATATTTTTTTATGAAACATAAATATCCTAGTTTTCATTTAAACTGATTCATAAAAACTTTTTAATATAATTGCCATGATCACAACTTGCCAACTTGTCGTGGGTATGTTTACAATTCTGGAGCATATTAAATAAAAGGGACAATTACTAAATTTAAACCCTTTAACATGTATGTGTCAACAGATACATTATATGACCAAAAGTAATTCCTAATGGGTATATAAAATCAAGCTCATTGGCATGCCATCTCCATAGACAAGCATTGGTAGTAGAATAGGTCATATTGAAGAGCTCAGTGACCCTTCAATGTAGCAGGGCAGAAATTTCACAGATCTGCTCTGGTCCACTGTAAATGCTATTATTGTGAAGTGGAAGCATCTAGGAGTAACAACAGCTCAGTCACAAATCAGCAGACAATGTACAGTACACTCAAAGAGTAGGTAAAATTTGCCTTAAGGGTAATGTTAATATGCTAGAGCATATAAAGAATTAGTTGTGGAGGAACTCAAGTGACCTGCACAGAGCCCTGACTTTAATCCCACTTCAACTTTAATCCTCCTGGGATGATTTGGAATGTTGACAGCAAGCCAGGCTTTCTTGTCCAACCCCAGTCCAAGTTCCCAAATGCTCTTTTTGCTTAATGGGCATAAATTCCCACAGACCCAAAATTTTGTTGAAAGATGACTCAGAAAAGTGGAAATTCCATTTTCTGCCCATGTATTTCAGACGAAAATAAAAGGCATTGTTTAAATTCGGAAACAAAATTGTTTGTCCAATGACCACATTCACTCTCACTAACTAACTCTCATTCATTCATTCAGACATTGACGTGGTAGGCCTCTACCCCTAAAATAGCCTCTCCATGCCACTGCTGCCCCTAAAACAGCCTGCCTGTCCCACCGCTGCCCTTAAAACAGCCTGTCTGTGCCACCTCTGCCCCTGAAGCAGCCTGCCTGTGCAACAGCTGCCCCTAAAACAGCCTGCTTGTACGACCTGGGCGCCTGAAGCAGCTTGCATGTGCCACAGCTGCCCCTTAAGCAGCCTGCCTGTACCACCTCTGCCCCTGAAACAGCCTGCATGTGCCACAGCTACCCCTGAAGCAGCCTGCATGTGCCACAGCTGCCCGTGAAGAAGCCTGCCTGTGCCACCTCTGCCCACGAAGCAGCCTGCTTGTGCCACCTCTGCCCCTGAATGAGTTCACACCGAGAAATCTTTGTTTTTTTGTATGAATTGACAAAATATGCAAATTTTGTTACATTTCCAATTCGTACAAATCTGAATGCAAAAGTCTAGTGGATTCTGTTATACCCGGGGGGGGGGAGTTGGCTGGGCAATTCTATATCACTGCCCATTTATGTTGAACTCTTGCCAGGTTGTCCCTAAGCAGGAGCCAGATTTTCAATGCGGAATGAAAATCACCCCTGCCGGTTTAGATGAGGCTTATTGAATATAGATGCATGTCTGGCATTTAGTCAAATGCTATCTATAAATTCTGCTTTTGCTTATGGATTGTACAAAACTAGCCAGTGTGTTGATTTTGATGTGAAAATGTTTTTGCCTATTGTGGTTTTATTGTCATCTCATTATTATTATTTTTATAATAATTATCTTTTATTTATATAGGCCAACAGTTTACACAGCGCTTAATACAATACATATATTCAAGGGGTATGACAAGACAAGAATTGACAGACTAAGACAAACCGATGCATTAGGTGGAGACAGCCCTGCTCGCAAGCTCACAATCTTGAGTGAATGGGGTGACAAACATAAGGCACAGAGAAAGGGTGATAGGTAGTGTGGTGATTGTATCAATAACAAGGAAGTTCTAGCAGCTAAGATGGTATGCTTCTCTGAAGAAGTGGGTTTTGAGATGTTTCTTGAATGTTGGGAGGGAGGCCGAATGCTGAAGATTTGTGCTGAGTAGATTCCAGAGATATGGGGCAGCTTGAGTGAAATCTTGTAGACTGGAAAAGGGAGTGATAAGTGAGGAGGAGAGCCTTAGCCCATTGGGAAGAATGTAGGGATCGAGTAGGAGAGTATTTGCTTATGAGGGCAGAAATGTATGGAGGAATAGTGTTATGGAGGGCCTTATATGTTAGTACCAGGATTTTAAATGTAATTCTAAAGGTAATTGGGAGCCAGTGGAGGGTTTCACAGAGTGGGGAAGCAGAATAAGAGCTGCGTGCAAGGAAGATAAGCCTAGCAGCAACATTTAGGACAGACTGTAGAGGAGAGAATCGAGACGGGAAATGATAAGTGAATGAACCAGAGTTTTTGTGAATTCTTTGGTGAGGAATGGACGGATACGAGAGATGTTTTTTAGGATCTGGCGAGGGACTGAATGTGAGGGATGAAGGAAAGCTTAGAGTCAAGGATGAACCCAAGGCATCAGGCCTGGTTAGTAGGAGAGATAATCGTGTCATTAATGGGGATAGAGAATTCAGGTAATGGAGTGGAGAAGGAGGGAGGGAAGTTAATAAGTTCAGTTTTAGAAAGATTAAGTTTCAGGTAGTGTTGTGGCATCCATGAAGAAATAGCAGACAAGCAATTGATAATACGGGACATGAAAGATGGAGAGAGATCAGGAGAAGACAGGTAGATTTGGGTATCATCTGCATATAGATGATACTGGAGGCCATTGAGTTGATTAGTTTGCCAAGAGATGAAGTATAAAGAGAGAACAGCAGAGGGCCAAGGACTGAACCTTGGGGGACGCCAACCGAAAGTGGAAGGGGCGATGATGTCTTGCCAGAGAAGTTGACAGAGGGGGAATGGTTAGATCCAGGATGAATGAGGAGATCCAGGAGAGAGCTGTATCTCGATTGCCTATAGAAGCAAGTGAGTCTAGAAGAAGGTGGTGATCAACAGTATTAAAAGCAGCAGAGAGATCCAATAGTATTATTTTGCTTTGCTTTGGCAGAGAGCAAGTCATTGGAGACTTTTGTTAGAGCTGTTTCAGTAGAGTGAAGGGGTTTGAAACCAGACTGCAGTGGGTCAAGGAGGGAATTAGAGGAGAGGAAGTTAGTAAGGCGATTGTACACAACCCATTCAAGCAGCTTAGAGGTAAAAGAAAGCAGATAGATAGTGCAGTAGTTAGTCAAACAGACGGGATCTGAGGAAGGATTTTTAAGAATGGGTGTAATTGCTTGAAAGCTGTTGTTACAGTTCCAGATGATAGAGAAAGATGAAATAGGTGCGTAAGTGATGGCCCAAGGGATGGACGTAGAGACTTTGTGAGGTGTGATTGGGTGGGGTCAAGGGGACAGTTTGTTGGGTGAGAGGAAGAAAGAAGAGTGGCTCTCTCTTCTTCGGTTGTAGGGGAAAAGGCAGTTAGCATGGGATGAGTGGAGAGAGTGGTGGTGGGTGGTGTAGGAGGGGGTTGTAAAGAAGAGAGGTCTTGTCTAATAGTCTCGATCTTCTCTTTGAAGTGGGTAGCAAGATCTTGGGCAGTGAGAGAGGTTTGTGGTGTGGGTATGGAGGGACAGAGAAGGAAGTTGAAAGTAGAAAAAAGGCATTGTGGGTTGGAAGAAAGGGAGGATATGAGAGTGGAGAAGTAGAGCTAGGGTAAAGTTGTAAGTGCGAAGCATGATTTTATAGTGAGTAAAGTCTTCCCTGGATTTGGATTTTCTGAAGTAGTCTTCAGCCGTGCAACAGCACTTCTGAAGAAACCATGTGGTTTTGGTATGCCATGGTTGGTGTTTAAATTTGGCCTTCTCTAAACTCAATAAAATGTGACATTTTCTAAAAGAATGTCACACATTTATCTGTGTCTACATCACTATCCATGGATATCTTAATGGAGTGATATTTTAACATATCTGTTATTAGTTCATGGCGAATATATAAAAAACAACCAAGAAGCCCTCTTTTGTGTAAGGTTTGAAAAACCTTCATGTCCAGAGGAATATGCATATAAATAAATACTTTTCCATTGGATTTTTTCTGCTTCTTTGTTAAAGATCAAGTATACCTTTGTACTTATAATATTTTTTTCTTTTTTACTAGCACATTAACCTTTATAAAACCTTCCACTGCGATACTACCCAGGAGTCAAATTTAATTTGCTACTTTCTTAGTTGAAGCTGACCTTTAGCATAGTACCCATTGCTGTGTTGTAAACTATAAGACCCATTCACCACAGTAAATAGTAAACAACATGCCCTTCTAACATAATATTTAATAATAATGATGTATGCAAGATCCATTTACATTCTAAGCAGACCTGTTGAAATATACCATGCCAAAGCAGCACATTACATAAGAAAAATATTTTCTTTGATACTAGTTTACACTGGTGGCATGATGCTTTAACATTCATCTTGAAGCAACTACACTTTGAGCCTTATTTTTAATCTCTCTAGAGAATTAAAGCAACCACAAGAGCATTAACCTAATTCAATGAGAAATAAAATCTATTATGAAGAAGAATAGATAGATCAATACGGTCCCTGGGGAGAAATTGCAGCTTAGCGGACCAGGCCATGTGTGAGTGTGCGGGAGTGTATGAGTGTGTGTGATGTTTTTGGGGAGTGGAGTTGTTAGGGATCTCTATATTGGTCTGTGCCCCTCCTCCCTGTCAGCCATTTTGCTGATAATGGCTAAGGAGCAGATTGCCACCAACCCACCTGTAGTGGACATGCATTGCGTCGTCCATTATTAGTGATTTACGTCACAGACGCAATATCTGTATCTCCCTTTGGATAAACCACTCCCCTAACTGTGGCATACATTACAATACCAATTAGTTCTATTGTTTAAGAAGTGCATTACCTCTACCACCAGGTAGCACTAGAGAGTGAGTGATGATGTATACATCTATTGTTTATCTAAGACCATAGATAATGGCTACCTACATGAAAAGCCATGTTGGCTATACCAGGAACAATGTGATATCAGGAACTCCAGGAAGAAGGGGGAGTAGCAGAGAGACTGGAAGGACAAGAAGGAAGCAGCATGGCAGAAGCTAAGGGAGCTGTGAAAGTTTGCCAGAGAAAAAGTATGAAATAGAAAGCTGCTCTTCCATCTTGGGCTAGTTAAGTGCCAAGAAGCTAGGACTAGTTTAGTGCCTAGTATTGTAACTAAAAATTAGAAAACTACTACTGAAAGAATCCTTTAAAGTCTTCTATATGACCAAAGGAGTCATTTGATATGCTGATACTCTCTGAAGTTAAGTACATATGTTATTAGAATATAATTGTTGACTGTCTGTAACTTTGTTATGGTAACCTTTTTCGATATATTGTTTTTACCGCTAGAGGTATTAATAAAGTACATCATTATATATCATAACATTTGTTGGTATTCGTCTTTACATACCGTATTTGCTCGATTATAAGACGAGGTTTTTTCCAGAGCAAATGCCCTGAAAAATACCCGTCTTATAATCGAGGTCGTCTTCTAATCAGACCTCATTCTGCTGGGGCCAGGCTGCTTACCGGTCTTTGGTCACGAGCAGCGTCGCTGCTGCTAGCAGCAGGAGAACAGGAAGCTAGCACAGTCCTCACATAACTCTACCTCCCTCCTCCTTCCTCTGGGGGTGGGGCCAGAGAAGTTGCTCGCCGGGTCCCTGCAGAAGTCTGCGAGTGGGAGATCTGCAGTTCAGGTAAGGCGGTGGGGGAGGGTTTTTGAGCAAGTATGTGTGATTAATGGAATGAGTATTTAAATGTTTGTGAATGAGTGTGTGTGTCATAGCATGTATGTGTAAGGGGGGTGGGGGTGGTAGCATGGCATAGGGAGGCTGTAATCACACTACTATCATCCCCAGGTTCCAGCATGTACTGGCTGCCTTGGCTTGATAGGAGTGTGATTGCTGTTAGCAGTTATATAAATATATATACCTCCAGAAATGCATTTTAACCCCCTATATGCCACTCAGCCCCATGATATGCCTTTTAACCCCTATATGCCAGAGTGGCATATAGGGGGTTAAAAGGCATATCATGGGGCACAGTGGCATATAGGAGGGTATAAGACATTTCTAGAGGCAGAGTGGCATATAGAGGGTTAAAAGGCACATCATGGGGCAGAGTGGCAAGCCTGGGGGCAGATGTGCATAACTGGGGGGGGCAGGTTGGCAAATAAAAGGAAATAAAAAATATATTTTTCTCAATCATAGCTTTTATTAAATATGAAAATTAGTTTACATGAATTAATATTTACTAGTAAAACTTTTTTCCTATAGGGTAGTCTTATATTTAGGCTTTTTGTTTTTTTCCTAAATTTATATTTTGATTTTGGGGGGTCGTCTTATAATCGAGCAAATACGGTAATTTAACTGTAATTTATTGTTGTATTGTTAGATGTGTTTTGTCTAAATTGTGTATTTAAATATTAGCATAATTTTGCATAAAACACCACCCTAATTTGTTTATTGTGTTTTCTTTGTACTAATGTTCTTTTCTTGTCACAGCAGGCAGTGTTGTCCAAGCCAGTAGAGGCTGGAACAGGTGTTTAACACAAGGATTGTAGTTAGGCGGATCCCTCCTCTAACCTCTGGTAATGAGTTTGGTATGGCTGTGCCCACCGAGCTAAAGGCCGACTGGTGGCTGGCACTTTTTGGTTGTAAGGCCATGAGTTTAGGCCTATGGTTGTTGGGTGACGAGGGTCCACACGGAAGAGTTTAGGTCAGGGTGTAAATCCAGCTTGGCAAGGACAAGTTTGTTGTGGTTATATATTGTTATATTATTGTTAAATTATTTACTATAATTTAAAGAAAAAAATGCTGTGACCTGTGTTTATCCAAAACAAAGCATGGTGTATGTTAATTCGGGAGCAGGGTTGTGTTGGGTGGTAGTAAGGAATACACGGTACCCACTACCTTCACACATGTTATATGCATATGATGTTTTCTTGAAGACATGCAAATTGAATGAACAGGCTTCTTATACGGTATTATACCATAGGTAATGTTATATCAAGGTAAATTTTCATATCAGCAAGAGAGAGAGTAATTGGTTCAGTTTCACACATTTCAACTTGAATTCTTTTTTTTCTCCTTCAGGAGTTTTCACTTGAAAATTATCAGATATGTCTTAACATTTTTGGCAAACTATTTCCAGTAAGCAGCTATCAACATTGTTTCCTGGAGCCATTATATAAAAACATATTTTAAAAGAAACCTCCATCTAAATTGATAAATACTGTGTCAGGTTTCTTTTGGTATACTGTAAATATACACTCAGATCAGCCATACCATACTGATCCCTGACAGGTGAAGTGAATAACACTCATAATCTTGTTAGCCTGGCTATCAGTGGGTGATGAGACAGCAAGTGAATATTTCTTCCTCAAAGTTCATGTGTTAGAAGCAGGAAAAATGGGCAAGCGTAAGTATCTGAGTGACTTTGAGAAAAGCCAAATTGTAATGACGACTGGGTCAGAACATCTCCAAAACTGCAGCTCTTGTGAGGTGTTCCTGGTGTGCAGTGGTCACTACCTATCAAAAGTAATCCAAGGAAAAAAAAAGTGGTGAACAGGTGACAGGGTCATGAGAGGCCAAGGCTCTTTGATGCACATGTGGGGCGAAGTCTGGCCTGTGTGGCCAAATCCAGCAGACAAGCTACTGTAGATGAAATTGCTAACGTTGATGCTGGTTGTTATAGGTGTCATAACACACAGTGCATCACAGTTTGTTGCATATGGAGACCAGGCTGGGTCTCCATGATGACCTCTGTCCACTGCCGAAAGCGCCTACAATGGGCACGTGCGCATAAGAACTGGACCACAGAGCAATGGAAGAGGGTGGCCTGGTCTGATAAATCAAGTTTTCTATTACATGTGGATGGGCGGGTGCATGTGCGTTGCTTATCTGGAGAACACATGGCACCAGGATGCATCCATTGAGGCCCCACTTTGCAACTTACAGGATGTAAAGAGTCTGCTGCTAATGTCTTGGCGCCAGATACCACAGCACACCTTCAGAGTTCTAGTGGGGTCCATGCATCGGCGGGTCAGGGCTGTTTTTGGGGCAAAAGGGGGACCTACACAATATAAACCCGGGGGTCATAATGTTATGGCTGATCCTTGCACTTAATTTGTTACTATGGTTACCGAATGTTTCTTTCCATTGTATTTCAAAGTCTGCTCAATACTAAAGGCAATTAAAAGGAAATAAATATAATGAATGTTTTATTGAATGCATGTTTTAATTAAAATAGAGACTGGAGCAAAGTGGATTTAAAATTAGTTAAAACTGTAAATAGTATAGGAATATCAGAGGGATATCTGTTAAGATACTGGAAATATAAAGTGACGCTCATTTACCAGCCTTCCTTCTCTATCTAAACATGTAGTGGGATAAATTACATCACTTTTTTAGTCACTATACTCACTTAGTATTGACACTTAACTTTAAAATAACTGGTCACACATACAAAAATACTTGCACATGTCTCAGAGCTTAATTCACCAAATACTCGACTAATTACATAGTTAATAGTTACATAGGCTGAAAAAAGACATGCGTCCATCAAGTTCAGCCTTTCCTATATCTGTTAATTTGTTGCTGTTGATCCAAAAGAAGGCAAAAAAAACCCTGGTTTCGCTCTTTCCAATTTTGCACTAACCAGGGAAAAAAATTCCTTCTTGACCCCAAAATGGCAGTCAGATTTCTCCTTGGATCAATAAGCTATTTCCCCATAATTAAAGATTTTATCCCTGAATATTATGTTTTTCCAGGTGCAGAGAATTCCACATCCTTATTGTCCTTACTGTAAAAAACCCTTTCCTCTGCTTTAGTCTAAATCTCCTTTCTTCCAATCTGAACGCATGACCACGTGTCCTATGCATAGTCCTGTTTATGAACAGATTTCCACACAATGGTTTGTATTGGCCCCGAATATATTTATATAATGTTATCATATCCCCTCTGAGGCGACGTTTTTCTAAACTAAACAGATTTAAATTAGTTAACCTTTCTTCATAACTATAGTGCTCCATTCCTTTTATTAATTTTGTAGCCCGCCTCTGCACCCTTTCTAGTGCTATTATATCCTTCTTTAGAATAGGTGCCCAAAATTGCACAGCATATTCAAGGTGCGGCCTTACCATTGATTTATACAGAGGCAAAATTATATCTTTATCCTGCGACTTGATGCCCCTTTTTATACACGACAATACCTTACTGGCCTTAGCAACCGCAGACTGACATTGCACATTGTTGCCTAGTTTGTTGTCTATAACAATTCCCAAATCCAAATCCTTCTCATTTGTCGTTACCCCTAATTCACTACCATTTAGGGTGTAGGTTGCTTGTCCATTCGCTACCCCGAAGTGCATAACTTTACATTTGTCTACATTGAATTTCATCTGCCATTTGTGTGCCCAGTCCCCCAGTCTATCTAGATCCCTCTGCAGCACAGTAATATACTGCTCGCCTTGTATAACTTTACCTAGTTTAGTGTCATCTGCAAACACAGAAACATGACTTTCAACGCCTACTTCCAGGTCATTTATAAATATGTTGAATAAAATTGGTCCCGGAACAGAACCCTGAGGGACACCACTTACCACTTTTGACCAGCTTGAAAATTTACCATTTATAACAACTCTCTGTTCTCTATCTCTAAGCCAATGTTCTACCCAAGAACAAGAATTTGCATCTAGACCAATTTCTTTCAGTTTGAATACTTACCTATTGTGTGGAACCGTGTCAAACGCCTTGGCAAAATCCAAGTAGATTACATCCACTGCAACATCCGGATCGACACTTCTACTTACTTCTTCATAGAATGCAATTAAATTAGTTTGACAGGACCTATGTTTCATAAAACCATGCTGATTTTTGCTAATAATACTGTTCTTCCCAAGGAATTCTTGAATATTATCCCTAAACAGCCCTTCAAATACCTTCCCAGCCACGGAAGTTAAGCTCAGAGGTCTATAATTTCCGGGCACAGAGTTTGAACCCTTTTTGAAAATAGGAACCACATCTGCCTTCCTCCAATCCTCTGGTACAATTCCTGAAAGAAAAGAATCCCAAAAGATTAGAAACAGAGGTTTACTTATTTCCAGACTCCTTAAGTACTCGTGGGTGAATACAGTCAGGCCCCGGAGCTTTGTTAACATTAATTTTCTTTAGTTGCTGCAGCACCTTGTCCTGAGCCATCCACTCACAGTTTGACTGAAAATGTTTCTCAGTGGTCATATGTATATCCATTACCATAGGTTCCTCCTTAATATATACTGAGGAAAAATAGTCATTTAAAGTTTCTGCTTTTCCTGGTCGTCCTTAACCAATACTCGCCTCTCTGTTTTTAATGAACCTACGTTTTCATTTTTTGTTTTTTTTTAGAATTTATGTACTTAAAGAATTTTTGGGGGTTAGTTTGGCTCTCTTTGGCAATCACCCTCTCATTTTCTAGTTAGCCCATCTAATCACCTTTTTGCATGCTTTATTGGCTTCCTTATATCTTATATAGGATGCCTCTGATTCGTCTGATTTAAATGCTGTAAAAGCCATTTTCTTATTTTTAATTTTCTGCTTAACGTCCCCACTAAGCCACATCGGTTTCAATTTGTTTCTTTTATATTTGTTTCCTAGGGATACATACTGAGAAGTGTACCCTGCTAATATTTGTTTGAAAATACTCAATTTTTCCTCAGTATTTTTATCCCTGAAGAGTTTTTGCCAGTCAATAAGTTGTAAAGCTGCCCTTATCTTATTGAAATTGGCCTTCTTAAAATTATACGTTTTAGTATTCCCCATGGACAATTTCTTTTTTGAGTTTATTTCAAAAGAGACCATATTGTGATCACTATTACCCAAGTGCTCCCCCACTTGAATGTTAGACACAAGATCAACATTGTTTGTTATCACCAGATCCAAACAAGTATCATTCTAGTTGGTGCTTGTACCAGTTGTGACATGAATGTGTCATTTAACAGGTTCAAAAACCTGAATCCCCTTGCAGAACTACTAGTCCCTCTATCCCAATTTATGTCCGGGTAATTAAAATCTCCAATAATTAACGTGTTACCCAGTTGTGCAGCTTTCTCAATTTGTTCTAACAGCTGCTCTTCCTCATCATTATTAACATTAGGTGGTTTATAACATATCCCAACCAGTAGTTCTTTTCCTTTTTTTTGCCCCAAGTTGATATCTACCCATGAAGCTTCCACAAATCCCTTGTCGCCTTCAAGATGCTTAATATTTGACTTTAGCTCGTTGTTAACATACAAGCATACTCCTCCTCCCTTCCTGATTTTTCTGTCCTTCCTATGTACCATATAACCTTTTAAGTTAACTGCCCAGTCATGAGTCTCATCCCACCATGTTTCTGTTATGCCTATTATACCATACTGCTTAGTGTATGCTATTGCCTCTAGTTCTCCCATTTTGTTATTTAGGCTCCTTGCATTAGCAAGCATACAGACTAATCAACCACTACACTCGTGTCCATACAACTCTGCGTATTCAAGCCAAAGATTTAAGTATTCTATAGAACTGTATTCCAAGAGACAGATCACCAAATTACCCTTTACATTGTCATAATTGCGTGTCTCTTAGAAGCGGTTGACTGTCTTGTATGTTTCAGGTTTTTTTTGCAACACCATATGACAGTACAGCATCACTGTGTTTCCTGTACATTTTGTACCCCAATAGAACACTACTGAATATTGAAAATGAAAATGATCAACATTGTGTAAAATATCAGGCTGAGGGTGAGACAAGGTTGAGAAATGAAACGCAATGGTGTTGTAAGCTCGCAAGAGCAGGGCCCTCTTCTCCTTTGCACCAGTTTGTTATTGTAATTGTTCTACTGACTGTAACAACACTGCGGAATCTGCCGGCTGTTTATAAATGTAATGTCTCACTAATGATACAAAAATCAACACTAGGACCAAGTAGATCCCATCTAAATATGTGGGGGGCTATGCATTTTTATTGTACAGTTTGAAATTCTAGAGATAAATCTACCAGAAGTAATGAAATTGCAATAATCATATAGATTGCAATGGAAAAATTAGATAAAACAGAGATATATTTGCCAGAATTCATTACATAAATATATATATCAATAGATCCAAAGTCGGGGTGCAATGACATGGAAGGGAAAAAGATTAAAATAGTGTAATATAGTTAAGTAAAACAATGAATATGTAGAGGTGTAAGTACCACTCACAAATAAAGTAGAAATATCAAGCCCATCTGATTCTTTGGAAAAATCTCTTAAAGTATCTTCTTAAAACTCTAAAAATTGATAAAACAGCAATAGTGATAGTAACTCTGATCATGGAATATATAGGAAGTTAAATTGCACTTACAATGTGTTAAGCGCAAATGGCAATAACCGTGTATAGTAGATTTAATGTCCCTTGATCCTCTCAGAGTCCACAGCACTAACTAATACACGGTTCTCCAACCTAACTACAGTTGGACGGCTTATCCGTTCCCAACAAACAAAACAACAGAGTATATGCAATAATTGCAGCAGTCAGTGTTTTTGGCATCTCTCTCTCACTCTCTCTCTCTCGGAACCAGGTGAGTACTAGGAGAGTATCCGATAATCCCCGGACTGGATTTCCCACCTGCTGGTCTTCGGCTGCTCATAAACTGTGGAGTGGAGCACTGGCCCGCCCTACTCTCCAAATGCTCCACCCCAGGGACCCAAAACACACAAATAACAACAGACGTTAATAATTCCAATATTAACAGTACATCTCCCTGGGGCTAGAAAACCTATTGTGGGTAACCACCCTGCAAAATAGGGGATATATACACTCCCTCCATTATCATCCCCTGCTTTCTGTCACAATACATATACTGTATAACTACATACCTTTGCAATACATGCAGGCATACTATTCAATGACTTGCTATAGAATTATCCCCAGCATTTAATCCAGTGCCACGTCTGGTTAAATCAAATATTGACGTAAGAAATATAACTCAGTACAAAATAATTACAATTGCAAAGTCTCTGGACAGATTGCCAATTGCTCAGTGATTGCCCTAGTGCAAAATACTAAACAAGTATGCATTAACCCCTCCCGGACCGGGATTTTGATACTAAGGTGTCGCTAAAAGACCGGAGCCGTTTTTGTGTTTTTGCTATGTCTTTCTTCGACTGTAATTTATCTCTTATCAATTAGTGCACCCACACAAATCATATATTGTTTTTCCAGCACAAGTAGGACTTTCATTTTAAACCATATTAAGCTGGATAGTACATTGTTTTGTTTGAAATAAACTGGAAAAAGTGGGGAAAATATGAAAAAAATGGAAAAAAATTTCTATACATACAAATTGTACACACATTGAACCAATGGGAAAAAATTATCCAAAATATATTCATTAACTTGTCCTGATTTGGAAACCACCCAATATGGCCAGGATTTTCTTCTATTTTGATATATTGCAAGGCATGCATCACATTTTTAAAATGTAATTTTTTTTCAAATTTGGCATGGTAGGCTAATAACTGCAATAGTTGCCACAGATATTGATTATCTCCCCAAAATTATATGTTTAGATAAGTTAAGATGTACAACTAGGGTCATTTTGACACTTTTCAAACAGGGATTTTATCGCCAATTGCTGCCAAATTTTGAGGTATTTTTATATGTTTTTTATATTATATTGTTTTTTTTGCATATGTTGCAATGTTGCTTTAGATTTCATATTATATTTTGTATAGAATATGTGCAACTGCAGAAGACAACACCATATTATGTTCACCAACATCCCCCAGTTCCAACAAGGCCTAACATGCATGGTTCATGCATTTTTTGAGGTAACTATGAGGGCAAAACTGGAACATGCGCATTTTAGTTTTCAAATTTGGTTTACTGGGCCCATATCCGATTTGGGACATTTTGGAAGCCCCCCACTATAAATTACCCCATAAAAGTATATGTTTATGAACAGCAGACAAGTCAAGGTGTTCAACTAGGGTAATTTTGACAGTTTTCAGGCAGCCATTTCTTCACTGATGTCTGCCAAATTCACGGAAAATGTATTTGATTGCGTTTTTAACGCATACATTTCAATGTTACAATTAATTTCTTGTGTGTAACACTGGAAGAAAACACCACATGTTGTTCACCCCATAAAAGTATATGTTTATGAACAGCAGACAAGTCAAGGTGTTCAACTAGGGTAATTTTGACAGTTTTCAGGTGGCTATTTCTTCACTGATGTCTGCCAAACTTCACAGGTAAATTATTTTATTGCGTTTTTAACTCCTAAATTTCAATGTTGCACACCATAAGTGCAACAGTGGAAGAAAACACCACATTTTGTTCACTAACATCCCCAGAAATTGGTTTGCTGGGCCCATATCCCACTTGGGACATTTTGGAAGCCCCCCAATTTAAATTACCCCATAAAAGTATATGTTTATGAACAGTACCTTAGTCAAGGTGCTCAACTAGGGTAATTTTGACAGTTTTCAGGCTTGTTAGTGACAAGTTTAGGCCACTGACATTGACCAGGGAGACCGATCAATAATTAGTGACTTCAAATTTCACTGACAAGTGATCAGGTAATAATTATGTATTTTTTTTATTAATATTTTTTTCCACAATTACCCTAGATGACCCCTCTCTCTTTCTAAGGGTCATCCAGGGGCTGCCATAATGATCAGATCACTCCTATTGGCCAGGAGTGATCTGATCATCATCAGGCGTCTTACTAAACTCACAGCATTTGACCTGGAAGCGCCCTGGACTTTGAGGTCAGTGCTGTTATTTATTTATTTTTTGATAATTTTTTAAAACTCTTTCAATGCTGATGCTCCATTGGAGCACAGCATTGACTGATATTTAGTCCCCACAAGCTTGACACGATCAGGCAGCAGGGGAGGGTTGGGGCTGGTCTCCACACTCATGTGGAGACCGAAGAACCCTCTCCCCCTGTCCCTGAAGCTGCCTCTGGCACCTGGGACGCAATTGATGGTCTATAGACCAGCGATTGCAGGGAGTCTCTTTGATAACTCCTGTAGGCTTCCATGCCTACAGGAGTCATCAAAGGCCTTGTGGGGGCTCATTTTTGCTGTTGCTGGTCTGCCTGGGCTTCCAGGCAGACCACCAGCAGCAGAGCCCCGTACAAAACAGGAATTAACCCCTAAAATTGAAGGGGTTAACACTGCACTGTCCCTCTCATGGAGCGATCAGGCAGCAGGGGGATGTTGTGTCCCAATCAACACTCAACCCCCTTTCCTGAAGCTGCCGTTTTCAGCCTACAGAATCACTCCGTGGGAGTGATCTCATGCTCGGGGGCAGGCTTGGAGTGGCTGTGCTGGTCAGCCTAGACTCCTGGGCAGACAGCAGCAGCACCCCTGTGATCACCACGATTGTGGCGATGTGGGGGCATTTTTTGGGGATGATGTACAGGCTTTGTCATTAAGGGGTTAAAATCCTTCTTTGTTAGAATATTTGCATCAAATATATCAATAAAGTTATAGGTCATAAAATGAGTCTGATGAGTGTCATGATGCATTTCTCAGGAGCTTGTTACATATCTAGTGTTCTTATAAAAGGCTGCAGAAATTGGTAAAACATTGAAACCAGCTAGACAATAAGGAAGTTAATGTCAGTTAAGGGGCTTTGTTCTATTTAAAATTCAGATTACTAACCCTGTAGCTCATGCATATTTACCTTTAAAGGTTGGGAAGAAAAACACATAGGAAATATGTTAATCCTAGTGATGCTAGACCGTTTGTGATTTAGATGTAGCTGTAGTTGCACCTCTTGAATTCTTATTTCTGGGAATTTTATTATAACATTTATATAATAATATTTACTTATAATGAATAAAAAACAGTATTTATATATGAATATATTTATATAATCAATTGACATGTGCAAATGGACCAAAAACGTTTGTTGTTGGCCCATTCGTTTTCAGGCAACAACTTTTGTTCCCTGCCCATTCAGTTCTGCTAAAATTCAGAGACATTTTAGTTTCGGGAACAAAATTTGTTGCCCGGTGCCGGGAGAGGGCTGGCAGCCTACGGCCTGGGGGGCAAGCCTAGTCAAGTGGCCCATTGCGTCACAGAATCAGCCCACCATCAATGCCCATCTTTTCCTGATTTTCTAACACATAATGATTTTATGTGATGGGATTGGGAGTACATCAGTACACTAAAAAAAGTAATCATACATAGGACACATGAAGCCAAAATTACCACTAAAAATGCTGAAATCCTCTCACTGATTTCTGGGCCTAGAAAGTTTTATCCTTTAAAGTGACTACAAATTCAGGAGGGTGTTTTATCTCTGAATAAGTAAAAATTAAATAGTTCAATTTATCCCTACAGTAAGTAAAGTGCCAGGAAACAGATGGCCAAAAACACACACCAGGACAGGCTGTGCCGCACCGACCCCCAAACACACACCAGGACAGGCTCAGCCACACCGACAGCTAGATACACTCCACAGAACAGGCTCTGCCACACAGATGCCCAAACACACACAAATACAGAGTTTCTGACTTTCTTGGAATCCAAGATGGATTGAACCTCATACTCAACATGGGAATCAATTATAACTGAGCGAGGGCGAGGAATAAATCTGGTGAAACGGTTGCAGGTGAGAGGCTTAAGTAGGGAAACATGAAAGAGGCGAGGCATTCTGAGGGAGGAGGGAAGGTTAAGTTCATAGGCTACTGGATTAATTTTACGCAGAATTCGAAAAGGACCAATGTAACAAGGGGCAAGTTTCATGGAGGGAACTTTAAGTTTAGTATTTCTCGTGGATAACCACACACGATCGTTAGGCATGTAGGACGGACCCAAACGACGACGACGATCAGAATGCCGTTTGTATCTGAGGGTCGCTGCGGACAAGGCGTGACGGACTTTGTTCCATACGGATGGTAATTGTTTAACATAAGAGTCTACCGCTGGGACCTGGGAGTCATTAAATGAATCGGGCAGAGAGGAGGGATGATAACCATAATTACAAAAAAGGAGTAAATAATGATGATTCATGAATGGTGTTATTTCTAGTGAATTCGGCCCAGGTCAAAAGCTGGGTCCAATTGTCTTGATATTCATTTATGAATAAACGTAAAAACTGTTCTAAAGTCTGATTCGTTCTTTCTGAAATGCCATTGGTCTGGGGGTGATATGCTGAGGAATAGGCCAGGGATATCCCTAATGAGGAACAAAAGGTTTTCCAGAATAACGCCGTAAATTGCACCCCCCTATCTGAAACTATTTGCATAGGAATACCATGTAGACGTACCACGTTATCAACAAATATAGGAACCAAATCAGGAGTCGAAGGCAGTTTAGGGAGCGGAATAAAGTGCGCCATTTTAGAAAAACGATCAACCACAACCCATATAACAGTATTACCTTCGGAGGGAGGGATCGTCAACGATAAAATCCATGGCTAAATGGGTCCAAGGACAAAAGGGAACAGGTAAAGGTAGAAGCAACCCGGAAGGCTTAGAATGAGACGCTTTAGCTGTGGCACAGGGGTGACAAGAAGCAACATAATCAACACAATCCGCCTTTATCTCAAGCCACCAAAGCTGTCTGCCTAAAATCTCCAGAGTACGCCGAGCACTAGGGTGACCTGCCGGAAGGGCCGAATAAGCCCAGGATAGAATCCTAAGCCGTTCTGAAGCCGGAACAAACAGAGTACCTATAGGCCATTTACTATGGACAGGTACCTTGCTTTGGGCTTTAAGAATACGTGTATACATCGGCGAATACACATGAGTAGAAACTGATGCAATAATCTGAGATGGGGAGATAATAGGTTCAGGTTCGGACGTATTGTCAGTATCGGATGCGAACTGTCTAGACAAGGCATCGGCCTTAATATTCTTAGACCCGGGACGGTAGGAGTGAGAAAATTGAATCTAGAGAGGAACAAGGACCATCTAGCTTGTCTGGGATTAAGCCTCTTGGCGTGACTGAGGTATTCTAGATTTTTATGATCAGTCAAAATAGTGACGGTATTCCTTGCCCCTTCTAAAAGGTGCCTCCATTCTTGGAGTGCTAAAACGATACCCAAGAGTTCACGGTTGCCCACATCATAGTTCATTTCAGCAGGAGAAAATTTCTCGGAGAAATAAGCACACGGATGAAGTTTCGCATTAAAGTCTTTCCTTTGAGAAAGCACAGCCCCCACCCCGATCTCTGAGGCATCCACTTCAACGACAAAAGGCTTAGTGACATCAGGATGTCTTAACACTGGAGCAGATGCGAAAGCTTTTTTAAGGAGGGTAAATGCCCGAAGGGATCCATCAGACCAGTTTTTACAGTCGGCCCCCTTCTTCGTCATGGCGGTAAGGGGGTGTACGATTTTAGAGAAATCTTTAATGAACTTCCTATAGTAGTTAGCAAACCCTAGAAATCTTTGCAGGGGACGTAAAGCTTGAGGTTGAGGCCAATCGGAGATGGCCGACAACTTGTTGGGATCAATCTCAAATCCTGCCGCAGAAATTATGAATCCCAGAAACGGAACACAGGCAGCTTCAAACAAACATTTTTCAAGTTTAGCATACAGTCTGTTATGACGAAGGCGCTGTAGAACAAGCCGGACATGGGTACGGTGTCGTCAAGGTACACAATGACGAATTGAAAAGAAATATCGCGAAATATATCATTGATGAATTCTTGAAACACAGCCGGAGCATTACACAGTCCGAAGGGCATGACCGTATACTCGTAATGTCCCATTCTAGTATTGAAGGCAGTCTTCCACTCATCACCTTCCCGAATACGTATCAAGTTATATGCCCCATGAAGATCCAATTTCGTAAAAACAGTAGAACCACGTAAGCGGTCAAAAAGCTCAGGAATTAGGCGGAGCGGATATTTGTTTTTAATAGTTATACGATTCAGACCTCTATAGTCAATGCCCCATCTTTCTTAGTAATGAAAAAAAAACCCTCTCCAGCAGGGGAGGTAGATTTACGTTTGAATCCCCTATTTAGATTTTCTTTAATATATTCCTCTAACGCCTGCGACTCAGGTAAAGACAAGGCATAGGTACATCCCCGTGGAGGCATAGTGCCCGGAAGCAATTCAATAGGACAATCGTACGGTCTGTGAGGGGGCAACACTTCTGCCTGTTTTTTATCAAATACATCCTGGTATTCCTGATAAGCCCAAGGCACTGCTGTAGACGATATAGATCGAATGGAGGTTTTCCTAGAAAAAGCTCTGGAAAGACATTGAGTTGAACATTTCTGGTCCCATCCAAGGATATCCCAGGAACGCCAGTTGAATGAAGGATTGTGAAGCCGAAGCCAAGGAAGGCCTTAAATAACCGGACATGCAGGAGACGAAATGACGTGGAACGATATGGTTTCTTGATGAAATAATCCCACGCAGAGCAGTATGGTAGAAGTTTGTTGTGTAATGAAAGAAGGTTGCAACGGTCGACCATCGATGGCAGAAATGGCGATGGGAGGAAATACATTGACGAGCGGAATCTTATGAAGGAGAGCAAAATTATTATCAATAAAGGAGCCAGCAGCTCCAGAGTCTATCATCGCTGATGAAGAAATCTTCGTCCCACCCCATTCCAGGGAAACGGGAACATGAAAACAATCTTTAAATTTAGGGGCTGAAGCATGCTCACCCAGACAAGGCCCTTTTACTTGGACTGGGCACGGTAGTTTCCCGGGTTGTTGGGGCAGGTTCGAACAAAATGACCTTTCTTTCCACAATATAGACATAAACCTTCCGCCCAACGACGATTCTTTTCCGTATAAGACAGTTTAGTAGCTCCGTTGCATAGGTTCCTCTGGAGGTAAAACAGGTGACGAAGGTCTGGGGGTGGGCTGGAGGGTAGCTGATGATAGGATCTGTATTCGTATCTTTTAGCTCTTTGCGAGTGACTCTCACGAATGCAGTTATCTAACCTCAGAGCCAAAGAAACAAAATCTTCTAGGTCAACAGGTTGATCTCTAGTAGACAGTTCATCCTTAAGTCTCTCAGACAACCCGTCATAAAATGCTGCAATTAAAGCCTCATCCGACCAATTAACCTCAGAATCGCTTCCTAAGCATAAACTGTGTTGCTGACATGCCTCGATATCGAGGCATGTCAGTAACACTACTCCCCTACCCCGATAGCCTTGTGATTGATCCGAAGAGCAACCACAAGTGCCATCCTGTAAATGACGTTGCCGTCATTCACACCCTATCCAGACCCTCTTGAGAACTCTCGAGCTCATCCTGCAGGTTGAATGCAGGTACTGCATCCAACCATCAAAAGGTTCGATAGGGGGCGCTCGTGTATTCCGTTCAATATAAACAAAATGAAAAAGAAAAAGAAAAATAAATAGTGCAGGTGTATAAAAAATTGATGTGCCCTGCGTATTGCAGATTTTGCACTCACAGTGTTTTTGTGTAGTTCAATGCGTCACAGGGGTACCCTCAGGGTCCACGTATGGGATATATGTCAAAGAAAGAAACAAGAGAGGAACCAATAGTGTATATTGTATATATAGCTAAAGGCACAACAAATAGAGTTGTACTTACACTAACACAAGTGTGAAGGTGCCCATAGTCGCTGGTGACATTCTGGTCGCATCCGTATCCTCCTCTGTTTGATGGTTCCAATGATAAATATTAGTGGCTGTGTGGTGTGTCAAACAACCACTGTCCACATAAGAGGAATGGTAAAACGTATATTTATTCCAAAATAACAATGAGCTGGATCTGTGACAGATGCAGCTTAAAAACTAGACAAATAAAATAAATAAAAAGCACTAGTACAGGTAAAAATAGTAAAAGAAGTCCAAAAAAGTCACTCAATGCGTTTCGCCATGAAAGGCTTCATCAGGAGTATTTTCTGCTCGTGTGCTTGTAAGCTATTCGGCGCCATGTGCTGTCTGTGTTTGGCGTTCAGATCACCACATGTACCCACAGGCCCCACTTCACCTACACGATTACGACCACCACACATTGATTATAAATCTGCCCTAACTGCATCTACACCCCACAACAAGAGGAGGAGTTCACTAGAGTAAATAGACATATTGAACAAGAGCAGACTTTTTTTAGACAGGGAGCCATCCCGAAAGGGTGGCACAAAGAGAAAAGATACCCCCTCACGGAGGGAAGCGATAGAACTAAGGAACAGGTATATTGCTCTGGAGCAGAGCCCGTGGAAAAAGAGAAAATACCAAAAAGATCAAGAGGGCAGAGGAAAGGAGAACAAACGCCAACAGATACTAATACCTGAGGAAGAAGGTATCATTAATATATCCCAGATACAATTACAACAAAACGAGATCTGTCTCCTTAGGAAAGGTTTGAAATTTGCCCCCGCCAAAGGACCCAACCAGTTTGAACTTTTTTGAGATACACAAAAATATTTAAAAACACTTACCATTAAGAGATTCTTCTGTAAACCAGAAAAATCCACAGGAATATCTGCTGAACCAGTAGACACCATTAATAACTCCATCCACACCGGATTTGTACATACAGACCTGAAACCCAAATCTAAATTTTTTCCTTATAGTAAAAAAAGCGAACATATTGGCCTGTTCACTGATCTAATCTTGAGAGATATAGCAAAACTAACCCCAAAACACAAATCATTTAATTTAAGCAAAGAGGAGCAACTTGCCATACGCATCAAAGAAAGACACAATATAGTAGTGAAACAAGCGGATAAAGGGGGTGCCATGGTAGTTATGGACAGAGCATATTATATCAAAGAAGCAAACAGAATACTGGGAGACACCACCACATATAAAGTACTTAATCAAGACCCCACAAATGACTTCAGCACAGTATTGTACGCTATATTGGAGGAGGGCTTAAACTCCGGAGTTTTAAATAAAAAAAGAATACTCTTACTTAAAGACAGAACATCCGAAAATTCCGGTGTTCTACTTTTTACCTAAAATACATAAAGAGCTCAAGGAACCCCCAGGGAGACCTATAATTAGCGGTACTTGCAATACGTCCGAATATGTGGACCATTTTTTACAAAAATATGTACCGAACACCCCAGCTTTTTTAAAAGACACTACACATCTATTAAATACTCTAAAAGATATCCAGTGGTCACCCGGGTGGCTATGGGCCACCATGGATGTTTCATCACTCTACACCGTTATAAATCACACACAGGGAATCGAAGCAATTGACAACACACTTTCCAGGGACAGTAATATGGACCCTAGGCAGAAATTTTTCATTTTAGAATGTATAGAACATATTCTCAAATATAACTATTTTTGGTTCGAGGACACATTTTATCTACAACTATGTGGTACCGCAATGGGCACCAGGTTTGCACCCAGCTACGCTTATCTTTTCGTAGCAGAGTGGGAAGATCAATCAGTTTGGAATAACAATCCATTTGGTGCAGACCTGGTGCTCTGGAAAAGGTACATAGATGACATTCTTATCATTTGGAAGGGGACGGAGGACAAATTACAAGAATTTATAAAACATATAAATAATAACGATTTTAATCTCAAATTTACCTCTAATATCCAAACTACACAAATCGAATTCTTGGATGTAGAACTGTTTGTGGAAAACAACCATATTCTATCAAGGAATTATACAAAACCTACGGATAGGAATGGTTACATCCATTATACTAGCTGCCACCATCCACAGTGGCTTAATAATATTCCTAAGGGTCAATACACACGGATAAGAAGAAATTTATTGATAAACAATATCCGCTAGATACTCTAAAAAGCAGCCTACAACAAGCCCAAGGAATAGATAGGCAAAATTTACTTGAACCCAAGAATAAACAACCCAATATGAAGAAAGACTACAGTTTTTCTTTCTTCACAAAATATAATACACACGCCAATCAGATCAAAAGAATATTCAATAGACATTGGCACATACTAAAGAATGACGAGATCCTGGGGAAAGTCTTACCGGACAAACCCCAAATTACCTTTAAGAAAACAGGCTCCTTGAAAAACAATGCTTGCACCTAGTGTACTCTCTAAACAAAAGATATAACTCCACATACATTTTTAGGTACAAAACCGAACGGCTTCCACAAATGTGGAAACTGCAAAATGTGCGGTCCACTTCCCAAAAAGACCGACCATTTCATAGGACACAAAACAGGCTTAACGTATACCATCAAGCACTTTATCAATTGCTCTACTAAAAATGTTGTATATTTACTTCAATGCAGCTGCGGCTTACAATATGTAGGGATGACAACCAGGCCCCTTAAAGAGAGAATTTTAGAACATTTGGGCAACATAAGAAACACTGCAATACATGCCCATCTTTTTCACGAGATACATTTAAAATTATTGGTATAGACTGGGTCCCCACTACTCCCTACTGACATCCTAGATACATACAATTTATACTCATATACACATTACTGGACGCTTTCCATATTTGTCCCTTCCTTGTGGCCTGTATACTTCTGTCATTCTGTTTACTTGTTCTTCTTCCTCTTCGTTTCGTCCGTGTACTCTGTGTGCCGTCCTGGTTCTCGGCTCTGCCCCCCCCCCCGTGTGTACAGATCGGCCCCACATTTTATTGTTTGTCTCTCTTCACACTGAGACCTCTATGTGCCGTCTTGGCTCTGTCCCCCCCCCCTCCCCCATGTGTACAGATCGGCATATGGACTACCCCATCGGCCTCACATTTTTATTGTTTGTCTCTCTTCACACTGAGACCTCGATGTGCCGTCTCGGCTCTGCCCCCCCCCTCCCCCGTGTGTATAGATCGGCATATTGACAGCCCCATCGGCTCCACATCTCATTGTCTGGCTCCCCCCACACGTAGAATACATCCTACACACCGGCATAGACACCGGTTTCACTACGGTCCCTCCAGCTTCGTTTCTGGAACTGACCTCACCATCCTAGCTTCGTTGCTCTTCATCTTGCCACCTGTAAAAAGAAAACACATCAACATTAAGTTACAAACACTGTTTCTTTACTTACCTTTCACCCTATGGCAAAACGCAACCTCTGATGGAGAAATTGGCTACACTGAAAACAGCGACCTCTACATGCAGGCGAATGAAGAAACCCGGAAGCAATCACCGTCCTGACGTCAGACGCCAAACACAGACAGCAGATGGCGCCGAATAGCTTAAAAGGACCCGCTCACACGAGCAGAAAATACTCCTGATGAAGCCTTTCATGGCGAAACGCGTTGAGTGACTTTTTTGGACTTCTTTTACTATTTTTACTTTATTTTATTTATTTTATTTGTCTAGTTTTTAAGCTGCATCTGTCACAGATCCGGCTCATTGTTATTTTGGAATAAATATACGTTTTACCATTCCTCTTATGTGGACAGTGGTTGTTTGACACACCACACATCCACTAATATTTATCATTGGATCCATCAAACAGAGGAGGATACGGATGCGACCAGAACGTCACCAGTGACTACGGGCACCTTCACACTTGTGTTAGTGTAAGTACAACTCTATTTGTTGCGCCTTTAGCTATATATACAATATACACTATTGGTTCCTCTCTTGTTTCTTTCTTTGACATATATCCCATACGTGGACCCTGAGGGTACCCCTGTGACGCATTGAACTACACAAAAACACTGTGAGTGCAAAATCTGCAATACGCAGGGCACCTCAATTTTTTATACACCTGCACTATTTATTTTTCTTTTTCTTTTTCATTTTGTTTATATTGAACGGAATACACGAGCGCCCCCTATCGAACCTTTTGCTGAAATTCCCCGACACCCGGAGAGTGTTGTATAAGGGCTGCAGCTTTGATTCCAGACACAAAAGGAAAGTCATTAAGGCTAATTACTCTATTTGTTCACTATTCTATTCCTCCTACTGGTTTTCTCACTTTTTACACATATCACTGCATCCAACCATGCAAGGTCAATGGAGCCCAGCTCACTAATGAGAGTGACCATTAAAAAAAAAAAAAATTAAAATTAAATTATTGTTCAAAAATGTTAACATTTTTTTTAAAAAATATGGTAACATGTCAAAATCCCCACTGTCACCAAAAAAAATAATAAAAGTTTTTAATAAGCAAGTCCTAAAATTCTTTATCTTTACAAAAATTCCAGCATGGAAAGATTTAAAATATTGGCATTACAAATGCCCATAGGGTGTCTAGTATTAAAAAATATATGATTTGATGGGGTAAATTGAATTGGCCGGGTTCAAAGATGTCCCAAATGTGGGACATGGGGCAGGGGATCAGATGTCTAATTGGCATAAAAATACACACCTCACAAAGGCGGCTTTTTACCTCCCAAATAACCCTATGCATGGGGGGTATCACTGTGCTCAGGAGATGTTAATGAACACATATTGGGGTGTTGTTTGACACGGACATATACCAGGAGCGATAAATTTATACCTAAAGTACAACATGTGTTAAAAAAATTAAAAAAAATTTACTACCATAAAGTTTCACAAAGGCTGGTGGTAAAATAAGTGAATGAAAAGGGTTAAAATACCAGCATTTGAAATACCTTGGGGTGTCTAGTTTTTAAAAATATATGATTTGATGAGGTAAATTGCATTGGCCGGCTTCAAAGATACCTGAAATGGCACATGGGGGAAGAATTACCAGATTTGGAAAAAAAGGTTTTGAAATGGCAAAACGCTACCTGTACTTAATGCCCCATAACGTGCAGAAAAAAGCAAAAAAACATAAAAACATTGGGTATTTCTAAACTCAGGACAAATAGTAGAATCTATTTAGCATGTTTTTTCATTAGTTTTTACAGATGAGTAAAAGTTTTTTGTTTAAAAAGTGAGAAAAAGTAATTTTTTAACACAAAATCCCCATATTTTATCATTTTCTTTATAGTAAATTAGATGATATGATAAAAAGAATGGTATCTAAAGAAAGCCCTGTTTGTCCTGAAAAAAAGCAATATATAATATGTGTGGGAGCACGAAATGAGAAAGAAGAAAATCACAGCTAAACAGTAATACTGAAAAACGTTAAAAGAGCCATTGTCCCGCAATATACTACGAGTAGTAACCCCTATTGTCCTTAAGGGGTTAAATGCAATTATTTCAATATGAAATTACCTAAATTATCAATTGTTAAATAACAGCATTGCCCGTCAACATTTAATAATATACACCCTTTTCCCACATAAACAAATATTAAATACAGTTTCTGTATGACTGTGAAACTATGATGTACTTATAGGCTATGTATAGCTTACAAAGATTGATCATTAAATTTCAACATCTAGAAAATGATGAAAAACTGTCAAGGTGGCTCAGAGCTCCATGGATACAAGTATCCCAAAAGGAGGATAGGCTATTATGCATAAGGCAAACAATACATTCATATCTAAACATGTCTTCATTTGTTGTCAATGTACAAAAGAATGGGTATTTTTAAATAGCAATAAATCCTTATGGGATGAACAATGCCAAAATCAAGCCAAAGTGATATTTACACCTATCCCACTCTCCCCTTTAAAATGGCTTTGCTATCAATCGTTTGCAGTCTTAATCCCTGTGAGATTACTTTGGTAACTTTACAAATATATTTTGTCCGTAAAAGAGAAAAGTGATAGAAATGTTAGATTGTTCATAATGTTAGATTGTTCATAATGTAATTTACAAAAATAATAAACATAGCATAAACAAAATTTTCACATCATGTAATTTACTGATTCTGTCAGGTACCTGGTACTTCTGTACCACGGCGCTGAGGTCTCATGCCTGCCTCCTTTACAACCACTGCTGACCGTGCTCCCTGCGGCTAAATGTTTGATGGGTATGTAACCCTGGTATCTATATACCTCCAGTTACCATAGATACAGACTTCCTGGGCAGAGAGTGATCACTGGAGCACTGGGCATGACTTGGGGCCAATAGGAAGTGAGGTCCTTCCCCCAGACGGCCTGGGGGAGTAGAGAGAGAGAGATGGGAGGTGGCTGAGCTGGGGAAAAAGTAAGGGGGACTTGGTCTCTACAGAAAAAGCACCCCAAGAGATCTCTGTACCTTCCCTGTTGCTGAGAATCCCACAAGTCTGCTATGATTAGCTGATTGACTCCTGTGTCAGGCTGCTAGGTGTCTGAAGGCAGATGTGCTGCAGTGAGCTTGCCATGTGGTTCCAGTTGGATTACTGAATCCAGTATACAGCAGAAGGCCTACAGAAGCTAAAGCTGCCAGACTGCACCAGATCCAGATATCAGAGGAAGGTACTCAGGATTAGTTACAGGCATTGAGGCCATCACTACCCATTTCAAGGGAAGTATTACCTCCATCAAGGGCCCCAACATCTATGTGCACCAACGTTACCCCAGGGGACTGATAACTATACAAGGTTGGGTTCCTAATTATTTGGGGAGGCAGGTGATTTGGACTGGGCTTGATTCAGCTATATTTTGTTTGCTGTATACCTGTTGATATTATTGAAATGCTGTTGGTTCCTGATCTAAACTAATACATGAGTTCATCTGTTTGACAACTTTACATTCTTTGTGTTTGAGTTATATATATATATATGTGTCCTAGTACACTACACTCTAACTCCCTAGAGTAATTACTAGGTGGAGGCACTGCCAAACCAGCCAGGGTGTACACACTATGATGGATGTCAGGCCCAAAGTAAAAAGTGTTACAGATGGAGGCACTGCTGAGATGATTAGGGTTAATTTTGGGACCCCCAACACCCCTTCCTGGCCATCATCCTCAAAAGTATATGACTGGGCCTTGGACTTGGAAATTCCCCCATGGGAAGCTGTAGCTGTGTGTGAAATTCCTAAAAATAAAGGAATAAAATCAAAGCAATTAATAGCTACTCTTAGACAGATTCCTGGACTGGAATATGCTCAGATAGTGGACACTATAGTAGATACCATGGAAAAGAAAGGGGCTGCACTAGTTACTGGGGGTGCCCGCTTAAAACAGGAGGATTGCCCAGCAGTAATACACCTCCCAGGAGCTCATCCCACTGGATGTCCTTTAGTGTATCCAAAGAGGATTAAAACCACAACAGTGAGTGATATGATGCCCCAGTTTGCTGCTAAGCTTGAGCCCAATTCCCTAAATACAACGGTTGGTGAGGTGACCAAGGTATCAGACTCTGAGGTAAATTTGTCTCTCCTCATAAAACAACTATCTGATGATATTGTGAAATCTTCCCATACTCATAGTTATCGCAGGTTAAAGATTTTCTCAGGAACTCTCCCTGTTCCTACAGGAGAGGAAGGGTTTGATGTGTGGCAAGATAACACTTTACAAGTCATGGAAGAATGGACCTGTGATGAGGCTAGCAAAAGACAAAGGCTGATAGAATGCCTAAGACCACCAGCATCAGATCTTGTTAAATTACATAGGGCCCAATGTGATAATCCAACAGCTGCATACTTAATTAAAATACTGAGTGATGCTTATGCCTCAGTGGTAGATCCAGTAGACATGTCTGCACGTTACTTTGCCATGAAGCAAAAAGAGAAAGAAAAGTTGTCTACTTTTATCACTCGACTGGAGTTGATGTTAGCTAAGTTAGTGGACAAAAAAGTAATTGCCATCAGTGAGGTTAACCAATATAGGCAGAGGCAGGTACTAAGAGGGGCGCTTAAGTTAGACCCAGTGATACTGTCTCTCAGGGCTACCCTAAGTGAAGAGAAATATCTTACATTTTCAGAGATTACTGACATGGTAAAACAAATAGAGAGTCAAATGTGCGATGAAACTGTGAAAGTGGTAGATAAAACCACCCACAACCTGAATCCTAAAATAGTTGAAGATTTGAATGCTTTACACCAGAAGCTATCTGAAATGACTGTTCAGAAAGGTATTTTAGAAGACAAAAATACTCATTCATCTTCAGACCAATCTAAAAATATGGCAGTAGCCCCATCTCCTACGAGACCCCGTCCCATTCGCTGTTATGGGTGTGGTGTAGAAGGACATACAATTCGTCAGTGTCCTGGTAATTCACAATCCAAACAAGTGAATCAGGTTGCCATCACTAGAAGTGTGCAGGATTATACCTGCAAATCAAAGGCAAGAAGGAAAAGACCTACAAAACGAGCATATAGTCATTCTTTAACTACCAGGATAGGCCCAAAAGCTATAATACCGGTACTAGTCAATGGGATCTTTGCGTCAGCCTTAATAGATACTGGATCTCAAGTAACCATTATCTACAGATCATTTTACAATCGTCACCTGAGACACTTGCCAATGCAAACAAAAGACAAAATAACCTTATGGGGCTTGAGTTTACAAGCATACCCTGTGCATGGGGTCATAAAGGTCAAAATAGTGATTCCTCCGCTCAATACAGGAGCAGCATGTCCCATGGAGGTGGAAGCCTTAATATGTCCTGAACCAGGTGATCGTCCAAGTGCTCCTTTAATTCTTGGTACTAACGCAGAGGTAGTGCAGGATTTGTTCAGAGCCTTTCTAAAAAAAGAAGATTTAACACGGTTAGATCTATATCCTGTACTAAAAGGAGAGTGTAGTAAACTGACTGCTGAAGGTAAACATGGATATTGCTACAACAAGAGCAGAAGAACTGTAATTATGCCTGCTGGACATGTTAAAGTTCTGCATGCTATAGCTGGCTATCCAGAGAGAGATGAAGGTGATCGCTATTTCTCTTTGGAGTCAACTCCTAGAGAAGATGCTGCTGTAGGGTGGACAGTGGTGCCTGAGGTACAAGATTGGGGTTGCGGCTATCCTAAGAGATTCCCAGTAACAATCAGAAATTTCTCACCTAATCCAGTAGAAATCATGCCTGATCAACAACTGGCTTTAATCTATGCTATTAAGGAAGTGACTCCATATAACCACGTGAGTGCAATGTCAGTGCAACCTACTCCTGCTGCTTTGAGTTTTGATTTAGGAGATTCATCTTTACCACCCAAATGGAAAGAGAGCCTTAAGTCTAAATTACTCCTAAGGGAAACAGTATTTTCCCAAGGTGAGATGGATGTAGGGTGTGCAAAGAGTGCTCAGCATAAAATGCGATTGAATGACTACACTCCTTTTAGAGAGCGATCAAGAAGAATTGCTCCACGAGATGTAGAGGATGTCAGAAATGTTCTACAAGAGATGGAGACTGCTGGAATAATCACTGAATCCTGTAGCCCATATGCTTCACCTATAGTAGTTGTGCGGAAGAAGAATGGATCTGTCAGGTTGTGTGTGGATTACCGAACTCTGAATAAAAGAACTATCCCAGACCAATATACCGTGCCTAGAATTGAAGACCTTCTGAATGCTCTTTCAGGAAACAAGTGGTTCAGTGTTTTAGATTTGAGGTCTGGCTATTACCAAGTACCCATGAGTGCTGATGATCAAGAGAAGACCGCTTTCATCTGTCCTTTAGGTTTTTATCAGTTTACAAGAATGCCGCAAGGTATCTCAGGGGCACCTGCCACCTTTCAACGCCTTATGGAGAAGACTATTGGGGGCATGAATCCTAAAGAGTGCTTAGTGTATCTGGATGACCTCATTGTGTTTGGAAAGACTCCTGAAGAACACGAGGCCAGATTGGTGAAAGTACTGGATAGACTACAGAAAGAAGGTTTAAAATTATCTCTTGATAAGTGCAAATTTGCAAGGACATCTGTTACCTATGTGGGTCACATTGTATCTGCTGAGGGGGTGGCCACAGATCCAGCCAAAGTGGAAGCCGTTGTCAACTGGCCAAGGCCAAATAATGTGGTAGAACTTCGTTCTTTCTTGGGTTTCTGTGGGTACTATCGAAGATTTGTTGAAGGATACTCTCGAATTGCCCGAGAACTGCATGATTTATTAAAGACTTCAACAGGGAACGTAGAGAAAAGAATGGCACACCCTAAAATTCCTTTTGGTGAGAAGTGGACACCTGGTTGTGAAGAGGCTTTTAATACTTTAAAGAAGAGGCTAACCGAAGCACCAGTTTTAGCTTATGCAGATCCAGAAAAACCATATATTCTACATGTAGATGCCAGTTTTGAAGGATTGGGAGCCGTTCTTCATCAGCCTGATAACGGAGGGTTAAGACCTGTAGCTTATATCAGCAGGAGCTTGATGGATAGTGAGCGCAATTACCCTGTGCATAAACTTGAATTTCTGGCGCTTAAGTGGGCCATTGTGGATAAGTTACATGATTACCTATACGGAGTCACTTTTGAGGTGAGAACTGATAACAATCCCCTTACTTATATAATGACTACTGCAAAACTGGATGCTACAGGACATCGATGGCTGGCAGCTCTATCCAACTACCAATTCACACTGAAGTATAAGCCAGGCCCCAAAAACATTGGAGCAGATGCACTTTCACGTCGGCCTGGACTACCCTCTACTCCAGAAGATGAGGAATGGGAAGAGATCCCAGGTCCTGGAATCAGGGCCATGTGTAAAACTACTACGATAGTAGAGGACAGAGTTAATTTCTCTGAACTGAGAGTGGTTGATTCCCTGGGATGCCATCCTAAGGTTCTTCCTGCTGCTTTGTATCAGCCCATGACTGTGGCTTTAAAAAGATGGTCCATAATAGGACCAGAAGAGAAGAGAGAGGCTCAAGAAAGGGACCCAGAGGTGGGACTGGTATTAAAAGCTGTACAAGAAACTAATGCTAACATGCTAAAACAATTGCCTGCAGGCCCTAGAGAATTATATAGAAGAGAATGGAGCAAACTCAGAATAGAAGAAAACTTGCTATATAGAGTTGTGCAGTATCATGATCATCCTGGAAGGAAGCAGTTGGTATTACCACGTAAATTTCGCTATATGGTACTGAGATCACTCCATGATGATCACGGGTATCTAGGAGTAGATAAGACCTACGGTCTGGTGCAGGATCGGTTTTATTGGCCTCGTATGCGAGAAGAAGTTGAACAACACTGTCGAAAGTGCCTAAGATGTATTCAGAGAAAAACTCTACCTACTAGAGCAGCTCCCATGGGACACCTGAAGAGTTCAGGGCCTTTAGATTTAGTGTGTATAGACTTCCTAAGTATTGAACCAGATACTTCAGGAGTAGGAAACATACTTGTGATTACAGATCATTACAACCGATATGCTCAGGCTTTTCCAACTAAAGACCAAAGGGCTATAACTGTAGCCAAAGTTCTTTGGCAGAAATACTTCATACATTATGGCTTACCAAATCGTTTACATACTGACCAAGGGAGAGACTTTGAAAGTCGATTGATTCAAGAATTACTCAAGGTTTTAAAGATTGAGAAAACACGAACCACTCCTTATCATCCCGAAGGAGATGCTCTTCCTGAGAGATTTAACAGGACTCTCTTAAACATGTTGGGTACTTTAAAAGACCCAGAGAAGAGAAGCTGGAGTCGTCACGTGGAGGCTATGGTGCATGCATACAACTGCACCCGACATGAAGCTACTGGATATTCTCCATATTTTCTAATGTTTGGAAGGGAGGCAAGGCTACCTTTGGACATTGCTTTTGGTGTATCATCAGATGGTATGATCAATACCTCCCATTTCCAATATGTGAATAACCTAAATGATAGTTTGCAAAGAGCATATAAGTTGGCTGAAGAGGCTGCTGCTAAATTAAATCAGAACAATAAGAGACGCTATGATGCCAAAGTTCGCTACCGGGAGCTACTACCTGGAGACAAGGTTCTTCTTCGCAATCTAGGAGTGCCTGGCAAGCACAAGTTGGCTGATAGATGGAGAGAGAGTCCATTTGAAGTTGTGACTAAGTTGCCAAATATTCCAGTTTACAAGATCAGAGGGGCTGATGGCAGAGTAAAAGTTTGGCATCGGAACCATCTCCTGCCTCTCTGTCAAGTTGAAACAGAAAGGCAACAGAATGATTACAACCAGATTGAGGATGTAGAACCTGGGCAGTCAGACCCTCCTCAATTAACAGACAGTAGTCAAGGAGAACCAGAGCTTACTTCTGATAGAGATTGGTGGACTGTACCCCAAGAAAATTCTGAAGAACAACCTAGTTCTTTGTCTCCAGTGCTTTCCCAATTAAATCCTGAAAGTCCTAATTTTGTTCCAGCCTCTGGGAGAGAAATTTCCAGACCTGTGGGAGAGCCAGATCCTCAAGCTGCTGAAAACCTTCTCGATAGAGAGTCTAGAACAAAGACAGAAGATAATTGTGGATTTGCGCAGAGAGAGTTGAAGAGGGGGCAAAGGTTAAGGCATCCTCCTAGGTTACTAACTTATGACTTGATGGGAGAACCAAGTTATGAATATTCTAATAATGTACAATCTAAAGTGGTTAATATGTTGTATGCCACTGCAGATGTGTTTGGTTCTGGTGATGCTCCAATTTAATTATAGTTCCTTTATTTACAGATAAATATATGCTGTATATGTATCTAGTTAATTATTCAAGTGTATTTATATGTTACTGTTAAACTTTGCCTACCTTTTCTTGCCAGTGGAAGGCAAGAATTTGACTGGGGGGAGAATGTAACCCTGGTATCTATATACCTCCAGTTACCATAGATACAGACTTCCTGGGCAGAGAGTGATCACTGGAGCACTGGGCATGACTTGGGGCCAATAGGAAGTGAGGTCCTTCCCCCAGACGGCCTGGGGGAGTAGAGAGAGAGAGATGGGAGGTGGCTGAGCTGGGGAAAAAGTAAGGGGGACTTGGTCTCTACAGAAAAAGCACCCCAAGAGATCTCTGTACCTTCCCTGTTGCTGAGAATCCCACAAGTCTGCTATGATTAGCTGATTGACTCCTGTGTCAGGCTGCTAGGTGTCTGAAGGCAGATGTGCTGCAGTGAGCTTGCCATGTGGTTCCAGTTGGATTACTGAATCCAGTATACAGCAGAAGGCCTACAGAAGCTAAAGCTGCCAGACTGCACCAGATCCAGATATCAGAGGAAGGTACTCAGGATTAGTTACAGGCATTGAGGCCATCACTACCCATTTCAAGGGAAGTATTACCTCCATCAAGGGCCCCAACATCTATGTGCACCAACGTTACCCCAGGGGACTGATAACTATACAAGGTTGGGTTCCTAATTATTTGGGGAGGCAGGTGATTTGGACTGGGCTTGATTCAGCTATATTTTGTTTGCTGTATACCTGTTGATATTATTGAAATGCTGTTGGTTCCTGATCTAAACTAATACATGAGTTCATCTGTTTGACAACTTTACATTCTTTGTGTTTGAGTTATATATATATATGTGTCCTAGTACACTACACTCTAACTCCCTAGAGTAATTACTAGGTGGAGGCACTGCCAAACGGTCATATTAACCCCTAACTCTCCACTATGCAGAGGCCAGGATCTCCTGTAGGCGCCAGCCAGGGTGTACACACTATGATGGATGTCAGGCCCAAAGTAAAAAGTGTTACAGGTAGAACTGTTGTAGGCATCTCTTCCCATGAACGTGGAGGCCCACACGCACAATGTCTAGGCCTTGGTACCATGTGATCACTCCATGGGAGGCATGTCTAGGCTAATGGAGTCTTTATTAGCAAAGCAGGAGGTAAAACACGACAATATGTAGAAAGTGAAAAGATGAAAACCCCTGTCAAAAAAGTAAATGTGAGAAGACCAAAAATAAAGAAAATACTTTCCTTTCCTTAGCAGCTGCAACCCTATAAACACTCTCCACGGAATGTTGCACAATGATACCAATAAGACTTCTGTCTTGTAACGATCGGTCTTAATGACTCGGAAAAACAAAAAATAACAAATACAAATACAAATAATAGTGTAATATGGTAAGACACTTGGGAACTTAAGGATAAACTTCAATTGTTGCAGTCACAATGTGTATGAGTCATTCAGGCTTCCAAATGCAAAACTCCTTGGTATGTGTGTCAGTTCATCAACCCCACGGACATAGAAGAAAAGAAATATATCTACCATAGGATGATATATTTCAAAACTAGTACATGCGCAGTAATGGGTTGCACTCACATTTAGATGGATATATCAAGCATCTCTGGTGTATTTCTTGGAGTTGCAGTGGTTTCTGGTGTGTTTCTTGGTATGAATTCAATCGAACCTGGATACCTCTTTATCTTGGATAGAAAATTCCTCTCTGTTCCAATATCCGTTTTTTTTTTTAATAAAGTGCCAGTGCTTGTGTAAATCAAGTGTCAATTGATTATAATGTGTGTGATATTGTGTGAAATACAAATAAAATTAAATAGTGTGTGCAATAATTTAAAAGGAGAATACTATTTGTTCCATGATCTGTTAAGTTAAATGCTGCCAGTCTGTGTGTCCCCCGAGATATGCTGCCACTCTGTGTGTGTCCCCGAGATGTGCCCCCCTCCCCAGTGCAGACTCCTGCAGTCCCGTTCTGCGTAGAATAGATGTTCCCCGCCGGCCCGCAAGACACCCGGGACTCCGCTTTGGTAAGGGGGATTGTTAAAGCTTACCGCGCAGACGTTCACCGGCGAGCGTAAACAACCTCCCCTGCCGGCACGTCTGCACGATGTGCTTTAACAATCTCCGTTGCCGGGACTCCCCCTGTGGGAATTCCCGGCAAGGGAGATTGTTAACCCCATGTCTGGCCCTTCCCCGGGGCGTCAACATCCGCCATACATTGTATGGCGGCGGACGCCCGTTTTAAAAGCGTTTAGGAGGCGATCAACGATCACCTCCTAAACTTAAATGGTGTCGCTGGAATGCCTCAGGAGGCATTCAGCGACACCAAACACTTACCCCAGGACGGGCTGCGACCACTCCGTTGAGCGGTCACAGCCGCAGCTGCACGCCATCTTCACCATCCGCAAGATGGCGGCGGCCCGTGAAAAAAAATAATAAAGATGAAAAAGTTCGCTAGATGGTCTCCAGACCCTCTAGAGAACTCTGGCTCCACTTGCAGGTTGAATACAGGTACTGCATTCAACCATGCAAGTCAATGTAGCCCAGCTTTCTAATCACAGTGTGATTAGTAAAAATAAAATTAATAATAATTAGAAAAAAATAGTTAAAAAAACAGTAAAATGTAAAAATTATTTCCCACTGATGTCAGGGGAACCTTCAAGTTGAAAAAAATGTAAAAAAAAAAAATGTAAAAAAGGCAAAAAAATAATAATAGATATATATAAAAAATATTTTTTTGTGAGCAAGTCCTAAAATTAGCACATTAGCTCGCATGGAAAGAGTTAAAACCAATTCTCGCATGGAAAGAGTTAAAATACTGGCATATTAAATGCCCATGGGGTGTCTACTTTTAAAAAAATTATGATCTGATGGGGTAAATTGAATTGTGGCCTTTTAGTTCCCCCAAAAAATGACAAACCCATGCACGTGGGGTATCACTGTTGCTGAACACATATTGGGGTGTTGTGTGACAGCGGCATATACCAGGAGCTGTAAATTCATACATTAAATAGGTGTGTGGGGGAAAAATACACACAAAAAAATACTACTGCAACTTTGAAAAAATGCTGGTGGTAAAATGTGTCCATGCAAAGAGTTAAAATACCAGCATTTAAAATACCCTGGAGTGTCTAGTTTTCAAAAATATATGGTTTTATTGGGCACATTGAAATGGCCCAGCTCAAAGATGTACCAAATAGGGCATGGGCAGTGGATCCCCAAATGCCAAAGTTCAACATTGAAAAATGCGCATACCCCAAATGTGGCCCTCCCCCCCCCCAAACAGCCAGGCAAAATCATTCATGTGAGGTATCACTGTACTCAGGAGATGTTGCTGAACACATATTGGGGTGTTTTATGATAGTGACATATACCAGAACCTGTTTATTCATATCTGAAGTAAAATGTGTGTGAAAAAACAAATGCAAAAAAATGACTACCACAAAGTTTGACAAAGACTGTAGGTAGATATGGTGCATGGAAAGAGTTAAAAAACTAGCAACTGAAATACCCTGGGGTGTCTAGTTTTCAAAAATATATGGCTTTATTGGGCACACTGAAATGGCCCGGCTGAAAGATGTACCAAATAGGGCATGGGCAGTTGATCGCCAAACGCCAAAGTTAAACATTGAAAATGACTACCACAAAGTTTGACAAAGACTGGTGGTAGATATGGTGCATGGAAAGAGTTAAAATACTAGCATTTGAAATACCCTGGGGTGTCTAGTTTTCAAAAATATATGATTTGATGGGATAAATTGCATTGGCTATCTTCAAAGATACCCGAAATGGCACATGGGGGGAAGAATTACCAGATTTGGAAAAAATTGCTTTGAAATAGCAAAACGCTACCTGTACTTATTGCCCCATAACGTGTAGAAAAAAGCAAAAAAACATAAAAACATCGGGTATTTCTAAACTCAGGGCAAATAGTAGAATCTATTTTGCAGGTTATTTCATTACCTTTTATAGATGAGTAAAAGATTTTTCAACTAAAAGTTAGAAAAAGTATTTTTTTTCAAAATTTTTCACCATATTTTATACTTTTTTAATAATAAATAATATGATACAATCAAAACAAGGCCATCTAAAGAAATCCCTTCTTGTTCTGAAAAAAACAATATATAACTTGTGTGTGTTCAGTATACGGGAAAGAAGAAAATTACAGCTAAACACGAGCAGCGCAGAAATGTTAAAACGGCCATTGTCCCAAAGGGTACAAAAAGTAAAATCAGCCTTTGTCACGAAGGGCTTAAACCACACCGAGCAGACGTGCCGGCAGCGGAGGTTGTTAAAGCGCATCGTCGCTGCCGGTGAACGTCTGCGCGATGCGCTTAGACAACCTCCCGTGCCGGCACTCCCCCCGTGGGAAGTGCTGGCAGGGGAGGCTGTCTGAGCGTATCGGAGAGTAGGATGCAGGTCCCCTGCACCGCTGCAGGGGATCTGTATCCTAACCCTGCTGCCTTCCCGGCGCCCGGAACTGCATGTCCCAGGCGTCGGGCACTAGACCCCGAATATATGCCGCACCCCCACTTTAAAGACTTAAAGTGGGGGGAAAAAGTGCGGCCTATATTCGGGCAAATACAGTATACACATATAGGGCTTATGGGACTTGGCTTGGTTAAGATATGACGAGCAGTTTAGGCAGTGTAAAGCTGTTCATTGTTCGATCCGTTAGGATCATAAGGACATTGCATTGTAGCTTAAGCTTACAATGAGGGGTTGTGTAAGTGGGGATCTTCCTGCAGGTACTAGCATGAATGCTCAGGGTACTCCGGTTCCCACTCATTGTCGCAATGTTTTAAGAAGGGGAGGCCAGGCAAGGGTCCCGGACCTTCGGGAAAAGGAGAAGACTCCAGTGAACATAGGTGCGATGGTGCCGTGGCTTAGGCAGTACGGTTTAAAGGATATGGGCCTGTTGTTGGGACAGGGTTTTACTGACAGCTTTACGATTCCATTTAAGGAGGTTACAGTTTGTTCTTTTTCTAGGAATCTTAAATCTGTATGCCTTTATCCTCATGTAGTGTCTGCAAAGTTAAACAAAGAAGTTGAATTGGGCCATATGGCTGGTCCATTCATTTCCCCTCTCTTTGATAATTTATGGGTCTCTCTTCTGGGTGTGGTACTAAAAAAGGAACAAGGGAAGTTTCGCCAAGGGCAACTCGGTTAATGATGGCATTGACAGCGACCTGGGTAATGTGTCTTACGTGTCTTTTGGTAGCACATTGCATTGGTGCAGCGTTATTGAAACAACCCTTTTGTGAAACTATTTCCTGTAGGCAAAGTGTTACATGACCTTACCATAACATGGAGCCAAAATGCTAACAATTACCGTCCTTACTGAGATAAATATTTTTTTCGTGATGGTTACAGTTTGGCATTTACGTTAATAGAGGGGCGCAATTGCAGGGTATATGGATGCTGCAATTTGAAAGAGTAACCATTATTTGTCCTATAATTTGAACTTGTTATCTAACACAATTTTTACATCACTTTTCTTTACATTCCCCAGTATGATCAGTTATGAGGAGATGAAAAAAGAAAAAAACAATCATGGTTATGCATCAATGAAGTGTAATTTGTTGCTGTAAAATGGATGCCCATGGAAGTCTTTTTTTATCTAATCATCAAAGTATCATTGATCTCCTTTGTGCAGTGACTTGCCATTTATTTGTTCCTGAAGCAGAAACAAGAGTAAAATACCCTGGCTTTATAGGGGTTAAACATACTGACCTGCAGTTAAATAGAAAAGATTCATAGATGTCAGAAAATGTGTTTTTTCCTTTTTAATGAATATACCTTTGTAAAAGATAATATGGGCATAGAATGCAACTTCAAGGTATTTAAGGTATTCCCTTGTTCCAGTCACAAAGGCCTCACAATAAAGATTTTGTTGTGAGGCCTAGTCAAATCAGGACCCTGCCAGCAATTACAGCTTATGTTTTACGGTAAAAATACCAGCATTCCTGTTTAGAAATAAAATGAAAGAAGGAAGTCATCATTCTGTTTTGGCAACTAGTATCTATATTCGGTGATGTTAGCTAATCAGCATACCTGGAAACTCTTCCGATTTTGTCCAGAAATGTCAGGTGAAGTGCTGCTCTCCAGGTCTCCAGGTCATGGCTGGAAATTTCCAGGTTGCGGGAGACACGCATCACTCCCTGCTCATGGCCATTTTCCCCTCCCACCTGTTATGCCTACCTTGTCCGACATGGTCCCACGCCGGTCTGCCGCTGGTGGGCGCTGCTAGCGTGGTGCCCCACGCACGCCTCCTCTGCGTGATGACGTGCACAGGACACATCTGCGGAGTGATGTGCGCTGGAGAGCCGCGGGTGTAGCCCACGCTGACACTGTATATATTAGTTTAGTACATCGCGACAACGCTATTCGCGTGCGTCGGTCACGTTGATGTCATAGGACGCTCATTGGACTGTTTTGCCATGTTCCCGTCCCATGTCCTATTTAAACCTGCCTGTCCCATTGTGTGTTGCCCGTTTGTGTATTACTTGATTCCTGACGTCTGTGTACTGACCTTTGGCTATTGTTACTCGAGTTGGATCACGTTCTGCCTGCCCCAACCTCGGCTTATCCTGACTTTGATCCCTGCCTCTGGCCCTGAACTGTTTTGTTTGCTTTGGACTGCTCTACCTGCACCTGCTACCCTGTGAGTCCTCTACAGTCTCTGCATCGTGGGTTCATCCACCGGTGCTATCCTGGGCCTGGATGTGAGCATGGATGTGTAGTTTTGTGTGTAAGCATGAATATGTAATTGTGTTAGTTTGTGTGTGAGCATGGATGTGTAATTGTGTGCATGAGCATGGATGTGTATCTGTGTGTGTGTAGATGTGTACCTCTGTGTGTGAGCATGGATGTGTACCTGTGTGTGTGTGTGAGCATGGATGTGTACCTGTGTGTGTGTGTGTGAGCATGGATGTGTGCCTGTGTGTGTGTTAGCATGGATGTGTGCCTGTGTGTGTGTTAGCATGGATGTGTAAGTGGGGTGAGATGGCGTGTGTGTTAGTGAGTATGAGTAAGTGTGTAATTTGTATGTTTTAAGTTGGGGCAAGGGGCAGAGAAGACACAGACTGCCTGTTGAAGTTGGGGGGCCTGGAGTGAATTTTTACATCAGGGCCCGGTGGTTTCTAGTTACTCCCCTGGTCGGAAAAGCTCTTTCTAAACAATTTTAAACGGTACAAGAAGACAGGAAGAAGGAGTTGCAGGGGTCGCACTGTGACCGCTGCAACCCATATAGTTACGCCAGTGAAGAGCATGCAGTCTCAGTCAAGCCTGCACAGTCATGTTAACGTGTAACTCCACAGACCATTTCAATCTGTAAAACTATTACATAGGTTTAGTGTATCAGAGTGTAAAAAAACAGGTGATGTGTAATGGAATTGCACAAATAAATATTATTTCAAGAAAATAAGTACTCTACCAAATTGGCATCATTTTCAGGGCTGCAAATATGTGTGGTTAATTTTCTTCTGATCTATTTTAATACATATCATTCAAAAACAACAAAAAATAATAGTTTAGTGTGCTAGTGGCAAGACCTCCCTATACATATCCCACTTAATTTTAAGAATAATGTGCAAAAAGAACATATGCTACAAAGTGCCCATGGGGGAGCAAGCACACTGAGCCAGCAAAGTGTATAAGTGTAGCATATTGAGAAAACACATTCACATTTTTTTTAAAAATGTTCCTTTTGAGCTACATATAAAAGATGGCCTTTGACCCTTGAGGCAAATAAAAAAGGTTAATTCAATTTAGTTTGGATCTTAATGTAAAAGAGCCATTTTCTTTCTTATGTTGCTGGGCAGTGGGTCTGGTTTTTCCCCCATTTTCTATTTACACTGACTGAAAGCAGCTGTTCCCTGGAGGATAAAGTGCATATATACTTTAGTTGCTCCATAGACTAGAGCTGCCCACAAACAGGACAAAGCGGCAGAGAGGGCAGCTAAATGTTTATACAGAATGGAAGATTACTGAAATGTAATGGAGTCGGTAAAGGTTAACAATGGTTTTTTCTATAATATGAAAGCACTGGAGACACTTCACTATCTAAAATCCTTTCAATGTGAAGATTAAAGCATTTAATAACATATATGGTAGCAGCTCTCACACCTTCTGGGTTTTGAAAGCAAAGAAGAAAAATCGAGGACAGCACGCTTTGTTATAGCCTATTATTTTGTCATACTATATAATACGCAGATTACTTCACACCAAAATAAGAACTGTTATTAAGATTCCATATATGAGAGACTGTTGCACACAGTGTATATTGATACAGATGGCTTGAAGCTTTTAGCAACATACTAACAGGAAAAATTATTCATATCATTCATTATTGAATTACAGTATATAGAAGATCTTGCACAATACAATGTGCAAATAACATAACAGTAGTGGTAGATAGAAGTTTCCACAGAGGACTGCAGTGCAGCTACTCTGAAAATGTGTTAAAATCTTACAGAGTTGTCAGGTACTTACAGTAAAGAAATTCATCTTACAGTACATCCACAAGTAAGTCTTTTCCTACAAATGGTAACAGAAATAATATGTAAGAATGCACGTATCAAGCCTTGGGTAAAGACCAGAGCAGGTTGAAATGGGGCATTTCCTGTCCAACAGGATTTCATTTAGGGTTTGGAATGGTGTAGTGGATCCAAGTTTATACCTGCACTGTCATTGATGACTTGGATGTTCATTTTTGAGTGCTCTACTCATTGATGACCGAACAGCAATTCATTAACCACTTTATTTGTAACTGTTTTTCTGTATCAATGTACCAAACCAGACTTAAGCTAGTCAGAGGGAGCATCATTTTATCTAGTATAATTCATACAAAAGGATCTCATAATTTCCTTAAGGCAAGAGCTTATAAGATAAGACAAAAGCTAGCAGTAATATAGAACTGGGATGTGGGGGCACCAGAACGTTCAAAGATTGAAGCACATAGTTATGTCTAAGTGTTATAATTCCATTCCATCGACATCTGCTCCGTTAATAAATATTTTGAAATACTTAGATGCTCAAAGATGAAGAACTGCAGCAGTTATGGTAGTTATGGCATAACTATAAAATCCATAATGTAATATTATAATATTTGCTGATGCAGAAGCACACAACCACAGCTAGAAATCTGCAGCAGCACAGTATTACATAACACATCTTAATATCATTTTCACTGCATTTCATCATTACTGAAAGTGAGCAGCAGCAAGTACTTACATACCAAAGGATGGACAGACATTGCACTGCTTTTTATGTAATAAATGAAGGACTGATTAGAGGAGATGCTCACAACATCATGATCCACCAGGGAGGTCATGACACTTTCTCCACACCAATAGCAGCTTCTACTTTTGCCCTACAGAATACAGAAAGCAGCCATGGCTCATTTGACATTATTATTATTATTATTATTATTATCTTTTATTTATATAGCGCCAACAGTTTACGCAGCGCTTATGAATGACCTGACTGCATGCATAGCATAGAACAGTGCCCTCAATACAGGGTCATTACAGCCCTTGATTCCCCATGGTGCTTTTCTGACACTATGTTATAGACACTGCAATCAATAGCCATAATAACTATAGAATATTGCAGTTGAGCCACAGCTGCAATATTCTATAGTTATCATGGCTATTGCTTGCAGACAGGAAGGTAAACTTGAGGGAATGTGGGTAGGTTAATGAGAATAAGAATGGTTTGAGGACCAAAAAGAGGCTTACCCAGCCCTTTACTTGCTATATATACTGAATGCCCATTGTACACAGCTGGGTCCTTCAGACTAAAAATATATTAATTATAATTTGCATTTCAGAAAAATTCTCTATTTTAAGCGGAATGCTCAACTTCACAGACATATCAACTATATAGCAATACAGTAAGATATAAGCAAGCAAACTCTCAAATGATTCCATTCTATGTTTGTATGTATCTCAAATGTACTCATCTACATGTTACAGTTTACCTTTTTTGACAGGTGAGTCAATGTGATATCCGATAAAAGGCAGAGGTAACTTAAAACCAAAGTGGATCCTTTTTTGAGTCTATATACTAAGAAGTTGAGTAGTGAGTCAAATTAAGGGTTAACTTGACTGACAAGACTCGACTGAGGTTGCATGCTAAAATTCTGTGCTCCTCCAAAGGGCTCTAACATTTAATCCCCCTTACTCCAGTGAGTAGGGCTGGGGGCGGTGTAAGCATACCCCATAAGGGTTATTCATTTTTTTTTAAACCCAATCCCAGCAGGAGTGGAATGAGGGATTGTTGCCTCCTATGGTCTCCCCCATTAATTTGATTGTAACCATTTTTAACCTCTAGTCTTCCTCAACAGGAAATCGCTTCTGTGTCCAGTTATTTTTGCATTAAATAAGCGTCTTTGAAACTCTTAGAATAAAATGCAGGCTGATTGTTTATTTTTGCTTCTTTGTGACTCATTCCCATGACTTGAAAACTAAGAGTTGAAACTTTCTGATTTTAAAGTTCTAAGATTTAACTTAGAACTTTAACAGAGAAGCAAAAAAATATTGTGTTCATCTTATTCATCTCTCTGTTGTTTCACTCCTGAGGCTGATTAACAAAGTGAGAAGGTGCTTCCATTATTGTGCGTATGTTGCACTTTTTTGAATCAATTTCAAGGTGTCTAGAATTAAGATGAAAATGTCTCTTTTTTCTGGTGGAGTGAAGAACATCAAGCTGTGAAAAGCCAGCACCAGACAAATGTTGAATTGTATCATTTCTATCTTTCACTACTGACACATGGTGGCAAAAGAATTGCAAATTCCTCTAGGCATCAACTTACCTCCCCAATTTATGTCTCTTTTTGTGTCCTCTGTGGCACTAAATAATTTGTCACATAGAGAATCATTGCTTTTTTTCTAATTTCTCTTACCACCTTCAGTGCAAGTACAATTTTATAGCAAAACAGGAGGCTTCACATTTACATGCATCCTTCTTTACTGAAACCTCTAGCAGCAACAAAATAGTTGACATACAATAGAAGAATAACATCCAATCAAAAAACAACAGAACATATAAAAGCCTGTGCACGTCTCCTCTCTTCCTCTTTTTTTCTGCTAACCACCAGGTGAGCACAATCATAATGCTATTTACTTGTTTTACTATTTTACTATTGTAATTTATTAAAATCTAACATGGTTTGACTGTAGTTAGGTATTTTTCTAGTGTTTCTTTTTACAGGTTTATTAGGGTTTTTTCCAGGGTTAGGAACCCAGTTCTGCTGCAGGCTCCTGGTTGAGGATTTCCGCGTGTCAGAAACCTCGGACTTTCCTGCACTCATGGGCTGACCGTGAGTGTGTGTCTCCTTCCCTTACTGGCCATTTCTTGGTCTCCCCCGACCCTGTACTCCTCCTCCTGGGCTTGGTAGTGGCTTGCCTTGTTATTTACTCCTCAGCCTGCAAGCCCGCCGCCATGTTGGATTTGCGGCCTCCGTGCAATCTGCACGGGGCTGCTAATCTATAGAGCTAGGATCCCACTAGCTTTTTCCCTCCTCTGTTAGTTTTTTCTACTTTTAGATGATATGTCCTCTTCTCCCTCATTATCTGCTTCAAGTCTTTTTCTGTCACTAGGCAGGATAGCTATTTCAAAATCGAAAACTTTATTTATCCCTGACATACAGCTGGTGCTCTATCTGCCCAGTTTTTTCTGCCTATGAACAGCAATACTGTTCATTTCAGAGGGTGACCACCTGCAATTGATTTATTAATAATATTATTAATAAATAATAAATAGTAAATTTACAACTTTATTTGGTGAAAACAATTTTTTACAGGGTGAATCCCTGTTTGTCGGGACAGGTGTTAGAGGCCGCTTATCCGGACCCATTGGGTGACCCCTGACTTTTAGTCAGTCTTCTTGTCAACACTGTTCATCTCTCTATGTTGTAGATAATGGCGAACAACAAAGATACCCAAGTGCCCGCTGGCAAGCATGGTTGCACTCAGTGTTAGCTGATTCACTACCTTTGGCGTGAGCCACCCTTTTATGGTTCTAAGACCATTCAGATGGCTCCTATTACTTGCATCCCTGGCAAGAGAGATTCTGGATCAGACTCAGGATCCCACAGGTCTCTGGAGCAGGATTGTTCACATAAGAGGCCTTGGACGTATTCCCAACCCAAAGCTCTGGCAAAATTCTTCAAGTCAGGTTCTTAGGAACCTTGACTGCACTGGATCAGGAACAGGATGCCGAACCCCATGAGATCGACTATGAGATAATGGATGGGTACTTTGCGGGACAATCCAAACCAGCTTCGCCCACAGATCACTCAAAATGAAGTTTGTTCGTGAAATGTTGGTGGATACTTCTCGACCTGGACAAGACTGCACAGATGTCCGCTGTATGCCGTATATAGATATATTTTTTCAGCCGCGAGGGAGGAGAGAGAGAGGCGCCAAGCGGTTGCTCATGAATACGTTTTCAGCAACTGCTTGGCACCCCTCACTCTCCTCCGTGAGGCCTCTGCTTTGGTCGCAGTGCCAGAATATGATGTCACATTCGGCGCATAGCAGTGCGCACCGCGGAAGAGGCCTCGTGCTCCCACCGCAGGACTTCTGTAAAGTAAGTGACCTACAAAGGGGAGAAGGTAAATACTGAGATAAGAGGGGGTAGATCAGGAGAAGAGGGGGGTAGATAGTGAGAAAAGGGGGGAGATACTGAGAGAAGGGGGGAGAAGGGGGAGAAAGGAGGGTAGTATGAATATTTAATAGAGTGAGAATGAGTATGGATTAATGTGTGTATGAATTGTGTGAATGAGTGAGAGTATAAATTAATGTGTGGATAAATTATGTGAATGAGTGAGAGAATCAATGAATTTGTGAGAATGCACTAATGTGTCTGTGTCAAACGTTTTATGTAATAAACTGGTGACGTGGTGATATTTCTACCGTGCACGATCACGTCAACACGTCACCAGTTTATTACATAAAACGGAAGTTTGAAACAGATATTTCTACCCTGCAGCATTTCCACTTGTTTTAAAGTTTTTCTCCTAAGGAAGCCGTTGTTTATTTTGGCGAAACGCGTTGAGATTTGAATGATCCAAGTTTTCTTGAACTTGAAAGAGTTACGGACTCCTATTCATCATCCGATATTCGGGACTTTAACATATATTGCCTGTATGCATAACGTTTTCCAGTTATGCCATCTTCTTTGTAAGTTTGTTTATTAAAGATTGATATAAAGATACTGCACCATTTGGGGTTATTTACATATATTCCAGATTCCAAGAAGAATTCAAGCCACTGTGATTTTTAATGAGCCTTCATTACTGCTACTCTTGTGAGTGCACTTAACACCATTATATGTCACCAGTGTGTTTATTTACTACACTATTAGTATTGTTTTTTATTTTTCCACATGTTCTTGCGCCTCATCCTTGATGTATATATTGTGTCAACACTTGTGAGGAGTGTCTTTTCTGGGAGCTGCAGAACGTGTAGGATATATTTCTTTATTTATTTTTATTTATTGTTCACGTGACCGGTGGAAGCCTTTTTGTCTTTCACAAACAAAATGGGTGAGCTGGAAATATTGGTAAGTGATGAACAATATGACTTGATCGGTATCACAGAAACGTGGTGGGATGATACGCATGACTGGTCAGTAAATTTACAAGGATATTCACTTTTTATTAGGGACAGAGTAAATAGAAAATGGGAGGGATTTGTTTATATGCAAACCCTAAACTAAAGCCCAGTATTAAGGAAGCTGTGCATGATGACAGTAGTAATGTGGATCAAAATAAATAAAGGCTCCAGGCACTCAAGGGTTCCAGCTCAGGCAGATTTATTGAAGAAGGACAACAACGTTTCGACCTCACAATGAGGTCTTTATCAAGTTCAGAGTAGTAATGTGGAGACACTGTGGGAGATTTACCTAGATAGTAAAAAGAGTCACACACTACTTGTGGGTGTATGCTACAAGCCACCCAATATTAGTAATGAAGTTTTAATCATGGGAGATTTGAATTACCCAGATATAGATTGCAATAGTGGAACTTGTTCCACTAAGGGCAGCACGTTTCTGAACCTGCTTAATGACCAATTTATGTCACAATTAGTAGAGACCGCAACCAGAATGGATGCCTGTCTGGATCTGGTAATAACTAACAATGAGGAACTTATCTCAAACATCAAAGTAAGAGAATACTTAGGGAATAGCGACCATTACATGGTTTCATTTGAGATTAATTCCATAAAGCAAATGGGTAACTACTCTACCAAAACACTTAATTTCAGAAGGGCAAACTTTGACAGGCTAAGGTCAACCATGGAATGTATAGACTGGGATGGATTGTTCTCTGGTTTAAACACAGAGGACAAATGGAATACCTTTAAGCACACATTGCAAAGTTCCACATCCCAATATATACCCATGGGAAACAAATACAAAAGAAGCAAATCAAAACCAATGTGGCTTACCTGGAAAGTAAGGAATTTCATTTAAGCATTATAAAAGCTTGCAAAAAGGCAATTAAGATGGTTAAACTGGAAAATGAGAAGCTTATTGCCAAGGAAAGTAAAACTAATCCCAAGAAATTTTTTAAGTATGTAAATGGAAAAAGTTAAAGGTAGAGAATGTTGGTCCTTTATTATCTGAAACCGGAAATTTGTTTAGTGAGGACAGAGAGAAAGCCGACATCTTAAATACTTTTATTTCTTTTGTTTATACCAAGGAATAACCAATGACGGAGCCCCTGCTGGCTAATTTTAAGGAACTGTTGCAGCAAACATGGGATTGGCTGACCCAAGAAAAAGTGCTCAAGCAATTAAATACTGTTAAGAAAGACAAGGCCTCTGGATTGGATGGTATACACCCAAGGGTATTGAAGGAGTTAAGCCTAATTCTGGCCCAACCATTATTACTAATCTTTAGGTATTCTTTCAATTCAGGCATAGTTCCATTAAATTGGCGCAAGGCAGATGTTGTGCCCATATTTAAAAAGGGATCAAAATCTCAACCGGGCAATTACAGGCCAGTAAACTTAACATCGGTAGTGGGGAAATTATTTGAAGGGTTGCTAAAGGTATACATTCAAGATCATATCTTGATCCATAATCCGATTAGTAGAGGTCAACATGGATTTGTGAAAGACCGGTCTTGTCAAACAATCCTATTAGCATTCTATGAAGACGTTAGTAAAAATATAGACCTGGGTGTGGCTGTAGATGTGATTTATCTGGATTTAGGAATAATGGTTGACAACAGACTTGACAACAGTACGCAATGCCAGCAAGCAGTTGCGAGGGCCAATAAGGTTTTGGCATGCATAAAAAGTGGTATTGATTCAAGGGAGGAGGATATTATCTTGCCTCTTTATAGGTCAATGGTAAGACCTCACCTTGAATACGCGGTACAATTCTGGGCACCGGTCCTTAAAAAGGACATTATGGAACCAGTAAAAGTGCAAAAGAGGGCTAGAAAAATAATAAGGGAATTGGGAGATACTAGTTATGAAGAGAGACTAAAAAAGTAAAAATTATATACGCTAGAAAAACAGCGTCTCAGAGGGGATATGATAACATTATATAAATATATGCAATGCCAATATAAAGAGCTCTTCGGTGACCTGTTCATTAACAGAAATGTACAAAGAACAAGAGGTCACCCTCTGAGACTGGAAGAACGGAGATTTCATAGACGACAAAGGAAGGGATTCTTTACAGTGAAGACAATAAAGGTATGGAATTTACCGCCAAGGGAGGTGATGTTATCAAATACATTAGATGCCTTCAAAAGTAGTCTGTATATTTTTTAGAAAGGCATAACATACAGGGCTATAAATAGAATAACAATAATATTTTAGAGCTTCTTGATTCAAGGAGAAATCCGATTTCCTCTTGGAGTCAAGAAGGAATTTTTTTCCCCTGATGGCAGAATTCGAAGTAGCTTAATTAGGGTCTTTTTTTGCCTTCTTTTGGAATAGGAAGGTTAGGTAGAAGGGTTGAACTTGATGGACTTAGGTCTTTTTTCAACCTTATGAACTATGTAACTATGTAAATACCTGCAGTGCTGTTTCCATATGTTGTTTATTTAATCTATTCCTTCAGTGCTGAGTTTACATGTGATTTCTAGTTTATCTATACCTGCTATGCTATGTTTTCATAAATTATTATTGTACACCTGCAAATACAGGGTTTTTATGTCGTATTCAGTTGATCTGTACATGCACGTGCTGTTTACATGTGTTTATTTGATCTATACCTGAACTACAGGGAGTAAGTAAAAGAGAGGCGTGGCTTAGTAAATGAGGGGACAAAGGGACTCTGGGGATGATTACAGGGGAGAGGACCTCTCAATGTCACGGTAGGGTCAGAAAGAGGGAAGATTGCTCTGACTCTCACAGTCTTCCCCTAATCTGCAATCAGTGTGGCAAATTGTTTTTGGTGCGTGAGTGGAGGGAGTGATTGTATGCTATAGAGTGTGGAGCGCGGCCCAAGGAAATGCTTTCCTGGGGGCCACTTTGAATGTTGGTCTGCCGGCCGCCTGGCCCACAGTCCGGCCCTGTATCCCGAACAATCCTTCTAGCAGTTGTGGCTGAAATCTTTCTTGGTCTACCTGACCTTGGCTTGGTATCAAGAGATTCATTGAATTTTACTCTTCTTAATAAGTGATTGAACAGTACTGACTGGCAGTTTCAAGGCTCTTGATATAGTTTCATATCCTTTTCCATCGTTATAAATTTCTATTACCTTGTTACGCAGGTCTTTTCTGCTCCCCATGCCCAGTATCTAACCCGCTCAGTGCATCCATGTGAGATCTAACTAACTCATTGACTATTTATACACAGACATGAATTGCAATTTAAAAATTGGAAATTAAGCTTTAATTGCCATTTTAACCTTTGTGTGTCACCTTGTGTGTCTGTAACAAGACCAAACATTGCAGGGTATGAAAACTTTTATCAGGGTCATTTGGGTGATATCTGTTATCGCTATGATTTACAAAGGAGTCAAACAACTATGTGATAATAAATGGCTTCATATGATCACTGGTCATATTTTCAATATCAATGCCAACATTTCACAATTCTGCCAGGGTATGCAAACTTTTAAGCACAAGTGTGTATGTGCAAAGAGTTATGTCTACATACAATATACCTTCATAATCCTTTTTGTTCTTAGTATGTTTGTAAATAGCAGGTCAGCTGGTTATAACTGCATGTAATTTAGATAGGGTGGCTTACAGCTTGATGCCAGACAAAACACTTGGAATGTAGACCATTTTAGTCATCCACCTCAAAACAATTTGCAGACTATATTCACCGTCAGTGTAAACTAAAGTGTTTAAAAAATAGAAAAGTGATCAGCGTCTTAGGTATCTGATATAATCTCAGGTCAGCCCGTTGTGAACGGTTGTCCAGTTCTTGAAGTGATGCCAGCTCGGGGTGCAGCTCTGCCTTCTCAGTCACCAATTTGGTTTTATTGCTTTGCAGTGTTTTATACAAGTGCATCCATGCGCAATCCAGTTTCTGCAAAATCTTTTTTTAGGTCACTAAGGCCTCACTGAATGGTTTGCTGTAGATTGCTCTTTACTGATGGCACAAGTTGCTTTATTTCATTGACATCTATCTACGTGCATGTGATTTCTGACATGACTGCGGCCTGTTGGTCTTATTCAAGTTGGGAGTCAGTGGGTGGTTTTGCTTTAGAGTAAATATCTCTGGCACTGTTTTTTTGACCCCAGTGTTTTCGTCGAGCCCCCTATCATACTGTGTCTTGCCACCATCGATGCCTTCAAAATATCACATCAGCCTTCCGCTTATGTGTGCTTTTATGTGTGCTTTGCGGAGGAGCTGTAATAAGCTGCCGCCATCATGGTTAGCGGCAGGCCCGGACTGGCCATCGGGCACACCGTGCATTTTGCCGGTGGGCCGGGCGGCCCAGGGCCGGATTGACGTAGGGGCTGATGGAGCTGCAGCTCCATCAGCAGACCTGCCGACAGAAATCAAGCAAGGAACAAGAAACCAGAGCTGCAAGTGAACAAACAGGAACAAATGGCAACAGCATTATCATATTTAATACCAGTCAAATACCTTCTAAATGTCAGTAAGCTTTATGCGCCAAAATTAAACAGAAAAATAAAAATTGGGAATGGTGTGATTTTTTTTTCTTAAATTGAGATATTTGTTTTATTTTATTTAGATCAATATTTCTGATAGATCTTGAGTTACAACCACTTGCTTTTCTATGCTACCTTCCCTTATAGGATAGAAACCTTGGATCTACACGGCCACATAGTAACCATATTCTCTCCAGTTGAAGTTTTTGTCAAGTTTGATTACTCTAATATGGTATCCCACCAGGGACAGCAGAATCTCAAAAACCCAATGCAGCATGAAAATGGAGCACTGGAGCTGACTGGAGGTAAGAACTTCATGTGGCATGCCACCTGCAAGGAAATAGCAGGAAGATAAGGAAGCATGAAAATTCATATAGGATGATCTCTCCATGCGTTTGTGAGGGGGCCCACATGAGACCACTCAGCTATCATATGCATAAAAGTACATACATTTTTTAACAATCTGATAAATTGCTAGGAAATGTGAGGCTAGCCTAACTGTCCCTTTAAAGGAGAAGGGCAATAAAACACACAAGGAAATGCATCTTTTTCATAGCTCCAAAACATATTTTCCGGATTTATCTATAGAAGAGAAAAAAAAAAACTAAGTGTTATGTTTTTTCTCTCTAAATATTTATTAATGATATACCCCATACAGGATAAAATAAAACGTTTTAGAGATTATTGAAGCATATCTCTGTCTCCCTGGTGTGTAGTTTCAGCATTAATCCTAATGATGTCCCCACTGTTTATTGGCACAATAAAAATGGTCAATATCTAGTGAACTCTAGTGTTCCCGAAAGGCAGGTAACACGTGAGTCTGAGGTATAATTAGAGCTTTACTCACAAATAAAGCAAGACTTACATAATTTAAGATGGAAATATGCAATGCCATTACAAGGACGTTTATAGAGTAGTACTTGGCCAAAGCATAATTAAGCTTACCCGTCACATTAATAAGGTTTTGGTAGCAGTATAAACTGCTTTGTGTACCCACTATGTAGGAGGTGAGAGTAGGTTCTCACCCTATTGAGAGTGGGCCTTGACGTGGCGGGTGAGCTTAATTATGCTCTGGCCAATTCATATAACCAATTATTATGTTTATATATTTGTTGCCAACTTTATTAGGGTAAGAAGTTTTTGTTTTTTGTATACATTGTACAGACAATACACTGTATTTGCAGCATGCTGACACCTGTTTGGTAGGTCTCATATTATACATTTGTATTATTTGAGCCTAAGACTCGATTAGCGCACCGACATTTTTTCTTTTCCCCGTTTGCACATATTTGAGGTTGTTGGCTCCTCATCAGTCTGGTTGCAGCTTGCTGTCCAGGGGCTAATTGGGGGGAGGTTTAATTGCACCTCCCCCAACATATTGTCAGGCCCCCAGCCCCTCATCATACCCCTTACCGGGGTCTTCGGCTGGACGCCGTGCTCCGTTGCGGGGCGGATTACGTCCTCGTCCTCCAGTGTCTCCCGTGCCGGCAACCACGCGGCGGATCATCCGGCCATCACGGCCGCCTGCGGCAGTTGCTGCGAGGCGCGCCCCCACGCTGTTGCGGCCGCGCACGGCAATTACAGCAAGGCGCGCTCCCGCACGATCCCAATCTCATGCGCCACCTGCTGGCCGCCGCACGGTAGTGCAGGGCAGACAAAGTTAACCCCTAATTAACCCCATGGTGGGGAATAGTTATGCTCTCAGGTGTAGGTGGTAACACCTGTGAGTCAGTGGGAGGAACCTGGCCTGTAAAATATAAAAAACCAGCTCACCCTTCAGTCTGAGCTTAGTTATTGAGCTTCTAGTGCCTTGTGTTCTGCTCTGTGCGATTCCCCATTTATCCTGCCTTTTGTGTTTGACCTCCTGGTATTCGACTTCGGCTTGTTTCCCGTTATTGCTCCTTCGCTGCCTGCCCTGAACCGGACTTTTCACTCGGACTTTGTATTTGGCTTATTCCTTCCATCTGGTGCTACCCTGCTCTATACTCCCTACCTTTCCAGCAAGCACCCCGACACATATTATTAAGGTTTTGGTAGTAGTATAAACTGCTTTGTGTGCCCACTCTGTAGGAGATGAGAGTATGTTCTCACCCTATTAAGAGTGTACCTTGACATGGCGGGTGAGCTTAATTATGCTTTGTCCAATTCATATAACCAAAACCTCTCATTTATATTATGTTTATATATTTGTTACCATCTTTATTAGGGTAAGAAGCGCAGACAGTTGTATACATTGTACAGCTAATACACTGTATTTGCAGCATGCTGACACCTGTTTGGTAAGCCTCATATATTACATTTGTATTATTTGAGCCTGAGACTAGCTTAGCACACCAACATTTTTTCTTTTCCAAATTATATTCTATGACAAGTTTTCTATGGCACTAATTCTTTTTGATGTGACATTGAAATTGTTCTAAAAAAATCACACAAACCTTTGAGGTTTGCTCAAGAATGAGATGTTCTATTCATGTTCTGTATTCAAAAGATTTCTACATAAATCACTTGGAATTCCATCTACACAACTATTGGATGTTGTAGCTAAATCTTGTACTTCCAGTTAAAAAAGTGGACATAAGTCTTAATTGAATGAGAAATGTTCATTCTGTCTTCCCATTTTTCAAAACCTGATTGAGCAAATGTTTCCAAGAGTATTAAAATGTTCTTATTGTGGTCTACATATCAATCACAAAGTGTCAACTCTGTGTAAAATATCATTAATTTCTAATTCTGACATTGGCTAATATATGTGAGAAACTTCAAACTAAGACTGTTTTAATAGAGCTTAATAAGAAAATTTCCAACACAGAACAGATTTATGTTATAACAATGAATACCTGACAATTACCATTGTCTATGAATATATAATAAGACAGAGTAGATTTTTCAGATTTATCAAAAGAAAATAAAAAGCTTTTGCATTTACTATCTACTGCATCAAAAAGATCTTGCATTTGCTACTGTACTGCATATTTCCAAAATCAATATATGTCCCGGATTGCCCGGTACAGTCCCACAATGGGACTTTATGTCCCACGTCACCTCAGTCCGGAAATAGAGCTCATGGGTGCTGCTTTACATTGAAAATTATTGAGCTCAGCCGGGCACAAGGTTGACACTGATAAGTTGTTTTTTCGGACAAAGTTGGCACTGATAAGCTGTTAGGGAACAAGGTTGGCAATGTGAAGCAGTTAGGTTTGTTTAAGACAAATTTGGCATGTATAAGCTGTTAAGGAACAAGGTTGGCAATGTGAAGCATTTAGGGGACAAAGTTAACAATGGGGGACAAAGTTGGCATTGGCAAGTTGGTAGGGGACAAGGCTGGTACTGGGAAGCTGTTAGGGCACAAGGCTTGTACTGGGAAGCTGTTAGGGTACAATGTTGGCAATGGGAATCTTTTAGGGGACAGGGTTGGCACTGGGAAGCTGCTTTTGGGGACAAAGTTGGCAATAGGAATCTGTTATGAGACTGGATTGGCAATAGGAAGCAAATTTTTGGGACAACGCTGACAATGGGAAGCTGTTAGGGAACAAGGTTGGCACTGGGATGCTGTTTTTTTAGGACAATGTTGGCGCTGATAAGCTGTTAGGGGACAAAGTTGGCGCTTGGAAGCTGTTTTTTGGGACAAAGTTGACACTGATCAATTGTTGTGGGACAAGGTTGGCACTGGGAAGCTGTTTTTTGGGACAATGTTGGCACTGGGAAGCTGTTAGGGGACAAGGTTAGCACTGATAAGTTGTTAGCGGACAGGGTTGGCACTGGGAAGCTGTTTTTTTGCTACAGTTAGTACTAGGAAGCTATTAGGGGAAAAGGTTGGCAATGGAATGCTGTTTATTGGAACAAGGTTGGGATTTGGAAGCTGTTTTTTGAACAAAGTTGCCAATGGGAAGATGTTTTTTTAGGACACGGTTGACAATGGAACCCTGTTTTTAAAACAATGTTGCCAATGGAAAGAGATGTTATCGGTGGGGTGGCTGGAAGGCTGAGGCTTGGGGGGCAAGTCTAGTCAAGTACCCCAATTGCAAAGTTGACAATGGGAAGCTGTTTTTAGGACAAAGGTTGGCACTGGGAAGCTGTTAGGGGACAAGGTTGGCACTGATAAGCTGTTAGGGGACAATGTTGGCACTGGGAAGCTGTTTTTTTTTGTTACAATTAGAACTAGGAAGCTGTTAGAGTAAAAGGTTGGAAATGGATTCCCAGTAGTCTGACTGGGCTTATTTTCAGGTAGGGGCCTGGAGCTGCAGCTCCATCAGCCCTACATTAATCTGGTCCTGTTCAGTGCCCTTATTGTAGCGGTGGCTGGAGGGATCAGCATGCAATCGCCCCTGGAGGTTATATTTATAATTTACTGTATTTGTTAGTATTTTATTTTCAAGAATATATTTATACCAATAAATCTTTTATTTATACATTAAGAAATCTGTAATTTTTTGCAGTTTATTATATATATGGTTAGTAATGTATACATGTTTTAAAAGTTCCTGCTTATTGAGAAACCATAAAAAGAGATGTCTAACATGTATAGTATGACCTTTTTATGTAGCCAGTGATTGTGGTAATACTGAAAATGCACTGGCAAATACATTTTTGCCACTTCTAACTTTGATGCAATGCGCACTCATGAAGTGTCCCTGAATAGCAGTTAGGGAATGTGGTCACCCTATCAGCAGTGTTGCCCAAAAAGACTTATACTGTTGTATTAAACCACATATTTTATAATAATGTCTTACTTCTACGGCAGCACCGCCATTTTGGAAGAAGTCCACCCCAGGTTATGTCCGAGGAGATGCAAACAAAGATAGAAGATAAAGATCAAGAAGATGTGGAAGTGGGGGGCGTGGTCTGGCAGCCTAACCACATGGACGTCTCTTGCTAGAGCTCCGGCGAAATATCAGCCATACATAGTTTATTTGTGACCTTTTTCTTTTTTTTTATTTATTTGCTTTTGTTTATTTTATTCCTGACATCTTGGGTGTTCGATTCAATGGCCTCTAAACATCCGAAGAGATCCACGCACAAGCTGCAGCAATATTTCCCGAAACGGGCTAGGCTGCCTTTCTCTGGCCAAGATGGCGACGACCCGCCACTTCCAGCTTCTCAGCCGGAGTTGGAGGAAGATGAAGAAGCAGTAGATGCTCCGGTTACGACTCACCTCCTGCAAAATATGCTCGACAGTATGAGGGTGGCGATGACCTCGGAGATTAAGGACATGCTGTCCGACATTAAATCAGACCAGCCGGGGCGTGCCCGTCCGCCGAGGAAGATGGCCGCATGATCTGACTGCTCTGCCGCCGCTCGCAAAGATATTGTTGTCACCGTGCTCCATACCATCATGGGCCGTTCCAAAAAGGCTGCTACGGATTCCCCTGCTCCGGGTGACCGATCACGGTCGTCCTCGGCCTCGTTGCGGGAGTATTTCCGTACCCCCGCAGACCTGGCCTCGCAGGCCGCTGAGGACCACGAGGCCCCGTCTCCGGCTAGTTCCTCATCCGTGGAGGATTCTGCTTCGGCGAGCCGCTTACCTTCCGCGTCTCACCCCCCAGAAGTGTTGCAGCTCTTCTCGTCTGCTCCCTGGAAGTCTGACTTTTCCATGCTGATCACGGAGCTTAAACAGGTGGTCCGTGATGAGGTCTCTGCTCTTCGCTCGGATCTGTCCTCCCTGGAGCAACGTGTGCAGGCCTTAGAGGACTCCTCTTCCCACCATCAGAGTACTGTGACGCAGGCTCAGCAACTGGGCGACCGCCACGCGACTTACCTGCGGGATCTTCGTCGTCGGATCGAGGACATCGACAACAGGGGCCGTCGCCAAAATATCCGGGTACGAGGGGTGCCGGAATCCGATGACCCGTAGGATGTCTTAGCTATACTTACCGAGATGTTCAACGGTCTCCTGAACCGGTCCCCTGACTCGCCTGTCCCGATAGACAGGGCTCATCGGGCTCCCCGTCCTAGAGGTGGTCCAGGATCCCCTCCGAGAGATATTATATGTCACCTGTCGGATTTTCGCTTGAAAGAAGAGATCATGGCCAAAGCACGAGAACTCGGTACCTGGCCGCTACTGGGACACCAGATTTCCTTTTTTCAAGACTTGTCTGATCTCACTTTACAAGCTCGACGGGCTCTTCGCCCGCTAACCTCTGAACTTTGACGCCTGCAAATTCCGTACCGCTGGGGCCACCCTTTCGCCCTTGTGATCCGTTATGACAACAGATCCCTCACCATCAGACATCATCACGACGTTTTGCCAGTCCTCCAACTTCTGGATCTACCTGATCTGCGGATTCTAGACTGGGTCGACATGGACGCAATATCTGGCGTGCCCTCGAACCCGTCCCTCTCGTTCCGACCCTGTTCGTCGGAGCCCTCCTCGGGGGCTGCCCGCCCGCACCCCTGTTTCTCGTCGCCTGGGTGCCATTGAGGAATGACGGGTAGTAGGTATTTCAGTTTCGCCCTGACGGGTTCTCTTACCTGTACGAACTATCTGATTACACTGCTCCTCCTCTACGCCATGATGTGGCTTCCACTCTATACGCTGCCAGGCTTCGTTGGACTGCCGCTCATTGCCGTTACCGTGCCGGTTCATTTGTTTCTGTTCTCCGTCGCCTTACGGTTTTGTTCCTTTTATTGTCGATGACACTGCTGCTGCTCTCGTTTTCGGGGGGGGTGGTGGTATTCTTCTTTGTTGTGGGGTTTTTGGTTTTTTTTTTTCTCTCTTGCTTTGGCCTTGACGTGCCGCGGCGTTGCGGACCTTATGGGCCTCGGGGTTGTGGCCCTCACGTTCATGGATGTCAGCTGCTCCTGTTCTCCAGGGTCGTGCTCTCATATCGCGGCTGTGGCTGCCACACTCTCGCTCGTCTGTACCCAATGCCTTGCTCACCAATTATTGCCGTGGTCCGACTGCTTATGGGAACTGTGACCTGTGCACCGTTGCATCCTCTATGTGCTGCACTCATTATCCCCTTTTTTTTTTTTTTTTTTTTCTCTCTTTCTTTTGCCTTGACGTGCTGCAGGTCTTCTGGGCCTCGGGGTTGTGGCGTTGCCCCCCCCGTCCATGCATGTACGCTGCTCCTGTTCTTCAGTGTAATGCCCTCATATCACAGTTGTGGCTGCCACATTCTCGCTCGTATGTACCCAATGCCTTGCTCACCAATTATTGCCGTGGTCCGACTGCATATGGGACCTGTGAACTGTGCGTCATTGTATCTTTTATGTGATGTGATCATTATGTGATTGCCTGTGCTCTACATTCCGCCGGTGCGGTTCCTCCGTTTCCGCGGGGATCCGCTCTGGCGACGGTGTTTCCTGGCCTTTGCACCCTTACACCTCTACACATCTGTTCTTTTGATCTTCCTTTCTTTTCACTCTTTTTGCTCCTTCCCCCCCCGCCCCCCCCGGTACATATATATATGTCGCGGCTTCTGTCGCCTATTTGGCAGCGTCTCCTCCTCCCATACTACCCGTTACCTGCGCAGCGGGTGTTCCCTCTCCTCTTCTTGGTTTCCTCTGTGCCCTGTTCATCTGTCCTTGACTCTTTTTTCTGCAATACTTGCGTTGCGAGCAGCGGCTCGCGGCGGTTACTTTGTTGTTTTACGGTTCTTTTTTCTTTTCTCTAGTTACTGTTTGCGGCTCTGCCTTTGTGGTGGGTCTTCCCCCTACACAGTGACGCCATCCGTTGCCGGGTAGTGTCCCCAGCAGGCGTAGTTTGTGTCTGTTTTGTTTCCCGCCTTTCCCTTGCTTCCCTTCTGTCCTCTTCTTTCCCCTACCCCTCTCTCCTTGTTCCCCTACCTCTCCTTGTTTCCCCTACCTCCCCTCCCTTTCCCCCCCCCTCTCTCTCTTCTCTTGTTCTTCTCTCTTCCGTCTTCGTCTCTCCCTCTCTTTCTCATCTCCTTCTTTCTGTTTTCCCTTTTTTCTGTACTATGGCACCTCCGGCCTGTGCCAAGCTCGCCCTCTTATCTCTCAATGCCCGGGGGCTCAATAACCCTGAGAGGCGTTCCTCCCTTTTCCGGGACCTGAAAAAGAATAGAATTGATGTCGCCTTTGTGCAGGAGACTCACTTTTTTGGGCCTAAGGCTTTGTCACCGACTTTATCCCACCGTCTTCGTGAGTAACAATCCCCTAGCTAAATCTAAAGGAGTGGCGGTGCTCTTTTCCAGCCGTGTTCCCTTTACGATGACAGACACTCTGGTTGACCCTGAGGGGCGATTCCTGTTGGTGAAGGGGACGATCTTGCAGCAGGTGTACACTTTTGTGAACGTTTACCTCCCTAACCGGGGGCAGCATGTTGCTCTCCGTGCGGTCCTGCGCGAACTTGACCTTTTCCAGGAGGGTTTACTGGTCTTGGGGGGGGACTTTAATGTGGCTCTGCACCCTGCGTTTGACACCTCCGCGGGATCCACGCGCACTCCTCGCCATGTCTTGCGAAAGATTCTCTCTCTTCTCGCGTACCGCAAACTGATTGATTGCTGGAGGGCTCTTCATCCTGCTGTTAAGGACTACACTTTCTTTTCTACGGCGCATTGCTCTAGAATTGATTATTTTTTCGTTCCTTCTCTGTGGCTCCGCTATCGGGGTCACTACGTGGTCCGATCATGCCCCTCTCTCCCTCTCTCTTTCCTCTTCTCTGACCCGCCCTTCGGGACGTTCCTGGCATCTTAATGAGTCTGTTCTCACGGACGTATCGTTTTGTGAGGAGACTTCTCGCGTCCTTGAGGGCTACTTTGCTGACAACTTGGTGCCGGAGACCCCCTTACTGACCGTGTGGGAAGCACACAAATGTGTGGTTCGGGGTCACCTTATCAGCGCTTGTTCCCACCGTCGCCGCCATGCGGTGAAGAGGATTGAGGAGCTTTATGGGCAAATAGCAGTGGCTGAGCAAGCTCACAAATCCTCATTGTCGGGTGCTGACCTCCAACACCTCCTGGCCCTGCGGGGTGAGTTGGCCTCTCTTCTTAATTATAATATGCAACGTTCCTTTCTCAAAACCAGGGCCTTGTTTTACGAACATGGCAACAAGCCGGGTAAATATTTGGCTAGGGCTCTTCGTGCTAGTCGGAAATCTACCTATGTTTCCAAGATCCGCTCTTCTGATGGCGTAGCTAGGTCTCTCCCTGCGGACATTGCCAAGTGCTTTAGGGACTATTATGAGGGCTTGTACAACCTTCGTTTGGACGCTGGCGCTTCGCACTCTCCCACTGCTGTCTCCCCGGTCCGCTCCTATCTGGAGAAGACAATTGGTAGGAAATTGACGTCGGAGGAATCTTCGCCTCTGGATTCCCCGATTACCTTGTCGGAATTTACGCTGGCCCTCCGCTCCTCTCAATCTGGTAAATGCCCTGGCCCCGATGGGTTCTCTTTGCGGTATTATGCCGTGTTCCAGGAGCTTTTGGGTCCTCACTATCCCCACGGCTCGTGTTCGCGTTAACGGCACCTTTTCCGACCCTTTTTGTATTCGTAATGGGACCCGGCAGGGTTGTCCGCTTTCTCCTCTTCTCTTTGTGCTTGCCCTGGAGCCGCTCCTCCAGGCTATCAGGCTGAACCCTGACGTTCGCGGTCTTCGCATAGGGGGTGCTCACCATAAAGTATTAAGCTATGCTGACGACCTTTTGTTTGTGGTCACCTGTCCTTCAGTCTCCCTCCCTAACATTGTCCGGGAATTTTCGGTCTATGGTACGCTCGCCAATTTTAAAATTAATAACTCCAAGTCGGAGATTCTTAATGTCACTCTCCCCCAGGATGTCTCGTCCCCCCTGCGGTCCTCCTTTCCTTTTGCTTGGTGCGGCGCTAAACTTAAATACTTAGGGGTTTGGCTCTCCCCTGACTTCTCCCAACTCTATGCCTATAATTTTTTACCTCTTCTCGTTGCCGTTATCGCTGATCTTCGGTCTTGGAGGCGGTTGTCGGTCTCCTGGGTTGGTAAGATTAATATTGTTAAAATGAACATCATGCCCCGTTTACTGTACCTGTTCCAGACACTCCCTATCGCTGTTCCCCCTACCTTCTTTGCCACTCTTAAGACGACGCTTCTGCGTTTTGTGTGGCACTCGCGGACCCCCCGGATCCGCTTCTCTACTTTGATCCTCCCTAAGTCCCGGGGCGGATTAGCTTTACCTTGCCCCCGCTCTTACTATAGGGCCTGTCACTTGCTCCGAATAGCAATGGGTGGGGATTGAGTCCACCTTGTTGGGCCTTCCTGTCGCTGTGTTGCCATGGCTCTCGCCCCAGACGTCCCGGGGTGCTGCGTCGCACCATCCTTTCATCCGCGCTACATTGGACACCTGGCTTTCCATTGTGCGAAAGACTAGGTTATCCACCATTCCCTCTCCCCTGACGTCCATTCGCAGTAACCCTGATTTCCCTCCTGGGATGTGCGCCCCCCTCTTTCCTTCCTCCTCCCCTACGGTGAGGTCCGACATCCGCTCTTACCTGACTGCTGCGGGTGTCAAACCGCTGGCTCAGCTTGCTACGCGCTCTCCTCCTTCCCTTACTGATGTGCTCCATCACGCTCAGCTACGAAGTTTCTATCGGTCCTTGGTTCAAAAACATAATGTGTTGCGGGACTTAACTAAATTTGAGGACCTTTGTGTGGCGCCCTCCCTTCCACCCCATGGCATATCACGTCTTTATGGCCTACTTCTTGAGGCCTTCAGCTCTGGCTCTCCCCCCTTTATGGGGCGTTGGGAGTCTGACCTACAGATTGTCTTATCCTCCGAGCAGTGGGAGAAGGTCTGTATTCTTACTCATCGTTGCTCCAGGAGTAACACTGACCAAGAAATGTCTTATAAATTGCTGGCCCTGTGGTATCGACCTCCTTCGGTCCTCTCCGCTTATCGCCCGGATGTTCCCAACACTTGCTGGAGATGTGCTGCGGTCCCGGGCTCTCTTCTCCATCTGTGGTGGCTCTGCCCACGTATCGTCCCCTTTTGGAACTCCATCCACCTTCAGCTGCATCACTTTACGGATAGGGCTATTCCGTTCACTCCGGAATTTTTTCTCCTTTTTCACATGCAGTACTCCGCCTCTTGGTTCCGGAAGTCGGTCCTCCGCCATCTCCTCACTGCGGCTAAGGTGCTGATCCCCTTGCATTGGGGTAGCCCTGACCCACCTACTCTTAAGGAATGGATTCTCAGGGTAGAACGGACCCGGGTATTTGAGGAGCTCCACCTCTCTGCGACTGGGGCGACTATTGGTTGGACTTTGTGTCTGGTCCCTTGGCTCGTTCTCTACTTATCTGATCCCTTTGCTTCTTTTCTCTTGTCCTCTCCGCTGCTTTTCTGTCTCTTCTCCTTTTCTTTCTTCCCTACTAACACCCCCCTTTTTTTTTTTTTTTCTCCCTTGTTTTTCCTTCGTCCTCCCTGTTGCCCCTTCCATTTGTTTTTCCCCACCGCCCTTCCCCCCCCTTGCCCCACCTCCCCCCCCTCCTTACTGCCCCCTACCCTACCCAAGGTACTCTCTACCCTGCAATTTAGGCGTATTACCTCGTACTGCACTTATGCACTACAGTGCACTGTAAGGGGTCGTCCCCTTGAGCGGCCCAGGCTAGCTATGGCCGTGTGCTAGCCCTGCCCGGCCTCGGCTGGGTCTGGGGTTTGTCTCGCCTTTTCTCGGTGACCTCCCTGATTGATCTTTCCAGTCCTTTTTTCTCCTCTCACACGCCTACTCAACCACCAAGGCGCACTGTCACTTTTGCTTCCGGTGTAGTAAGCTCCGCCGCAGACTCTCTGTGAGCGCCACCTCTTCTGTTGGTGTGCGCCTTCTCGCATTGTTGGTTCTCCATGACCGCCTGTGTTTTTTGTCTCCACTAGTTTGTGCGGGGTTCCGGGGCTTGTTGTTGCCTCCAGGGTCCTCTCAGGCTCGCTATTGTGTTGAATGCTGTATTGTCCTGTAATGTACTTTAATGCAATGTACCTTATCCCCCTCCCTCCTTCCTTTTCCTTTTTGTATCCCTCCCCAAAACTTTTGAAAAATCAATAAAGTTTGATTTACCCTAAATCAGACCTGCAGCAATTAGGTTCCCGCACAGATCACTTGGATCTCGCTTTCAATGATCTGGTGGACCGCCATAATAATATGGAGGATCAGGTCCAAGCGATGCAAGGCAAGATTACTGACCTGGAAGACCGCTCCCGCCGGAATAACCTTCGTATTCGGGGGATTTCGGAGGAGGTGACTATGGCCGCCTTACCAGAGTATGTCTCTACTTTCTTCTGCTCTTTGCTTCCCGATGTTCCCCCCTCGGATTTTGTCCTCGATCATATACATCGCATTCCCAAACCGAAGTCTCTACCATCGCACATTCCTCGGGATGTTATCATTCGTCTCCATTACTTTACTTCCAAGGACGCTCTCCTGAGATGTGCCCGTGCCTTCCCTACCTTACCTGAACCCTATGCCGACCTTCATCTCTACGCTGACCTCTCTGCCGCTACCCTCTCTAAGAGACGTTCCTTCGCACTGATTACCTCTGCACTGCGAGCCAACAACATACCTTACCGGTGGGGGTTCCCAGTCAAGCTCCCTGTGTCCAGAAATGGGGTCCATTCCACCATCCAGTCCCCCGCTGACGGTCTCCAGCTTCTGTGGTTGATCGATCGTCTGTTGCTGCTATGCCTCAGGAACCTGCTCCGGCTCGTGGTCTCTCGACAGAATGGGAATTAGTCACTCCTGGGAAGCGTAAAGACCGACGCCGTTTCACCCGTGGCTCCTCCACTTCTCAGCCTACCCTGCCTTCTCAGACCACCTGATTTTTCCATCTACTGGCTGGTTTTGACTGTATGTTATACTAGGACATGCCGGGCTTCTCTGTTAGGTGACGTCTGGTCTGTCTGGGCCCCTCTGTTTTGTTCTTTCTAGGGGGGTCTCGGGCCTGTTTACCTCTTCGAGAGGTTATATTGCACTTACACGTTTACATGTTTGGTTTTTGTTGTATTTCTCATTTATTTGGTTGCCAGTTTTTACACAAGATGGGCGCTATAATCTGTACTTGACAGTATACTTCATTTAGCCATGCCCACACACGTTCATATACATGATTCCTTGGTTCCTGGTCTCTGCATACATATATATTTTTTGTTTTGTGCACGTGTGGCTAGTCAGATTGCCCTTGATTTCTTTACCCTTACATGCCATCCTTCAAATGGGGACTGCCTGCCTCTCAGGTGGGTTTCGGCCGCCCGTTGATAGTTACTTTGGGCCACTGGTGTTCAGTCTTTCAGGCCTGTTATGTGGAAGTGTGCCCATGTACATATACTCCACCGACTCACGCAACACACATTTGATCGCCTATTTACACACCAATTTTTTTTTTATTTCTCTTCTCTTCCACACATGTTGGGACTCCTTGTTCAGTCTCGCATATTCGCCCATGTTAGGCCCCCTCAGCACACGTACACATGCACATTTCCTGGCCGCCTGTCGCCTTAGTTTATACATGCACACATATACACCCCTTCTACTTTTGGTGTGCCTCCCTATTCCCCGATGCTGACCTGCTTGCGCTGGGCCCCCCATTGATAGTTCCGTGCACTACCTGTCTTTCTGGTGGGCTTCGGTATTTGGTGCTACTTACTTCCAGGTCCCTGCTGCCTGGCCTGGCGTGCACGCATCATTGTAATTTGGTGCCCATTTCTATGGGTGCACATGACGCACACACCATACTCTCACTTACATATATACACTCTCCCTTCTCTCATAGCGCACCCCCCCTTTTATATATATATTGTGACAGAAAGCAGGGGATGATAATGGAGGGAGTGTATATATCCCCTTATATTTTGCAGGGTGGTTACCCACAATAGGTTTTCTAGCCCCAGGGAGATGTACTGTTAATATTGGACTTATTAACGTCTGTTGTTATTTGTGTGTTTTGGGTCCCTGGGGTGGAGCATTTGGAGAGTAGGGCGGGCCAGTGCTCCACTCCACAGTTTATGAGCAGCCGAAGACCAGCAGGTGGGAATCCAGTCCGGAGATTATCGGATACTCTCCTAGTACTCACCTGGTTCCACTAATTAATGGGAGAGGCAGTTAAGTAGCCTCCTGGTCTCAGTGCAAAAGAGAGATCATTTGGCTCCCTGAGAGAGAGCTGCCAAAAACACTGACTGCTGCAATTATTGCATATATTGTGTTATTTTGTTTTGTTGGAACGGATAAGCCGTCCAACTGCAGTTAGGTTGGAGTAACTTGTATTAGTTAGTGCTCACAAGAGCGAGGCTTTTTGTTTTGATTTATTTATTTTCTGTTATGCCTGTGACGAAAAATAAAAACAGGCCCAGCCTTTTATTTTACCCTCCTCGTGTCTGAGCCGTCTCTGCAGCCTTGAAGACTGTGTGTAAGTAAAGATTCCCAGACAGAGTACCAAAGTGAAGGGGTATTCTGTCACATATGGTGGAGAATGCAGGCAACACACGAACAAGTCGGTAAGGTGTAAAAGAGACTAAAGAAAATGGAGGATGTCATTAAAGCACTTATCCAGTGCACCACAGTGCAGCAAGAAACTAACAAAAGGGCAGCTGAGACTAATACTATACAGCAAGAAAACACAGAAGCTATGATCAGGCAAGCCGCATTAGCTCAAGCTGAAGCTCATCAAATGCTCAGAGAGGAGCAGCAAAATGCCACTCGTGCCATGCAGCAAGAGATCCAGATCCTATCTGAAAGGCTTACCAGGGACACCGCAGAAGGACTGCAAGGTCCCAAGGTAATCAGAGCAAGTAACTATCTGCAAAAGATGGTGCCTACAGATGATGTTGAGGCCTACCTTATGGCATTTGAGCGAACAGCGGAAAGAGAAGGCTGGCCTGTGGCTGAATGGGCAAGCTTAATAGCACCGTTTCTAAGTGGAGAACCCCAAAAAGCATACTACGATCTGGAACCAGACCAAGCAAGGGATTATAACAAGCTAAAATTGGAGATCCTGGCACGTTTGGGAGTCACAGCCGCTATCCGCGCACAGAGATTTCACGCCTGGATGTACAGCCCAGGAAAAGCCGTTCGGTCACAGATGTTTGACTTGATACATCTCGCCAGGAAGTGGTTACAGCCGGAGGTCAACTCATCAAGCTACATAGTGGAGCAACTAGTGATGGACCGATTTTTGAGAGGTTTACCAGTTACTCTCCGCCGGTGGGTCAGTCAGAGCGAACCCCAGACAGCTGACCAGTTGGTTGCTTTAGTAGAGCGGTACATTGCAGCCGAAGAAGTAATCCAACATCCTGCAACGGAGCGACCTCGAAACCTAAAAAGCCCCAGCAAATATGGTAAGACTGCTCCTGGGAAAAGGGGAACTTTTGAAGAGCAAGTAGGCTCTTATAATTCCAGGGACATAACGCCAAGAGAGAGAGGTTTTTTCATGCAGGAAGAACCTACAAGGGACACTAGAATGATAAAATGTTTTAAATGTCGGGCATTTGGACATATAGCAAAAGACTGCCCTGATAATATTGAACCAATGGAGTGTAACTTGGGTAATAATAGGGAGAAAGTTTAGACTGGTAACTGACCATGCACCACTTACATGGATGTGCCAGAACAAAGAGAAAAACAGTAGAGTAACGCGCTGGTTTCTGAGTTTGCAACCTTATCACTTTTCAGTAGAACACAGGGCTGGATGCAAACAGGGAAATGCTGATGGGCTCTCAAGAATGCACTCGCTGATGTCTATGGTCGCTCACCCCATCAGGTCTGAGCTGGGGGGGAGGATGTGTGACAGAAAGCAGGGGATGATAATGGAGGGAGTGTATATATCCCCTTATATTTTGCAGGGTGGTTACCCACAATAGGTTTTCTAGCCCCAGGGAGATGTACTGTTAATATTGGACTTATTAACGTCTGTTGTTATTTGTGTGTTTTGGGTCCCTGGGGTGGAGCATTTGGAGAGTAGGGCGGGCCAGTGCTCCACTCCACAGTTTATGAGCAGCCGAAGACCAGCAGGTGGGAATCCAGTCCGGAGATTATCGGATACTCTCCTAGTACTCACCTGGTTCCACTAATTAATGGGAGAGGCAGTTAAGTAGCCTCCTGGTCTCAGTGCAAAAGAGAGATCATTTGGCTCCCTGAGAGAGAGCTGCCAAAAACACTGACTGCTGCAATTATTGCATATATTGTGTTATTTTGTTTTGTTGGAACGGATAAGCCGTCCAACTGCAGTTAGGTTGGAGTAACTTGTATTAGTTAGTGCTCACAAGAGCGAGGCTTTTTGTTTTGATTTATTTATTTTCTGTTATGCCTGTGACGAAAAATAAAAACAGGCCCAGCCTTTTATTTTACCCTCCTCGTGTCTGAGCCGTCTCTGCAGCCTTGAAGACTGTGTGTAAGTAAAGATTCCCGGACAGAGTACCAAAGTGAAGGGGTATTCTGTCACATAATATATATATTATTTTTTTTTCCTTCTCATATGGTTCCCATTGGCTGATGTTTCCTCGCCCTCTGTACTTCCTTATTTTCCTACGAGCCCCTCTGGTTTTCGGTAGGAATAAATTGTGGCTTAGTTTCGGTTGTCACGATTCTGGCCTAAAACTCGATTGTATAGTTTTTTCTCTTTGTATCTTTTTGTCTCTAGTCCTGTGAGTTCCCCCTCCTGTGTGTGTTGCCGTGTTTTGTTTTCCTTTGTCTTCCTTGCCCTCCCTCCTCCTGTTGATTATGTCTACTATTACGCTGCTTTCGATCAACGCCAAGGGCCTTAATACTATCCATTCTTCAGGAAGCAAGGTCACGCAACGCCTCTGTAGTTATGGTTCAAGAAACTCATCTCCTCAAAACGAAGAGTCCTCGTTTGACCTCTAAATACTACCCTTTGGACTTCGTTCTGCACGTTCCTCAATGTATATGCTCCTAATAATCGTCAGCTCCCCTTTCTGGATCATGTCTTCACCAAGCTCCGTTGAGTCGCCGCCGGTCGGATTTTTGTTGGTGGGGATTTTAATTTACTACCGTTCCCGTCTCTTGACTCCTCAGCTAAGATGTCGTCCAAGTATTTGAAGTCTCTGGCCATTCAAGGCTCTCGTTTTCAAGACTTATTGCACCAGCATTCGTTGTTTGACTCCTGGAGGATCACTCATCCACTCGACAGAGATTACTCGTTCTACTCGGCGGCACACGCCAGTTATTTCAGAATTGACCTGATTCTTGTCGAAAAACTTACCTTGCAAACGATCAAACAGCCGAACATAGGATCTATAACGTGGTCCGACCATGCTCCAATATGGGCTTCATTTGATCTGTTTCCCCAACGTGCCCCTTCCTCTAGGTGGAGGCTGAATGAGAGCTTACTGCAGCACACCAATATTTCTACTGAGGTCTCCGACTCCCTTTCGGATTATTTTCAATGATACCCCCGACGTTGCTCCTACCACTCTGTGGCTAGCCCACAAGGCTGTCGTTGTTTTATTAAATTGGCATCTCGACGCAAACGGGACTATACGCAATCCATTTCCGATCTGACTCAACGTCTCGCCGCTCTGGAACTAGCTAATAAGGTTTCGTGGTCTGAGGATACTTACCGCCAACTTACTGCTGTTAAGTCAGATCTACTTCAGCTTCAACTACAGCCTACTGAATATATGCTCCGCAGACTTCAGCAAACTTACTACGCTAAAGGCAATAAAGCAGACTCCTTGCTTGCTAGAAAGCTGACCCAGCGCTCGGCCCAGATCTCGGCGCAGTACATTCAGGCTTCTGATGGTCGGCGGCTCTACAACCCTAAAGATATAGGGGACAGTTTTGCGGACTATTATGACTCTCTATATATATATTGCACACCCACCCGAATACTTCCCAGCCGTCGCAGGCCTCCATTTCCGCCTTTTTACGTTCGCTTCCTATCCCTGCTCTGCCAAGTTCACAATGGGACTCCCTTGTTGCTCCTCCGTCGATTGAAGAAATAGAGGCGGTCCTTCAGGGGCTCAAGCCTCACAAAGCGCCTGGGCCAGACGGCCTCCCCAGTTCGTATTATCAGACATTTCATGACATTCTGGCTCCACGTATCTGCTCCCTGTTTGGTCACCTTCTGTCTGCATCGTCCTTACCAAGTGAAATGACGGAGGTGCAGATTGTTACCATTCACAAGCCTGGTAAATCTCCCACCAGCTGTGCTAACTACAGGCCGATCTCGCTGCTGAACACGGATACAAAGCTCTTTTCCCGGTTCTCAGCCCTACATTTGAACGGCCTTCTTCCATCGCTGATTTCGAATGACCAGGTGGGCTTCGTTTTGGGCCGCCAGCCATCGGACAATACCCGTAAGATCGTCAATGTTGTCCATCTGGCTAATGCTACTAAATCGCCGTGCCTTCTCCTATCCCTGGATGCGGAGAAGGCATTTGACCACCTCCACTCGGGATACCTGAGGGCTACCCTGGAGGCCTTTAATCTTCCGGTGGCGTTCATCAATGGCGTTCTCTACAGCAGCCCTTCTGCCAAGGTGTGTTCTTCTGGATTCCTCTCTAAACCTTTCCGTCAGGGGTGCCCTCTCTCTCCGCTCCTCTTTGCCCTGGCCATGGAACCTTTGGCGATTGCGATACGCAGGGATCCTGAGATCAAGGGCTTCTCTGCTCTCGCTACGGAGTTTAAAATCAGTTTTTACGCGGATGACGTGCTCCTGACTGTCACGGAACCTTTAACATCACTGCCACGGTTGCATGCTTTGCTGGATTCCTTCAGTGGAGTTTCTTACTATAAAATCAATTGGAGCAAATCCCAGGCCCTTAATATTGGATATCCCTCCTCGTTGGTAGCTGAGCTTTCGTCCTCTTTTCCATACGATTGGCGCTCGGACTTCCTCCCGTACCTGGGGATCCGTATTACCAAGAGCACTTCTACTCTGTTTAAACACAATTTTCTTCCTCTATGGAATCGGATACAAGAAGATCTTAACCGGTGGTCGAAGTTGGAAGTTTCCTGGTTGGGGCGTATCACCGCGTTTAAAATGGACGTGCTACCTAAGCTTCTGTACTTTTTCCGTACGCTCCCTGTTGTCCTCCCAGCTGCCTTCCTACGGTCCATTCGGTACCGCCTCATCGCATTTATTTGCCTCAAACGCCCGAGGTTATCCACAAAGCTTCTGCAGCGGCCCAAGTTCTCGGGAGGATTAGGAGTTCCGAATGTTCCGCTCTACTATTTGGCTGCCCATCTTGCTCAGGCTATGCTTTCGGGTGCCTCGCAAGTGGCTTGGGTTGATCAGGAGGCCCTCTATACTCGACCCTACAGGATTGGAGATCTTCTATGGCTCCCTAAGTCACTTCGGCCACCGATGACTGACGCCTTACCTGCTACAAAATGGTCCTTTGCTCTCTGGGATAAATATAGACTTTCTCTCCATTTTCCACCGTTAATTTCACGGTATGTTCCTCTCTCTGCCGTGAAGGCTATCCTGCCGCACACGTCCCTGGATGCCTGGATTCGAAATGGAATCCGGTCGATTTCACAGCTTTTTACCTCATCGCATGTTCGTTCATTCCAAGACTTATGTGCTGAGTTTGGTCTAATGCGGCAAGATTTCTTCAAATACCTCCAGCTCCGTTCGGTTCTGCAGAAATCTGTTTCACATGCACCGGCCACGCCTGTCGTCAGGATGTGCCTTCGGGCCCCGCTGGTTTCCAAAGCTATCTCTCTATGCTACCTGGCTCTGCTGAATCCCAGTATGGATGACAAACTCTCTTATATGGTTGCGTGGGAACGTGAATTGGGCCGCACCTTTGAGGTTTCAGACTGGTTTCAGGCTTTATCCATGATCCGAGGTGTTTCCAAAAATGTAACTCATTTTGATACAAATATGAAAATCCTGATTTGCTGGTATTATGTCCCCACCATGCTGGCGTCCATATTTCCGCCGGTTTCCCCACTGTGCTGGCGTCAATGCGGTGCCCGGGGCTCGATGACACATATCTGGTGGGACTGTCCTGCCCTGCGTAGCCACTGGAATGACGTTTTTGATCTCGGTACCCACCTTCTCTCCATCCAGATACCTCGGACAATTGAGCTGGCGCTCCTTGACATGTTCCCGGACGACCTCTCTGGCCCTCATCGGAAAATGCTGGCGCATGTTCTTATTGCTGCGAAAATTAGTATTGCCAAGAAGTGGAAGTCTGTATCTCCCCCTCTATCCACGATGTCCTGCCAATATGAGAGGGCGGCTCATTTTGCCGCTAACACACCGCATATTTTTGAGGAGTCTTGGGACGGCTGGCTCACGTTCTATCGCAATCAATTTGGTCATACTCCTTCGGGCTTCATATTAGGATCACTACGTACACCTTGGTTCCTTAAGGCTACTGCGGCTTCATAGTTTAGACGTATAGGCAGTTGGTTGAGGCCTCGTTTTCAGTATTCTCTCCTCGTCTCCCTTCCTCGTCTCTCCCTTGTTGTGTTCTTCCCCTCTGTGTATCATTGTTCTTTTTCTGTTTTGTGTGGTGTTTTTCATATCTTTGTGCCTAAATTTTGGTGTGTTTATTATTTTTCTTCTCACATGTCATTTTGCGAGTCTGTACTGAGAGTGTTCGGGAACCCCGGTTCCGTTTATTTTGGTTCTCATTACCATTGTTACATTTATGATCTCTGTACCCCTTGCCTATGTTGTCTCTGCATGGTTTACTGTAAACCCAATAAACTTTAAGTGTTAAAAAAAAAAAGAAGATGTGGAAGTGGAACAGTTCGGCAGTGAGGGTAAGGAAACGTTTAAAGAGCTTGAGAGAGTGAACAAGAATGTGAGTGTGAGAGAATGAGTGAGGGTGAATTTGGGTAAAACACATTTTATTACTGAATTAAAAATGCCCCCTGAATTTCTTCCGAATTGTTTTTGGCCCATTTGTACATGCCCATATATACACTTTGGTTAGAGAGCTTACTCTTTTTTTAAACTAAATATAGCTTAACTTAATCCTGCTGTCATGTGGCAAAATGATAGGCTGAAAGGCCCTTGTTGTCATAGCAAGAATGAAATAGATTGCTTGTTAAAATGTTGTTTCACATTTGTATATTTATCTAGTAAGGAAAAAACAACAACATGAAAGATTCACTATGTTTCTTACCATGCTATATCACATACTTAATATTTTTCCTAGAAAGAACAGCACCTTAATCTGCTGGTGCTATGTTTATGTGAACAGTTCAGTCAAAACATGAGTTTCATCAAAAATTTGTTGGCTCAAGGCATACATTCAGTTCATTTGTTTTCATCCCATACTAGTATGAAACATTAATAATTCATAAACAATGCATTCAGTAATTGTTATCTATTTGTAAGCTTTCATTTGTTTGTGTTCTTAAATAGACATGAAATGGAAAAATCATGGATTAAAAACAGTTGTTTAATATACATTCACCAGGAATTAATTTACTTGAATGTCAGTGAACGGTACACATATGATTATATGACTTTATCATTTGTTAAATACAGCAGTATATATTGTCTTCCAAAACATTTTAGGTATAACATATTAAAATAATAATAAAATAAATAACTACCAGAATTTACTGTGGACTCTACAATAATCATACTCAACTTGGTAGATGTAACAAAGACTCTTTTGATATCAGTGATTGGAAGGAACGTTATATTGTATACACAGAGATATTTTTAAGTTTTAGGCAATTTCAGTAACATAAAAAGGAAAGATCAAAAAGTGGTAGCATTGTCATATTGTTAAAGAAAATTTATAATATTAAAGTAACTATGAATCAGTAGAATAATACGGTAATTTACAGACTAGAGCGCTTAGATCTCACAGAACATTGTTAGAGAAAAACAAATAAAGTTTTTTGAAGAGAAGGTCTAAAAGCAGGTATAATATACATCAGCTTTAATGTTACATCCAGTGGTCTACAGTGTGAATTTATAGCAGAACTAAGTTTAATATTTACAATTCATTTGTAAATCTAAATCTTTTTCTTTGAGTCCTAAACAAAATATTTGATTTGTATGTCTCCGTATAGAGTAGCAGCTTACCCTAAAATAAATCCACATTGGTATTCACCATTTTTTCCTTACAGATTACTTTTCCACAGTGCTATCTGCTTCTGATTCCTATACTAAAATCACATTGTCAGAGCATAAAACAGACATATCTCATTAAAGTTAAAAATAAAATACTAACATTTCCTTCCAAGATAAACGCCCAATTAGGAAACTAAAGACTTAGCACAGATTATGTAGCCTTTTCCACCAACACAGAAACGTGAAAATGACATGTTTCCACAGACTGTACAACAAAAAGATTCATTATAACGAGATGGCAAATTAGGCAAGATTTCCAATGTCTTGGATCTGCATATACTTTAAATATTACTCTCTAGAAACTGAATAGATTTTTTACCAGTGCAAAAAAGTTTTACACATACTATATGTCCAAAGTCCATTTGTTGGCCTATGTGTACTATAAATGTTAATTCATGTGGTTTTCAGGTTGTTGTACCTAACTCACTACATTATTAAAGGTCAACTATGAGTAAAACATATTTAAATTGAAATACAATGGTAAGTAACATGGTGGATTTTTTTTCATACCAATGACAATAAAGTAACTTTTATGTAACTATTGCGGTTAGAAATGTTCATTTAGAAATAAATGTACCTCTGCTGCACTCTCATACAGGAGATTCGCCAGTGCCATGATAACAATCATAATATTTAAAATCCATAATATATAATATATAAATATAATAGTTAGAAACATAACCCCATGGGTCAGACTCTCATTCCATGGCCCAGAGCCCTTATGGGCAGAGTGTCTGCAATTGGAATGTATTTGCCTGGTTGGTGCGTTATAGTGAAGTTAGAGGACTGGATGCTATTGGTTCGCTCATGACGTACTCTAAGGGTTTATGGTCACTTTCTATTAGGATATGACGCGTAGTTAATTTCACTTACGGTGAGTTATTTTGATGCATACGCGATAGGTCTTCCCTCTTGTAATAATATATGCTAATACTAGTCCTGGCTCAAATGTGAGCAGCTCTTTTTTTTTTTTGCTAAAAGCTTTGTCTTGCTGCGTGTCCCAAACAAATTAATTTGATTCCTTTATAAATTGTTGCAAAGGTGAGGTGACATCAGAAAGATTAGGTGCACATTTTGAAAGGTATTGGATCATGCCCAGTATTGTCACGCTGTTTTAATACTGACAGTGTGGTAGATATTTAGCCAAATATGCCATTATGATTCATTTAGAAAATGCCAAATAATATGTAAATAATTTGCCCAACTTTTAGACATTAGCCATAAATCAAATAGATTATAAAATATATGATTACTCGCTTGTCTCTCTTAAACAATGGAGGTAAATGAAAGGTTATTATTTTGGGAGAGTGCTAGGATAAATGCATGGAAATTAGAACAAAGGTTATGTGTTAATAACCCATTCATTAAATGGTTACACAAAGGGGAAATTGATATTTAAAAAATTGTGAAACAATCTCTTCACTCTTGAATTGTCATGTTAAACAAACATAAACTCCCTGTTCAGAGCCCTTAGTCCAATGCCATTAAACATATTAGTGAATATGTTTAAATACCCGGTATTTGGATCATATTTTGTCATAAGATTTATTCATGCAAGGCTCAAGGCAGGAAGAATTTGTGAGACTCTTTTGCCTTTAGAAAGAGCAAGCAGGACTTTACCTCATGCTTATGGTCTAAACATGCCTCTTCTATTTGCTGCTTTACTCTGACATGAAGAGACTACATGCATGAAGGAGAGTGGAACACATTGGCACTGGCAGGGCCCTCTTAAGTAGGGTCTGCTTACTCCTAGTTAAGGGTATACTATAGTATGGTAGGTTGAAAAAAGACTTCAGTCCATCAAGTTCAACCTTTCGCACATACCTATCTCTAAAGTTCTAAAGTTGATCAAAAAGAAGGCAAAAAAACCCTCTACTTGAGGCAATTACCAATTGTGCCACAATTCTTCTTAATCCCATAGGGGCAATCAGATTACTCCCTGGATCAACTGGCTAATACTACTGTCCTTTCAACAGTTGTAGCCGTTTATGTTATTCTTAACCAGAAAAGCATCCAGACCTTCTCCACAGAGTCGTTCCTACAGACCTTTATCTCCTGGAACCTCCCCAGGCCAAGTTTCGGCATACAAGCGATTCTATTGGTTGCCGGCACTAAGCTCCTCTGACATCAACCAATGAAGGACAGCTGCCTTTCATGGATTTATGCCAGAGGAGGTCCCAGCTGCGACCAATAGTACAGACCTTTAACTCCTGGAGCTGGGAGACCAATGGTCTCCCCAAGCCAAGTTGCTCTGAGGTGTAACTTGCCCTGACCTATGCCAGGGAGACTAAAATCCCCGTTCCTACCAAGCCATGTTGCTCAGAGAAGTGGTCTTAGTCTGAGACAACCGCTCTGAGCAACTTAGCCTCAGAGGTACGAGGATTTAAATCCCCTGGCAAAGCACAGGGCAAGTTACACCTCAGAAAAACTTACCATGGGGAGACTAATGGCTTTGGTGTTAAGAGCTAAAGGTCCATAGGAGCGGACCCCACACAGGGGTCTCGTCTGGCATCAACCAATAAACGGAGCCAAAGCTGCTGCTTATTTTTACTGTGTTAACCCCGTATTAACCCCTGCTAAAAACAATGAAGAAACAAAACAGAGCACAATTAATGTACACAAATATTTGCCTGAAAAGAACATGGGAACAGGCAAATATTGGTGGAATACGAAGGGTTTTTTCACACAAAGACAAAGAACCGGATCCCAAGTCTACTGATAATATGTTTCTTTGACAAGTTATGTTTCTGTTTAACTCCTTGATGTCAATTAACATGCCAGACACGTCACAGTAAAACATCCCTTTGGGGACAGTTGACGTGCCTGGCATGTCATGTCTTAAAACGGGTGTAGAAAGTGATCTACAATTTCTTTCTTCTCCCAAATTTGAAGCAGGGGCCCCATTGGAATGCTCCATATATATATATATATATATATATATATATATATATATATATATATATATATATATATATATACACACAGTATATACTCTGCAATATTTGGGGTGCTATACAAACACCCCCTGTTATGAATCAAGGGACTCTGTCACCATATATAAGAAAAGAAAAGAAATAATGTAAGGCGCGCATTTCAGTTTTTCAACTTGGAATTCTGAAATCTTGTTATCCTGTGCTTATGTCCTATTTTGAAAATTAGGCACAGCACAGAATCAGCAATAAATGCATAATGTGCATAATTGTGCAGATTCATTAAATATGAAAAACTGGAATCATGTTTTAATAAACATATTTTCAAAATTAAAAAAAAATCTGTTTATTTTTATGAGCTCCTAAGGTCCTAAAAATAGCACTACCTTTTCACAAAAATCCTTGCATGTCTCGCTGTAATCCATTCCTGCCATTAACTTCTGATTCTTGAATTTCAGTCCTGCTCTTAGCTTTAACTTCTGTTTCCTTAATAAGGTGTCCCCTACCCATTTGTTATGTTTGTCTTAATCTGCAGTCTATAGGTATGTTTTTATATCTGTTCTGTTTAGATTTAATGTTAAGTTTCAGCTTATTAGTAAAGCAGTAGGCAGAGTTTAGTGCTAAGACCCACCGAATATTGGAGTACTTTGGTGTAGTACTGGGCTAAGCATACTATGGCCATATGATGTGCCTAAATCTTCAATTGTTATCATGTAGTCCTAGGCTAGATCTGTATTTGCATATGAGTATTTTATGTAACTTTGCTCTCTTTTCCCTTAATCATCTGAGGATCTTGGTTCCTCTCTCCTCTCCCCATATCCCAGTTAAGATATCCTATCCTTGCTTAAAGGAGAAGTGTTTGAGGGTCTCGGCTCCTTTCCTTGTGTTCCTTCCCTTGTTCCCTGTCCCTTTTGTGTCCTGTACCATGTATGCCTTGTCTGGTTATGTTTAGAATCTGTGTTCTGTGTATTTTTATTTATGTTCGGCCTTGCTGGTTATGCTTTATTCAGTTTCCCATGTATTTCTCGCTTGCTTGCACGGTCTCCCTGTTTCTTGCAGAGTCCCCCTTGTTCGCTCAATCCCCCTTTGTCACGTTCTGCCCTGGCTGCGGAGCTGCATATCTGTCTTGTTTCAGTTTCCCTGTTTTGCTTCGATCCATTTCTGGATTTCCTTTTGCTCTGTTCTGATCTTCCATTCCTTGCTTCTGCTTCAGCTCTTTGCTTCAGCTCTGTTTCCTTTATAAGGTGTGCCCCACCTGTGTGTTCTGTTTGTATCAGTCTTCAGTCTAAAGGCATGTCTCAGTTCTATGTGTTTGGTTTACTTGTTTGGTTTGTTTCGTACCTCTGTCAGCAGGGATTAGCGTTAGGACCCACCGTCATTGGAGTACTTTGGCGTAGTGGTGGGCTAAGCATACTATGGCCATATGATGTGACGGAATCTCCAATTGTTATCAATCAGTTTTAGGCTAGTTTCTGTATTCATGTTTGTCTCTTATGTACCTTTGCCCTTCTTCCTTGTATCATCTGAGGATTCTGGTTCCTCTCTCCTCTCCCTTTGTCCTAGTTAATATGTCCTATCCTTGCTTAAAGGAGAAGCGTCCGAGGATTCCGGCTCATCACTCCTTCCCCGGTGTTCCTTGCCTTGTTCCCTGTCCTTTGTTGTGCCCTGTATCATGTATATCTTGTCTAGTAATGTTTATTCCTTGTCTGGTTCACTGTAGTGCCCTGTTACATGTATGTCTTGTCTGGTTATGTTTCGTGCCTGGTCTCCCTGTCCCTTGCTTGTTATGTTTCTGCTATATCCTTTGCTTAGCTTCCATACTCCCAGCCTGCTGCATCCTGCATATGAGTCTTGTGTGATGTCTCATGCCTGTTCCAGGGTGCCTGCAGGATTTGACTTTGTTCTGGACTACATCCGCTGCTATATCAGGGCACTGGTGTTTGGTTGCACATCCCTAGATACTCAACACCTGGGTGAGTGTGGTCGCTCTGCAACCAGGCCCTGTTCAACTCCACTACTGCACCGTAACTCCTGCACACAATCTTCGGGCGCGCTGGGTCCTTTTAGTCATCTGTTTGGACCCAGTCCGTGACACATGGCCGCAGGCAAACGGCCAGGAGTTCGCGGAGTGGAGTCTGCAGCATTCCAGCCCGGCCAGAGGGCTACCTATCGTGCACCCCACCAAAAGGGGTTTCCTGTCGTGTGCACCCCACCAAAAGGGGTTTCCTGTCGTGTACACCCCACCAAAAGGGGTTTCCTGTCGTGTGCACCCCATCAAAAGGGGTTTCCTGTTGTGTGCGCCCTTTCCATAGGGCTTCCTACCGAGCGTGCCATTTCCAGAGGGTTTCCTGATGTGTGCGCCCTTTCCATAGGGCTTCCTACCGAGCGTGCCCTTTCCAGAGGGTTTCCTGCCGTGTGTGCCCCATCCCGAGGGCTTCCTGCCGTGTGTGCCCCAACCCGAGGGCTTCCTGCCATGTGTTTCCTTGTTGCTATATTGTTGTACCATCATATGCAATACAACTCTTAATCCGCATCTTCAGTCTTTGATTTATTTCCTGCGCCTGTCTGTACCAACCCCAAGCCATCATGCATCATGGGGTACAGACAGAGCCCCTCGTATCCCCTGCACCTGGGCTCCTTATCTACCTGTGTCCCCGGTTCGTGACACCCTTGCTCGCTGAGTCCCCTTGCTTGTTATGTTTCCCTGCTATTACTCTGCTTAGCATCCCTAATCCCAGCCTGCGGCATCCTGCACATTTCTCTGTAGAGCTGTATCTCATGCCTGCTCCAGGGTGCCTGCAGGATGTCACCGAGTTTTGTTTTGAACTGGACAACATCTTCTGCTATGTCAGGGCTCTGGTATGTGGCCACACAACCCTAGGTGCTTAACACCCAGGAGAGTGCAGTTGCCCTGCACCAGACCCTGTCTGACTCTGTGCAATAACTCCTGAATACCATCGTTGGGCGCTCTGCGTTATTACAGTCCTGTGTATGGACTTGGTCCCTGACATTCTGGGAGCTGTAAATTCATACCTAAAGTACAATGTGTATGGAAAAAAAACTTACACAAAATACCAGTTTTCAAACATATATGGTTTGATGGGGTAAATTGAATTAGCTATATATATATAGCGCCAATACTTTACACAGTGCTTAATACAATACATATATTCAAGGGGAATTAGAAAATGAGAGTTGACAGACTAAGACAAACAGATACATAAGGCGGAGAGGGCCCTGCTTATAAGCTGACAATCTTGTGGGAATGGGGTGAGAACAAAGATAAGGAACAAAAAAGGTGAGAGGTAGTGTGGGGTTTTATCAGTGACAGGGAAGTTCTAGCAGCTAAGATGGTAGGCTTCTCTGAAGAAGTGGGTTTTGAGATGTTTCTTGAATGTTTGAAACTTTTGACATTTGAAAACTAAACTGGGCATGTCCCAAATGTGGCCTATTCTGTTAATTTGTTAACCTATTTTTTTCTTGTTCTCACATATTTCAATCCTTATTCTCCTTTTTCTTTTACTATTTTATCTGCCATTGTTGTAACTAGTCAACTGACATGCTTGACATTGTACTTGAAACTGTACATTTTCTGTCTCTGTACAATATATTTTGAAAATAAATCTTTTTCAAGTGAAATAAAATGTGGACTATCACCCTCAAACAATCCGACAAACTCATGGGTAGTATAATTCTATTCAGGAGATGTTGCTGAATACATATTTAGGTGCTGTTTGACAATGATGTATGTCAAAATTCCAATTTCAAATCCTGAATTGTGCATGTCCCAAATATGTCCTTTTAGCCTCCAAAAACCTGACAAACTCATGCATGGGTAGTATCACTGTACTCAGGAGATGTTGCTGAACACATTTGCAGTGTTGTTTTGAAGTGACATGTACCAGGAGTGGTAAAGTTATACCTAAATTACAATTTGTGTGGAAAGAAAACACAAAATAAATTATTACCACAAGATTTGACAATGGCTGGTAGTAGAATTGATGCATTTAAAGAGTCATAATATATAATCGGGGTGTCCATTTTTCAAAAATATAAGGTTTGATGGGGTAAATTGCATTGTCCGGCTTCAAAGATGTCTTAGATAGGACATGGGGAAGATTGACCAGATTTGGGAAAAATGGTTTTGAAATAACAATTTGCTGCTTTTACTTATTGTCCTATAACTTGCAAAAAATAAAACATAAAATCATTGGGTATTTTTAAACCCAGGAGAAATAGTAGAATCTACAGATTTTTTCAGTCATATTTTTTATAGTAAATTAGATGATATGGTATCCGTCACTGTCAAACACCCAGATATGTTTTCATCAACATCTCCTGAGTACAGTGATACCATTCATGCATGGGTTGTTTGGGTTGTTTGGGAGGTAAAATGCCACAATTTGGAAGTGTGCCTTTTTCCACTTTGACATCTGGTGCTTCTGCCCCCATATCCTAATTGGGCCATCTTTGAAGCTAGCCAAATTAATTTACCATCACACCATATATTTATGAAAACTAGACACCCCAAGGTATTTCAAATGCTGGTATATTAACCCTTTCCATATACTAATTCTACCACCAGCCTTTGTCAAAATTTCTGGTACTCCTTTTTTGTGTTTCTTTTTTTTACATACATTGTACTTTAGGTATGAACTTATAGCTCCTGGTATGTCACTGTTAAACACCCCAATATGTGTTCAGCAACAGAAGTACAGTGATATGACCCATCCATCGGCTTGTTTGGGGGCTAAAAGGCCATAATTGGGAGGTGCTCAATTTTTTATTTTCAGTTTGGCATCTGGTCAGTCTGCGCATATGCCCTATTTGTGACATTTTTGATCATGGCAATTTCAATTGACCTCATCAAACCTCATAAATTTTTAAAATTAGAATTTCCAATCACTATAAAAACTATAAAAACAACAAAAACATATATATTTTTTTTAAACTAGACACCCCTTGGGTATTTGAAATGCCAGTATTCCAACTCTTTTTTCATTTTGTTGGAACTGCATAATTGCTTTTAAAGGTCACCAATTTTTTGTTCATCTTTTTAACTATTTTTTTTAAATATTTTGCTAATCACTTTGTGATTAGAAAGCTGAGCTTGCATGGCTCTGGAGAGACCCTCTTGGAAAGTTGTTTATTTTTTTAAAAAGGTGCCGCCATCTTGCAAGAGACGGTTCTTTGACCGCTGTTCAGAGGAGTCACAGTATGCCCTTGTGTGAGTGTTATCGGTGTCCCTGAATGCCTTGCTATCAAGGCATTTCAGCAACACTATTGAAGCTTAGAAGGCTATCTTTGATCGTCTCCTAAGCTCTTTTAAATCAGATGTCTGCTGCCATACAGCACATTGAGCCGTTGACAGGGGGTAAATTTCAGTGATGCTGAATGCCTCATTAAGTTAAGACACAACTGATGAAAGGAAAATATAGAGATGTGTCACTGTATTTTTATCAAATCTCCTCTACATGTGTTGTATACTTTAAAATTATTTCTTAGATAGGTCTTGGGTATATCAGTTTACAGGATTGTCTTCCAAAATGATCTACCTGTTTCAATCATCATAACCTGTAATTGCTTTGTAATAGATTTGTTTTTTCATTTTACACATTTTTAACACAGTTTGTGAGATACTGAAAACAAGTAAGACACATTGTGCATGCTCATAAAACAAAAATCAATATAATGTCAGAGGATAATGGCTGAATGTCCCTGTATTCAATCTGCGAAACTTGGATACCAATTAAGAAGGTTAAGCATACTCAGACCAAGGTTTTTCTGTATGCTCATTAATGAACTGATCTTTATATTTCCTGACCTTTTATAAATGATTCTTAGTATATTGCTTAATATCATCATGTTGTGCATTTAATATCCAATTATTACATTATTATTATTATTCATTTTTTATATAGCGCCATCAAATTCCGTAGCGCTGTACAGTGGGTAGACAGGACATAACAAGTAGCATGTGATATAACAAATTGACCAACAGAGACAACAGGTGAGGAGGGCCCTGCTCAAACGAGTTTACAATCTAGAAAGATTTAGGGTGTATTATAGGTAAAGGGCAAAAGTGCCAGTTTAACGGATGGACCAGCCATACTAGTAAAAGTATTGCAGAAGAGGGACTAGGAAAGGTGAGCTAAAAGAATATGGGAGGGCGCTAATGTGCTATGTTGTAATCGTCGTTAAAGAAGTGGGTCTTGAGGGATTTTTTAAAGGAATAAAGGCACAGAGAAAAATGGAGAGGCCAAGAGAGAGCATTCCAGAGGATAGAAATCAGAGGAGGGGATAGAAGGAGATCATTGGATAAGCGGAGAGACTGGTTAGGAGTGTATTTAGAGATGAGTGAGGAGATGTAGGGGAGGAAACCCGCAATGAAGGGGTTTGAAAGTAAGAGTGAGGATTTTGAAATGAATCCTGAACCACACAGGCAGCCACTGAAGAGACTGACAGAGGGGAGAGACGTTAGTAAAGCGATGTGAGAGGAAGATAAGTCTGGCAGCAGCACTCATGGTGGATTGTAGAGGGGAGAGACGGTTAAGAGGGAGACCAGCTAAGACAGAGTTACAGTAAACAAGACGGGAGATAATCAAGGCATGGACAAGAGCCTTAATGACATGCTGTGTTAGGAAGGGGCGGATGCGGGCAATGTTTTTAAGATGGAGATGACAGTTTTTAGAGACAGACTGAATATGGGGTGTGACCGAAAGGTCAGAAGCAAGGGTGACACCAAGACAGCGTGCATTAGTAGACGGGGAGATGATGGCACCATTAACATTGAGGGAGATAGATGGGGGAATCTTAGCATTGGAGGGAGGGAAGATGAGGAGTTCAGTTTTGGAGAGGTTAAACAGATGCAAGGCAGTTAGTTACATGATCTAAGACAGAGGGAGAGAGATCAGGGGAGGATAGATAGATCTGGGTGTCATCAGCATACAGGTGGTAGTGAAAGCCAAAGGGTGAGATCAGTTTGCCAAGTGAGGAAGTGTAAAGAGAGAACAGAAAACTGAGCCTTGGGGTACCCCAACTGAGAGAGGGAGGGGAGGGGAAGTGTTACTGGAGACAGAAGCGCTGAAGGTATGATCAGAGAGGTAGGAAGTGAGCCAGGAGAGAGCAGTGTCACGGAGGCCAAGATCATGAAGTATTTGAAGGAGAAGAGGGTGGTCCACAGTGTCAAAAGCAGCAGAAAGGACCAGTAGGATTAGCATGGAATAGTGGCCCTTGGATTTAGCAGTGAGTAAGTCATTAGTAACTTTACTAAGGGCAGTCTCAGTAGAGTGTCGGGGGCAAAAACCAGATTGAAGAGGGTCAAGCAGGAAGTTGGAATCTAAAAACTTAGTTAATTGGATATCAACAATTCTTTCAAGAAGTTTGGAGGTGAAAGGAAGCAGAGAGATGGGATGGTAATTGGAGAGATCATTCGGTCGAGGGAAGACTTTTTCAAGATAGGAGTAATGGTAGCATGCTTGAAGGAGGATGGGACAGATCCAGTAGTGAGGGAGAGGATGAAGATATGAGTTAGAGTAGGGACAAGGGTAGATGAAAGAGACTGGGAAGGGATGGGGTCAAGGGGGCATGTGGTTGGACAAGAGGAAAGAAGAAGAGCATGTACATCCTCTTCAGTGACAGCAGAAAAATGACTTAATGTAGTGAAGGGAGAAGAGGTCAGTGGGTAGGGGGCACATAGTCAGAGGGAGGGTGAGGGCAGGGTGGTGACTGGGCGGATATGTCATCTCTGAAGAATATGGCAAAGTCAGATGCGTTAAGGTTAGTGGAAGGGGTAGTAGGGATCGGTCGAAGCAGGGAATTGAAAGTATTTGGGTTTAGGGTTGTGAGACAGGGAGGAGATGAGGGAGGTGAAGTAGGTTTCTGTAGCAAGGTTGGGAGCAGAGTAGTAGGAATGTAGCATTAATTTATAGTGCAGAAAGTCAGATATTGAATGAGACTTTCGCCAACTAAGTTCAGCAGTGCAGGAACATCGTCGTAGGTGTCGGATTACAGTTGAGTGCTAGGCTTGGAAGCATGAAAGTCGTGAGGAGCGAGTAGTAGCTGGTTCTACATGCTCAAGAGCAGATGTGAGAGTTGAGTTATAGACAGAGGTAGTGTTGTTAGGGCACGACATGTTTGAGATTGGAGAGGGAGTAAATTAGTTGAGAAGTTCTGAAGGTTAATAGATCTGAGGTCTCTGGTTAGGTGGGGTTTAGGTGCAAAGGAGCGAGTATGAGGCAAGGCTAGAGAGCAGGAAAGGAAGTGGTGGTCAGAGAGGGGGAAAGGGGAATTAGAAAGGTTAGTGAGAGAGCACATGCTTGAAAAAATAAGGTCCAGGTTGTTACCATCATCATGAGTAGGGAAGTTAATATGTTGCTGGAGATCAAAAGAGGAGGTAATAGAAGGAAATTTTAAAGCCATGAGACTCAATGGGGGTGTCAACTGGCATGTTGAAATCCCCAAGGACAATAGAAGGAACATCAGAGGCGAGGAAGAGAGGAAGCCATAAGGAGAAGTGATCAAGAAAGATGTTAGCCGGGCCAGGGGGTGATATATAACAGCAATGCGTATGGAGATGGGATGAAATAGTCAGATAGCATGGACTTCAAATGAGGAGAAAGAGAGTGATGGAGCAGAGGGAATAGGTTGAAAAGTACAAGAAGGGGAGAGTAGGAAGCCTACACCTCCACCCTTCCTGTCATCAGGTCTGGGAGTGTGAGTGAGGTGTAGGCCACCATAAGAGAGAACAGCAGGAGAGGCAGTGTTAGAAGGGGATAGCCAGGTTTCAGTTAGAGCAAGAAGGTGTAAGGAACTAGAGACAAAGTGGTCATGTAAGGCTGTTAGTTTATTACAGACAGAACATGCATTCCAGAGTGCAAAGGTAAATGGGGGTAGGAAGAGCGGCAGGGTATGTGGACAAGAATAATGAGGTTTCTGGAATGTTGAGTGGGAGAGGTTGAGGAAGAGAGCACCAAAGGAGGCCCAGGGTTTGGGGAGATATCCCCATCAGCTAGAAGTAGGAGAGAGGAGTGAGAAGAGGTGGGAATAGACCTTGTGTGAGCGGAGAGATTTCTGGGAGTGAGGGGAGGTGTGGGAAAGGGAGGAGGTGAAGTTGAGAAGTGCTTGGGATGAGAGAAGGGGAGAAGACAGTAATGATGGTGCAATACAGACATAGTGTGGGGTAGCTGGTGGCTGGAGAGAGATAATGATTTTACAAACAATAGAGGAGAGAGAATGGAGGAACAGGAGGATTCTGAACATGGTAATTGGAGACAAATGGGGATGGGAATTGAATGGAAGTGGCGCAAACACAGTGAGCAGTAGGTAGCACTTGACAAATCAGGCGGTTCATTGGTACATTAATTTTTGGTACATTGATATGACAAATCATTGATTAGGCAAGAGGAATAACCTTTTTTGAAATTTACTCTGGGATTTAATTTTAATGCCTTGTGGATATCGCAAATAGCCAAGCCAGTCTCATTAAATGTTTTATCTAAGACAAGTTGCCCTGTATATCTGTCCTTTGCAAAATAAATAGATGTCTGTAAATTATTCAGAATGTCTCTCCATGGCAAACTGATTGGGCAAGTGTCAGAAATAAAAAACGTCTGATGCCAGCTTTTGCTTTGTCTAGGTATTGTACCCTGAGAGGTTTAGAAATTGGGGTATTGATAATTATACCATTAACTTGTATCAGAAGGGTTGTTTTTAAGCTTGCATCATAGAGCCACTGGGAACCCTTGAAAACAGAAAGTGGTCCCTGTGTCTAGGAGGAACATTCATCCCTGCCTTTCTACTGGGCAGGGTAAATTGGGCAAACATTTGTTTTAAGCTTGCACTCTCCTCCTTTTCCCTTAATGCCCCCAAACATAACAGTCTCCCACCCAGGGGCATAACTAGAAGTCTCAGGGCCCCGGTGCAAGAATCTGTTAAGGGCCCCCCAAAATAGATAATTTTTTTTCTCATACTATCTACCCCCTCTTCTCACACTATCTACCCCCTCTCCCCTTTCTCATACTATCTACCCCCTCTTCTCACACTAGCTACCCCCTCTCCCCCTTCTCATACTATCTACCCCCTCTTCTCACACAATCTACCCCCTCTCCCCTTTCTCATACTATCTACCCCCTCTTCTCACACTATCTACCCCCTTTTCCTCTTCTCACACTATCTACCCCCTCTCCCCCTTCTCATACTATCTATCCCCTCTTCTTACACTATCTCCCCCCTCTCATACTATTTACCCCCTTCTCACACTATCTACCCCTCTCCCCCCTTCTCAGGCTATTTATCCTCTCCCTACCCCCTCTCCCTTCTCACTGTCTACCCTCTCCCTACCACCCTTTGTAGTTCACTTACCGTGCAGTCCTGTGGTGGGAGCGTGAGGCCGCTGTCTTGCTGCTCTGCCGCAGTGCGTGCGGCTTCACCGCTTAGCGTGAAGTTGATGGGGTCTTTAGGGTTAATTTAATGCTGAGGACTGAGGGTTAATTTAATAAGGTTAACTTAAGGTGCAGTTAGAGGTAAAGGGGTCAAACTAAGGGGAATCTAAATCCTGGGGGCAGTGAAGATTAACCCAGTACTTATTTATAAAAGTATTGTGTCAGTGTGCTGCGAATGAGTCTGTGAATCTATGAGTGCACTATGGCATATCTGGGGGTATAAGGCACACTGGGGTATAAGGCATATCGGGTGGCACAGTGGAATATCAGAGGGTATAAGGCATATAGGGTATATAAGGCATATGCAGGAGGCAGCGTGGAATATCTGGGGGTATGTGACATCTGGGAGGTAGTGTGGGAAGCCTGGGCTCAGATGTACATATCTGGGGGGGCAGGTTGGGAAATAAAAACAGGAAATTCACATGGGACAACATGTTTTTTTATTCTGCCGTTTGTTTTTAACATCCAGTTATTTTAAATAAATGAAAAATGTACATTTATTTTTTTATCCGATTAATCGAAAAAATTATCAGCCAACTAATCGATTATGAAAAGAATCGTTAGTTGCAGCCCTGAATTGGAAAGAGGCAAATACCTTTTCACATCACTGTATAAACTGGATAGGTACAGACAAAATAAAAGGCTTTTCATTGATTGAGAGTCTCATTTGGGTTAAAATGTAGTGAATCTCCGATTACAAGGGGCGATCTCTGACAAAACTGTTAAAAACTAATTGCAAAAGTGCTGACATTTCGTTAGGATTATTCCCTTCTTTGACACGTGTAGCTGTCATTACAAGCTGTTGATGTTGTAAAGTGGGAAGGGACTGTGTGTAAGACTGTACATATCAATGCAGAATTAGCCAAGAAACAGGAAATGGACAAGCATTAGGTATATGTGTGCTGACACCATTTTAAAAAAACTTATAGGTTTTCGTCAACACAAAAAAATATTTGTGACAAAATCTGCCATTTGAATGTGCTCGCACACAGTTTTAGTTGTTTATTAAATACTGTTCTGTTCCTAATTAGAAAAACACAGAAACATAGAAAGTGACAGTTGATAAAAACCTTTCGACTCATCTGGTCTGCCCAACCTCTGAATACTTTCCTTAGTCCCTGGCCTATGATTAAGCCTCAAGGCGAAACATGTGAGACTTCTCTCCATTGGCATTCTTATAATAAACATGGTATTTTTATATTAATTTGACTTCTGTGGATTCATCAGTTGGAGAATTGAAATGGAGAATTGTTGGAGAATTGAATTAATTGCTCTCACTTCTTTCTTCATTACTGTGTTTTGTGGCTGGGAAAGCCACTATTTTGCACCCTGCATCCACTGTTCAAAACGCCATTACCTCCCCTGACATTCCAGGCTATATATGTTAAGATCATTTAACCTTAACTGGTAAGTTTTATCCTGCAATCCTTGAAGCATTTTAGTAGACCTTCTCTGAACTCTCTCCAAAGTATCTATATCCATCTGAAGATATGGTCTCCAGTACTGTACACAATACTCTCATTGAGTGCTCTGTACAAAGGAATGAGTACTTCCCTCTTTCTACTGGTGATACGTCTGCCTATACAACTTAGCATCCTGCTAGCATTTCCTGCTGCTCTATTACATTGTCTACCTAACAAGTCCTCTGAAATTATTACCCCTTAATTCCTTTTTCTCAGATGTTGAGGTTAGGACAGTATTAAATATTCTATACTCCGCCTTTGGGTTTTTATGTCCCGGATGCATTTTCTTGCACTTATCCACATTAAACTTTAGTTGCCACAGTTCTTATTTTTCTAATATGAGAGGGTTCAATCTTGTGGCCGAATCTTTCTGTCTGCCAGTGTGTATGCTACTGCCCTGTTCCCTGCCCCTACACCTCAATGCACTTCCTTACTTTGCAGAATCAGTTCTTATTTATTTCTAATATGGGGGTGGAGGTCAGTCTTGTGTCTGGATTTGTCTGTCAGTCAGTGCTTAGCCTGTCCTGCTCTGTGCCACAATGTCCTTCCTTACTCAATCAGTTCTGGATCAATTCTTGTTCTTGTTCTTTTTCTATATTGGGGGAAAATTCAGTGTCCTGTACGGTGGGTCTGGATATTTGTCAGCATCTACCTATTCCCTGTGGGAGGAACAGGGATTTGAGTCCCCTTGGCAAAGGGCAGGGCATTTGGCCTCAGAGCATTTTGGCCTGGTTGTCCTCGGCACCAGGATTTAAAGGTCCGTGAGAGCGACTCTTCATTGGTTGATGCCAGAGGAGCCCTCTGCCAGCGACCAATAGAGTCGGTCCTTACAGACCTTAAAAATTCCTGGCCCAAAGCTACTGCTGTTACAGCATTAACCCCGTATTAACCTCTGCTACAAAACTGGGAGAAGGGTTTTTTTTCCGCAAAGACGAACAATTAACCTAAATAAATTTTCTCAGCTCTTGTACAGCCTAATTTGTAGGCTCTCATGCAACCCAAAATATGCCATCACATTACTGCATCTAATTATTTAATTCTTATAGTTCTGCTCATTATCTTAAGGTAATATTGGGTTATCCGTACTATATCAATCTACAAGCAGCTTCATAATGCTAGAAATTCAATAGGCTTTTAATTTTTTTTTTATTTCTCAACATTCCTGTTCTGGTTGCCTTGCTTCTTGAATAAAGAATTGTGTGCCTTTTCAGAAGAGCTGCTTTAAATACCCAGCAATTTTCTCAATCATCAATATGTTTTTTCAGATCCAGCTTTTGTTGGTGTTGTGTATTCCCTTGAATATGCAGTTAAACCAGAAAATGGGAAAATATGTACTTTAAATGTAGCATGGTAATGGATGTTTCTGTTAAAAATTAAGTACTGGGTTTTAGTTAATCCAAATTGTCACATAAATGGTGATTGTTGCAATGCAAAATAGATCCATTAAATGAAAATAACAAATCTTCGGTGCTAAGTGATGCTGCATTCGGATTCATTTTTAAAGCTCTCTTGTCTAGCTTTGAGACTTCTCTTCCTACACACATTATACACCACTGTAAATATCATTATTGGGACTGCCTATGGATAATTGGTCTAATTAAGAGGATGGTGAACAGTCATAAGTGCTGCAATAAAGGTACCCTATCAGTTGAATTAAAAATGTATAAAACAGCACTGGAATTAAGAATTGATGTAAGGGCTGCATGATGATACACGGATAGGCCAGTAAACATATGTAGACCGTTATTAGTTTTCAGGGAGGAGACACTACCTTATAGCTTAGTAAGTAGTCTTTATTAAGTCTGCATCAGTGCACGCTGCACACTTGTGCACTGCAAGTAAAATTGATTCAGACAATAATTCAGGGGCTTCTGGATTCACCTTTCACCTGCAGCAGCACCAGCTCAAGGTTTGGGAAAAGATCCAGACTCGATTTTGCACTGAAAACATATATCCAGCCAGGGCCATACTGAGGCGGCTGGGAGGGATCTGAAACCGTTTTCCTTGTCGCGGAGGCTTTCTTGTCGAGGAGGTGGATATGATTGTTTGCTTCAGCCAGCGTTTCTGCGATGGTGAAGGTAAAGAAGTGGTCATCCTTCTGCATACTATGTGGGTCAAAGAATACTAATGCTCATTTTTCATGGGACACATGGTTTATGTAAGAAAAATTAGGAAAATGTGCACCAATGACCCAGAAGATATACCATATTTGCTGCAGGGGACCTGGATCCTCCTGCCTGGTAATCTCAGCTGCTGCCGGCATTTCCACCGGGGCTTCTATCATCGAGCGCCGGCGAGAGTGCAGGCAGCAGTGGAGATTGTCTATGCGCATCATGCATACCTTCCCCGGCTGCCAGAGGAGAATTCCCCGCAACGCTGCGGGGAATTCTCCTCTCTGGCAGCCGGGAAAGTCTGCTCGATGGACGCAGAAAACCTCCCGCTACTGCTGGCACTTCCGCCGGGGCTCCTATGACGGAGTACCGGTTTCACATGACCTTCCGGTGCTCAGTCATAGAAACCCCAGCGGAACTAACGCCGGCCTCCTCCCGCTGCCCCTACTAGACACCAGGAAGTCAGAAGCACTGGTATAGCCGGGGGGGTGGAATGTTATATGGGGGCATAAGGCTTTTCTGGAGGCAGAGTGCCCCATGATATGCCTTTTAACCCCTTTTATGCCACTTTGCCTCCAGAAAAGGGTGTTAAAAGGCATATCATGGGGCACAGTGGTATATAGGAGGGTATAAGGCATTTCTGGAGGCAGAGTGGCATATAGGGGGTTAAAAGGCATATCATGGGACAGAGTGGCATATAGGAGGGCATAAGGCATATCAGGGAGGCAAAGTGGCATATAGAGTGGCAAGGCTGGGGGCAGATGTACATAACTGGGGGGCAGGTTGGCAAATAAAAGGAAATAAAAACAAAAAAATATATTTTTTTCAATCATAGCTTTTATTAAATATAGAAAAAATAGTTTACATGAATTAATATTTACTAGTAAAACTTTTTTCCTATAGGGTCATCTTAAATTGAGGCTGTGATGGATCGACCTGTGCCCCAGACTGGACACATCCACCCGTCAGCTCCTTCCCTCTCCCAGTAAGCGGACACGCTGTGGCTGTCCGAAGAAAGCAGTCACAGACCAGCACTTCCTCAATCATAAGACAGGACTTCATGCTTTGAGGTTAAAACAGAACTCTCTTTATTACAAACACACAGAATTTATATACAATCTCCATTCACTGTGCACCGAACCTAACCCCCAATCCCATCAGCCACATCCCCTCACAAATCCCATCAGTATACAGGGGATGTATCAAGTGAGGGGATTAAGGGATACAATGGGTTTCCCCCAACTGTGTTATCCCCCCTGTAGTGCGGGTGCCGTCTGGGCAGACAGGGCTGTGCTGGCTGATTAAGAGCCCCAGCCAGATTATAGGATTGTCTCTTTGAAGACTGGAGCTGCAGCCACATTCAAACAGGGTACAAATAAATATAATAATAACAGTGAAGATCAGACATGGTTCTTCACAGAGGCTTTTTCTTTTTTTCCTAAATTAATATTCAGATTTTGGGAGGTCATCTTATAATCATAATAATATACTGATGTGATATAGGGAGTTGTACTTCCACCGTCAATGTTTCGCCTAGTGTATAGTGATGGAAGTTTTTGTGTACCACTGTCATCCCAGAATGTTTTCAATCCAATTATGGGTCTGGAAAATGGGTCTGACCTCTTTTTCTAGGCTTCATATGAATCAACGAATTTACCAAAATTTGGTAAATTTGAAAATTGTACGAATCCGAATGCACAAGTCTACTATATAATGATGGGAGTTTTGGTGTATCACTGTCAGGCTTAGTATATTTATTGATAGGAGTTATACTGTACCACTGTCAGACTCAGTATATAATAATGGGAGCTATGCTGTACTACCTTCAATGTCTGGCTTATGACTATTTAAAGTAAGCTGTACCCTTATCATTGTCTGGCTCTATATATAATGATGAAAGTAATGCAGTATAACTCCCAGTGTCTCGTTCATTATATATTAATGGGATTATGAGTTGAACCATATCATATCTATGTCTGATTAACTGTATACTAATAAGTAGACTTGGGCACCAGGGGGCTCTTCGTGTTCGTCTTCGTGCTCGTCTTCGTGGGGGAAAAAACCTTCGTATTCCGCGAATATTCGCCTGTTCCTGTCTTCTCTTCGGGCGAATATTCGCGGACATTCTTCGTGCTCGTTTAATCTTCGTTTACTTCCCGGTTGCCTTGCAGGGGTTAATACGGGGTTAACAACACATCGGAGCAGCAGCAGCTGCCGTGAAGGAACGTGTGTGCAACTCTATTGGTCGTTTCGGCAGGGGGCTGGTCTGGCATCAACTAGTGAATTGCAGAACGCACTTCATTCGTTGATGGCAGGCCAGCCCCCTGCCGAAACGACCAATAGAGTTGCACACACGTACTGAGGTGTACTGTACACAAAATGACTTAGAGACAAATGCTCCAAGGAACTTGGCCTCCGTTTATCATACACAATCACACATCCATAGATGTTTAATAAAAGAATAGGGATTATTTTACATTTTTAAATTGATTTTGGACCACTTGTAATACATGCCTAACATTTGCTACCTATTTACAATGGCATACTTTGCAACAACCCAACTTTTACTGGACAGGACTGGAAAAAAGCAGGACTGTCCACCAAAATCTTGGGTGTGTTGGCAGGTATGCGGATGGAAAAATGTTGGACAAGAACTAAAAAATAGCTTAGGGTTAATGTACGGTTATGTTTAAGATTAGTAGCAGTGCACTGCTTTGGTTAAAGATGTATTATGTCTAAATAATAATTTAATTTTAATGGGTTTTAAAAAAAAATTAGGGGTTTATTTAAATGTATTTTAAAGTTAGATTTATTATTTAGTACTTTATTATATTTATTTAATGTTTATACTAGTGCTACCTACCGAGCTATAACTACCAACGTGTATTTGCATACCTAGTTTAGCTAAATTAGATGGGACAGGACTGGAAAAAAGCAGGACTGTCCCTGAAAAAGTTGGGTCTGTTGGCAGGTATGTGGATGGAAAAATGTTATAGTATGAAGTGTGAGTTATAGCGTTAATGCTAGTGAGTGTAGAAATGAAGGCCAGGACAAATAACAAGAGGAAAGGTCCTTGTGATTTTTGCATTGTACGTGTATGTGTTATGTGTGTTATGTGTGTTGTCACTTGTCACTGTGTTATATGTGTTATGTGTTATGTCACTGTGTTATTTGTGTTATTGTGTGTGTTATGTTTGGTTGGTTGTGTATCAGAAGGAAAATAATGAAATGGAAATGGAAAAGGAAATGGGAAAGGCGAATGAGTGGGCAATTGGCGACCCACTCACCTGTTTCACCCCAGAGCAAAGCATCCAAACACTGTCAGTCCTAGACGTTTGGCAGCGGACTTCCAGAGCTCAGACACAAGGCCCTAGCGTAAGCTGGCCACTCCGGCGGAGGTAGCAGGCGTTGCCACACCGCAAACAGACGCAGCCAGGGGGGAGAAACTGCCCTTACCATTAGGGACATTTGAGGCATGACACTAGCCAGGAAGCGAACTGGCATCGAAGAGACGCTGGCACCAGCAGCAGCAGCAGAATTGGGAAAGGCGAATGAGTGGGCAATTGGCGACCCACTCACCTGTTTCACCCCAGGGCAAAGCACCCAAACACTGTCAGTCCTAGACGTTTGGCAGCGGACTTCCAGAGCTCAGACACAAGGCCCTAGCGTAAGCTGGCCACTCCGGCGGAGGTAGCAGGCGTTGCCACACCGCAAACAGACGCAGCCAGAGGGGAGAAACTGCCCTTACCACTAGGGACATTTTGGGCATGACTCTAGCCAGGAAGCGAACTGGCAGAGAAGAGATGCTGGCACCACCACCACCAGCAGCAGCATTGAAAAATGGGAAAGGCGAATGAGTGGGCAATTGGAGACCCACTCACCTGTTTCACCCCAGGGCAAAGCACCCAAACACTGTCAGTCCTAGACGTTTGGCAGCAGACTTCCAGAGCTCAGACACTAGGCCCTAGCGTAAGCTGGCCACTCCGGCGGAGGTAGCAGGCGTTGCCACCACCGCAAACAGACGCAGCCAGGGGGGAGAAACTGCCCTTACCATTAGGGACATTTAAGGCATGACACTAGCCAGGAAGCGAACTGGCAGAGAAGAGACGCTGGCACCACCACCAGCAGCAGCAGCAGAATTGGGTAAGGCGAATGAGTGGGCAATTGGCGACCCGCTCACCTGTTCCACCCCAGAGCAAAGCATCCAAACACTGTCAGTCCTAGACGTTTGGCAGCAGACTTCCAGAGCTCAGACACTAGGCCCTAGCGTAAGCTGGCTACATTGGCGGAGGTAGCAGGCGTTGCCACACCGCAGCAAGTGCAACCAGGGGGGGAGAAACTACCCTCTCCATTAGGGACATTTAAGGCATGACACTAGCCAGGAAGCGAACTGGCAGAGAAGAGACGCTGGCACCACCACCAGCAGCAGCAGCAGCAGCATTGGAAAAGGCGAATGAGTGGGCAATTGACGACCCGCTCACCTGTTTCACCCCAGGGCAAAGCATCCAAAGACTGTCAGTCCTTGGCGTTTGGGAGCAGACTTCCAGAACTCAGACACTAGGCCCTAGCGTAAATTGGCTACACCGGCGGAGGTAGCAGGCATTGCCACACCGCAGCAAGTGCAACCAGGGGGAGAAACTACCCTCTCCATTAGGGACATTTGAGGCATGATTTCAGCCAGGAAGCGAACTGGCAAAAGATGCTGGCACCACCACCAGCAGCACCGTTGGAAAAGGAAAAAGGTGAATGAGTGGGCAATTGACGACCCGCTCACCTGTTTCACCCCAGGGCAAAGCATGAAAGTCTGTCAGTCCATGGCGTTTGGGAGCGGACTTCCAGAACTCAGACACTAGGCCCTAGCGTAAATTGGCTACACCGGCGGAGGTAGCAGACGTTGCCACACCGCAAACACGTGCAACCAGGGGGAGAAACTACCTTAAACATTACAGATAAAAAAAATTAACTTTCCAAGCTAAGAGCTGGGTAACCCAACTTGGGCAGATTGAATTTAAGGAAGGCAATCTGCTCCATCAGATGAGGTGCCATGCGTGAGCGCTGTGGACTCAGTATGTTTCCAGTCATAGAAAACACGCGCTCACTTTGAACAGTGGTTGGCGGACATGATAGTAGCTGCTGCGCAACCCATGAGAGTGCAGGCCACACACTCTTCTTTTCATCCCAGTAGCTAAGAGGATCAACATTAGGCGCAGAAGGAACTTCACAGAGGTAAAGTTTGACCATTTCAGCAGCACTACTCTCCTTTCTGCTGCTAGCTCTGTCAGATGGTCCAACTATACTCCCAAGTGCCTCTTCCCAAAACGCAGCTGCTCCACTCAGCTGTGTTGTGCTGCTTGTGGCACTGCTGCTGATGCTGCTGCTAGGAGTAGCAGACCACATCATCTCTTCCTCCTCCTGCACCTCTCCCTCCTCGAACAGCATTCCCATTTTACGCTGCCAGTCACGCACCTTGTTGACCAATTGCTCCCGGTAGCTACTGAGAACATTAAATTTCAAAGCTAGCTTTCCCTTAATTCTTGGATCGCAAAGGCACGCTAGCATCATTTTGGGACTCTCTTCCATTCGTTTGCGAAGGTGTACTTTTAGCAGATCCTTCAGCTTCCTGACTATGGCTGCTATGTCAGGATGTAGAGTGCCACCTTGAACAGCCTCACGGTTTCCAAGGAACACATCCATCTTGCTGCCTAGATGGGAGAACACTGGGATTACCTGGGCCAGACTGGCAGTGTTTGAGCTTAAATTTTCTGTGGCATCCCTGAATGGTTTAAGGACTGCCACTAGCTAGGCGATCACTGTCCAATCCTCCCTATTCAATGGAGAGGTAATCCCAATATTGTGCTCTGAGGCAAGATTATGGATTGCCCTCTGCTGCTCCAAAATCCTCTCGAGCATGTCTAACGTGGAGTTCCACCGTGTACTGACATCCTGACGTAGGCAGTGTACGGGAAGACCTGACCTCTCTTGCTCTTCCCTCAAAAGTTGGCTAGCCTTAACACTATGGTGAAAGTGCCCAGCGATCTTTCTGCAGCGGGACAGAACTACTGCTGCCACATTAGTTCCTTCTGACATTGCTGCCTTCACTACAAGATGGATGATGTGGGCTGCACAGCGCACACCAACAATATGACCATCTCGCAGCGCTTTCACCATATTGGCACCTCCGTCAGTTACCACAAAACCAACTTCAACATTGGTGCCCGCCTCTGCTCCCACCCAAAGGCTAAACATTTTCCTCATCGCATGCAGAATGTTTTGGGAAGTGTGCTTTTCATCCATCACTTCTGCATGGAGAAGGAAAGATCGGTAGCCTGCTGCAGCAGCTTCCTTAGACACACCGGGCTGCCACCAGTGTGCTGTCAAAGAAAGAAAGGCATGCTGGCCGCTAGGTGCACTCCACAAATCTGTAGTGAAATGAACAGACTGACCAGCAGCCTTAGAAAGCTCCTCTTTCACTGCTGCAACACAGGACCGATACAATGAGGGGACAATGTTCCTGCTGAAAGTGGAACGTGACGGAACTGTATATTGTGGAGCCACAGCCGCCATCAATTGTTTGAAAGGCTCCCCTTCGATCATAGAGAAGGATGCCCCTCCAACAGCAATGAACTGACCAATCAGTCGCGTTACTTTATTGGCCTGCTGTTTGGGCATTGACCTTTTGGATTGGAATGCCACAAATTGTTCCAGGGTGGGCTGGACATGCAGTGCTCCAACCTGCCTTGGTCTCTGGCTGCCAGCACTAGTTGCTGCTGCTGCTGCTGCTGCTGCTATTGGCTCAGAAGAAGAAGCTGTTGGGGTTTTTCCACGGCCACCAGCTATGCTGCCTGCACTAAGTTTTCCCTCTGCATCTTTCCCCAATAGCACAGCGTTGTGTTGAGTGCTGAGGTGATGCTTCATGCTAGCACTGGTAAAATGGCCAGACACTTTCCCTCTGCTTATTAGCTTCCCACAATGTTTGCACTTTCCATAGCGCCCTTCTTCAACATTTTCAAAGTGCTCCCAAATTGGGGCGCGCATAGCCTTGGAGTGTGCCTTGGGTGCTGCTCCTACTGCTCGGGGTGGATGAACAGAGGCAGAACTAGTGGTGGTGGGACTGGTGGTAACAGTACTGGCCATAGTGGGACTGCTAATTGCTTTAGATTTGCTAGGTTTTGCTGCTGCTGCTGGTGGTGGTGGTGATGATCGTAGCGGAGAAGGTGGAGGCTCAGGGGAAAATTGTGCACTAGTCATTTGGACACTGCTCCCTGAGGAATCTGATTCCTGACCACTCATCTCCTCTACTTCCTCTGGCTCATAGTCTAGCTCTTCATTAGCCAGATCGAATGGAATTCCTGCTAGGCTGGAGCTATGACTGATATCGTCGTGAGACTCGTGACTAGTAGTAGTGCGAGCAGGAAGAATAGACTCTGCACTTGGCCTCTCAGTCTCAGGCTCCTCTGCTACCTCGCTAGGTGGAGTTCCACTATGTGTAGCCCTCTCTCTAACTGTCTTTACAAAAATTTTGTAAGGACTTGGTGGCTTGCTAGAGGTACTAGGAGGACATGGCGTGGCGGTACCAGTGGGAACAGTAGGCGCAGCACTAGTGGTGGTAGAGGCGGTAGAGGTGGGGGTGGTGGTGGTGGTGGTTTTCCCTAAAAAGGAATGAGATCGCTTTGGTTTGGGACCCCTCTGAGTCTTGCTGCTAATTTGGCTCTGCTTGGTACCTTGCATGCTGCTGGTGGATGGGGAAGATGCTGCTTGGGGCAAAAGGCACTTCTTTTTAGTCACTGGGCTGGTACTACTTGTGCTACCCTTTAACTTTGAACGTGCTTCTGGTGCTTTAGGCTTTCCGTAAAAAACCATAGAGCTTGTGGGCCTAGCCGCACTACTACTGCCTGCTTTTGGTGCCTTACCTTTACTTGATGATCCTTCAAGCAATGCTTCCCCAAATGATAAGCGAGAGCTTGGCCTACTTGGCCGACTAGACTGACGCAAAGGCTGCATCTTAGAACTGGTGGTGGTGCTGGTGGTGGTGCTGGTGGTGGCGGTGGTAGATGGAGCTTGTCCCTCCTTAGTCCCAAAAGGAGGATCCATTTCAAATTTTGTGTTGTGTGTGTAGTGTAGTGTAGTGTTTAAAAAACTATAAAAAAAATAAAAAAAAATAAAAATAAAAAAAAAGGAAAAACGAATTAAAGACAAAAAATTAGAGGAAGTTCTCTTCAGTGCTACTGCTTAAAAAGTAAAACTATGCACTACTGCACTGTGCTGTGTGCAATCTGCCAAAGTGCTAAAGTTATTTAAATTATTAACTCAAGATTAACTATTTAATAACTAGCAGTATTTTATTTTTAATTTGAATTTACACGGGCCTAAGAGCTTAGCCTACTACTATGCTAGCCTAAAGCTATATTTCCTTACTATAAGTCTACCTCTAGGCAGACGCTCTCAAACCCACTAAGGTAAAGTGAGGTTAAATCAGATTCAGTATATGATTTATTAATTAATATTAAGTTATATAATATTAATAGATTAGAAATAATTTACTTATATATTATGTATTATAGATAGAAGAATATAGATTATGAATTAGAATTTAGAATTAGAATTACTTATATTATAGATTATGAATTAGAATTTATATTGTTATATATTATTTATAATATATTATAGATTAAGATTAAAGAAGATTAGAATTATTTTAGTACTACAGCTAGTAGCTTGAAGCTTTGCTTAGTACAGCTCGTCACAGTCAATTTTTCTTGAAAAGAATTAGAAATAAAATAAAATGTCACAGCAAAACAGTTAGCTTCACTGCTGGCTGCACTCACTAGCCCAACAAGTTCACTTCACTGATGGACTGAGGTGAGCAAAACAAATGAAATAAAATGAAAGATTAATTAAGAAAAATTGACTTGGTCTCTTGCTGTTGCTAAAACAAAGCACAAACTATAGAGCTGCAGCACCAGTACTAATAAGATTAGCTGAACTATACGCTAGTAGTAATTATTTAATATTATTACTTTTATTTATAGCTAATTTAATTAACTATTAAGACAAGAAAGAATTATAGAATTATTGATATTACTGATTTTAGATTAGACACTAGTAGATGTCTTGAATGTCTACAGTACACTCTACACTAGTATACTATTACTAACTATAACTGACAAATATATATATAATTTTATAATGAATTCAATTATTAATTATATTAATATTACTGATTTTAAATTAGACACTAGTAGATGAATGTCTACAGTACACTCTACACTAGTATACTATAGAATATATATATATATATGACTGACAAATATATATATATATATAATAATGAACTATTAAATTATAGATTCTATTAAATTATTATTTATAAATTCTATTTAATTTATTTAAGCAGGACAGGCAATAGGCACTAGTGCCAGCCCAGGGCAAGGGCACCCCAGTGCCACTGAGGCACTGGGTGCACTGTCAACTCAACAGCACTTACACTACAGTTGATGACAAATTAAATAAAAAAAATTAAATTAATCAAATTATTATTATTAATTATATTAAGTAGCACTGAAGTGAGGATGAAGTACACTGTGAGAAATGGCAGGCTAAGGCTTACCAGTCTCACACAGAACAGAACAATCTCTCTCTGTAACGCTCGGATGCAGCACAGCAGTGTTGCCAAAGCAGTCACAGCGAAAAATGAATGGATCTCTCAGGCAAGCTCTGGTCTTATAAAGGCGCCTTCAGAATTCAAAAAACAGCAGCACAGGCATTGGACGAGACCCTTAGCGTGACGTCACAAGAGTGAGCTGATTGGACAGACGAGATCAGCTCACTCCTGTTTGAAATTTTGGCGGCTGCGCGGCAAAAACGAAGACGATCACGAAGAATCGTCTTCGTGGTTGTGAGTCTTCGTCTTCTCCTACGTTTTGCCGGCACTGTATTCTCTTCGGCGTGTCTTCGGAACGAACAAAAAAACGGCCTCTTCGTGCTCGTTTTCATGTTCGCCCGAAGACGAATGCGCAAGTCTACTAATAAGGGCTATGCTATAACACCTGCACATGCATAATGGGAATTATAGTACACAACCTCTAGAGTGGTTGCTGGGGCACAATTGTATTTTCTTGTCTCAGGCACAATAGAGCTAACTACATTGGTAATATAGCCTTATCCACCTTGAGGCCCCAAAATAGTTCTTGCACCCAGGCATCAGTGACCCTAGGCTTGGTCCTGCATACTGCTGCAATGCTATTGGACTGAATTTCTCCAAAAATGCCACCATTTTGATTAATTGATCCCTCAGAGTAAGGAAAGTGATTTGGCAGCAGTAGTAGAAGGGCTTTGGGTAGACAGTGGCAAATACACACATCCAGTATCATAGTATAGAACACTGAATTGATCCCTGAGAATAAGGTAGGGCATTGAGGCGCAGAGGCAGGGTATAAGCCATGCACTGGCAGGCAGACACATCCAGCTACATGACTGACCCCCCCCCCCCAACATCAGAAAAAGTACAAATTAATTCTCCAGAGTGAGGAAGAAAGATGACCGAGTCAAAGCAGCAGCGGCAGGACAGGCAAACTACAGTGTAAGCTCTGTCAGATGCAGACACTCATTCCATACTATGGAACTAGAAAAAGTGCAAAGGAGGGCTACAACATTAATGAGGGGATTGGGAGATACTAGTTATGAAGAGTATAAACGTTAAAATGATATACACTGGAAAAACGCTCTTAGAGGGGATATGATAATATATAAATATATGCATTATATAATATTATATAAATATATGTAGGACCAATATAAAGGGCCCCCTGGAACTTTAGGAAAGGGGGAATATGACTGCTGGCCTAGGCCGCAGTATAGGGTTAATTGCAGGGTCACCATTGGCTAGGAGGGTGCAACAATGTTGCGGGCGAGGGCTTAAAAGGTGATGGGAGGGGTACTCCCACCTTTTCCCCGCCTGGATCCTAAGGACAGGCTCACCTTGTGGGGTTCAAATAGCTTATGCAGTGAGGGGATTTCCACATACATGCGATACAGCTTTCCTAAAACCTAAGACTAGACCAATGATTGATTTAGGTCTCAATATCAGGAAAAACAGGCAGTCTAGATGGGCTGAATGATTCTTAGATGCCATCAAATTCTGTTTCTATGTTAAATACTGCAAAACTAAGTAATAAAAACTTCCATATCCAGTGAAAGACAGGAAGAATAGTAATATTGGATTGCTAATTTGTTATATAAGATATCCACTGTCAATGATTGCTATGCATAATTGCTCTCATTGCATATTGTATATACATTTATACCTTTTTTGTGCTGAAACAGCTTTTTTGCTTCCAATGATTGCTGTATCTGGATAAATAAAAAATTTAGATTTTGATCAATGTTTTACTGTATACTGTATAATAATGCTCTTGATGTTATGCAAAAACACTGTAGATGTGCAGTTTAGTTATGGTCATTCTAATGTATGCAATTACTGTAAGGCGGATTCTGTAAATGGATGGAAACTCTCAGCACAGAGGACATACTCGCCTAGATGGCCCTGTTTTACAATAGTTGAAATAACTTTCTGTATATACAATTATCTCTGTCCAGCACATATTTACCAATTCGGACTGCATAGAAAACCCCATAAAAAGAGCATAGAATGGATGGATATATGGGCTTGTTATTAAAATATATTAGAAAGCTTTGGGTAGTAGCCCAAAATCGTCAAGCCAGAGCAGCTCAGGGAACAATTAGCCCTCCTGTCCCTCTTGCCAGACCTCACGTGACTCATAGACCCCACATTAATTCTTCCAAGTTAATTCTTGACAAAGCCAAACCAAATGACAAATATTAATTGCTGGATATAGTATAATCATAGAAAAGGGAAACAGGATCGTGAGTATTTACAAATTCCAATTTAGCTCCATGATCCTTCTTTGTCAAATAATATCTTAGCATAGTGATGTGTATCCTTTTGCTAAAATGCTTTTTATGTTTTATACGATTTACAGTCTTCCAAAAGTACCTTGTTGTTAAGGTGCCTACATTAAAATGCTCATTACCCAAAAGCACAATACTGAGGTATCTAGTGCACCCCTCAACTGAATCTCCTTCTCCTACCTAGTCATGTGCAATATTTTGGCTCATGTGTAACAACTTAGAGCTGAATCTGTTTTCATTTACATCAAATTACCTCTTATCTCTGCAATTTGACTTCCTTTACATCTCTACTTAAAACCTCTACCGATTTCAGTAATTAATTTTAGTTTTCTCTGGCTCTCCTGTATTTTTATTTCCTACAATATATTGACAGAATGTTCACATCATAAACAATGTTTACTCACCTACCAGACTAGGCAGAGATACTAGCTCTGTGATTGAGAAAGTTATTGAGCACTGAAATCTATATTACTATACCAGCAATGTGAATCTCAAAGCATTGCATGAGAAAGCTTCTATAAGGCTAGGTTTCCACTTGGGTTTTTGTCCTGCGTTTTTGTCTTGATGAAAAACGCCAGGAAAAACGCCAAGAAAACTGCCACTGCATTTACCTGCGTTTTGGCGTTTTTTCTGGAGTTTTTTCTGGCGTTTTAGCCTTTCTGTGGAAATTGCTTTTTTTGACCTTAGGCAGTTTTTCCAGCCTTTACAAGTTAGAAGTTTCACCCAGCTAAAAGGGATTAGGATAAATGGCAAGTATCTGCCCCCTCCTGATGCCATTTACTTGGTAGAGTTCTACTTAAACACCCCGGTGGACCCTTTTGTCTCTTTTCTGTGGTTTGTAAGGCCTGCTTTATTCCGAATGTCTGCTCCTCTAGGAAGATTGGCCCCAAATGATGGTGCAAATTGTTTGCTGTTGCTTTTGGCACGCAGGGTCCAGTTGGGTATGTTTGTTTGTAATGGCATGTTTGGTCCAAATGGTGTAAAATTCAATATGAACTTCGTTTTGTGTGAAACTGTTTGTTTCCAGCCTATTTCTCGTAGGACACACAGATACTGGGTCCATCCTCTGCATTGTAACTGTGGAAAAAAACGCCATAAAAAACGCCAAGGCAAAAAACCCACATAGCTTTTTCATGGCGTTTTTTCTCTCCCATTGACTTCTATTGGAGAAAAACGCCAAGATTTCCTTGCAAAAAACATGCTGCGATTTTGAAAAACTGCCACAGAGCCCAAAAAAGCAAAAAACGCCAAAGAGGACTGAAAAAATGCCAAACAAAAAAACGCCAAGTGGATATGGCATTCTGCGATTTCCTATTGAAGAACAGCTAAAATCTGGCTGCAGCGTTTTTTCACTAAAAAAACGCCAGGTGGCGCTATTGGCGTTTTTATGGGCGTTTTTAGCAAAAAAAAACCAAGTGGAAACCTAGCCTAAGACCTGTTAGGTGAAGTGTACTTCCTCTTGGTAAAGGCTAGGTTTCCACTTGTTTTTTTTTTGCTAAAAACGATGTATTAACCAGAATGCATTCTTCCATATCAAAGAATGAATCAGTAAATGTCACAGACAACTTAAAATTCTTCCTGAAAAATATGCAAATATTAGTTATATTCAGACCTTTCATTGGGCACAATACATAAATACGGTCACTTCTATTTTAAGGAAAAAAGCCATAATGTACAAATGGGGTTCTCCTGTGAAAGTCTTCATCATTAAAAATCTATTAACCTTCACCCACACATCGTTAGAAGATGGACAGGATTTACTCCAGCAATGTGGACTCACAGAGAACACCAAAAGACTCACTACAGTAAGTCCTAATCATGGTCAATCTCAACTCAAATCTGGATGGAAACGCAGAAGAAAAGCATTAGGCTGATTACCTTTTACATTATTGAATACACAGTGATAATTTGCCAGCATAACAAAAATATTTTTTTCCATATATTGGCCTACCTTTCAAGAGTTTTATCCTGCAATGACATTTAGACATACAGTAGATCCTGTATACATGTGCATATACCCATTGTACAATAATGTCTCTGAAATTAATATCTTTGTAAGAGAGTTAAATTCCCCTCATAAGAGAAGCTTAGCACTTGAACAAAGTAGAAAAGCAAATGTTCAAATCCTGTTTTTCCAAGAAACTCACTTTGCATTAGACAAATTACTAAATGTTAATGCTAAGAAATTGCATTTTGCATAGCATTCTATGTTATCAGCAAAAAAAAAGTGTCTTTTTTTTTTCAGAAGTGATATTCCTGTATACATACAGTGGGGCAAAAAAGTATTTAGTCAGCCACCAATTGTGCAAGTTCTCCCACTTAAAAAGATGAGAGAGGCCTGTAATTTTCACCACAGGTACACTTCAACTATGAGAGACAGAATGGGGGGAAAGAATACAGGAAATCACATTATCTGATTTTTAAAGAATTTATTTGCAAATTATGGTGGAAAATAAGTATTTGGTCAATAACAAAAGTTCATATCAATACTTTGTTATATACCCTTTGTTGAGGTCAAACGTTTTCTGTAAGTCTTCACAAGGTTTTCACACACTGTTGCTGGTATTTTGGACCATTCCTCCATGCAGATCTCCTCTAGAGCAGTGATGTTTTGGGGCTGTTGCTGGGCAACATGGACTTTCAACTCCCTCCAAAGGTTTTCTATGGGGTTGAGATCTGGAGACTGGCTAGGCCACTCCAGGACCTTGAAATGCTTGTTACAAAGCCACTCCTTAGTTGCCCGGGCAGTGTGTTTGGGATCATTGTCATGCTGAAAGACCCAGCCACGTTTCATCTTCAATGCCCTTGCTGATGGAAGGAGGTTTTGACTCAAAATCTCACAATACATGGCCACATTCATTCTTTCCTTTACACGGATCAGTCGTCCTGGTCTCTTTGCAGAAAAACAGCCCCATGCTTCACTGTAGGTATGGTGTTCTTTGGATGCAACTCAGCATTCTTTCTCCTCCAAACTTGACGAGTTGAGTTTCTACCAAAAAGTTCTACCTTGGTTTCATCTGACCATATGACATTCGCCCAATCCTCTTCTGGATCATCCAAATGCTCTCTATCAAACTTCAGACGGGCCCGGACATGTATTGGCTTAAGCAGGGGGACACGTCTGGCACTGCATGATTTGTGTCCCTGGCGGCGTAGTGTGTTACTGATGGTAGCCTTTGTTACTTTGGTCCCAGCTCTCTGCAGGTCATTCACTAGGTCCCCCCGTGTGGTTCTGGGATTTTTGCTCACGGTTCTTGTGACCATTTTGACACCACGGGGTGAGATCTTGCGTGGAGCCCCAGATCGAGGAAGATTATCAGTGGTCCTGTATGTCTTCCATTTTCGAATAATTGCTCCCACAGTTGATTTCTTCACACCAAGCTGCTTGCCTATTGCAGATTCAGTCTTCCCAGCCTGGTGCAGGTCTACAATTTTGTTTCTGGTGTCCTTCGACAGCTCTTTGGTCTTGTCCATAGTGGGGTTTGGAGTGTGACTGTTTGAGTTTGTGGACAGGTTTCTTTTATACTGATAACAAGTTCAAACAGGTGCCATTAATACAGGTAACAAGTGGAGGACAGAGGAGACTCTTAAAGAGGATGTTACAGGTTTGTGAGAGCAAGATATCTTGCTTGTAGGTGACCAAATACTTATCTTACCGAGGAATTTACCAATTAATTCATTAGAAATCCTACAATGTGATTTCCTGTATTCTTTCCCCCCATTCTGTCTCTCATAGTTGAAGTGTACCTATGGTGAAAATTACAGGCCTCTTTCATCTTTTTAAGTGGGAGAACTTGCACAATTGGTGGCTGATTAAATACCTTTTTGCCCCACTGTAAATCTATCACTGATTGAAATAGAAGAAATTTTATTTTAGTTTTTACTACTACTACTACAACATTTTACCTTAGCAAATGTATATGCCCCTAACTCTGGTCAATTAATCGTTTTCATTAAAATATATGATGAATTTAAGAAATATCAGAAAGGGCATGTTCTAGTAGTTGAATATAATATTACTATGGATCCTTCCCTTGATAAATCACAATGCCATAGTAAAAGTGTATGTAGGTTACAACAGAATTGAAGTGATCAAAATTTACAAATTTTATTTTGGTAATATGATGCCTGGCGATCTCTTCATCCTAATGTAAGTATTATACTACAGCGGTCCCCAACCATTTTGGCACCAGGGACCGGTTTTGTGGCAGACAATTTTTTCACGGACCGGGTGTGGGGTGTCTTGGGTTTGATTCAAGTGCATTACATTTATTGTGCATTTTACTTCTATTATTATTGCATTTAAAATATAATGAAATATATTTGCAACTTCCCTGGTTGTCTTTCCATCCATAAAAAGCACATACAATTGTGCCACTCTGCCCCCCAGATATGACACTTTGCTCCCCAGATATTCTTTATGCCTCCCCAGATAAGATTTATGCCCCCAGATATGCTTTATGCCCCTAGATATGCCACTTTGCACCCCTAGATAAGGCACACTGTCCCCCAGATATGCTTTATGCCCGCTGCCCCCTGATATGCCACTCTGCCTCCTGATATGCTTTATGCCTCCTGCCCCCCTAGATATGCCACTCTGCCCCCCTGATATGCTTTATTCCCCCCCCTAGATATGCTTTATGCCCCACTAGATATGTTTTATGCCCCAATAGATATGCAACTCTGCCCCCCCCTTGACTTATCAATGCACCCCCAGACTCCCTGGTGCGATGTATGTCTGCGCAATGCACATAGACAACCTCTGCTGCTGCTCGTCACATCAGCCAGGGCTTCTATGCCAGTGCTCTGTCATAGAAGCCCCGCCGAAAGTGTCAGCAGCAGCGGAAGTTGTTTGCGTGCATCGCGCAGACCTTCCCCGGCTGCCAGAGAGGAGGATCCAGGTCCCCTGCAGCACTGCGGGCGATCTGGATCCTCACCTGCCCAGCGCCCTGAACTGCCGTGCGGCCCAGTTACTTATAGGCCACGGACCAGTACCGGTCCGCGGCCCAGTGGTTGGGGACCCCTGTTATACTATACAAAAATTAAAAACATAAGGTTGATAAATATTCACTACAACAAATAACTCGATGTAATATAGGCCACATCCCTGGTCTGACCATGCACCATTCGTCATTTCTACAATAAATAAATTATTGGTTAAGGGTACTAGGTTGTGGGATCTAAATGAGTATAAATTAGCTAAACCTCTGGTACATAAAACATTCCTTAAACATAAACACATAATACAAACATATTTAACGGAAAATTCCGCAGATAATACCAAGATTCACACACTACGGCTAGCTCATAAAGCACTTCTATGTGGTCTATTTAGTCAAAATACTGTTCGAATTAATAAATTAGAGAAAACCTAATTATTGTTGCTTTAACCAAAACATCTAAAGCATTAATAGAGGAAATTAAAAAAAATACACAGAGATGTAGGTGAGTTACATAGACATAAAAAAGAATTGGCTTTGAGCCGTTTAAAACATAAATATTACGAAAAAGGTCATGCAGCTGACTCCCTTTTGGGCAATAAATTGAGAATAGACTATTCTCTAAATTACATATTTCTTACATAAAAAAATAAAAAAGAGAATTTATAATCCTAAAATATTGCAGATACTTTTGCTAAATGTTATGACAATTTATATAATATAAATAAAGATCCTGCTACCCACCAACCTAATACAGAATTTTTACAAAAACTGCCTATTCCTTAAATCTCTTAGGAAGCAAATGAAAATTTTAGTCAGCCTATTACAGCAGAAGAAGTTGAAGACGTTATAATAAATTAAAACCTCATAAGTCTCCTGGGCCTGATTATTCTATTTCCAATTATAAATCAGGTTTAGTATACCATTTTACTAATCTGTTTAATCATTTCCTGTTGAAAGGTTGATGGCATATATTGCTACCAAAACCAAGCAAACCTACAGATGAATGTGCTCACTACCTATAGTTCTTTTAAATGTCGATCTAAAGTTATTTGCTTAAATTCTAGCTAGTGAAATATCTCCTCTGTAATCAATGTTAATTAACAATGATCAAGTGGATTTCATTGGAGATAGGCAGGCTTCTGATAATTCCAGAAAACTGATCAATAGTATTCAAATTGCAGATATAAAAAAAAATCCTATACTTATTTTTATCTTTATTTTTAGAAAAAGGAAATATTGGCTTTTCAGACTTGGTTAATGAAGCTGTAATGGCAATGGATGGCTATGTATTCTTGCCCAGTAGCTGTGTTGAATGCAGGATTTAGATCCACAGACATTCATATTGTAAATGGAACGAGACAGAGATGTCCTTAATCCCGATTACTTTGTTTTTGCCTTGGAACCTTTAACTGTAATGGTTTGAGAAAATAAACAAATATCAGGTTTTCTATTACCATTAATCTATTAAAAGTCTTTTTACTTACAATTACAAAACCCTAAAGGTTGATTCCTTCTCTGTTTAAATTTCCAAGTATTTATAGTAAAATATATTATAAAATAAACACAAAAAACAAACCTTGAGTACTAATCTCAGTCAAGAAGCTGTTTTATTCCATTCCCCCAGCAGGCCAAAGGATGAGTAGATATAGAAAACAATATGTTAGTTTCCTAGAAATTAGAAGAACTATTGTGCCTGCCCACCCCCCCCTACTAAATGTGCAGATTAACATGAACATTAAGATGAACATCAGCTGTAGCCCTTAATTATCTAAATTAAAAAATAAAACATACATACACCGATCAGTCATAACATTATGACAATTGACAGAGGGGATAAATTAGGCAGCAAGTGCCAACATCTGTCCTTTCCTAACACAAGATTCCACTAAGGCTCTTGTCCGTGCCCTTATCTTCCGCCCCAATTATTGTATCTCTGTCTTAACTGTCTTTAACCCATCTCAATCCTCTACAATCCACCATGAATGCTTCTGACAGATTTACCTTCCTCTCCCCTCTCCTTTCAGTCTCTTTATTGGCTGCCTGTGTCCTTCAGGATATATTTCAAAATCCTGACTCTTACTTTCAAAGCCTTTCACAGCGCTTTCCCTACCTACAGCTCATCACTCATCTTTAAATACACTCTACACTCATCCAATGATCTTCTTCTGTCCTCTCCTCTGATTTCTAGCACTCATGCTTGCTTACAGGACTTCTCAAATGCCCTTCCTTGGCCTATATGTCTTTCCCCTGCCTTTGGCTCTTTAAAAAATCCTACAAGACCCAGTCCTTTATTGACACTTACAACATTACACATTCACACCCTCCCATATTTATTTTCCAAGTCCCTCTCATGCTATACTTATGCTAGTGAGGCTGATCCATCCCTAGCAATGGCACTTTTACCTATTGTGTAATACACCCTAACTCCCTCTGGATTGTAAACTCATTTGAGCAGGGCCCTCCTCATCTGTTGTTCCTGTAAGTCAAATTATGTTATACACTACTTGTTATGTCCTTTCTACCCATTATAGAGCGCTACAGAATAATGGTGCTATATAAAACAATAAATAATAATAATAGGTAAACATTTTGTCCTCAAAGTTGATGTATTAGAAGTAGGAAAAATGGGCAAGCTTAAGGAACTGAGAGACTTTGACAAGGGCCAAATTGTGATGGCTAGACGACTGGGTCGTCATCTCCAAAAAATCTTGTCGGGTGTTCTCAGTCTGCAGTGGTTAATACCTATCATAAGTGGTCCAAGGAAGGAAAAGTGGTGAACCGGTTACAAAGTTCTATATTAAATATATAGTTATATAAATAGCATTAGCAGAGACTTTATGATAGTTTGAAAAACACATACTTTTTTGTTTATATATGAAACTGTTAATAAATATACTGCACTTACAGCATATTAAACTGAAGGCTATTCAATTTTATTATGGATTGTGACATTCATGTAGGATTGGTGGGGGAAGGGAGGTATGTTTCTCCTAGATTCCTTTCCTATGTGAAGCAACACCAGAGTCTTCCACCTGCTAGGTGATTAATTTAGGTGAATGAGAGGGCGGATATAAAAGGGAAGCCATGACCCTTGCACTGCCCATACCCAGGAGGTTCCCCATTTCCCAAACCCGAAATAAAAGACAGACACCAGCAGGATTGGATTTAGAAAAGGCCGAGACATTTATTTAACAAATGTCTCGACATAACTTTATTTAACATCTTATAAATTGTTGTAAAAACACTTTAATAATAAACTTCTGTATAAATAGTATACAGTCTTCTGTACACCTGTGTACAAACAGCTGAGGGTTCCCAACCTAAACACAAAACAATGGCTTCACACTACCCCTTCCGCCGGATACCACAATCGCCCAAGCGACCGCGGGTCGGATAGGGGAGCTCCACCTTAACGCTTTGGTTAATCCTGTACAGGGAGGGCATTAACTCTAACCTCTAACCAAAACCATCAACTTGCCACTCCCATTATCCTTCAAACTTCTCCAGGGAACTCCTCCGCCACAGCAAAGAAAACGGATCCTGCAAAAAGAAAGAGGGAAAGGGGGAAAGAAAAAACACACACAGCTAACACAGAAACACACAGTCAAAAGACAAAAAAGGGGGAGGGCGGCCAGGAAACTGCTCCTGTGGTGTTCAGTAATTGCCCCTTGCACGTGTGCTTAGAGGGGCTTTATAGCCCTGTCCCCTTCCCCCTACAGTCACGTTCCTTGTGACTTCCCCCTCGTTCCCTGTGCATTCTCACCTCATGCTAACCCTTGCTGGGTTAACCCTTTCCTGCCCTAATACCATGTGCACCGTCCTGTAGTGCTGGCAGGGTCATGTTCCCCTTACGCCTATGACTCCAGGGTTTCTGGAGGGCAGGTAGCTCTCTGGCTGAGGACACAGAAAGCCTGTCTGTCGGAGAGACATGTGAGTAAAGGTTGCTGGACATATTATTGTTAAGTTGGCAGAGAGAAGCTCTCCAGCTGGTAGTGAGGGACAGGCAAGGTATTTCTTTTGTTGCTGTGTTATATTTCTTTTATCTTTGCAACCTTCCTAATAAACCTGACCCTGTGTCATATTGCACGAAATTACTGCTGTTTGCCTGGTTTGAATGAAGACGGGCACTTGTCCCTTGACCTCAGTGAGGGGCGATCCCTGACCTGTCTCACAGGATTGTATGTTATTTTATTACATTATTGTCTTTTATGCCAAAAATGTAATTTATTGAATAACATAATTGCTTTCAAGGTCTCTTTGAGGTATATTCACTAAAGTATTTAAAATGAAATCCGTTTCAGCTCACCTACTTTAATGAGTATAAACTAAATGTAACTAGTTATTATACAGGATCACCTAAGCTCTTCTTGCAGAAGCTCATTAAGGTTGGTCCTTTCTGGTGCACAATGAGGTCAGAGAGTTGAAAAAGCAAAATCACAAATGAATACCTGCTTTAGTAAATAAAGTGTGTTCAAAATCAATCATATGAATAGAAAATGTGTTGAAACGGTCAGAGCAGGTAAAGCTCATTGCCTCTCTTGTTACATTGGGGTTTGTTTTTGAGGGCTGATAATCTGGTATTGTGGATTTATTGTGTTTGTTTTGCCTGTAGGTGGTTTGGCAAGTTGGGTTCTAGTTTTTTTTCTTTTGTTTTATGTTTGATTGTTTTTGACCTTGTAAATGAACATTTGGAAAACCATGAAAAAACAACTAATGTCACTGTGACACTTAAACGGTGTGCTACAATCCGTGAACCTGAGAACAGTCAACACCTTTATTACCAGAAATGAGCAGTTTCAGAGAATTAACCCTTCTTTTGCCAGACATTACACATACATTCACATAGACTTGTCACACATGTATATCACACACACAGTGGGTTTTACTTGGTGCTGTGTCCAGCTTACAATGAGTTCTATTTGATGAAGGGACTCAGCCAATCAGGAGAGGCTTCTGAACTCTAACCAAGTTGAGAATTCTCTCCTAATTAGATGAGACCTTCTTCATTCCGAGCTATCGTTCCCGGACAATTAATGGTTGCAGATTGACCCGGACTTAAGGTTCCATGGCAGGATTGCCACGGGCAATTCAGTACATGTAACAATAAACATAAAGGTGTAAGCGCACATGCCCCAATACACAACCTTAGGGTAAATCTGTATATATATACTTGCATAAAATGTTGTATAGGCCTCTCTTCTAGCCCTGTAACTAGAGACACAGAGAGATCATAGTGTAACCCATAAATGCAATAATGATTGTAATGGGGTATAGAATAGACTCACATGGGATAGAGCCGTGAACATGCTCTATATAAACAGCTCCAGGTGCCCACTTGGGGTGTAAGCGAAAGGATGCCTTCCTTCTGAACCCACTCCAGGAAGTAAAAGGATCCACGCGGTTCTTTTCACGAGGTGTGTTATAAGTTGCACTTTACTTTACACTTATTGTTAATTATTTGATTTTGTTATAATTCAGTACATGTGGTCACCCTGTGTGGAAGATGTATCTAACTTTTCCTCTATCCAAACAACAATTCACAGCCGTGACCCCTTCCAACTACTATACTATGAATGAGAGGGAAAATCTCCAAGAATACATCAGATAAATCAGATATGGGGTTCTATGGTGGTTGAACACACACATATATTTTTGCCAGGGACTGCGTAAAAGACTGTCAGAGTAGAGAACTATCCTTACACACATTTACTATTATTGAAAGAAGAGTAATTATTTTCTTTGATTGTGTCCTTTTGATTATTATCGCTGTACTATGAGAATAAATCAATAGCTACCTCCAGAGATTGAGATCTGTACTTGTAATTCTGGATCATTCTCTGAAAAATTGTTATGAAAGTACAGGAAAACTCTTAGTCAATGCAGACCTGCTTTTAAGTTGATTAACAAATGCATATTTTATAGTCTGATTCAGAATACATTTCCCATCTACTTTATTTACTTAGTGCTGCTAAATTGCAGAACATTTCGAAAATGAAATGATTGCTGCACCATCTGATTTCAACGACAAGGTCCAATTCTACAGTATACAGACTGTCATAATGACTATATAGTTTACATTGATTACGTTTTCACTCATTACGCTATATTTGACTTCGGATGTGTTGGGGTATTCTTAAAAATCCAGTCATTCCTCAAAGCCTCTTTTAATTCTAATGGAGCCTCTGTTTTCTGGCCCCTAGATATATGCTTTATGCATTATGGCCAAATTTCACAAAATTTCACTGTTATAGTCATGCATGCATTATGGATGTGCAGAGAAATAGAGATGCAGAAACACTTCTATTTCTCCATGAATCTGTGTGCAATAGTCTGACTTCTTGGAGATGGTGTGCATGGAGGCTCCACCTTTTCACAGAAGTACCTGGAAAAAAGAGCTGATATCAAGGATGAGCGGGCTAAGAAAGAAGACATAAGAACAAGAGGCAAGAGAAGAAATGGAGCTGTTGAAAAGGAGACGGGGACATGGAAGCAGTCAGCAGAGAAGGTAGGGAGACATCAAGATGGAGTGTGAGAGATATAGAATAAGAGTGAATGTGAGAGACAATGTGACAGTGTGAGCATGGGAAAGTGAGAGAGAGTGTAAGTTAGGATGAGTGACAAGCCTGTAGATCTGAATAAAAGATGACCTGAAGTGTCTGAATCGGGAGTGGAGCGGTCACTTTTGCCAAGCGTGGCGTGCGGCAAAATTGAGGCCAGGGATATGGCCTTCCCCATGGACGAGCGATCGCGCCACGAGGAAGCCGGTGTCCGGAACCCGTCCCCTGCGATGGCGATCCTCCCCGCGAAGTAGGTGGCAGTCCCCGGTCCTGACACACACCCCCCTCGGAGGCGCCATGAGGGCCTGGACGGCTGTGTAGAATCTTTTAAATTTCGCGGGGGCGTGTATGCTACTTAAAGGTTTCTATGTGCATTCGTACCGCCCATAACCCTTCCACAAGACAAGATATTCCAAACGGCCTCTGCGACTACGGGAGTCTAAGATCTTTTCTACCTTGAACTCCTCTGATCCTTCCACTAACATGGGTGGTGGTGGTTCATTTCTTCTCGGGTTGGAATCCAGTACCCACTTCTTGATTAAGGAGACATGAAAAGTGGGGTGTATCCGCCACGTTTGTGGAAGTTGTAGCTGTACTCCCGCGGATTCTACTAAGGCAGTTATGGGGAAAGGGACCAAGAAACCGTGGACTCAATTTTTTAGAAAGACCAGTCATCTTGATATGCGATGAGGATAACCACACCTTGTCTCCTACTTGGTAGGAAGGAGGTTTACGCCGGTGTTTGTCATAATATTTCTTGTGGTCTCGCTGAGCTTTGAGGAGGGAGTTCTTTAAGATCGGTAGAGTCTGTTGTAGTATTTGAAGACGCACACCCGCCGGTGGGGAGTTCAAGGCTGGAGGCAGATCAATGAGAAATATAGGATTATATCCATAGTTGGCCTGAAACGGAGACATACTGATCGATCTCTGAGTGTTTGTTATAGGCAAACTCGGCCAAAGATAACATCTGCAACCATTACATTTCAGATACTGTTCCAGGATCTGGTTAATTCTTTCCGTTTGTCCATTGGTGCTGGGATGGTAAGCAGAGGACAGGCATCTATGGATTTGTAGCCCTTTACAGAAGGCCGACCAGAACTTGGAATTAAACTGAACCCCTCTATGTGATAGGATGGAACATGGGATACCATGCAGACAAAATATAGACTTAATAAACAGATCCGTTGTTTCTGAAGACATGGGCAACTTGGTAGCAGGAACAAAATGGGCCATTTTAGTCAGCCGATCGACCACGACCATGATGGTATTGTGTCTTTGGGATGGAGGTAAGTCTACTACGAAATTGATGGTGATATCCTCCCAGGTTCTATCTGGGACGTGGAGAGGCTGTAGGACCGGCAGGTGGAGTGTTACTTCCTTTGGAACGGGCACAGACAGAACACGAACGGATGTATTGTTGAATATCCCTTCCCATCGTAGGCCACCAAAATGATCGGGTAGCTAAGTCTGTCGTTTCCCTGTGACCTCCATGTCCTGCCAGGGGATGGTCATGAATCAATGTAACATGTCTTTTTCCCCATGACGCTGTGACAGAATTGCTCCCACCGCACTTCCTGAAGCATCCACTTCCAAAAAATAGGCCCTCTGGGGATTGGTGATAATCAGCACCGGGCCATAGTGAACCTTTGTTTCAACATCTCGAAGGCCTTTTGGGCTTGGGAGTTCCACAAAAACTGAGTCAGTTTCTTTGTTAGTGCAGTGATCGGCTGCACTATACGAGAAAAGCTGTTAATAAATCTCCGATAGAAGTTAACAAAGCTGATGAACCTCTGTACCGCTTTAACCGATGTAGGTACCGGCCATTGGAGGATGGTGGTTATTTTCTTAGGATCTATTTCGATCTTTTACATAAGCCGAATGGCATGACTAGATACTGTACATATCGAGTGTGGAAAGCAGTCTTCCATTCATCCCCTTCTCAGACACGGACCAAATTATATGCCCCCAGAAGGTCGATCTTGGAGTAAACCTTGGCATCTCGAAGTCTATCCATCAACTCGGGAATTGAAGGCCGTGGATATTTGTTTTTTATAGTAATGTGAGTTCTTGATAGTCCACACAGGGACGAAGACCCCCGTCCTTTTCAATAAAAAATATACCTGCTCCCGACGGCGAGGTGGATGGTCGAATGAATCCTTTGCGCAAGCTGTCCATGATGTATTCTTTTAAAGTCTTTAGTTCGGGTTCTGAAAGGGGGAATATGTTTCCGAAGGGAATGGCCGCTCCTGGAAGAAGGTCTATCGGGCAGTCGTAGGATCGATGTGCTGGGAGTCGTTCTGCCTCTTTAGGGTCGAATACTTGCCGGAACCCTCGATACTGACAGGGTATTTTAGGGGCTTCTATCTCTCTTCCTCTCCTTGAGTTGCGGCTAAAACTGATGTCGAGAAACAATGCTGATGGCAGAAAACTGATGAAAAGGTAACTTCTCCTGATGACCAACGTATGATGGGATCATGTTGTCTAAGCCAAGGTAGACCCAGGATAAAGGGGAACAGTGGAGAGCGAACAAGGTTAAGGCTAATGGTCTCGTTATGACTGGAACCGATGTATAAACAAATAGGAAGAGTCTCTGTGGTAATGGGTCCTGACTGAATAGATCTTCCGTCTACCAACTGAACACCGGATTACCTCCTCTGCACACCTGTTCCCCTCTTCCACAAACCTGGTGCTCTCCCCTTGGTGTGAGAAGGATAGGGGTAATGGATTCTGGCTCCTCCCTTGATTGGCAGCTGCCTCCCTCCATCCTCCGGAGCGAAGCCACACACCCCCACCACGAGGAAAGCGTGCGCCGGAATGCGGCAAAATCGAGGCTAGGGATATGGCCTTCCCCGCGGACGAGCAATCGCGCCACGAGGAAGCCGGCGTCCGGAACCCGTTCCCCGTGATGGCGATCCTCCCCGCGAGGCAGGTGGCAGTCCCCGGTCCTGACAACAAGGTTGTCTATTCAAATGATTTTTTTTCTGGAAAGAAAACACCTCATCTTAGAATCGCGTAAATACTGTATTTCTGCACCAGTATAGGAAGGATTTTTTTTATAAACATACATGGAGGTTTTTTGTTGAAAGAAGGAGCCTTGTTCTCACAGTAATGTTTCACATACAGTTTTCAAGAGTTTTAATTTGGCGTGGAAAAGCACCTAGGTTGATTTATGCAAACCTTATAAGGCCTAGAGGATGCCCTCCCAGATGTGGAATGATATTAGTGGGTGACTATGCTGGGTGATTAAATTGAGGGTTTTTTTTTTTGGTTTTTTTTTGCGGGCATTGTTGGAACATCCAGTGATTATCATGGCCAATCGTAATTATGTGCTGCAGTTTGTCACATATAGTATTGTCCCACTATCCAAGTGTCACGCCCCATCCAGGTTGCGGAGCTGCATATCTCTGGTTTCCCCTGTCTCGCTACAGTTCCCCTGTCTCGCTACAGTTCCCCCTTTGCTGTAATCCATTCCTGGATTTCCTTATGCTCTGCCCTGTACTTCTGATTCTTTGATTCCAGTCCTGCGTTTGTTATGTTTGTCGCAGTCTAAATGTTCTGTTTTTTGTTTAGATTTACTGCTTAGTTTCAGCTTATTAGTGATTCAGTAGGCAGGGTTTAGTGTTAGGACCCACAGATATATTGGCGTACTTTTGGCATAGTGGTGGGCTAAGCATACTATGGCCATAAGATGTGACGGAATCTCCAATCTCCTTATCTTAGAAAGGAGTTCTATTCATGTGCTTGTCTAGTTTATTCTGTTTGGTCCTGTATTAATGTGTGTCAGTCTTTTATGTGCCTTTGCCCTCTTTTCCCTGAATCATCTGAAGATTTTGGTACCTCTTTCCCCTTGTCCCAGGTTAAGATATCCTATCCTTGCTTAAAGTTTGAGGATCCCGGCTCCTCACTCCATCCCTTGTGTGCCTTGTTGCCCTGTCCTGTGTTGTGTCCTGTTCCATGTATGTCTTGTCTGCCTATGTTTCTTGCTCATCTCCCTGTTCCTTGTTCTGTTCCCCTTGCTTGCTATGTTCTACTTTTACTCTGCTTAGCTTCCCTACTCTAAGCCTGCAGCATCCTGCACATTCATCTGTAGAGCTATGTATCATGCCTGCTCCAGGGTGCCTACAGGATATAACTTTGTTTTGTTCTGGGACTCTGGTGTGTGGCCGCACAACCCTAGGTGCTCAACACCCTGGAGAGTGCATTCGCCAGTGGAATCAGGCCCTGTCCAACTCCGCTCTTGCACAGTGACGCCTAAAATTCCATTATTGGGCACTGTGGGTCATTAGTCATCTGTATGGGCCCCGTTTGTAACACCCAGCAACTTTGAAGGCTTAAATATTGAAGTCAACACACACCTTGTTATTACTACCCCCCTTACTGTTAAACCCTATTACAGGTAAACATGGGTGTACCCCAGGTCTGCTCCCTCAGTCAATTTTAATCCTGAGGAAAGGCATTATTTTTGCTCATGGAGAGAGATTGGAGGCTTAGGACACCAGATACATTTGTAGAGCCCACATCCTCCTCTTTTGTTGCAACTGAAGTATCAGCACATTATACTTTTTGTCACAAATTTCCAAATTAAACATTCAGAAACAACCCTTGGAGCTTTGAAACCTTAATGGCCACTTCTTCTACCCAATCTCATCTGTTATCCCATGTCTATAATATGCATTGCTGAAAGAGAACAATATTACTTTAGGCAGAGGGAAAGGGATCTTAACATCAAATATATTCCAAAACAATGATAGAGTAGCAAGATACAGGAAGGTTTAATTTAAGATCTAGGTTGTATAGGGTTCCTGAAACACTGAGAATGGTGTCCCTGGGCCAATCGAGGAGATGGTGGAGATGCCAACATCCAGTAGGGAACCACTTGCATGTGTGGTGGAAATGCCCTATTATACAATGATTCTGGGGAAAAGCTATTATGGTTATCTGTAAGACAGCAGAAGTCCTCATCTGAAGCAGTACTGCTGCACATGACATACAAGCCTTTTTCATAATACAAAAAATTGCTAATACATTAGCTGAATGCTGCAAAGACTAATCCCAGTACACTGTGTGAAAAAAACTAAAAAAATATTGTCACCTCCCCACACACACTTCAAAATGTAAAGACACCCTAAAAAATTTATATTGGCAAGAATATTTATTGCACAAATTTGTAAACTGGAAAAAAAATATATAAATATATACTGAGTCAGACATTGAGGGTGGAACAGCATAACTAAACTCACTATTCATTGAGGCAGGCATTGACAGTGGTACAGTGGAACGTTATAAGACCTGCCAAATCACATGCAGAAGAACGAATTGCCCTCTCAGTAAAAAATGGAGATAAAACATTTTTTAGATATATAAATGAGAAAAGGAAAGTTAAACAAGGATTAGTTAGACTAAAAACAAAAGGAATATATGTAGAAGAGGATAAAGGTTTAGCTTACTGCCTCAATGAATATTTCTGTTCAGTTTTTACAGATGAAAATGATGGAATGGGACCTCAGCTGGGAAAAAAGACTGAATCATTTGAAATATGTGAGTTTATCGAGGCGGAGGTTCTACTTCAGTTGTCTAAGGTAAAGACAAATAAGTCGATGGGGCCTGATGGGATACACCCCAAGTTATTAAAAGAGCTTGGGGGTGTACTAGCAAAACCATTAACTGATATATTTAACAAATCATTGGTAACGGGAGTTGTCCCTGGGGATTGGAAAGTAGCGAATGTTGTGCCTATTCACAAAAAAGGGAGGAGTCGGGCAACTACAGTTAGTCTTACATCTGTAGTGGGGAAATTAATGGAAACTATGTTAAAGGATTGTTGAACATCTGACGTCACATGGGTTTCAAGATCAAAAACATGGGTTTTCCTCAGGAAGATCTTGCCAAACAAATCTTATTGATTTTTTTGATTGGGTGACTAAAGTAATTGATCAAGGTGGTGCAGTAGGCATTGCGTATCTGGATTTCAGTAAGGCCTTTGACACTGTCCCACATAGAAGACTTATAAATAAACTGCAATCTTTGGGTTTAGATCCCAATGTTGTTGAATGGATTAAGGAGTGGCTGAGTGACAGACAACAGAGGGTTGTAGTGAATGGCGTATATTCAGAACAAGGTCTTTTTACCAGTGGGATACCTCAGGGATCTGTACTTGGACTCATTCTCTTTAATATTTTTATTAGTTATATTGCAGATGGACTTGATGGAAAGGTATGTTTATTTGCTGACGCCACAAAAATTTGAAACAGGGTTGATGTTCCTGGAGGAAGAAGCAAAATGGCAAACTATCTAGGAAAACTGGAAAAATGGTCAGCTGTGGCAATTGGCATTTAATGTAGATAAATGCAAAGTAATGCACCTGGGGCATAAAAACCCAAGGGCAGAGTATAGAATATTTGGTACTGTCCTAACCTCAACGTGTGAGGAAAGGGATTTAGGGGTAATTATTTCTGAGGATTTAAAGGTAGGCAGACAATGCAGTAGAGCAGCAGGTAATGCTAGCAGAATGTTTGGTTGTATAGCGAGAGGTATTAGCAGTACAAAGAGGGAAGTGCTCATGCTGTTGTACAGATCACTGGTGAGACCTCACTTGGAGTATTGTGTACAGTACTGGAGACCGTATCTCCAGAAGGATATAGAAATGTTGGAGAGAGTGCAGAGAAGGGCTACTAAAATGGTTTATGGATTACAAGATAAACCTTACCAGGACAGGTTAAAGGATCTTAACCTATATAGCCTGGAAAAAAGACGGGACAGGGGGATATGATAGAAACATTTAAATACTTAAAGGGAATCAACAAGGTAAAGGAAGAGTTTATTTAAAAGGAGAAATACTACCACAACAAGAGGACACAAGCATAAACTAGAGGGGCAAAGGTTTAATGGTAACATCAGAAAATATTACTTTACGGAAAGGGTAGTGAATGCATGGAATAGCCTCCCAGCAGAAGTGGTAGATGTTAATACAGTAAAGTCATTTAAGCAAGCATGGGATAGGCATAAGGCCAAGCTAGATATAGGATAAGGGCAAGTACTAAAGGAAAGTACTCAGAGGTTGGGCAGACTGGATGGGCCTACTGGTTCTTATCTGCTGTCACTTTCTATGTTTTTGTTTCTATGTTACATCATAACTTCTGCACTGTTGAGTTGGATTACAGTGTATATAATGTGTTGGATTAAAGTGCATGTAATGTGTTGGAGATGGTGTATGTTGTTAGATAATGGTCTTCTGTGTGTTACTGTATGCTATTACAATGAGTGTGCAAATTATAGTTACGTAGTTACATAGGCTGAAAAAAGACATGCATCCATCAAGTTCAGCCTTTCCCACATTTGTTAATTGCTGTTGCTACTGATCTGAAAGAAGGCAAAAAAAATCCAGTTTGTAGCTGTTTCCAATATAAAAACTATATCCCTGTCATAATCATTATGTTGTATTGGAGTATGTGTGTTGGTATATGGTGTTAGCATGCCTGTGGCAGAGGTCAAAGCAGGGCGTAGAAATAATGGTCCAATAGCAAGATGAAGGATCAATCCATATAGCAGAACACTAAGGTATAGGGAGTAGAACCAGCTGATACCTGAGCAAAGTGTATAGGGAGGTTAGGGTTTCATTTTTGCACCTTTGTGATGTCTTCGCAAAAGACGCATCGCCATAGTAACCCTGCTCACTTTCGTGTCTGTTCATCGCTGGAACGGTGAAGTGGGTAAGTGGTGAGTTTATGACTGTACTCCCTCCATAACGCCAACCTCCAGGAGCTACTGTATGTCTTTGTCTTTTTTCTTGTTTCTTGTACCGCTGTTGAGACAGTAATAGATTGGCTCTGGCTGATTGTAAAGCTTTTTGCAGAGAACGTAATATTTTCTTTGCCTCAGGTAATGATACAGGTGGGGCACATTGGGGGGGGGGATGATACCCATAAAAATTTTGTGGAAGCATTTCTTTATGTTATGAGCAGGCCAACCTGACATTATGGTGCTGTGTCCATTAGATACCGGTAATTCCACTATAAAATCCATAGTAACTGAGGTCCATGGAGACAGTGGTATGAGTAGTAGTTGTAGGAGGGCCTGTGGACATTGGTGTGAGGTGTCTAAGCTAGTATCACCAGGTGATTTTGATGATAGAAGAGGACCGCTTGTTTGTTCATGTTTTTTTTTTTTTACAGATGGGTGATGGGCATCTTCTTGGAGATAGTCTTGGTAAAAGGAAGTGTGTAGAGGGTATCATTGGTTGTAATGAGTATTGACGGCATAGGGTATTTACCTTCCCATTCTGACTGCCGGGTATGTAAGTAATATGAAAGTTCAATAGAGTAAAAACGATACCCCACCTGGCCTGATGAGTACATAATCTTTTTTGCTCTTTGTAAATACTCAAGGTTAAGGTGGTCAGTAAAAATAAGAAAAGCATGTTGGGCCCCCTCCAGATGGTGTCTCCATTCCCCGAATGCACATTTGATCATTCATTTGATCATCATAGTTATTTTTGGGTGGTGACAATTGCTGAAAATAAAATGCCTCAGGGTAAGGTAAGTCTTTAGACCCCTATCTTTGGGAGAGGATAGCACCCACTGCCAGTGTAGAGGTCTCAACTTCTACAGTGAAGGGCAGATTTGGATTAGGATGTACCGATACATGGACAGATGTAAATCTCTGTTTTAGTGTAGAAAAAGCTTCTTCAGCAGCCTTGTGTAAAACTAATGTTTTGACTTGAGAGATGTGAGAGGGAGAACAATTCTAGAAAAGTTTCGAATGAAACATCTTTAAAAATTGTCAATCTCTGTACATTTGGGGGAATGTGGTGGGGGCCATGTTTGGATAGCTGCCAACTTGCTCTTATTCATTTTGACACCTTTTGAAGAAACACAGAACCGTAGAAAATCCATCTGGGATGACTCAAATTGCAATTTCTCCAACTTTGTAAATAAATGGTATGCTCTTAGACGAGCCAGGACCTGGTGTACTTGACAACGGTGTTAGTGGAGGATGAGAAGATCAAGATATTGTCTAGATATGCCAACATGAATGTGTTCAACAAATCACAAAAGATATCATTCAAGAAATTCTGGAAAGTTGCTGCATTGCATAATCCATAAGGCATTACAAAATATTCCAAATGTCAATACCAGGTACGAAATTCTGTATTCTATTCATGTCCTTCTTTGACTCAGTTCAAATTATAAGCTCCTTGAAGGTCCAGTTTCGTAAAAATAATGGCTTGTTTAAGGCTGGGAGTCGATACAGGTTTTTTTACAGGTATTGCATTAAGTTCCCTATAGTCGACACAAAGTCATCCTCCGTCTTTCTTACTCACAAAGAAGATCATTGGCCCTGCAGGTGAGATAGGTAAGTGAATAAATCCCTTGGCCAGATGTTCGAGGTATTCCCTGAGAATCTTGAGTTCTAGGTCATATAAGGGATATATGTAACTATACCGAATTTTAGCTCCAGGTAGAAGGTCTATAGGACAATCATACGGACGGTGTATTTATCCAATACGTATTTATACTAGGTAGAAGAAGGGTTAACCAGGATTGGAAAGTAATGCGTTGGTATGGGAGGAATCGATAGTCGAGTGAGCTGTACCCAGGCAATGTGAAGCGGGAAGCAGTTAAGTGGTGTGTTTATGAGGTGTTAGCGTGTGTGGGTGTCAGGTACAGGAGGAGGAGGGTAGTCCTGTTTTGCCAATATTATTGTGATGCAACCCCAGAAGACTGATTCTCTAATCTCCATGTGTTTCCTGTTATGGAACGTGGAGGGCTTAAAGTGGAAATAATCATCTTCAGGGGACCTGCTGCTTACCTCTGTGTTGCTCGGCAGCGTCTCTTGATCCGTTGAGGCGACACAGGAGCCCAGTGTAGTCACGTGAATGTACATCACATCACATGACTCTGCTCCATTCCTGTTCGAGCAACGCAGAGGGAAACAGTGGCCCCCATGTTAGTCTGCGAGCAGCACCAGAAGATCTGTAGTTCAGGTAAGGGTAGGAGAGTAAATGAATGTATATATGTGTGTGTGTGTGATAGCATGGATGCATGTGTAGGGGGCACAGGGAGGCTGAAAGTGATGTGCATGTACTGGCTGCCTGAGCATGATAGGAGTGTGATTACATGTTATGTAATATATCTTTTCAAATTACGGGCCCCAAAATTAAGGTGCGTCTTATACATAGGAGTGTCTTATACATGGGGAAATACAGTATACGCACTCCTGGTAAAAATATCAGCATTCAACATAATTTTTGGTGGGAAATTTTAACCGTGTGGCAAATGCGCAATTGGATATGGCCAAACCATCCACCCTTTCCAATAGATTCTCCTCATTGTCTTTGCTGGAACACCGTCACTTGAGGAATACTTGGAGTCTTGCTAATCCTATTGATAAACAATAGACACTTTACTCTCATCAACACGATTCCTTCTCTAGAATAGATTATTCTAGAGGCATTTCAATCATTCCTAATTGCTAAATGTAATGCTTATGTTGACAACAATTATGAACATCTGGAGGACATGGACCTGTTTTGGGGAGCCTCTAAGCCGGCTCTGAGAGGACATGTCATTGCTTATGTGGTGGGACGCAGGTTGAAACAAAGCTTAATTAGCTTAGCGATCCCTTCCAGATATACACTAATCACAAAACATTTAATACACCAGAAACAGCTAGAATTTACAAAGAGACCAAGTCTCTTTGGGCTACCAAAAAAGCCCAACTTTCTCATAATTATGCCTACTTTAGGTGGGACAACAGGTCCGGCAAGCTCCTGGCTAACTTAATCAGGCACACTAAAACCAGACGTCACAACATTCAAATTAAAGACACTTCCAATCCGTGATATCTGACCCTAAGAGTATTACCAAACTATTTGTTAACTACTTTGAGGAATTTTATAAAGCAGAACCCACAAACCCTGACATGATCATTTAGATCTTTTAAAAAGCTAAACTGTCTAAAATTTCCCCTAATGATAGGGGAAGACTCACCACCCCCAATTACTTCATTGGAGTCAGACAACCGCTCAGAGGAATTTGGCCTGGAAGGCTGCATTGGGATCTGGATCTTACTCTTATATCCAGACCTCTATTTGAATATATGACGAGGGATATTTGCTCTGAAAAAACCTTGTCTTGTAATCAAGCAAATGTGGTATATTATTATGTATCTAATAATCCTTGAGTTTATTTCTTTAGTATAAAGACAGTAGTGAGCATTATGTATCCAGGGTTAAAGATATCAGGATCTGGGGAAAGTATTTTTTATTGCAGCTTGTAATCCCCAGTATCGGGTTCAATCAACGGTCCTTCTCGAGAACAGTGAGGGAAAAAAAAAGCCAGACATTAAATTATGAAAAACTGTATTTGGTAAAATTGCAATACATTTGGTCACATGGTACAGACAGAAGACAAGAGCATTCATACAACCTGTCAGTCCCTCCGCTTGAGCCGCCTTGGATAATGTTGTTGTGGAATCCCAACTTGTTGAACTTCTGTATATGTCTTACTTTTTACATTATACATCAATACAGCTACGCTTTCACTATAGGCTTCTTCAATGTATGTCTGACTGCAGTCTCATACAGTCCACTTTTATATACTAGGAAGGGGTGTTGTAACCAGTGCAGATCAGCATCCTATTCATTGCTATTAATCCTTCTTCTATTACAAATAAACAATTCTAGAACTTGCAATTATATAATTTCTTAAAGTATATGTATAATACATCAACATTTGTTTGATGAGAGTAATTTCCATTGAAAAATTTCCATAAAAATTATTTTTCTGACCAGTTTTACATTTTCATTTTTATTTATTTTCACTGGGCACATAGTGATTAGTGAGCTGAGCTCCATTGACCTGCATTGCTGGCTGCAGTACCTGTAGCCAACCATGCAGGAGAGACCCTCTGGGAACGCTTTTATTTTTAAAGGGCGCTGCCATCTTGTTAGAGGCAGCATGTGTTTATCAGGTGGCTCTTTGAAATGCTCCTAGAAGTGATCAAGTGGGGCCCCTGACTTTTGTGTGTTGCTTAATAGACATAGAGGGGCTTCAGCAACACTGGCTAAGGCAATTAGGAGGCATTTGTTTTTTGTTTGTTTTTTTAGCCACCAGGTGCCTTCATAATTGAAAAACATGTAGCCTTTCATTATGATGAATACGGCCACCCCTAGGAGAGATTGTACAGGACCCCTGCATTTGGGGTGTTGCTGGATGCCTCCATGTTGAGGCATTGCAGCAACACCAGCTGAGCTAAGAAAGCATTTGTTAATTGCTTTCTACACTTGTTTAACCCCATGCCAGGCATGTCAATTGTCATAAAGACGATGCATTTTTGTGACATGCCTGGCATGTCAATTGTCGTCAACGGGTTAATGGATCTATATTTATTTCAGGTTTTTACGTGACAATGACTGGTATTAAATTAAGTGCCTGTGGCCTTTTCAAACCCATATTTTGTAGTGATTTTTATTTCTGAAATTCGAAGCTACAGCTCTCATGATGCAGATTACAACTAAATACAAAAAGTATACTACCAAAATAATTAAGCAGGACAGCCAGCAATGATGCAGATTACAAACTGGGGTAAATGCAAAAAATGAATAAATGTAGATGGAGAAGAGAGAATACAAATTAGTTAAGTATGATGATAAGCAGACTTTTGCATTCAAATTTGTATGAATTGAAAATTTACTAAACTTGAGTATATTATATATATTGGCGATTTTTACAAAGCCCCAAAAATGAGACCAGACTCCCCACAACAAAAACAAAGTAAAAAGCTCAGAGTTTCTGTCTGAAATTCGTGGGTCAACATTCACTTATACTTTCATTCTCTCACACTTTGTAAGGCACCTACCTTAAACAGCTCCCTTAAACGCCGGCACCGCTTGTTGGAACTTGAAGCAGCCGCTCGCGTGCGGCCGCTTCATGAATATTTATGAGGCTGACCGCCGACGCAATCACGTCCCGGACGTCGGGGAACGGCCCCCCGGGCTATTTAAACCTCTCTTACCTTGTCCTCAGTGCTCAGTTATACTGGTGCTTCCTGTATCTCGTGAGCCCCTCCAGTATTCCAAGTTGCTTTCTTGTTTATCCGGTATCCGACCCTGGTCTGCTTAACGGTTCTCGTGTACTTCTGGCATCCTGACTCTGGCTATCCTACGACTCTGTGTATCTCTGGCATCCTGACCCTGGCTATCCATACCGACTACGTGTACCTCTGGCTTCCTGACCCCGGCTATCTCAACGGTTCCTGTGTACCTCTGGCATCCCGACTCTGGTCTACTAAACAGCTTCCTTCTGACCACCCGTGCTTACAGCTACACTGCCAAGCACCCTGTTACCCTCACCAGGTCCCTTGTGCGTGTTCTGTTCTGAGCAAGTGTGTTTCATTCCTGCATTCTGGATTCCTCCTGGTAAGACGAACCTCACACACTTGCATTCTCATTCACACTCTATAAATGTTTCCCTACCTTCTCCACGGACCACTTCTGCCGATCACATGGCCTTTCACATCTTCATCTTCTATCTTCCCTTCCTCTTCTCACTTCAGTCTTCAATCTGCTTCTTTCTCCGTCCACATCTCTGCGGACATAACACAATGGGAACTTGCATCCTCTCACTGATCTTCCAGTCGGGGTAAGAGGATGTCACTGCATTGTAGCATTATATATATATATATATTTTGATGCAATATATTAATTATAGCCTATTGTTGATGACCTTTATAATTTTAAGCCTTATAGTAGTTTGACTTGAAGGGGCATCCAATATCACAAAATACTTAATCATGAGAGTGCAGAATAGCTATATTTGTTAAGAGGGTATTTGGGAAGAGAGGCAGATGGTGTTGGTGCTGCCACTAAAGCAGCAGCAGCAGATGCTGTACTTTGTTTAGAGAGCACATTGTTAATAAGAAATCTCAAGACTATTTGCAGTTGTGCTTCCAGCATATTCTGTTTTACTGTCCATATAAATGTGTCTAAACAATTTAACCGCTTACCTTAAAAAAAAGATTTGGTTGCGTGTAAAAAGAGTTTTAGCTTGGAAAAAAGTAGATCAGTTAAAAACAATAATTAGAAAGAAGGATGCACGTTTGTTTTTTTTTAAAAGCTTTTAGCTGTATTAATCACTTAATTGATAAAAAAACAGTACATCTATTGCAATTGAATTATTTTGCTTTGTGCTAACCAACTTGTTATTAAAATAGATACTTATTTAATAAAAATTGCAAGACAGCCCTGTATCCTTAACTGCAGGGTTTACATAACTGGTTGGAATCGAGCAATAAGAGGATACATTTATGGCAGATGTGGAGATTATGTAGAAGGCAGATAAGGTAAAGATAGGGTTTTTAGTTTTAAATGAGGAGGGGTATCCTACTTTTTCCACATGTGGTAAAACACTTTTCCTGCCCATTTGCCTGTTTCATTATTTAGGTTCAGCTTGTCATGGTTTTGGAGAGGGTTGGAAGATCCTATAAGTAATCCTTGTTAAAATAGATTTATTGTCTATAAAGTTTTTGCACTTGTTTAATAAAGCTGTGATTATTCATTTCTAGATGCTTCCTTTATCTCTTATGTCCCATAGTCTATATGTGAATGTTAATTTGAGATCATTTTAGCCTTTGGTGAATATATAATCTAGATTTCATTAAAGACAGGAGGCAAATAACTTGTATAAACCTTCTTTACTGCACCACCAATAGCAGCAAAGAAAAAAACTCAAAACAACAGTAAAACATAGCCAATGAATGGTCAACAAAGGATATATAATGTCCCCACTGACACTCCTTTTACTCTTCTTTGATGCTGAACTACAGCCAGATGTGAACATGAAGTACAAATCGAAACCAACTGAATGTGAATTGCAGAGAAGCCATCACTGACGCTAGCCGGATATCCGAAGTTAAACTGAAAAGAGAGCAAACTAAAAAAGTAACTGGATACAAGATAATGGAAGCAATACAGTGAAGGTACAAAATACAGGAAAGGATTAGAAAAGCCAAAGATGTTTAAATGTTTTAAATACAGAATATTAGAGCAAATCCTCCTTCAAACTGTACACCAGAGCGATTTAGGGAGACAAAAATAATAGGATGAAAATATTGCCTTTAGCAATGTGTAATATCCTGCTCTACAAACTGAAGGCCATAATAAATCAAAGGCTTTATCTCAATCTAAAAAACTTAAGGCTACCATTTACACACCAATTTATAGCTGATGGTTACCTAAATTTTCTATTTACAATTTCTTTGCAGTTCTAACAGTGTTTAACATGGAAATAGTGTGTAATCAGCTAATCCATACATGTAAACGGTACAGTTACAAAATAATTTTTCGCCAATGCTTTGTAACCACTCTTCTGTTAGAGATTTTTAAATACAACATCAAACAATGGGCAGATTTTATAGGGCACAAAACCTAAAATAAGATCAGACACATTTTTGTTTAGATAGATGGGCACTAATTTTAAAACAAATTAAGATGTGGTAGAAAGCCCTCTATTTGAGTTAATACCATGCAACGCAGAGCATAAAGAAAATGTAGTAAATAGTACATGCAAACCATGGAAGCCTGATGTCAAACTGTTTGTCACTCCTATGCCCTGACATGGAATCGTTCACTAAGGAAATCTGTCAATGGTATTTGAGGTGCTCATTACTATATATTGCGCAGGGTGGCATTTAATCCAAAACTAGTCCTCAAACTAACCATTGAATGCCCGTTACTTGTCAGCAAAGCCAAGAAGATTATAGCCTAGCATTTTGGGATCATTATCAAAATCACATACAGTGTACGAGATTATAATCAGCAATTACAACCAGGGCTGCCTTTAATATTGATTGGAGCTTGGGCAAGCTTTTGCATGCCCCACTCTACTCAATTTGCATAGGACTTGACATCTTTGTCCCTAAACAGCATGTCTGTGACATTTTTGTCTTCAAACACAATGTCTGAACTATCTTTGCCTAAAGCAGCATGTCTGTGTCATATTTTCCCCCCAAACAGCCTTCCTGTACCATGCTTGCCCCAAACAGCCTACATGTGCCATTTTTGCCCCCACTTCCATCCACACATCCATGCTATCACACACATATGTATTCATTCACATATACCCATTCACACACATTCATTCTCAAATATTCATTCACACATGCTATTCATACTATGGGCCCCCAGGAAGGACTGGGCTCAGGGCATGTATTGGTATTCATAAATCACAAGGTGAAAATATAATTTTACCTCTTTGTAAAGCAATGGTGAGGCCTCACCTTGAATATGCAGTGCAATTTTGGGCACCAGTTTTTTTTTTTTGTGAAAATCGTTTTATTGCGTTTTCCATGTTTCGTTTACAACAAAATAAAAATCAACAAAAGCAACAAAAATGTGATCCCACAAGTACGTCCCTCAGAGAATACGAAAGGATAGCATTGCAACAAATCAGGTAGCGACCAGTAAATACAATGGGTGAAGTCACAAAAATATCCCCCGCCCCTCCCACCCACCTGGTTAGCACAGGAAGACAAATAACTGGAGTGAAAAACAACAAAAAACCCTGACAGCAAACCGGCAAAGGTCAGTGTGACGGAAGCCTCCATCACTGGGACCACTGGAGAAGCCTGACTGCCAGCCTCCTCCCTATTGACTATGGGCCCTGGGTTTGTAAAGGCTTCTGTGGCTACTCCCAGCAGTATCATCTCATCACTGGCTGAGGGGATTATCTCCAGCAGACAGCCAGGATCTGCCGCCAGGGAGTGATCACCATTCTGTCCGTTTAATGTTGTATAAATCAGTCTCCCCCCCTATTGTATTGTTAATCTCGTTACTGCCCCTGTTGTCTCTGGGAGGCAGATTAAGGGGGCGGTTTGTGTCCCAATATCTTGTTTTTATGTTAATGTGTGTTTTGCTTGATATATCCAGCTCTGTGTGTCCAAAATAAATTAGTCTTTGTTTGGTTTTACCCTACACTGAGTCTAGTGACTGGGGAACCGAAGAAAGTGTGTTGTCCCAGGCTAAGGGAGCACAAGACAGCGGAGGTAGTCGGTCGGACTAGCCAGCTCCATGACATTGGTGGCAGCGGTGGGATTGCTTCTTTGTCTGAGGGACACTTCCTTTTTACCGGGATTGACCGACAGGACGGCAGACTTCGGTCGCCTTGACGAGGACATGGATGTGGTATCAGAATTCCAGGGGCTTCTGCGGGTCATCCTCTCCTGCTACACCACTACTCTGCCTACATAACAATACCAGAATCTGAGGCAACTGGTTCAACGGTCACTATGGCAGAGGGCTGTTATATGCCGGGGTCAGTGTCTTCCAAGCTCCGAAGAAAAGATTAGAGACAAGCGGGAACTACGGATGTCATTCCTGGGACAGCAACCCCAGGAGCAATGGGTATCCAAATTGGACAAGCTGGTCCAACAAGAGGTAGAGCTGGAAGATCACTATAGGGCTCTTCAGTGGTATGCAGAGCAAGCATATTGGGGAACTGCGAAAGAATGTTCTCCAGAGGGCTATGACTTTGGGGGCCCAGGATTATTATGGGATAGTCTTCAGGAGGATCCGGACTTCGGAAGTACAGAGGAGTGGCGGATTGAGGACATCCGGGATTTCAGGGAGTGGGACCTCCCAGATGCACTAGGACTTAAAGGTGATTTAGACTTTTTAATTACACAGGAGTGGGAACTGGAAAAGGCATATAAAAAACTGTTCGACCGCGTTCAACAGAAAATCCCAGTGTCCAGTGATTTTGTGGATGTGATTGAGTGGTCATCTGAGGATGTTGACTCAGGCGGGGTGGATGGGACTGCGGTCTCCACCCCTGAGTCAGAGGGATACTGGGCAGCTAATCCAGATCCGATACCAGAGCTATCTGACTTTACACCACAACCGGATCCAGAGATTGTGGATCTAATTGATTTTACATCTGAGGATGTTAACCCAAGAGGGGTGGATAACACTGCGGTCTCCACACCTGGGTCCTCAGAATGCTGGGCAGTCTGCACAGATCCCTGAGCCCCAGCTGAAGAGCTGGCAACAGGTCAGAGCGCTGCTGGCTTCTACCCCACACCTGCAATGGCTACAGGGATCCAGGGAGATGCGGCAGCTGGCCCTTCTCCCCAGCGGCAGCTCACATGTCCAGGAGCGGAGGAACCGGTCCTCCCTCCCCAGCGGCAGGCCAACCCAGAAGATGCCCTAACCCCAGCTGAAGCGCTGGCAACAGGGCAGAGCATCGCTGGCCTCTGCCCAGCACCTACCAAAGCTGCAGGAATTCAGGGAGATACAGCGGCCGACCCGCTTCCCCAGCAGAAGCAGGGAGGTGGAACAGCCGGTCCATCTCCCCAGCGGCAGAACCTCATTCCGGGATTGGAGGAACCCGACCTCCCTCCTCAACGGCAGCAGGAGCACCAGGGAGGGGATGCAGGTGGCATCACTCCCCAGCGGTACCCGGGAGATGGCGCAGCCGGCCCATCTCCCCAGCAGCAGCAGGACCACCAATTTTGGGAGGGCATTGATGGGCCAAACAAACTGACTGACTACGGAGTCAACCCGTTTGGGGTCTCATCCTGTGTCAGTCCAATTCGAAGGGGGGAGAATTGTGATGGAAGCCTCCATCACTGGGACCACTGGAGAAGCCTGACTGCCAGCCTCCTCCCTATTGACTATGGGCCCTGGGTTTGTAAAGGCTTCTGTGGCTACCCCCAGCAGTATCATCTCATCACTGGCTGAGGGGATTATCTCCAGCAGACAGCCAGGATCTGCCACCAGGGAGTGACCACCATTCTGTCCGTTTAATGTTGTATAAATCAGTCTCCCCCCTATTGTATTGTAAATCTCGTTACTGCCCCTGTTGTCTCTGGGAGGCAGATTAAGGGGGCGGTTTGTGTCCCAATATCTTGTTTTTATGTTAATGTGTGTTTTGCTGGATATATCCAGCTCTGTGTGTCCAAAATAAATCAGTCTTCGTTTGGTTTTACCCTACACTGAGTCTCGGCTAGTGACTGGGGAACCGAAGAAAGTGTGTTGTCCCAGGCTAAGGGAGCACAAGACAGCGGAGGTAGTCGGTCGGACTAGCCAGCTCCGTGACAGTCAGGTATTACGAACAAGGATCATTACCCCGTAACAAATGTGCATCATACCAGGAAGTGTCACAGAAAGTCGCTTTGATTTGGCATTTAACAGAGTTCTCCAATAAAACCATCCAATTTTTTTAAAAATCTATGGGTGTCTTTCTTTGTGTATCATCGCATCTAACCAATCCATTCTGAGCAGGTGGAACAATTTATTATGAAATAAAGACAATGAAGGAGGTTCAGCATGTATCCACTGCTGCAAAATGGTTTTCCTGGCCACAGACAGAACGGTACAAATCAAGGCCTTAGCACGCAGTCCTCGATCATCTCGATGGCCAAAAAGGGCAGCCTCCGGACTTACCTGGAAGTCCTGGATATTTAGGCTCACTAGGAAAGCTTGAACGCATTTCCAAAACTCACGTATAGGTGGGCAAACCCAGAAGTTATGAAATAAGTCGGCGGCAACCCTACCACATTTGGGGCACGAATCAGTGGAAGTAATGCCTATCAAAAATTGTATGTGAGGTGACAAGTAGGCTTGATGAACTATTTTCAGCTGCATCTCTTGATATGAGCTAGCCGGGAGTGGTTTACAAAGCAAAAGAGTACTGGCGATAAGGTCCTCACATTGCAGTGTAGGGAAATGCGTTAACCACGCAGTCACACCTCTGGGTGTGTAATTACTCGAAAACACCGCATCTAAAGTCTGGTAAACGAAACGTGTGGACATGTGACCGGACGACAGTAGTCTAAGCTGGCGGTCCAAAGGATTATTCCAGTCCCCCGGAGCGAAAGAAGCAGTTTGAGATCTAGCAAAACTTTGCAATTGGAGATATGCAAAGCATGAAATATGTACACGTCGAAGTCGTTCCCTAGCAGACACCAAAGAGAAAAGTTTAGAGGTCTGAAAATCGACGAAAGGAACCAGGTTATAGATACCCCTGTCTGCCCACCTTTTAAAGACACTAAGCGTAACACCCTCCTGAAAGGCAGGATTATTACAAAGTGGTTGAAAAAAAGAAAATCTCCACTGCAAACCCATACAAATCCTAACCAATTTCCGGGCACCAGTTTTTAAGAAGGATGCTATAGAGCCAGAGGCGGGCTACAAAGTTAATTAGAGGAATGGAGAATTTTAGTTATGAAGAAAGACTAGAAAAACTGAACTTGTTTTCACTTGAAAAGAGACGGCTAAGAGGGGATCTGATCACATTGTACAAATACATACAAGGTCGGTATAAACAGCTCTCTAGTGATCTATTCACCAAGAGGTCTCTACAAAAGACACAGGGTCATCAGTTGAGACTTGAGGAAAGGAGATTTCAGTATCAGCATAGGAAAGGGTTCTTCACAGTAAGAACAATAAGAATATGGAAATCTCTGCCTAAGGAGGTTGTGTTATCTAACTATGTGGATATTTTTAAGAAAGCATAACATAAAGGGCTACAACTGCTAAAAGGACAGTCGTGTTAGAAAGTTGATCCAGGGAGTAATCTGATTGCCGCTATGGAATTAAGAAGGAATTTTTTTCCCTGTTATGGCATAATTGTTAATTACCCCAAGTAGGGGTTTTTTTGCCTTCTTTTGGATCAACTTTAGAACTTTATGTGTGAAAGGTTGAACTTGATGGACTGAAGTCTTTTTTTTCAACCTACTATACTATACTACTAGTAATCAGTCATGGTATTATTGCTTTTTTTACCTGTATGTTTGTAGATTGTTTGTATAATGCAAGTCTGTGACATGAATCAATCGCCTTCAGTTTTCACGCGATATTCAGTATCCCAACTTATCCGTTCATTTTCTGATATAAATTCACTTTGTGGAGACTAGAGATTTTGCTAAATCACCTTTGTTCTCACACTGTGAAAGGGGATGGGGGTATTATATATGGCTGAACACAGTGAATTAAACTAAATGAATGCAATTTAATTAAGACAACATTTTGTACAATATTAATAACATAACTATAAATATTCTTTAAGATGTACATTGATGGTCTTTTCTTTTAAACAATGATTATTATAATCATGAAATTATACAAAGAACACTAAAATGGATGGAGGTGGTAATTCTTACTGGTTACAACAAAGGTAAAGGAAAATATGTATGAAAAAGGGGCAAAAGGGCAAAACCTAAAAAAACATAAAAAGGCATACATATTTAGATTCCTGGGTTGCAGCTAGAATATTAATTACCAATAAATACACAAAACAAGGTATGAATTCAGTGCTTACCCAGCAAATTCCATTTGTAAACAGCTATCTAAGGCATCTGATATTACTGTGCATATTTGCAGGTTTTGACCAAACCTTAGGGTTGAGCAGCCCCACCCTCCACACAATTGCCTCATTAATGGTGTTCAGAGAATTGCATAAGAGGCTCTTTGAGTTAAAATGCAATGCAGTTTCATTGATTCAGCTTCGTAGTAAACAATATAGCCATGAAAAATTATATAGGACTCGCCAAGCTTGAGGTACTTTGACTTGTGTTGGGCGAAGGATAAGCAACAGATGGTCATATAGTGTGACGGAATCCCCAGTATTTATGCCTTAGATGGGTGTTAACAAATGGTATTCGCTGGGTATGTGATGAATTTTAGCTTTGTTAAAGGAAATGGAAAAGTTGAGTAATAATATTAAGCCTACTTATTGGTTCTTGGATTAAATGCTGATAATTTGAAAAGGGGCTCTCTTTTATGAAAATAAGACGATAAACTTCTTATTTTGTGACTCTTCTGTGCAAAAAAATATACCTTTACAAAACATAATTGTGAAGATAATGCAACACACAATTCATCATGTGGCGTTAATATACTAGTGGCAGGGGCCGATTAACTGAAGGTTCTGCAATCCCTAGACAGTGTCTGGTTAAATGAACACATAGATCCAGTCAACTAATGGCACAAGTCTTTGTTGATTTTGTATACACCAGTTATCCACATAAGAGACAGTTTACAAAGGTATAACAATTTCATGTAACACAGTCTAGAAAATATAGACTTCTGCCATTAGATGCCCTCTTATGTAATCTTGGTTTCTGGTTTTCACTCCCAAAAAAGAAAGCTATGCATAGGTAGCAGTGGATGCAGTTTCCACAGGGTGAAAACTAAAACATTAAAGTTTACTCATAGCCACTTCATCTAAAACAATAACATTAAAGAATAACAGGGTGGATTTAATATACTTTAAAAGGACACACAAACCAATATTTTCTATAATATTCATAAATACAAGCTGAATAATAGGGAATGTGTTTCATTTTAAACTCAAATAAAACAAAAAAAAAATCCATATACAATATATGTCACGGCTAGAGGACCAGCAGTGCAGGAACCTGGTATCATCCACCGGTACAGGAGCAGGGCAGTTTACTGGTTGCAACAGGCAAAAGAGTAGTCGTTACACAGAGCCGAGGTCAGGAGTAGGCGAGGACAGGATAATCAAAAACAAGCCAGGTCAAACACAGGAGATAGACAGGAACGTCAAAAACAAGCCAGGGTCAGAAGCCAAAATCACGAAGTAAGGCATTTAATAAGCACAGCCAACATGCACAAGGCACTATCACAGGCAATGAGCAAGTGCAACAGCCAGGTTTAAATAGACATGCTAATTGCATTTCCCGCCCAGCATGAAACGGAGGCTTGGAACGCACAAGGGTAGTGCCTATAAGAGGCCACACGGTGGCGCGCGAGTACACAGGGCCAGAGTCCATGCAGTCTGTGTTCAGGAAACCTGCCAGCGGCTACAGGCGTCGAGGGGTTTCAGAAGATCGGCGGTTCGGGCAGACGAAAGGTAAGTACCCCGCAGTTACAATATATAGCAATAAGTGATCAAATAGCAAAGCCATCTTTGCTTTCTTATTATGCTTTGTCACTATAATTTAGTATGGGGTATGCTCATAATTATCTGTCAAGCAATTAATGTGTACAGAAGGTATTTTGCCACTTATAGAATAAAAGAGAACAGAAACATTTGCACCATCTTACAGTTAGAAATACAAGAAATTGTAGCTGTAAATAAATGTCTCCCTTTCAGAAAGAGATGTTTATGGGATAGATCATCGATACTTTGTAGGTGCTTTAAAAAGTAGTAAGTAGATTTCATTATGTTATATATAGCTGAGCAGAGTTATACTGTGGCCAGGTTGGGGATTACAGAGATAGTATGAGTAGAGTCAATGCTTAATTAGCATTTTATGATAATATCTTGGTGGAAATGTACTTGTCTACATGTGAATAAAAGGTTATTAGACATGCCAGTACCCGACCATCACACTTATGAGTGTGAGGGTTGAGGATGAGAAACCCAGTATGCAGGATATTCACTGTAGAAAGCGGATCTTCCCTGGTTGGCTAAGTGCAGCAAGACCAGATGAAAAGCCGAGTCGGGGTTAAGCAAAAACACAGTCCGGTAAACGAAGCCAAGGGTCAGGATAGAGAGATCAGTGAGGTCAAAAACCGGTAGCCAAAGGTCAGCAACAGGAATCAATAGAATATAGTAATTAAGGAATACACAATAGGCAATATATCTGAGCACTGAGTACAACCCAGTGCTGGTTATTAAATCCACCGCTAGGGGTGCCCCGCCTCTGTGTACAGCGTCATCGGTGCGCGTTCCCCACCATTCCGGCACAGGAAGAGTTAAGTGAAGGTGGGGGCGTGTGCGGCCAGAACAGACAGCCGACGGAGCAGGAGCAGCAGCAGTGGAAGCAGCATCGTGCCTGGCACTCGTGGGTGCCGGGTACTCCGGTGAGTTACTTCGTCGGGGTCTCGGTTGTGGACCCCGACAATGAGCTTGTAGGACATACCAATGGGCATTAATACAGAGTTGCTCCCCTCCCCCTTGCAGTTATAATAGCCTCCTCTATTCTGGAAAGACTTTCAATAAGATCAATGTTGGATGAGAAGGCCTGACTCGCAATTGGCGTCCCAATTTATCCCAAAGGTGACCAGTGGGGTTAAGGTCAAGGCTCTGTGCAGGCCACTTGAGACACCAGATATGAAACTCCCTTGCCTAACATTTGGTCTTTGTCAATTACAATCCTGTAACATCATCTCTGTCTGTCATTGTTTGTCAGCTGTGACCATGAAATATCAGCAAAAGTACCATACTAAAAGTACCGTATTGTGTTTCTTTTTTTTTTTTTTTACCATGTACAAAAGGAAATAACAGAGTGCATGAGAAAGCAATCTAATGGATGCTTTCAAAGTTGAAGGACTGACATAAATTCAATGTTATTAACAGGCAGATAATTTTAAGTTATTGGTGTGCCTGAGGGTCTAACCTAGACAAAATGACACTATTAATAAGAAAATTAATGAGATGCATAAATTAGTGCCCATTTTTTTACAAGGCCATTCAAGCTCTACTGCAGCCTGCCTGAAACTATGATCTGAATTATGTCACATATTTGTCCTTCCTGCAATCGAACATACTCTGGATTATCAAAAGAAAAAAAATATCAAAGAGTCATACATGGGTTAAACATTTAAAGTGTATAAAACCAGATGAGGTCAAATATTGTGTGACCCTTTTATTGGGCCACTTAGTTTCTTACATTGCGTGAAGGTGGGAAGGAAGGACATCCAGCTGTTCCATAGACCGGGAAATAAAACTTACAATGTATATATTAATTTTCAAAATAGGACAAGATACAAGATGTATTAGAATTGGAATATGTCTTAATGCAAGTTAAAAAAGGATCTACACCTTTTAAAATATGCCACACCGATACAAAGTGTTTAAGACTTGTTCCCAGGGTATAGTTTTTTTGTATTGATTGTAATAACACTTAGAGCTTTAATGTGTCTTATTGTAACAAGTTAGAAAATCACCAGTCATGCTAATGCATTGTGGCAAGGGTGTATTAGCTGCAGGAAAGACCTGTAGTCTACATCCATCAAAATGTTTATATCAATAAAATAAATTAAAATAATATATATATAATGAAATTAGATTTTGTTGTTTAATATCTTGTGAAATATCTGCAGGTTATCTTGCCCCGTTTGCATTAGGGACTTAGGGACATGCAGAGTCCACACTGTCTTTTTTTATCTGTTTGACTTAAGACATGTATTTTTAATTTATTGCAGCTTCCAACATTATCTTCTTAATGAAATTGCCAATTTAATTAAGTGAATTCCTTTTTATGACACTTTATTCTGTTCCCATATAAAAGTTAGTGAACAATGTTTCATCTTTGCCATTGTTTCATTTTTTTCCTAGAATAACAAAAGAAACATTGGCTTACTATATGATGTTAAGAGCAGGAAAGTATATAAGATTTTACTAAATCTTATTGGATATATGACTAAGGCTTTGCTTTAATTAACTGGTGGAATTAATACTGCAGATTCCTATGTACACACAGTTATATTAATTATCACAACAATAATGAAATGGGTAATGGACTGCAATGTGTAAAGAGGCAATTGTCCGCACGTACTATGAACAAATAACGTTCATATTAGATTATCCAAAGCAAGCACGTTATTGAATTATAGTACTAAATTGATTGAACAGAGATACAATAGATTTTTTAGCAGATGTGCAAGATGTGAGTAAGATCCACCGAACTACTTCTAATGCCAGCTCCCATTAGAAATAAAAACATATGGTCACATATCCTCTTTATTTTTTTATCATTTAACAAAATCCAAAGTGAGTGAACAGAAGAAAAATCAAAATCTACTCAATATTTGGTGTGATCACCCTTTGGCTCTATTTTTTTAGACTATGCCTCCACGATGGAAAATAATCTGCCTATATTTCTCAGTATTAAGGGGACCATTAATACTGACCAAATTAATAATTATATTTGCAGAAATGCAATTTCAAACTTGCCCCATGCCTTGTCTGCAAACACTCATTCTACTGCTCTACAGCCCTTTGATGAACAACCTGCCTTTTGCTACTGCCAAATATTTCAAAATTTGACTTGTCAGCCCTGTTGCCATTTTCTCTACCCCAGTTCCTTGGTTTCATTAGGGATGCACCAAAAGGAAAATTCTGCACCAAAACCAAAAACTCAGGATGCACTTGGCCAAAACTGGAAATGACTCCCCCCACCTTAAAAAAACAAAAGACTCCATGTGTATGAAATATTTTATATGTATACAATATTAATATATATATGATAGCTAACAGAAATCACACTCCTATCATGCCCAGGCAACCAGTACATGCTGGAATCTGGGTATGCCTGGGCATGATAGGAGTGTGATTGCTGTTAGCAATTATATATCTATATTTAATATAGCAGTCACACTCCTATCATGCACAAGCAGCCAATACATGCTGAAACCTGGCTAGCTGCCCCCTTTGTGTATCGATGCTGCCAGCACAGTACAGGGGTGTAACTACAAACCACAAGACCCTGGTGCTAAAATTGCACTGCCCCCCCCCACTTCACCAAGCAACATGTCCCAGAGTGCCACCTTTACCCCAAAAGACCTTGATCATAGTGTGATCAGTGCAAGGGATATCAGGGGGAGAAGAGAGAGAGCAAAACAATGTTTATACGTCTTCCAAGAAATAGAATGAAGTAAAGAAAGAGATTTGCACATGTACATGAGTATGCTCCTTTGAGACACTTCTAAAGACAGCTTCCATTAGAAGCAAAATATAATCACATATTTACTCTTCCTGTTGTAAATCCTGTATAGCTGTACCTATACAAATAGCAAACTAGTGCCAACTGATTTAGCTTACAACGTATAGATAATGTTTTTTTTAAGTTCTCAGTGACACACATCCTACACCTCTGCATGTGATCCCACTTACAGAGTATGAAATGGGTTTCAATGTCCCATATATAAAGTATATGAATTAATATGACTGCTGTGGCCATGTCCCTTAAATTAAAGGAATGTCTTTACAGAGAGACCTGTCTGTAAAATTTCCACTTCTTCATCGTGACAGCAATATCCCTGTACTGCTAAAGCTGAGTGATATCAAGCCAGATAGTGATTCATCATACATAATGATATCCTTGGTGAAATGCAGTCACGCACGCATATATAATTATTTTTTAAACCATTTTCAAAACACTAAGTACAATATCTGATCAGAGTGTTGATATGCATGTTAAATATATACAATAAAATAATATAATGAAAGGCATTAAAAACCAAATAAGTGCATTTGAGTGTGAAAAAATGCAGTTGCATAATTTCAAATACAAAACTTTTAAATAAGGCGCTATTAAAATGACATTTATTTAAATTATATAAAAAATAAAAATCTCAGAATGGTTATTTACCATGTGACATTTATCATATGTTGGATTGTACCTAACCTGTGATGTGAAACAAAAAGAAAAATGTTTTCAACGTGACACTATGTATTTGTTGTAACAGGACTTTAAAATGTAAAAAAAAAAAAAAATACCGTATTGGCTCGGATATAGGCCGCCCCCGTATATAGGCCGCACCCTAAAAGTTTGGTGCTTTTTTAAAGAAAGTTTTTTTTCTTTAAAAAAGCACCAAAAAAACATGCTGCCACTCTGTCTCCCCCCCCACCGAGATATGCTGCCACTGTCCTCCTCCCCCCCGAGATATGCTGCCACTGTCCTCCTCCCCCCTCGAGATATGCTGCCACTGTCCTCCTCCTCCTCCCCCCCGAGATATGCTGCCACTGTCCTCCTCCTCCTCCCCCCCGAGATATGCTTCCACTGTCCTCCTCCTCCTCCCCCCCGAGATATGCTGCCACTGTCCCCCCCGAGATATGCTGCCACTGTCCTCCTCAACCCCCGAGTTATGCTGCCACTGTCCTCCTCCTCCTCCCCCCCGAGATATGCTGCCACTGTCCCCCCCCCCCGAGATATGCTGCCAGTCTGCCCCCCCCGACTTACCAGAGGAGACTCCCGGGTGTCTTGCGGGGCTGGCGGGGGACATCTACGCAATACGCGTACACAACTTCCGGTGCCGGCACTCAGCTGATGTGCCGGCACCGGAAGTTGTGTACGCGTATTGCGTAGATGTCCCCCGCCAGCCCCGCAAGACACCCGGGAGTCTCCTCTGGTAAGTCTTGGGGGCAGAGGTAAAGCTTAGACATCCTCCCGTGGAAAGTGCTGGCAGGGGAGGCTGTCTGAGCGTATCGGGGAGTAGGATGCAGGTCCCCTGCACCACTGCGGGGGATCTCTATCCAAACCCTGCCCGGCGCCCGGGACTGCATGTCCTGGGCGTCGGGCGCTAGACCCCGAATATAGGCCGCACCCCCACTTTAAAGACTTAAAGTGGGGGAAAAAGTGCGGCCTATATTCGAGCCAATACAGTAATAAAGAAAAAGTCAATGGTGTGTAAAGTCAGTAGACAGCTGTAAACAGTTTGCTACAAATTTGAAACTGGCATCCCAACTCTTTTAAAGAAAAGCATCCCAAATGAACAGTACCTCTGGTTATAGAGGAATTGTCATAATATACAGGATTTTATTACAAAAACAGTCAATATTTTAAGGAAAAGGGCCATCCAAAAAATGATTTAAAAAAAAGCAACTCAGTGTGCCTTAAATTCAGATAGGTCACCAAAATCAGGAATCTGCACACACTCCCCACAGGAACTCAGGTGCTTAGCAGTGCCAGGAAGGGCCAGCTCCCCAGTAATTCAAAAATAGAAAAAGGCTCCAGGCACTCAAGGGTTCCATCAGGCAGATTTATTGAAGGAGAAGGACCACAATGTTTCGACCTCACGATGAGGTCTTTATCAAGTCTGATAAAAAATCTGATTTAAATCTGCCTGATGGAACCCTTGAGTGCCTGGAGCCTTTTTCTATTTTAAATTCAGATAGGGACATTCTTCTTATGAATGTGGGTGACATGATCAGATGTATGGGCATATATGATGAAGCATGGCATAAGTAAAAAACATTTTGGAAAAACAGTTGTCTATATAAAATTCAGAACCTGCATTTAAATCTACATTACTAGATAGGCCTCATGTTGCCTTACATTGGGCATGCAACATTAGAGATATGCTGATACACTCTGATCTGTTAAATCTGTAAGTTCCTGGTGACCCCACCCCACAAAATGAATCTGTGTTGTCATTGTGAGGCATGTGAGTATATAACACCAAACAAAATTACTAGTGCCTATACTCAGAAGGAATTATGAGGCATAATACATGGTATATATAGAAATACACAGGTACAAGAATAAAACATGAATGATACATGACCTGCAGGTTACAAGAGGTAGTACAATACTGGTACATTAGAAAATCTGAGAACAAAATAGCATATTGATGCTGACCTGCCTATAAATCTATCGACCACACAACGTCTGATTACAATAATACGGAGATATAATGTCAATAAGTCGTTAAACAGAGGCTAAGAAAACATATCAAACCAAACTAAATGATGCAAGAGTTGGTGCGTGGCTATATATACAATAAAACCAATAGAGAAAGTTAAGAGGCGTCATTGTCCTGGGCCAGATATATATATATACGGTAAATTGCACTAGAATGGTCTAAATCAAAACCCAACACCGTAGAAAAAGAAGGGGAGGATAGAAATGTGTGCCATGGATACCATTTCAATTCATTTTTGTGTGCCAATCCTTCAGCAGTCATAATCAAATCCTCCATTTGGCATACATAGGCGGAGGTTTAGCCTGTTTCCAGAATTTTGGGATGGTGGATTTGGCAGTACTTATGATAAGAAAGGTCAAAGAGCGTTTTTATTTCCCAGTGGGGTTGGAGTGTGATAGAGGAGAGACCACGACAGATGTAGATATGTCCCCGCCCCAGAGCCACATCGCCGACAAATCGAAGGGACATAAGGGAGATAATGATTAAGCTCAGCAGGGACCCGATACCAACGTATAAGATTACCCCTTTATATACAATCAGAAGGACCTTATCCCAATCATCAGGATCTGGAGCAACACTTAAGTCTCTCCCCCACAACCCCATATAGTACGATTTAGTTTCCGAGACTTGGTGTAGCAAAATAGCATAGATTTGAGATAAAAGGTGAGTGGGGTCTGAGTTTTCAACACATAAATCCTCAAATGGTGTGAGAGAGCTGCAAAATATTCATTGAGGAGGAGAAAAAGTGTCAGAGCTGATGGTAGGGAAAATGGGTCTGGAAGGGGATCGAAGGAGACTGAACCAGATCTACAAGATGCTTAATAGAGTTATTCTGTAACACATGATAAGCCCTCATTTTTGTGTTAGTAGGAGAAAATATCTGCATTCTTCCCTGTTCCATACCGGGCACAAATTCGGGGTTATCAACAAGAGGTAGAAGAGGGCCAGGAGACACATTAGGCTACTTAACAAAAAAGGAGTGTAATTAAACATTTTCATATATTTAATATGATCTTTGGATATTAAGGTTAAATAATTATTAAAAAAACATTGATCAAGACAAAATCAATTAATCCTGTATGAGAATATATATATTTTTTACTGTAATCAATTCTCTGGTTATTGCACATTTGGTGGATTACAATACAGAATCACATGTACAAAGGTAGTTACAATCATCAAGGGAATTATACATATTTTCCATAATATGAATACAGACGATGCTATAACTCAGCAGCCTCATAAAGTGGACATTTTCATTCTGGATGTCATACAAGCATGTACAGTTGAAACCAAAAAGTACAGGCATCATAAAATACAGTGAGAACAGTTCATGGTAAAAGTACCCATATAGTTGATATATCGGAGGGAGGAAATGTACATCTAACTAAAAGGTAGTATCTTGGGCAAAAACGGTTTATAAAAGGGTGTATTAAGATAGGGTGTAAAAGATGTATTAACAAAATAGTGACAGATGGACTGTATACTGCGACCCGGTGTTTTGTCTAGTATCCATATCAAGGTGACAAGATTGAAATTTAAAGTTGTAGAGTAAGATTATATGAGAGTAAAATCTGTTATTCATAGGGGGATTTATCCAAAATTCAAGCTAAGAGTAAGTCTAGGTATAGAAAGAGCAGGGGCGATTTTCTAAGTTGGAAACATAGGACCTCCAATGGAACCATCTGAGAACCAAATAGCATATTGATGCTGACCTGCCTATAAATCAAACCCAACCTGGTCAGGATTAATTAAATTGGGGAGATAAGGCTGAAGGCAATTCGCAAGCACTTTCACAAAGAGTTGTACATCTACATTGATTAAAGAAATTGGGCGGAAACTACTACATAGGTCCAGATTATTACCAGGTTTGGGGATGACTACAATATTGGCTTTGAGTGATTGGGGATCAAAAGGAGTGCCCTGGTCTATGGCATTGAAATGATTAACCATGTGGACCTAGAATAGAAAGGAATTTCTTATAGTAAGCGGCAGTAAAACCATCCTGGCCCGGGCTCTTCCCTGCGGGGGAATTTTTAACAGCAAGTTCTATTTCAGGCAAGGATATAGGTCGGTCCAGAACCTTACTGTCTTCTTCAGTCAAAATTCTCTTAAGGTCTTTACGACGATAATTGTCGGTAACCCACTCCGTGTCAGGGCGGGATCCCAAAGGGGAGGTAAGTTGTATAGAGAGGAGTAATATTGTTGGAAACATTCTGCAATCTTGTCTGACTGTAAGTGCAACTTATTGTTGCATTCTCTAATGCGTAGTAAATAGCTTTGTGCTCTATTCGCACGTAAGGCTCTGGCGAGTAGCTTGCCAGGTTTGTCCCCGAATTCATAAAACTGGTGTCTTGTCAGTAAAAAGTTACGCTTAGTTTTGGTATCTAACAGAGACTACAGTCTAGATCGAAGAGCTGATAATTGAATATGAAGTGACAGACGGAGTGTCAGTTTATGTAGAGTTTCTAATCTAGATATTTGCTTGGTTAGTGAAAGAATAGACTCTAAGTGCTGTCTCTTAACCGAAGCCCCTAGTCCCATCAGGTGACCCCTCACAACAGCTGTGTGAGCTTCCCAAATCACCGGGAAGGGTACGTCGGGAGTGGTATTTTCTGCAAAGTAGTTGTTAAGATGTGATGTTAAACCCGCAATATGGTGAGGATTGTCCAATAGAGTCTTATTAAGTCTCCAGCTCCAAGAAGTGTTAGGAAGATGCGCTAAATTAAGTTGTAAAAACACTGGAGCATGGTCACTGATAGTAGAAAATCCTATCCTAGCAGAGTGGAGGAGGGGCAGGTGAAAATGTGAAATAAAAAATGTGATTATCCTAGTGTATGTGTTATTACTAGAGGAGAATATTTAGTGTAATGTATTTTTTTGTTATCAGCATCATTAGCCAAGGAATAATTATAAAACTGTCATATTTTTGAGGACCATTGATGCAGAAACCTGGGAAGAGTGTATATACTGATGGTGAAATAATCACTCGGTACCACAGGACAATTAAAGGTAATAAACCAGCTGAAGGGAGAGGCCGGAGATCGTTTGAGCAATTCTCACAGATATCCATAGATGTCAGTGGTGGGTAGAGATGTGGATGTAGAAGCCGGTACTACAATTGATGTCCCTTCATTGTCTGTATTGATTAAGGATGGACAGTTGTAAATGTCTCTCAGACAACAGAACGATGGATAGTGGATAGAACCTTCTAGTAATGATGGAGTGGCATAACAGACAGTTCATGAGCCAGCCGGTTGGTATTATACACTAACACTACGTGGCAGAGTTCAAAAGCCAGGTAATGAAGTCAAACGAATAGACGAGGTCGGTAGCCAGGTAGCGAAGTCAAATATGTAGCCGAGGTCAGGGACTGTAGAGATACGGTAGGTCCTAACAAGCCAAAGGTAAGAATGTACAGAATACATTAAAAGGCACACTCACAAGCAATGTACTGCTGTGTACTGAGGGTTTAAAATACCGTATTTGCTCGATTATAAGACGACCCTGATTATAAGACGACCCCCCAAAATCTAAATACTAATTTAGGAAAAAAACAAAAAGCTTGAATAAAAAGTTTTTTATCAGTAAATATTAATTCATGTAAACAATATTTTCATATTTAATAAAAGCTATGATTGAGAAAAATATATATTTTTTTATTTGCCAACCTGCCCCCCCAGTTATGCACATCTGCCCCCAGGGTTGCCACTCTGCCCCCAGAAATGCCTTATACCCCCTATTTGCCACTCTGCCCCATGATGTGCCTTTTAACCCTCTATATGCCACTCTGCCTCCAGAAATGTTTTATACCCTCCTATATGCCACTCTGCCCCATGATATGCCTTTTAATCCCCTATATGCCAGAGTGGCATATAGGGGGTTAAATGGCATATCATGGGGCAGAGTGGCATATAGGGGGTTAAAAGGCATTTCTGGAGATATATATATAACTGCTAACAGCAATCACACTCCTATCAAGCCAAGGCAGCCAGTACATGCTGGAACCTGGGGATGATAGGAGTGTGAGTACAGCCTCCCTATGCCATGCTACCACCACCACCACCACCACATCCATACTAACACATACTCATTCACAAACATTTAAATACTCATTTATTCCATTAATCACACATACTTGCTCAAAAACCCTCCCCCACCCCCTTACCTGAACTGCAGATCTCTCACTCGAAGACTTCTGCAGGGGCCCGGCTGTGCGAGCAACTTCTCTGGCCCCGCCCCCAGAGGAAGGAGGGGGGAGGCAGAGTTATGTGACACTCTTCTAGCTTCCTGTTCTCCTGCTGCTCGCGACCAAAGCCGGGTAAGCAGCATGGCCCCAGCGGACATTTTGAGCTCTGATTAGAAGACGACCTTGATTATAAGACGAGGGGTTTTTTTCAGAGCATTTGCTCTGAAAAAAACCTTGTCTTATAATCGAGCAAATACGGTAGTGCTCCAATCACAAACCTCGCCTATGGGGTGAAAACGAGACTTGGAGGCCAAGGTGGTAAATATCCCTTTCAGAAAGAAGGAGCAGACTCATGGGAGGCGTGTTCTCCATACGGCGGTGTAACGAGAGGCATTGCAGGATCATCTGGGAGTCACCTGTGTAGCAGAGGTCAGGTGCTGACATCGAGGGATCCTGGAGGTGCATCCCGAAGCGACAGCAAGTTGCGAGGCGCAGGAATGGTGAGCGAGGTACGGGGCCTAACAAAAATAATATTCTAATTTAATTATCACCTAAACATGTAATCAAATGATAATCATTCTTTTATTTTTAAAGATTTTAGTGCAGCATGTTACAAGGCCAAGCACCTGGTTCATATTATACTCAAACTTGTACTTACAAACAGCTATATGTTTCTTAGACCTCACTTTCAATAACATCATAACAACAAAGACATTGGCAGTACTTTATAAATGAACATTTGAATAGCTAATTTAACTGAAAGCATGAATAAGCACCACTATAAATCAGAGTTTGGACTGAGCCCATCTAATTAAATTATGTTCCAGATTTTGCCATGCAATTATTCCCAGCATATCATACCTTTTCACACCATTGCTGTGCTGGAGATTAGCAAGCCAGTCTCCTAAGAGCCTCAGAGTTTTTTTATATCTGCCTCCAATCAGCTGAGTAAGCTTCACCCCATTCTTCACCATGCCCCTTTGGATAGCATTACTAGTATGGATATGGACAACAGAAAGATTGTCTCTTATTTTGTTCTATAAATGCAAAGTCCCACTGAACTATTAGTGCTCAAACTAGATGCACGCGTAGTTCCAGAGCTCCGAGGACTACCAGCTATTAATTTGCATTTTGGGTGTTTAAACGCGAAGATGGGCAAAAATTCAAAGACCTCATCATCGTCCAGATCTCCTGGGGTAAAAGACACACATCCCAGCTCTTCAGTCCACGAGTTTTTCAAGAATATCTCCAAGATGTCTTCGGCTCCCTCTGGCCCGCGAAGTACTCATTCAGGCTCGCCGTCCATTGATGAATCCTGCCCCCCTCCTCTCTCTCAAGCTGAACCATCGTGGCAGGAGGTTGTGAGGGATCTAGCCACAAAGGCTGAGATGTCGGCACTGTTTCATACGGCGCTTTCAGGAATACGAGATGACCTTCAGGACATAAAAGAGAACTTACATCAGCTTGGTGACCGAGTTACCACTCTGGAGGAAAACAAAGAGCAAATATATTCAGACGTGGGTGCTATTTCGGAAAGTGTCTCACTGCAAAAGGACACGATTACACGCCTATACAAACAAATGGAGGATTTGGATAACAGGTTACGGCGCTCCAACCTCCAGGTTCGGAGCTTCCCCGAGTCTATTCTCAACTCCGACATTGTCTCCACGTTGACAACTTTCTTAAATGACATTTTGTACAGACCGGGAGACACCCCCATTATGCTGGATCGTGCTCATCGTGCTCTAAGACCCAGGGGCCCTGATTCCCAATTTGTATAATTTGTTGTGGAAGACTGACGGCGACGTCGACTCCGAAAACACCACTCGTTGTCTTCTTCTAGTCCTGTATGGAGTGGAGAGACTATACCACCGGACACTACCCTTCTTGTATCCTTCTCCTTCGTGTGAGGAGTCGTGACTTGGAAACAAGTATTGTACTTTCTCCTTACTTCTATAGGCGACTGCGGTTTCTTCCACATAGCCCTTCTCTCATCTTTGTTGTTATACTATACGATCTTACACCCACACTACACTTTTTTTTTCAGGAGCTGGTCCTCACTCTGACTAGGCTCTGCGATACATATACACATTTTCTTTTATTTTCAATTTTACGGTTCTGTTTTCACACTGTTCACATGTGGTTAGTCTGTCCTTTTGCAGAAGTTCACCGGGAGGCCTTTTTTTTTTTTTTTTTTTTTTTTTTTTTAAAAGACTTTGTGTAGCGGACGAGACAGAGAGGAAGCACTTGTCCTCCTTGGAAATTCAAAGAGGCCCACTGGAACAGCAGCAGGGAAGGGAGAAACAGTATGCTGTTCAGAGTAGGTTAACTACACACAAGCAGAAAAAAAATGGTAGTCAAGGGAGTTTATTTAATTCTGTACCATCCCCCCCAGTAGGTCTCCTCTCCATTTGACTCTGGCAGCTACTCCTTCACAGGCACAAAGTCCTTGTCTGGGAAGCCACACAGGTTGAATTCTGAAGACACAAGGTAGTTTATTTCAAAAATATATTATAGCTATAGTTAATACCCCAGCTGTTGAGATTACACTTCTCATGACTCTCAGTCAGTCTGGTATGTAAAGTATAATGGGAAAGTGAGTATTCCACAGCAGATACTGTTGGCTGAGCATCGTGAGATATGTGATAACATTAAAATATGTGATCCTTACTTCCTTTAAACTTGGCGTAAACTGTGATCTTTTTATAAGAACATTTTTATCTAAGAATTAACTTTTCAGTTAAAAATGTAGAGGGCTTTGCAGTCGTTGTCAATTACCTTTACCAGTGGGCTGATTTTAAAAAAAATTTAACAATTAAAAACCTTTGTTTCAGCATTCTACCTAGAAATTCTTACTGTTTAATATATTGCACTCATAGCTTTAACCTGGGATCACAGCCTTCAGCAGCGGTAAATTACATTTCTCTCCCTAAATACCATGAGATAAATCTTAGCATGGAGATTAAAGAAGATTAAACTGCTGATTGGTCCTGATTGGCTTAAGGATAAGATAAATACCTTGAGAATAAGATAAGTATCTGTACAAGGGTGGTGCAGATTTTGCATCGTTATGTTGCTGTACAATTGTTCTTTAAACCTATTTAACAATCATAACTATTGTATTCTTAGTTTTTTTTGCATAATTATTATTTTAATTTTTTGTAGTTAATGGTCTAATACAGATTTTTGGTTCAGGAGACCTTGGGCTTTCATGTATAATATTCTGCCGCCCTCACAAATGCACAAAATGATTTTCCTACTGTCAGGATTTACCAAGAGCTGGAGCCCAATTGCAGGAGATGGCACATACTCTTGCAAAATAACACTGCTCAGAGTGACAGTATGGAGAAATCACTAGAGCAGTGAGAGTGTGCACGGGGGCAAAACAGGTACGCGGTACAGACAGGACATATCCAGAAGCAGAGTCAAACATAAGCAGAGGTCAGGGCCGGCAGACTGGGTTCACAAATGGTGTTTCAAGGTAGAGGTCAAAGTCCAGGGAATCAGGCATATAATAACCACACATCCAGAAGCAAAAACAAACAACCAGATACTGGGCTGGAGGTGAGGCTGATCTTTTAAAGCCTGATGACGAGGCCAGGTAAGAGATACAGAATTCAGTCCATAACAGAACTAGATGGTAACACCTGAGTGAGTTTAAGTCCAGCCAGGCCTCTTAAATGGGCGGCCACGCCTTGCAGTCTGGAGAACTCTGGGTGATGCCTAACACCTACCCTTTTATCTCTGTTCAAGGAATATATTCAGGTATCATATCATAAAATCTACTTTAGTAAACATAAAGCCCTATGTCTTAATACTGATCAGGGCTTAAGATATATACTTGCTCATATATACAAGTTTAAGGGGAGATTTGGAAGGTAAATGACCAAGAATGGCCCACATTTACTTAAAAAAGGTTAACATTAAAAAATATGACAGGGAGTTAACAGAAAATATATCTCATTCATAAAGCTGTCAGTTGTCATGTCTGGGCAAAATCAACACTATCAAAAAGACAGATCTGCTATCAGTATAGCCCCACTTGAAATACCCTGCAATCTGCTATAGTAAATACAAAAGGCGAGTTGAAGCCACAACTCATCCTGGGGTCCAAGGGGGGCTATGGGTCCAAACACAGAATTTTATAACTATGCAACAATTCTTTCTCAGACAACCAGCCTTTCATATGACCGGTCGTGATCATTGACTTTCCTTATAGATGTAGGAAGGGGTCTCCGGATAGGTTCCCTATACATGTATAGGATTACACTCAATACCCCTCTCTCTACCTAAGAGTTACTGACTTATTAAGTGTTTGGCAGCAAAAGGGAATTCAGAAAGTAGGAGATTTGGCTGTTTTGCCTTTTGAGCAAATTCATAAACAAAATAAAATGTGATACACTCTGAATATTACAAATATTTGCAGATCTGGCAAATATAGAACTCTTTACAAGGGCGTACCTAGAGTATTTGGCACCTGGGGCAGATCCTGTATGTGTCACCCCCCCACACACACACACTTTAAAACTGCATAGCTTCTATTGTTAGATACTGGCACAAACATTGAAGGTGGTACAGCATTACAGTTATCATTATATACTGAGGCAGACATTGAAGGTGGTACAGCATAACACCTACACTATATACTGAGGCAGACATTGACGTTGGTACAGAATAACACCTACCACTATATACTGAGGCAGACATTGACAGTGGTACAGCATAACACCTATAACTATATACTGAGGCAGACATTGACGGGGTACAGCATAACTGTTATCATTATATACTAAGGCAGACATTGACGGGGTACAGCTTAACACCTATCACTATATACTGAGGCAGACATTGACAGTGGTACAGCATAACACCTATCACTATATACTGAGGCAGACATTGACGGGGTACAGCATTACACCTATCACTATATACTAAGGCAGACATTGATGGGTGTACAGCATAACACCTATCACGATATACTGAGGTGGACATTGACGGGGGCACAGCATAACACCTATCACTATATACTGAGGAAGACATTGACAGTGGTACAGCATAACACCTATCACTATATATCGTATTTGCTCGATTATAAGACAAGGTTTTTTCAGAGCAAATGCTCCGAAAAATACCCCTCGTCTTATAACCGTCTTATAATCAGACCTCAAATAGGTCTGACTAAGATCCAGATCCCCAGCAGCGCTGCAGGGGGCCTGGATCCTCCTGTCTTAGGCAACTTCCGCTGCAGCCAGAAGGAGGTACCGTTAGCAGCGGGGGGTTGTCTGCGTGCATCTCTGACAGCCGGAGGGTGTATGCACGATGGACGCAGACGACCCCCGCTGCTAACGGCAGCTCCTTCCGGCTGCAGTGGAAGTTGCCTACGCTAATTGCGTAGACGTCTACCCGCTGCACGGACTACACACCAGGGAGTCAGAAGCACCGGTAAGTTTGGGGGTTGGGTGTTAAATGGGGGGCATAAGGCATTTCTGTAGGCAGAGTGCTCTTTGATATGCCTTTTAATCCCCTTAAAGCCACTCTGCCTCCAGAAATGCCTTTTAACCCTCTATACGCCAGAGTGGCATATAGGGATATAAGGCATTTCTGGAGGCAGAGTGGCACATAGGGGGTCAAAAGGCATATCATGGGGCACAGTGGTATATAGAGGGTTAAAAGGCATATCATGAGGCACAGTGGCATATAGGGGGTATAAGGCATTTCTGGGGCAGAGTGGCAAGCCTGGGGCAGATGTGCATAACTGCGGGGCAGGTTGGAAAATTAAAGGAAATAAAAACAACAAAAATATTTTTCTCAATCATAGCTTTTATTTAAAAAAAAATAGTTTACATAGTTTATATGAATTAACATTTACTAGTAAGACTTTTTTCATATAGGGTCATCTTATATTCAGGCTTTTTCTTTTTTTCCTAAATTAATATTCAGATTTTGGGGGGGTCGTCTTATAATCAGGGTCATCTTATAATCAAATATGGTACTGAGGCAGACATTGACGGTGGTACAGCGTTATCCCTATCACTATACATTGAGCCAGACATTGAGAATAGTGCAGCATAACCCCTATCACTATATACTAAGCCAAAATAAAGAAGCAGAGGCTCAGCACTCAAATGGTAAGGTTTATTTCACACAGGCAATGTTTCGACACACAAGGCTTGACAAAGACCTGTTTATTACCTGTTTATTACTAACAATGATATATATATATATATATATATTAATATTATTATTATTATTGTTCACATGTGAACTCAGCACTGGAGGCGTATAATCAGACATGCAATCCCGTATTTGCAGATATACAATAATAATGTATGGAAACATAGCATTGCATGTATACATCAACTGGAAATCACATAAAAATGAAGCAGTAAAGGTATAGATAAAACCCCTTAAATTACAGGCATAGATGATAGGTTGCACAACCCAAAGCCAGCCCTGACGTCCACACTGCCACCTGACCAACACCCAAATTACACACATAGGATTTACCATCTTTGTCCCTAAACAGCCCAGCATGAGTGACCTTTGTCCCCAAACAGCCTAGCCTGTGCCATTTTTGTCCCATAAACACCCTGCCTCGGTCCCCAAGGCTCAAACATCCTGCTTGTGCCATCTTTGCCTTTCCACAAATCAATTATACATCTATCATACACACAAACACTTTTAAAGTCACTCACTAATTTACACTTTCATTCACATAATTAATCCACACAATCATTTATTCTCGCGCTCATTCACACAAATTTACACATTCATTAATGCATTCTCACAAACTCATTAATAATCTCCCTCATTCAGACAATTCATCCACACATTCATTCATTCTCTCACTCATTCACACAATGCATCCACACATTAAGTCATTCATTCTCTCACTCATTCTGTTTATTTATTTCAATATACTTACTACCCCCTTTCTTACTATCTACCCCCCCTATCCCTCCCTTCTCACTATCTACCCCCTCTTACTATCTACCCCCTTTCCTTCCCTTCTCACTATCTACCCCCATCTCCATCGCTTCTCACTATCTACCCCCCTCCCAGGTTTTGGACTTACCATCCAGAAGTCCTGTGGTGGGAGCCCAACGCCTCCGTCTTCCTGCTCTGTCGCTGCTTCACTGTTGAGCATCATGACATCATATTCCGTCGCTCAGCATGATATACTGGCACCGCAATGGAGTTAGAGGCCTAGCGAAGGAGACTGAGGGGCGCCCCTCTCTCTCCTCTGCGTCCAAAAAAAAGTGACGAGGCTGCCTGGGATGTTCGGGACATGTGATCACCCTAGGTGGCACCCCCCTGATGAGCGGCACCCGGGGCGGACTACTGACTCTATAGTTTATTTATTTGTTCAGCTACATGAAATTCCTAAAACTATCTTTATTGTGTTTAAGAGACAGAAAAGTTGCATCTATATACACTAGAAAAACAATGTTTTAAATAAATATGTGCAGGGCCAATATAAAGACCTCTTGAGTGACATGTTCATTAACAGAAATGTACAATGAACAAAAGGTCATCCTCAAAGACTGGAAGAGTGAAGATTTCATAGACTACAAAAGAAAGAGATTCTTTACAGTAAGGACAAGACAGAGGTGGTGTTATGAAATACAATGGGCTATAAATGAGAGAACAAACATTAATATCTTAGAGCTTCTTGATCCAAGGTGAAATTTCATTGTTTCATGGAGTCAAGAAGGAATTTTATTTTCCCAAGTGGCAACATTTTAATAGCTTAATTTGTTTTTTTTGCCTTATTTTGGATGAAAAGCATTAAGGATTGGTCAAAACTTAATGGACCTAGGTCTGGTGGCTCGAGAAGGACAGTTAAACCAACCATTTCCTTTGGAGATTTGGCAGGTGGCAGGGGAGACAATGAGAGGTATATCTCACTTTCTCACTTTGTGTGACTTAATTTCACTATATTTGTCTCATATGTTTTAATGTGTGCCAATCATGAGAGGCTTGATGTTTTACATTTGGTTTATAGCACTTGAACTGCCTACTGCTCATGAGCTCAACCTCCTGCATTTCTTCTCTGATGATTTCCTTCCCAGGGTAAGGAGTTCACTATTGGCCCTTGGCTTCTAAGTGAATAGATATAGATAATCTATGACTGAAAACCTGAAGATGTTACAGAGGCAGTGTCCTGTGGGGACACTAAATATCTATAAACCATGACACCTCTCCCAGTGTATAGTAAGTGAAATAGCATTTGGTTGAATGATACTTCTGGTGGAGTTGCTCTTAACCTACTTTACAAGGAAGATTTCTAGATTTTTGATTGTATTATGTTTAGTGGTGCATTTGTATACGCTGACATGCATACTTGATGTACTTGACCATTATGAACTAATTGGACCATTTTGTACTTTATGTAAACCAATAGTATATGAAACATCTTATCAAGTTTAAAAAGGTGAGTTTTCATAACTCTGAAATGAAAGCTTGAGTCCAACCTGTTTATTTTTCAATGTTATACAAACATGTTATATACATTAGCCATCATGTTACAATCAGATTAGTTTTATAAGGGATTATTAGTGAGTGTAACTAATAAACCAACAGATAGGTATAATATCTCAAATGTATAATATTCCTACATTAAAGCAGTTTATCAGTTTTATAAGTGTTATTTGACATATTCTGAAGCTGAACATGAAAATTAATACTGCATATGTGAGATTAAGACCATATGGTAGCTGAGTGTTTTCAAATTGTAGGGTAGGTGATTGTGCATTAATACAGATTACGGGAAGATGATTTTATTTTCCACATGCATTCAAGTGTTAATCCAAATATCTAGCACTCCATCATGTCTTAAAGTGTATATTAAGTTGTAATGATTAACTACATTCCATAAAATTACTACTTAGTTTGAAAACCTGTATCGAAGAACATTAATTAGGATGATTTTCAGTAGTGCTTTATGTCTTAAATCCATTGAAATGGAAGCATTATCAAACTAAATGTGTTTAATAACCACGCAACTCACTCCTTGGACCAAGAAATATATTCACAGGTTTGACACCTTAGTTAGGATAGTGCTGGAATTTTACAAGATTAGGCAGAGATTTAAATAATCTGTTGTAAAAGGGTTAAATATCCTAACCAATTCGATATTTTGGATTGGTTGATATTTGATATGTTCTTGATTTCCAAGACACATATACAGATCTTTAATTGATTAATTGATTATCATTCCCAGACATTTGAGAATGAGACATAGGTAATATAAACAATCTTTAAGGCACTCTCGCATGAAATAGTCTCAGTTTGTCAGCAAATGTTGATGAAGCATGAAAATAAACATTTTAATAAGCAATTTTAAGTAGTTATTTACTCTTCCCTACATGAAACTTGGTGATATCACAACATCACATTATAAAGTCCTCTTAGCCATAAAATGCACATGATTTCAATCTGCAAGACGCACTGTGATTTTTATTTATTTAGAGTTGTTTTTGATGTTACCTTGCTTCTTTGTTTTTAATTATGTTTTCGAATTGGTAAGCAAATGGAAGCCAAAATTAACAAGCTTGGGATGATTATATGAAAATAAATGAAAGTGTTTCAGAGATATAGCAATTACAAAAACAACTTGTCCTTCAATAAGGGAACTCTTAGAGGAGCCACAAGAACCATGAACTTTAGGAAGGCAAAGTTTGATCAACTAAGAGAAGCCCTTAACACTGTAAATTGGGAAAATGTCCTCAAAAACACTCAATGGGAGATTTTTAAGGATATCTTAAATTCTCACTGTGAAAGGTACATACCGTATGGGAATAAAAGAGTCAGGAACAAGAGAAAACCAATGTGGATAAATAAAAATGTAAAGGGGGTAATAAATGGCAAAAAAAGGCATTTAAGCTACTAAAACAGGAAGGCAGTGAGGAAGCACTAAAAAGCTATCGGGAAAAAAATAAAATATGTAAAAATCAGATAAAAGCATCAAAAGTGGAGACAGAAAGACTCATTGCCAAAGAGAGTAAGACAAACCCCAAAATGTTCTTTAACTATATAAATAGTAAAAAGGTTAAAAATGAAAGCGTTGGCCCCTTAAAAAGTAATGAGGGAGAAGTTATAGACGGGGATCAGGAAAAAGCTAATCTATTAAATAAATTCTTCTCTGCTGTATTCACAGAGGAAAATGAAATGCCAGGTAATATACAGCAGGATGAGATAACTGCCCCAGTACATGTCGCCTGTCTAACCCAGGAAGAAGTGCAGTGCTGCCTAAAAAAAATCAAAATAGACAAATCACCAGGTCCAGATGGCATTCACCCCCGCGTTCTAAGGGAGTTAAGTAATGTAATAGACAGACCCCTATTTCTAATATTCAAGGACTCTATAGTGACAGGGTCTGTTCCCCAGGACTGGCGCATAGCAAATGTTGTGCCAATATTCAAAAAGGGGGCCGGCCCAAGACTTAATGCCGCCTGGGGCGAAGTTTAAAATGCCGAACCCCCGGCATTTTAAACTTCTCCGACGCCATTATCTAACCCCCTTTGTACTTACCTTTAAACGGTGCTGCGGCGAGTCTCCCTGCTCTGCCACGGTGCCGGCTTGTAATGCTGAACGCCGGAAATCGACGTCACTTCCGGCGCTCAGCATTACAAGCCGGCACCGAGACCGAGCTAGAGGGCTCGCAGAGGAGAGAGAGAGGCGCCGAGCGGGCAAGCGAAAACCTCCGCTTCAAAAAAAAAAAAAAAAGCGCTTTTGCCCCACTTGGCTCCATTGTAGGGCCGGCCCTGTCGCCAGCCCTCCATTTCCCCCTACAAAAACTACCACCCCTACATTTGAGCATTTGAAAACACTCTGTTTATCTGAAATCTGAAATCATATTTTTCTAATTTATGTTAGTTATAGCCTACAATTCAAAAGCAATATGTGTTCAAGGATAAATCATTGCTATCGTTATAATACGGTACAAATAATTTGAAACTAAAACGGTAAATGGCTTTATATCTTGATATTAGATAAAAGTGTATCAGTTTTGTAAGAGAAAATGCATTATTATAAAGTATTGAACCAAATGCTAAGAACCAGTCCTTTCTTTCATTCTCAAATGACCTCGTCAGTCACTTATATATATATATATATGTCCTTTGGAAAGCTTCAGCATCAAAACATACGCTATACTCCTAATATTCCTTTTTCTTCATTATCCATTGTCCCCGGATTTGATTACTCAGATACTGCTCTAAAGAGAGCTACCACTCTTGTAAATATAAAACAAATGAACAGCCCTGAAAGTGCATTGAGGATGATTACAACCATTCAGGCCTGAAACATTACTTACTATTATAAATCAGCCACAAGTCCCCCTCTCTCTCTCTCAAAGTCACCCTGTTGATTGAACGCTACCATATGAAAGACAGCGTACAGTATGCGTTCGTGCTCTGCTTGTTAACATCATACAAGTTAAAAAGACCAGCGCGTAGTCCAGCTCTAGGTTAATTGGACTGATTCTACAGGAAAAGAAGAGAATATCATTTAAATACAGGTTTTTTCCTGTGGTGTATCAATAAACACAGGCAGCACATGGTTGTTTGATAGCTTAGTATAGGCTATAATTTCACTATATACAAGGATTCTCAGACAATAGGGGAATTATATTTAATAAAGAAGGTTAACACATTAAGTGCAGCAATACAATAGAACATGTATGCAGAGTATGTACTTCTATTTGGTGATCAACATAGCTACTTTGTGACAGTACATTGAATGCATTGTGCATACGTTAGGGAAGCCTAAAAACCAAATATTACCCAAGTAATAAGCTTTCTGGATAATATTTGTGTCTGTTCATGTTTGTTTTCAGGAACAAATAAAGGAACACCAAAACTACAGAAGCTTTGTACTATAAAATTACCCAAAAGATGGCATGTAGCACTAATTCGATTTCAAAGAAGGGTCTTTCAGTTTAGGACCAAAGACAGCATTAATCTATTTAGCAGTAAAATAAGTATTATTACTTAAAAATAATAATCTTTGGGCAGCACACTAGTAAATGTTTTACTGCTCCCAGGGAGATTTCTCTCTCAAAGTAAATACATTAACACACAACCATTGTTAATGTGCCTTTTAAGCCATTCACTTTTGTTGTAAAAACCTTTGCCTTTTTTTTGGTTGAATTGAATGTAATGATATCTGACTGCTGTGTAAAGGGAATGTAGATTTACCATATATTATTATTTATCTAATGGCTATGTTATGCCTTGTACCTGAATTAATCTGTAAATATTAAATTCTCCTTTATTTTATTACTGAAATCAAGATTTAAGATATACCGTATTTGCTCGATTATAAGACGACCCTCCAAAATCTGAATAATAATTTAGGAAAAATAAAAAGCCTGAATATAAGACGACCCTAAAGGAAAAACGTTTTACTAGTAAATGTTAATTCATGTAAATTATGTAAACTATTTTTTTTTTAAATAAAAGCTATGATTGAGAAAAATATTTTTGTTGTTTTTATTTCCTTTTATTTTCCAACCTGCCCCCCAGTTATGCACATCTGCCCCCAGGCTTGCCACTTTGCCCCAGAAATGAAATACCCCCTATATGCCACTGTGCCCTATGATATGCCTTTTAATAATGTATCGATTTGTCTTTGTCTGTCAATTCTTGTCTTGTCGTATCCCTTGAATTTATGTATTGTATTAAGCGCTGCGTAAACTGTTGGTTATATATATAAGTAAAAGATTATAATAATAATAATAATAAAATAACCCTCTAAATGCCACTGTGCCCCATGATATGCCTTTTAACCCTCTATATGCCACTGTGCCCCATGATATGCCTTTTGACCCCTATGTGCCACTCTGCCTCCAGAAATGCCTTATACTCCTATATGCCACTCTGGCATTTAGGGGGTTAAAAGGCATTTCTGGAGGCAGAGTGGCATAAAGGGGGTTAAAAGGCATATCATAGAGCACTGCCTTATGCCCCCCATTTAACACCCCCCCAACAAAGTTACCGGTGCTTCTGACTAAGATCCAGATCCCCCGCAGCGCTGCAGGGGACCTGGATCCTCCTGTCTTATGCCCCTAATTTAACCCCCCCCCTCAAACTTACCGGTGTTCTGACTCCCTGGTGTGTAGTCGGGGCAGCAGGTAGACGTCTATGCGATTCGCGTAGGCAACTTCCGCTGCAGCCGGAAGGAGGTGCCGTTAGCAGCGGGGGTTGTCGGCCTCTATGGTGCAGACCTATCCCGGCTGTCAGATAGTAGAGTTCCCCGCAGCGCTGCAGGGAATTCTCTCTTACAGCTGGAGGGTCTTACTAAGTACGTTACTAAGTAAGCAGATGTATTTAGCATTATGATGTTTGAGGTTTTCATTATTAGGGTGACCCAATTTTCCATTTAACTGGTGATGAGTATGGAAAAAACGTATACTTCCAGAAAAATATATTGCACTCTCATCTAATAAAATTGAGAACTTCATGTGGTTGTATAATAGTGGCAGATAGTTTTCAAACCTAGCAATTCAATCTTGTACAAACTGAATTTTAAAAGAATTTTGCTATTCGTCCAAAATGAAGAGATATCCCCATCAAATCAAAAGTAAGCAAACAAGAAACCTCTGAATATTTTAAATAGTTTGTCTGTTTTAGTCCTATTAGCCTGATGAGGCTGTAAACATAATCAATGCAGTTAAAGATGTGGTACATATACAAAGAAAAACCCACAGGCTGCTCTGGAAAAAGATTGTGTGGTTGTTTCAAGGAGCACAATACGAGTGATGAGACCAAATAAATCTTTATGGTCACAGCCATAAGCAGTATATTTGGAGACAGATCAACAAGGCCTTTAGCAAAAGGAATACCATCCCCACCGTTAAACATGGTGGTGACTCACTGATGTTTTGGGGGTGTGTGAGCTCTAAAAGCACAGGGAATCTTCTGAAAATTGATGGCAAAATGAGTGCAGCATGTTATCAGAAAATGCTGGAAGACAATGTGCATTCTTCCATGAGAAAGCTCTTGGACTTTCTAGCATGACAATGACCCTAAGCACAAGGCCAAGTTGACCCTCCAGTGGTTACAGCAGAAAAAGGTGAAGGTTCTGGAATGCCCATCACAGTCTGCTGACCTTAATATCATCAAGCCAATCTTTGGAGATCTCAAACGTGCGGTTCAAGCAAGACGGCCAAAGACTTTGCATGACCTGGAGGCATTTCACCATGACAAATGGCCAGCTATGCCAAGAATTTGGGGCCCCATAGACGACTATTACAGAAGACTGAACGTTGTCATTGATACTACAAGGGGCAATACACAGTATTAAGAACTAAGGATATGCAGACTTTTGAGCAGGGCTCATTTCATTTATATTACATATATTTTAACATTTTTGTTATCTATTATGCAGTTAGTCAGCATATATTATATACAAACAGAAATTTAGAAAATCAATAGCGATTTTAAGGTCCTCCTTTATAGAAACCCCGGCGCAAGTACCGGCAGCAGCGGCTTATCTACATCACGGAGACTTGCACCGGAGGAGGATCCAGGTCCCCTGCAGTGCTGCAGGGCTAAATGAAAAAGAAGAAATAAATAAACATCTACATGTCCTGGGCGGCGGGTTATATGAATTGTGGATCCCTGTGGTAAACCCCGATTATAGGCCGCATCCCCATTTTAAAGACTTAAAGTGGGGGGGATAAGTGCGGCCTATAATCGGGCCAATACAGTATTACTATACCTGGGAACTTCTGGGCTCCGGCTACTCGAAGCCTTCCATTGCGGGGCGCGGCCAGGACTGCCCACTGACGTCAGCGGGCGGTCCTGTGACGTCGATGGGAGTTCCATCTGACGTCGGTGGGAGTTCCCCCTGACGTCGGTGGGAGTTCCCCCTGACGTCGGTGGGAGTTCCCCCTGACGTCGGTGGGAGTTCCCCCTGACGTCGGTGGGAGTTCCCGCTGATGTCAGTGTGAGGTCCAGCTGACGTCGGAGGATTCAGGTCTTTACCAATTCTCCAAGGGTATGCATACCACAGCAAAATGCATTTTCTGTTACCATTGAAATTAATTGTTTTTACAACTTTCCAATATGTATGAATAAAACTTTCTATACAAAATTTACAGTATATTTTTTAAAATATTGTTAATCTGGTACATTTTTTTTCATACGTGCTGTTAAGATCAATTTCTTAGCAGGAGGCTGCCGTAATATTGTAGAAAAATAATGTGTGCAAACAAAATCTGCCTCCAAGCATACTGAAAAGACTTGTATGCATTTAAGTTAAGAAAACAGGTATTGTATATTTAGAAATGTGAAAAATATTCTTTCATTGAAGAGCAAAAAAAAATTTAAAACATAAGGAGCTACATCATTGTTCATTAAACCATGCAAGGAAGTCAAGACATTATAAAGGGCCAAACCCATTGAGTTTCTATTGTGAGTAGGGCTGACAGGTTGCCTGCATGCTGTATGTGCAATTGCACATATATCTTTTTGTGACAGAAAGGAGAATTATGGGTGTACATGCACATGCACATGCACATGTAGTCTACCCTGCACCATTTATTGTTGCTTTTATTTCTTAAAATTAAACATTTCTTTCCACCTATACATTGTGTAGCTATTTGAAATTTGCTATAGGAATAACAGAACGAACAGCTGCAACTAGCATATAGTACTAGAGGTCCTAAATGCTGAATACATGTTTTGAAAAACAAACAATAATCCTTGTGGTCTATTAAGTACTGAGCTCTTTAGAAAAATGCTGCTCTGCTCAAAAAGATATGATTAGATCTTCCACAAACCAGACTAGGCATGTGTATACAGTGGCATATTTTAGTCCAGGCCTAGGGTATGAGGGCCTAAGGTAGGAGTGACCTGTTGGGTAATTAGGCTTATCTGTGTGCTACTGCTCAATGGGTCAGTTACAAGGGAGACTTCTTATCTCCTCAACCTGCTAATTTATACAATGGAGGTCAGTGCTAAGATGACATCATATCCTTACACTGAAGTATGAGGAATAATATGTCGCTGTCTATATTGATAATTAACATACCTAGGAAATCTCCGCGTTTGACCCGGAAAACTCGGTAAGAAGCATTGCTTCCGGATCGCTTGGGCGGGATCTTGACATGCCCCACTACCCACACATTTCTCCTTCCAATTGGGATGTTTCCCACATCAACGGGACTGCCCCCGATGTCAACAGGCCCCCCCACTGATGTCAGTGGGCAGTCCTGGCTGCGACCCACAAGGGCAGGCTCTGGCTAGCCGGAGCCCAGAAGTGGCCAGGCATGATAATTAAAGGGATTTCATGACAGAAATGTGCAGGGATTGGTTGTAGCCCCATCTGCTCCTACCTAATTTAAAGTCTTTCCCTGTCCATCTCACTTATTACTGTACATTTTATGGATAATATATGCCTCTCCTAAAATTATCTTACAATGACCATATGGAGCCCACTTTTGTTTTAACCCATGCACTAATACTGCATTTAACCATAATAGTTAGTCAATACACTTCAGATCCTCAATTCAGAATAATTTTAAAGCATTGGTGTAGCAAATAAGCAAAATACTTCCCTTTATTGTACACAACAAAACCAATTTGTATCAAGAATATATATTCGCTCTGAACTGAGAGGGAATACATCTTGGGTAATCAACCACAATGGATTTGTGAATACTTAACATATAATGATCCCATTGTATTAAAATTATATTTAATTGGAATTGTACCATTTAAAAAGACTTGTTTAAAATTACCCATAGATGTTCACCTGCATTTGCTTAAACTAATGATTCTCCACTAATGTGTTTTTTTTTTGTGCAGTGTGAGAAAGTGCTCATCATTAGAGAAAGATTAAATAATATCGCTGAAATTGCTTCTTTTAAAGGCTCTTTTGACAGTTTTAGTACAGGTTTCAAATCATAGATGATGGCTTTATGTCTTCTGTCCAAGGGATTTATTAAAAGAAATGATAACGTTTCTGAATATTAGAACACCTCTTTATGTCCCTTTTCACTAGGCCTCTATGTTCTGCGTACCTTGTATGTCATATTATCTCTTTCAAAGGAAGTTTGGAAAGGTTACGATGGTAACATGCAGTATAAAATTGACCATTCTGTCAAAAAAATTTGTCACCATATTCTTTGATCTTTGGCTTAATTTGAATATAGAGCATGTGTGGTTGCATATGGATGATAGCGTAATATGTTTTTTTCTTTACCAGTGTATAAAATGAAGTGATGTGATTATGGAGCATATGTTGATCTCTAGCAACCTTAAGAATATATTTTTACTTTTCATCTATATACAGATACTGTATGTACCCTCCTTGGACTAATACTAGGATAAATTGCAGCTTTCATTTGTGTCCTTCTTTTCACTACTGAGAATAGTAGCTAGGCTGCTATTAGTTTTTCACATGATACCTTCTCCGTTTTTCATAGATTAAATTGTTTAACTTGTGGATCAATCAGTGAAATGAGAAAATTTTAAATTCTCTGGAGCCCCAACTTCAGTTATAAGCAGAGGTGTATTTATTTTGTCAGGACAAGGGCAGTGCCCCCAACCACCGCCACCTTGGGCCTCAGGTAAAGGATCATATAGTTGTAACCATAGGGTGACAGAAGACAAATAGTAAACAATCATCAGTACACTGGAGTAACTAAGAGTGTTGCGTTGCAACCCCTCCTTCCTGTCTCCTTGTACCATTTAAAATTGTTTAGAAAGGGCTCTTCTGACTTGAACCGCACCGACCCAGGTCAGAAGGGCCCTTTCGAAACTATTTTGGACCGGTACAGGGAGACAGAAGTGTATCGGGGTCACGTGATTATATATATATATGTATGTAAGTATGGATGTGTACTTGTGTGTGTGTAAGAGCATGGATGTGTAATTGTGTGCGTGAGAGTATGGATGTGTACTTTTGTGTGTGAACATGGATGAGTAATTGTGTTGGTGTGTGTGTGTGAGCATGGATGTGTAATTCTGTGTATTTGTGAGTATGGATGTATAATTGTACTTGTGTGTGAACATGAATGTGTAATTGTGTTAGTGCATGTGTGAGCATGGATGTGTAATTGTGTGTATGTGTCAGCGTGGATGTGTAATTGTGTTTGTGTGTGAGCATTGATGTGTACTTGTGTGTGAGCATGGATGTGCACTTTTGAGTGTGAACATGGATGTGTAATTGTGTTAGTGTGTGTGAGCATGGATGTATAATTGTGTGTATGTGTGAGCATGGATGTGTAATTTTGTGTCAGCATGTATGTGCACTTTTGTGTGTGTGAGCATGAATGTGTACCTGTGTGTGTGAGCATGGATGTGTACTTGTGTGAGCATCAGTGGCGACTCTAGAAACAATATATAGGGGGGGCACACAAGATACCACAGTAAAACTGGGGGGGCATTAATAATTTCCAACAGTAATGTGCTATGGAATTATACTTTTGTTATTGGGCTAAAATAATACTTGATCATTCAACATGGGAAGCCTGAAGCCACAACTGAGTGCGACTAATCCTTGAAATAAATATTATAACACAATAAATAACTTTTCCACTAAATGATTTCAGGGCCTTGTAACGTTTTGTCCCCTGAAGTCACTACAACTTCAGGAGGGCATTTTATCTCTGGATAAATATAAATTAAATAATTCCTACTGTAAGTTAAGTGCCAGGAAACAGATGACCAAACACACACACCAACACAGGCTCTGTCACACCGACACCCAGACACACACACCAGGACAGGCTCTGCCACACCGACAACCAAACACACACACCAGGACAGGCTCTGACACACTGACACCCAAACACACACACCAGGACAGGCTCTGCCACACTGACAACTGAACACACACACACCAGGACAGGCTCTGCCACACAGACACACACACCAGGACAGGCTCTGTCACACCGACACCCAGACACACACATCAGGACAGGCTCTGCCACACTGACAACTGAACACACACACCAGGACAGGCTCTGTCACACCGACACCCAGACACACACACCAGGACAGGCTCTGTGACACAGACACACACACCAGGACAGGCTCTGCCACACCGACAACCAAACACACACACACACCAGGACAGGCTCTGCCACACAGACACACACACAACAGGACAGGCTCTGTCACACCGACACCCAGACATACACACCAGGACAGGCTCTGCCACACCGACAACCAAACACACACACCAGGACAGGCTCTGCCACACCAACACCCAAACACACACCAGGACAGGCTCTGCCACACCAACACCTATACACACACACCGAGGACAGGCTCTGCTACACTGATAACCAAAAACACACAAACAGCCGGACACAATCTACGTCACAGACGTCTACATCAGGATGGATTTTTCACACTGCATTGTTGTTTATACCCCCCTTAGTGTTTTTGCCCCTTGTGTATTGATGCCCCTGCTGCCCATATATATTAACATTAGCCCCAGTTGCCGAAAGCAGGTATAGATCAACACATTAACACACAAACCAAGCTTTGCATGTATAGATCAACTGAAATTCACTTGTGATCTCAAATAAACAGAATCAGACATACAAATCCTATATTTGCAGGTATACAATAGTATATGAAACGTAGCATTGCAGGTATAGATCAAATAAATACATGGAAACAGCATTGCAGGTATTAATCAACTGAATAAGACATATTAACCCTGTATTTGCAGGTATACATAAATAATGTATGGAAACATAGAATAGCAGATATGGATCTACAGAATAACACACAACCCAAGCTTTGCAGGTATAGATCAATTGGAATTCACAAAAAAACACGTAATTAAAAGGTATATTTAAAACCCCCTAAATTACACGCATAGATCACAGGTTGCATACCCCAAAGCCGGCCCTGGCGTCCACACTGCAATCACACTCCTATCATACCCAGGCAACCAGTAAATGCTGGTACCTAGGCATGATGGGACTGTGCTTGCTGTTAGCAATCACACTCCTATCATGCCAAGTCAGCCAGTACATGCTGGTACAGGGTGGCTGTAAGTGATGTGTAGACCCCATACTGCTGGCAGCATCAATACACAAGGGGGGAAGCTAGCTAAGTTTCAGCATGTACTGGCTGACTTGGCATGGTAGGAGTGTGATTGCTAACAGCAATCAAAGTCCCATCATGCCTAGGTTCCAGCACTTACACATCCAACCAGTAAATGCTGGAACCTAGGCATGATGGGACTGTGATTGCTGTTAGCAATCACACTCCTATCATGCCAAGTCAGCCAGTATATGCTGGTACAAGGTGGCTGTAATTGATGTGCAGACCCCATACTGCTGGCAGCATCAATACACAAGGGGGGCAGCTAGCTAGGTTTCGGCATGTGCTGGCTGAATTACAGTAAGTCAAAATGATTAATAGATAAGATGTTACTGTGATATTTATAGCTAACCCCCCAAAATAGTTGTTTATAAATCATGATTTAATTTTATTGAAGGGATGGATGCTTAATAAACAATGTTGATTAATGGTTGTCCTTTATATTTGCACAACCACACCATCAATGGCTGTGATGTGTGCTGCATTGCTGAAGATAAAGTAAGTTCAAAAAGTTGACAGATATGATTCAATATGTAATTTGTTGTGTAAAAATCATGTTTTGTTGGGGGGGGGGCTTAACAGATTCTCGCACCAGGGCCCTGAGTCTTCTAGTTATGCCCCTGTTTGTGCTATCTTCCTTTGCCAAGATAACAGCTCTGAGTCTTCTGCTATAATGTCTGATGAGGTTGGAGAATACACGACAATGGATCTGAGACCATTTCTCCATACAAAATCTCTATAGATCTTTCACTGGTGGACACTCATCTTCAGTTCCCCCCAACTTCACCAAGCAACATATATATCTTTGCCCCCATACAGCTTGTCTGTGCCATCATTGTTCCTTCCCCCTCCAACATACAGCCTGGCACACATATGTAAACACACTTGCAAAAATGCACATATGCTAACACACTATTACTCAGTAACACACATACACACTCATTCTAACACACACTCCACCCCAGACCACTTATACATACATGTTCACACACTAACACATCCATGCTCACACACACTAATACATACACATTCATGCTCACATATACTTAGACATACGCATGTATGCTCACACACAGTTATACATAGGCATCCCGGCCCTCATTCACTTATACATAGACATTCATGCTCACATACCCTAATACATAGACATTCATGGTTACATACACTTATACACATATATCCATGCCCACTTACACTTTTAGGGAAAAGAAAAAGTGTTGGTGCACTATGCTAGTCTCAGGCTCAAATAATACAAATGTATAATATGAGTTTGGAGGATTGTCCCAAGATGTTCAATAATCCTTAATTTTAAGGATCAAATCTTCTTACCAACATATTGTAAATTACACATGTATTTTATCAGGTATACTACTCTAGATGTAGAGCAGTTGATAATACTATTTAATCACAAATTCTCTTTGGTTTCTTCTCCCAAAAATGTTTTTGAAGGCTTTATAAAATTGCAAGCCTTACAGTGGCTACACTGATACATTTCTGTGGTCGCAGGGGGCAACCATGATGGAACCGATTGGACTTCAACATGTGAGTGTACCAATAAGTCTCTAATGTTACGCCCTGTACGTAATGTAACTACAGGGTGATGTACTCTTGCAGGGTGGTGAGTAATGTGGCATCTGATCCAAGAAGATACCAATGTTTCTTGAGAATTTGTTTCATTATGGGACAAGCTTCATCATAGCTACCTATGCATCTTATGATTTTTCCCGATTCTGCTTCATTGCTGTCCTCTCATAATACTCTCATAATTCCATAATTTCAAAATTTAAAGCTCCTTGATAGGCCTTTTTAATGGTCTGTTGGAATATCCCTTCTCCCTAAATTGCTGGATCTTGGCTTTATAGATGAAATCCTGAGTACTCGAACTATTCCTCTAAGCAGTGGAAATAGGGAAAGAAATTGTACAGGTTGGCCCCAGGACATGTACTCCTGCCTATATCTTAAAAAAGCCTGAGATGTAGGGCTAGAAAAGGGAGGGTGGATACTGGCTGGCACATGGGGGCCAGATCTGGAGTGGACGGGCAGTGCTCCCCAGAGGGTGGTATGAATACAGGGTCAGCAACGATTCTTTTCAGTAAACAGCTTTCTGCATTGAACTGACCATTGTGACCAGTGTTTCTTACCTGATATAGCTGCAAGCATGGGGTCCTTGTTCCAGGAGTTGTAGTCCCTGGAAGGCGGAGGCCATGTAAAATGACTCAGGGAGTGGATCTCTGGGATCCTGAAAGAGGCCACTGATGCTGGACAATCTGGGACTGTGGGGATGTGGAGGACAAGCTGTAGCAGAGCTTCCCGCCCACCTGCCAGATTCATATCCGAGATGGGAGGCTGCAGACGAATGGCTAGTCTATTCTGGGTGGACATACACTGGAATAAAATTGTTTAAACATTCTAAAATTCTGCAGTAGATTTGGCTACCTATAGTGCACAAAGATGTCATGTTATCTGTTGTACAGACCATAGATGGACGTTAACTTTCTGCAACATATATATATATATACACCGTATTTGCTCAATTATAAGACGACCCCCCAATATTTGAATATTAATCTAGGAAAAAAAGAAATTCACATGTAAACAATTTTTTCATATTTAATAAAAACTATGATAGAGTAAAATGCAATTTTTCTTTTTCTTTCCTTGTATTTGCCAACCTGCCTCCAGCTACACATCTGCCCCCAGATATACCTTATACCCCCTTATATGCCACGCTGCCTCCCTGATATGCCTCTTGACCCCTTTTAGCAACTCTGCCCTCAGCTAAGGCCCCTGGGAATCAGCGTAGCTAAATGGACAGGGAGCATGTATGTGTGTGGGTTAGTGCATGCTCAGGGCATGTCCGTGTTTTGATTGGGGTATGTTAATTGAGGGGCGGGAGACCCTAGGTGATATAAGGTGCCCTATGGGTGACCCCGGTCACTGTCCTTTTACAGGACTTGTGGACGGCTGGTGGTTAGCATTGGTGGTGGGACAGCGAAAGGTAGCTGTCATCTTTGTTTGGACGAGGGGGGAGGTGAGTACCTGTGGTCTGGATTGTGCAGTGTGAGAGGCCGGCAAGGACGTGGTTAATTCGATTAGTGTGTTGGTTATGTTTGAATATGTTATGGTAATGTGTTATGTATATTTGTATATTTGTATTTATTATTTATTGGTTATTGTATATTCTTGTTATTGGTTTATGGTGTTTTGGGCCAACACAGTGTTTTTATGGTTTATAATAAAATTGTGCTGTGGCCTGCTTTATCCAATTTCAGTCTCCGTGTCGTTATTTGGTGGGTTAAATGGTATCGGGTTCACAATGCACGGTACACACTACCTACATACATGCCTTTTAACCCCCCTACATGCCACTCTGCCCCCTAGATATGCCGTATACACCCCTATATGCCACTCTGCCCCCAGATATGCCTTATACACCCCTATATGCCAATCTGCCTCCATTATATTCCTTTTAATCCCCTATTTGCCACTCTTCCTCCCTGATATTCCTTTTAACCCCCTATATGCCACTCTGCCTCCAGAAAGCCCTTATACCCCCCATACTTACCAGTGCATCCCTAAACTTGTCCCCCGTGCAAATTCCTTGGTGTCTAGTGGGACAGCCAGTGACAGTCTGTGTGATGCATGTAGACAACCTCCGCTGCTGCTGCCCACACTTCCGCCTGGGATTCTATGAATGTGATGCCGGCACTCTGTCATAGAAGCCCCAGAGGAAGTGCCGGCAGCGGTGGTTGTCTGCATGTATCGGGCAGACATCCACCGACTGCCAGAGAGGAGGATCCGGGTCCCCTGCAGCGCTGCGGGGGATCTGGATCTTAGTCTTGTAGTCAGACATCTATTTGAGGTCTTATTAGAAGACGACCTCAAATATAAGACGAGGAAAAAAATCTCGTCTTATAATCGAGCAAATACGTTATATTAGATAAAATCATCACGTTAGCAACCTTTAGAGGGCTCTTTCCGAGGATCTATCCAGAATTTCCCCTTACGAAGGAGGAGAAATACCAGCTTAGAGACATTGTTCTGTTAAGGACTACCAGTGAGCTGTACACGCTTATTACATATTTGGGTGTTAAAAATCTGTTTTTCAATTCTCATATGTAAAATTTGCTGTTACACATTTATAAAATGGATTACCTGTAACAAGGCTAATTGACTCTTGATTACTCACTTATTTTGGAGTATTATGTACCTGGCTATAATAAAGGAATATAATAGACATGTGCAAATGGGTCAAAAAGGATTCGCACAAATTTTTCTCCTCTGTGCATCAAAGACGTGCCATCACTTCTTAACCACCTCTTTACCTAAATCCAAATCTGACCGGTTTAATGACATGACAGGTGAATCACAAAATACATTTAACTCCTATCCCATTGAATAGTAATATGCTGTGCACATTCATCTTCATAATGTAACTGGCAATTGAAAGATTATTTCACTTCAGCATTTAAGTAGAATAGAGATAACTTTAGCTGACACAAAGTAAAGTTTCCTTGAAACAATGGTGTAAAATCTATATTGTCATCTTCATTGTTCTCATTTACTAGAATTGTTGCGTGAGGCACCTGCTTATAGAAAAGGCAGGTCACCCTGACCCTGAAATCTGTCCAAATCCACCACGAGAAATTCAGAACACTTTGGAGTCTGCCATAAATACAGACTTCCCTGACAATGCAGTGTAATTGATTTTAGTTTTAGTAGAAAGCAATTTTAACCTCCGCTGACCTATAGTGCTTTAAAGTAAAAGGTTTCTTTGTGTCAACTAAGAATGCTTAAAACACCAACTATAAAAGGAGACAATTTTAACATTCCTAAAAAAATACAAATAATTTTTTTTTTTTTATAACAAAGTACAAAAATACATTTCTTTTATATCCGTTTGTTATCACTAAACCAGGGGCGTCCAACATGCGGCCCGCGTGACATCGGCAGCCAGGATCACAAGAGCCCTGCTGCTTACTTGTGGGAGGGTCTATTCTCTGCTCCAGTCCTGCCTCCTCTGCAGGGGCGTACCTACAGTATTTGTAAATATAATGTAAAGACATCTACAAAATTATGTTAAGAATATTTATTGCACCAATTTGTAAACTGTAAACAACAAGAAATCTGAAAAAATAAATTAATAACTTATAAGTAAAATAAATACATTTAAATAACATTTACTGAACATATAATAGTGCTTTCTTTAATAACCCTCCAAAAAAAACAGCGTCCACATTGCCCACATAGAACCTGACCAGCACCTAATTACACACACATAGGACGTGCCATCTTTGCCCCCAAACAGCCCAGCATGAGTCAGCATTGTTCCCAAACAGCCGAGTGTACGCCATCTTTGTCCCATGAACACGCTACCTGTGCCATCTTTGTCCCATAAACACCCTGCCTGTGCCATTTTTGTCCCATAAACACCCTGCTTATACCATCTTTGCCTTTTTGACAAATCAACTATACACCTATGATTAACACTTTTACAGTCACTCACTAATTCACTTTCATTCACACAATCATTTATTCTTTCACACAAATTATTTACACATATTTATTGATGCATTCTCACAAATTCATTAATTCTCTCACTCATTCACACAATTCATCCACACATTAATCCATTCATTTTCGCTCTCTCATTCTGACTCTTTATTTCAATATTCTTGCTACCCTCCTTTCTCCCTATCTACTCATTATCACCCCCTTCTGCCCTATCTACCCCTTCTCACTCCCTTCTCCCTATCTACCCCCTATCCCCCCGTCTCACTCCCTTCTCCCTATCTACCCCCTCCTAACTATCTACCCTCTGCCCCCTTTGAAGTTCACTTACCTTTCAGGAGTCCTGCGGTGGGGGTGCAAGGCCTCTGTCTCCCAGCTCTGCCACTGTATGGAACAGTATAGAGTGATGGGAGTTATGATGTACTTTAGAGCATAATTATAATGAAAAAGACATTGGAAATGGTACAGCATAACACCCATCACTCTCACACATTTACCAATCCACACTTACCAATCCACATTTACCAATCCACAGATTCCACACATACCAATCCAGATTCCACACATACCAATCCACACATACCAATCCACAGATTCCACACATACCAATCCACACATACCAATCCACACATACCAATACACACATACCAATCCACAGATTCCACACATACCAATCCACACATACCAATCCACAGATTCCACACATATACCAATCCACACATATACCAATCCACAGATTCCACACATACCAATCCACAGATTCCACACATATACCAATCCACACATATACCAATCCACAGATTCCACACATATACCAATCCACACATATACCAATCCACAGATTCCACACATATACCAATCCACACACATACCAATCCACACATACAAATCCACACATACCAATCCACACATATACCAATCCACAGATTCCCACATACCAATCCACAGATTCCACACATACCAATCCACATATACCAATCCACAGATATACCAATCCACAGATTCCACACATACCAATCCACAGATTCCACACATACCAATCCACTCTCACTGTCACTCAGTCTTACTGAAGGATTTCCTACCTTCTTTTCTACCTCTTTTCTTCTTACAGCAGTCTTTTCTTCTTACAGCAGTCTTCCTCTTCGCTCCTCTTCTTCTGTCTTCTTCCGGGTCAGAGGGCACTGTGGGCGTGGCTTCAGTGCCGCCGGGGTTTGTTGTCAGTTGCCGCGCGGATCGCAAGGGAGCAGTATCGGAGGTCTGTTAAAGACCTCCGATACCGCTCTCTTGCGAGCCTGCTCCTCCAGCAGCGGACATTAATGTCCGTCTCTGGAGGGGTACCGGCAAGTTGGCACCCCCCTGATGAGCGGCACCCGGTGCGGACCGCCCCCCCTCGCCCCCCGCTTGGTACGCTACTGCTCCTCTGTGTGGAGAACGAGGGAGGCCGCGCCCCCTGCTGAAGTCTGTGATCGGCATTGAGAGAGCTGTAGTACAGGTAAGGGGGTGGGGAGGGTGTTTGAATGAGTATGTCTGATTGAGGGAATGAATCTGTGAATGAATGAATTTGTGTGTGTGTGATAGCATGGATGTGTAAGTGCTGGAACCTAGGCATGATGGGACTGTGATTGCTGTTAACAATCCCACTCCTATCATGCCAAGTCAGCCAGTACATGCTGAAACCTAGCTAGCTGCCCCCTTGTGTATTGATGCTGCCAGCAGTATGGGGTCTGCACTTGCAACCACCCTGTACCAGCATGTACTGGCTGACTTGGGATGATAGGAGTGGGATTGCTAACAGCTAACAGCAATCTGCTAACAGCAATCACAGTCCCATCATGCCTAGGTGTCAGCATTTACTGGCTGCCTGGGTATAAAAAGAGTGTGTTTGCTGTTAGCAATCACACTCCTATCATGCCAAGTCAGCCAGTACATGCTGAAACCTGGCTAGCTGCCTCCCTTGTGTATTGATGCTGCCAGCAGTATGGTGTCTGCACTTACAGCCACCCTGTACCAGCATATACTGGCTGACTTGGGATGATAGGAGTGTGATTGCTAACAGCTAACAGCAATCACAGTCCCATCATGCCTAGGTTCCAGCATTTACTGGTTGCCTGGGTATAAAAAGAATGTGTTTGCAGTTAGCAATCACACTCCTATCATGCCAAGTCATATTGTTGATTTTTTTTTGTCCAATTGTGGTGTGTTACTTTTAAGAAAAGTGTGGTTACACACTAAAATTGGACAAAAAATACAATGCCCAGCCAACCAGTACATGCTGGAATCTGGGTATTCCTGAGATTGCTGTTAACAATCATAATATATAATTTTTTGTACAATTTTGGTGTGTAACTTACTTTTATTAAGTGTGTGGGGGGTCACTTTCAGTTTCGGCTAAGTGAACCCTGATTTTTCGGTTTTGGTCCAGATTTTCATTTTAGTGCATCGCTAAAATAAATAGAACTATTTTATTTTTACTTATCCAGAATCCTGAATTTGTGGTCACAAAACTTTCTAGGCCCAGAAATCAGTGAGAGGAAAAGTAAAGGTTTTGTGTCATTTACATTATTTTAATCTGCATATTTTATTAAAGGCCATATTTTCTCACAGTGAAAAATGAGTGCGGCCCTCGCACGGATACAATTCTGATGAAGTGGCCCACTGCAGAAAAAACTTGGATGCCCCTGCACTAAACCAACGAATAAGAACATACAAGTACAAAAACATATCAGACATGTTAAAAAATTCCCGTTGCGACCAGATCCTTAGTTAAACTTATATATTATCACCAAGATTTATATTTAATATCATTTATTGAGTTATTTCCCATCAACATTAATAATTTAGAGAATCTGTCAATCTAGCCTGCCTTGCTGTATTTGGTCTAACCATAGGCTCCAAAAATGATATCTATTTTGGTTCCATATTGATTGAGATAAGATTCCTTTTTCCATCTGGAGTTGATAAATCAGTTGGGTTTTAACTTTATTCCAATCAATCCCTTCAGTAGTCTTCCAATTTCTTGCAATTTCTATTTTAATAGATAATAATAGATGAAAAATAAGTCGGAGATCTTTATTATTTGATTTAGGGGGATTTAAATGTAATAATGCCAAATCTGAAGTCAATCTCCATTCGGAGCCAAAATTCTTTTCCAATCGGAAGGAAATCCTTTTCCAAAAACCATAGATAGGGGAGCAACTCCACCAAATATGGAGCTTATCTCCTCTCGATGCTCCACACCTCTGTTAGAATTGTTGGTACTCTGTACCACCTGTTCATTAATTTGAACTGTAATTCATTCAGATTAAGATTGTGTATATATTTATTTGTGAGATTCAAAGCCTGATCCCAATCTGATGTATCAATTTCCCTATTCAAATCTTTTTCCCATTTTTTAAGTGCTGGGGGAATAAGTTCTTTTTTATATGAATTTATCACCATCATAGACTTTGTAAGGATTTTCCTATAATCATTAGCTTTTAATATTTTTATAAGGAGTCCTATGGATTTATTATTATCCTCTATATATAATGAGTTAGATAAATAGCTTTTAACCCTCAGATATTTAAAGCAATTCACTGAGGACAAAAAAAATTGTGATTGTAGTATAGCAAAGCTTTTAATATTTATATTGTCATATAGCTCTGCTATCGTGTTTATACCTTATTTCTCCCAATCTGATAAATTTAGATCTTCATTTAGATTTTGGATTACCTTTAACGGTAAGCATGAGATAATTTTATCTCCAAGCCTAATCTTTTTCTTTATACCCATTGCAAACTTTACAAAGCTTTGTTTTTTTGTGTCTTACTTAACTTGGTGCCTGCTTTTATCAGAACAGAAAATCACCTCAACATATAAAGATATATGCTGACAAAAAATGTAAAGGTCAATATGGGCAATCATTTTATCCTGTGGTGATGACTCATAGGGGAATTGTGTCTTCCTTGTCTTCTGGTATTTTTATATTGTTGCTTCCCCCTTGGTCCCCCCCTTGTGCCTCACCCATTTTTTTGTCTTGTCTTTGGGGGCTGAGTCATGTGAGCAGGTTATACGCTTCACCTGCGTTGACAGCGCACTTTGTCCTTTCATTCACTCTGCTACACTTCTGCCTCCCATGAAGTTTAGGTACCGATCAAATAAAATAAAGTATACAGAAGATTGCGTGCGGGTAAACACGTGTTGGTGTTAAATTACATAAATGTAATATATCCACTGTAAAAAAGTAAAAAAACTGGGTGCTGACCGGAACAAAAAAGATCCAATAAAAAAAATTAGTCAAATACGTTTCATTAACAGTCTCCTGCAAATCATAGTCCCTCAGAGAAAGCACACAAATTATAGCACACTTATGTGTAGTAACTTTCACAAGATATACAGTTGATGAAATAAGAGAGACTCTTACATTCATAAGAGCATTATATGCTCATATGGGTGGGCTCCCAAAAACCCTCAACATAGGGATCAGCAGTCAGGTCAGGGATATGCTCAAATTCCTCAATTTAGGGGTATCAGTGGTGATCAATAATCAAAATCCCCCTATGGAAAAAGCAAAAGCTGTGGTAAAAAAAAAAACACTTTTAATTAATATAATATAAAATATCATTTCATACTAACGTTCCAAGTCCCGAATCCGAAGATGTAATATGGTGGTGCATACAGTGACGCCCTCTCCTCTATCCTCCAATCAGAGGAAAAGACATCACTGGAAGCGGGATTTTAGCTTGTTTTCATCTGATTTGTGGGGGAGTATGACCTTGTTTTGAGGGCTTTGTATGAATCGCAGAATTTACCAAAGTTAGGCCCATATACAATTCATACAAATCTGAATGCACACGTCTATACACTAGCCTTAAACACATGCATATTCGCTGTCGCCTCTACTAAACACTAATTTTCATTTGCACTTGTAGCCACACACTTGCTTGCTTTTAGACATACTTACCCTAACATACAAACAGTTTCAAAATACACACTCTTTCCCTCTCTCCTTTCTCCTAATTTTCCCAGTCTCATAATCTATTCGATTTCTGCCCATCACTACCCTTCCTTTCTCTTTGTCTCTCTCCTTCTTTTGTTCCTTCCCTTTCTTTTTATCTCTCCCTGCCTCTCATGATAGTGTGGGTATAAAAGGGTTAATACCAACCAGGCTTCCAGTGTGTTTGTCACTGTTATTCTGTTAATCTGTAACTGATATTCTGTGTTTCCATACATTATTGATGTATACCTGCAAATACAGGGTTTGTTTGTATGTCTTATTCAGTTGATTTATACCTGCAGTAATGAGGTTACATGTGATTTCCAGTTGATCTATGCCTGCATAAATGGGTTTGTGTGTTATTCTGTTGATCTATACCTGCTATGCTATGTTTCCATACATTATTTATGTATACCTGCAAATATATAGTTTGTATTTCTCATTCAGGTGACCTAAACAAGTGCTGTTTAAATGTGTTGTTTATTTGATCAATAGTTCACAGGGAGTAAGTAAAAGAGAGGTGTGGTTTAGTGAATGAGGAGACAAATGGACTCTGGGGATGAGTACAGGGGAGAGGACCTCTCAAACTGACTCTCACAGTCTTCCCCTAACCTGCAGTCAGTCTGGCAATTTTTTTTTTATGCGGTAGCAAAGGGAGTGATTGCATGCTAGGGAGCATTGAGGGGGCCCAAGGAAATGCTTGCCTAGGGTCCAATTTTTTTTTAAAATTTTTGTTACAAAGATGAGCAGTTTTTTCCCCCCAATATTTAATGTATTTAATGTACATTATTAATACCAGTGTTTCCAGTTATATATTATTGTGCTTGTATGCACTTGCACATTAATAATCTCTAATTAAAACTAGTTGTTTGTTACAAAAAAAATCTTTTTTTGGGGGGGCGCCAGAGGAGTAGTCCGCACAAGGCTCCTGAGCACTTAAAGCCGGTCTTGCAGACACACACTAACATACCCAGACAGACACTAACATACATACCTAGAAAGACACTAACATACCCAGGCAGACACACACACATGCATAATCAGGCAGACATGCATGGATATCCAGTAGACATGTGCAAATTGTTCAAAAACTATTTGGACAATTGTTTTGGTTTCGTTTTTGGCCCATTCATTTTCGGGAAATTAATTTATTGTATTCTCGTTCACTCTCTCTCACCCTCTCTAAATGCTTCCCTACCTTCTCTGCCGACTACTATAGCATATTTTTCTATATATAATATTTTTTAGCATAATCCTCAATTTTAAAACTTCTATCTTTGTCCATATCTTCGTGGACATAACCCGCCATCATTTTGAATTGAGGGCAATGTGTCGCCACAAGCGCCGCCACATTGTCCCTGCATTCAGTTGGTCCTTTCTAACACAAGATGTCACTATGTCACGCCTTGATTATTTTAACCCTGTCTTAGGTGCTTTGCCTCATTGTGGTCTAGCCCCTCTACAATCCACCATGAACACAGCTCCCAGACTTATCTTCCTTACCTATCTCTCCACTAACACTTATCCTCTCTGTCAGTCCCTTCATTGGCTGCATGTACACTTTCGGATTCATTTCAAAATCCTGAAATCCCTACATACATTTTCTAACTCACTCTAAATACACTCCTTAACCCCTCTCTCCACTTGTCTGATGATTTCCATCTTACCTGTGTTCTGATTTTTAGTTCTCATGCATGCTTGCAAGATTTCTCAAGGGCTTCCACCATCCTCTGGAATGCATTTGCCCTGCCTATCCTTCTCTCTCCCTGCTTGTGCTCATTCAAAAATTCCCTCAAGACCAACTTTTTTAGGGAAGCCTACAAACTTATGAGTTGATGCTTTTCCTTCCAGCCTACTCCTAGTCCTTCTCCTGCCTTTGGACAATTTTGATACAAATGTGGCTGGTCCATACATAACAGTGGCACTTTTACCCCTTGTGTAATATACCTTAACTCCCTCTAAATTGTAAGCTTGCTTGACTAGGGCCTTCTTCACCTGTTGTTTTTGTAAATCGAATGTTATGTTATATACTACTTGTTAAGTCCTAAGATATTAAACAATAAGTAATAATAATGACTCGAGCTTGTGAAGTGCACGTATGGGTTAAATCAATATGCCGATAAGACATTAGCAGTACTGCAGTAAGATGAATAACAGGCACCATCAGAAGTTGTCCAGGATGGCTGTAGGAATTTCACAGTTGGCAAAAAGCAGTTCCAACAGTAGGAAAAAGTAAGGCCCAGATTGTTGACAGGCAAATACAGAAATCCACCAGTAGGTTGGAAACAGGAGTCCAAGCAGCATCAACCAAAGAGCTCCATTGGATACACAGGGAACCTGAAGTGTGTTGAAACAAGAGTCCAAACAGGAGAAAACCAGCAATAGTGATACTGGCACACAGGTGCAATTCTGTAAGCTGATTAATAAACAGGAGGGGGAGCGGACAATACCTAATAAGAGTGAGATGTGGAGCAGACTGGCCTACTGTCCTGCATTATAACATACACTTTGCAACTTTATATTATGCAAGGTATAGGCAAGAACATATGCTTATATGGGACTCCCCTCTCAAAATTAAGCCCCATCTGCTATATTTCATTAAGTAATTTAAAGAAATAAAATAAATACATAATAAAAAGTGTAAACAGGGGTTCCCAGAATCCTGACTTACCTGGGTTTGTAAGATCTGTTCGACCGTGCAGCCTGCAAAAGATGCCGCATTCTACCTCTTAAATGGGGCATGTCCCTCTATTTTATATGCGGGCTGGAAGTCTGAACCTTTTGGCGTTTTTTAAGGTACTTAGACCCGTACCTTCTCCTGACAATTAGACTTGGGCACCAGGGGGCTCTTCGTGTTCGTCTTCGTGCTCGTCTTCGGGGAAAAAAAAATCTTCGTATTCCGCGAATATTCGCCCGTTCCTGTCTTCTCTTCGGGCGAATATTCGCGGACATTCTTCGTGCTCGTTTAATCTTCGTTTTCCTCCTGGTTGCCTAGCAGGGGTTAATACGGGGTTAATAACACATCACAGCAGCAGCAGCTGCCGTGAAGGTACGTGTGTGCAGCTCTATTGGTCGTTTCGGCAGGGGGCTGGTCTGGCATCAACGAGTGAATTGCAGAACTGCAGAATGCACTTCATTCGTTGATGGCAGGCGAGCCCCCTGCCGAAACGACCAATAGAGTTGCACACACATACCGAGGTGTACTGTCCATAGATGTTTAATAAAAGAATAGGGAATATTTTACATTTTTAAATTGATTTTGGACCACTTTACATGCCTAACATTTGCTACCTATTTACAATGGCATACTTTGCAACAACCCAACTTACTTATTGGACAGGACTGGAAAATAGCAGGACTGTCCACCAAAATCTTGGGTGTGTTGGCAGGTATGCTGATGGAAAAATGTTGGACAAGAACTAAAAAATAGCTTAGGGTTAATGTACGGTTATGTTTAAGATTAGTAGCAGTGCACTGGTTTGGTTAAAGATGGATTATGTCTAAATAATAATAATTTAATTTTAATGTTTTTTTTTAAAAAAAAATAGGGGTTTATTTAAATGTATTTTAAAGTTAGATTTATTATTTAGTACTTGATTATATTTATTAAATGTTTATAGTAGCGTTACCTACCGAGCTATAACTACCTATGTGTATTTGCATTTTGCATACCTAGTTTAGCTAAATTAGATGGGACAGGACTGGAAAAAAGCAGGACTGTCCCTGAAAAAGTTGGGTCTGTTGGCAGGTATGTGGATGGAAAAATGTTATAGGGTGAAGTGTGAGTTATAGTGTTAATGTAATGCTATTAGTGAGTGAAGGCCAGGGCAAATAACAAGGAAAAGGTCCTTGTGTTTTGTGCATTGTAAGTGTGTGTGTATGTGTGTTATGTGTGATGTCACTGTGTGTTATATGTGTTATATGTGTTATTGTGTGTGTTATGTTTGGTTGGTTGTGTATCAGAAGGAAAATAATGAAATGGAAAAGGAAATGGGAAAGGCAAATGAGTGGGCAATTGGCGACCCGCTCACCTGTTTCACCCCAGGGCAAAGCACCCAAACACTGTCAGTCTTAGACGTTTGGCAGCAGACTTCCAGAGCTCAGACACAAGGCCCTAGCGTAAGCTGGCCACTCCGGCGGAGGTAGCAGGCGTTGCCACACCGCAAACAGAGGCAGCCAGGGGGGAGAAACTGCCCTTACCATTAGGGACATTTTGGGCATGACTCTAGCCAGGAAGCGAACTGGCAGAGAAGAGATGCTGGCACCACCACCAGCAGCAGCATTGAAAAGGCGAATGAGTGGGCAATTGGCGACCCACTCACCTGTTTCACCCCAGGGCAAAGCACCCAAACACTGTCAGTCTTAGACGTTTGGCAGCAGACTTCCAGAGCTCAGACACAAGGCCCTAGCGTAAGCTGGCCACTCCGGCGGAGGTAGCAGGCGTTGCCACACCGCAGACAGAGGCAGCCAGGGGGGAGAAACTGCCCTTACAATTAGGGACATTTGAGGCATGACACTAGCCAGGAAGCGAACTGGCAGAGAAGAGATGCTGGCACCACCACCAGCAGCAGCATTGAAAAGGCGAATGAGTGGACAATTGGCGACCCACTCACCTGTTTCACCCCAGGGCAAAGCACCCAAACACTGTCAGTCTTAGACGTTTGGCAGCAGACTTCCAGAGCTCAGACACAAGGCCCTAGCGTAAGCTGGCCACTCCGGCGGAGGTAGCAGGCGTTGCCACACCGCAGACAGAGGCAGCCAGGGGGGAGAAACTGCCCTTACAATTAGGGAAATTTGAGGCATGACACTAGCCAGGAAGCGAACTGGCAGAGAAGAGATGCTGGCACCACCACCAGCAGCAGCATTGAAAAGGCGAATGAGTGGGCAATTGGCGACCCACTCACCTGTTTCACCCCAGGGCAAAGCACCCAAACACTGTCAGTCTTAGACGTTTGGCAGCAGACTTCCAGAGCTCAGACACAAGGCCCTAGCGTAAGCTGGCCACTCCGGCGGAGGTAGCAGGCGTTGCCACACCGCAGACAGAGGCAGCCAGGGGGGAGAAACTGCCCTTACAATTAGGGACATTTTGGGCATGACTCTAGCCAGGAAGCGAACTGGCAGAGAAGAGATGCTGGCACCACCACCACCACCACCACCACCAGCAGCATTGAAAAATTGGAAAGGCGAATGAGAGGGCAATTGGCGACCCGCTCACCTGTTTCACCCCAGGGCAAAGCACCCAAACACTGTCAGTCTTAGACGTTTGGCAGCAGACTTCCAGAGCTCAGACACAAGGCCCTAGCGTAAGCTGGCCACTCCGGCGGAGGTAGCAGGCGTTGCCACACCGCAGACAGAGGCAGCCAGGGGGGAGAAACTGCCCTTACAATTAGGGACATTTGAGGCATGACACTAGCCAGGAAGCGAACTGGCAGAGAAGAGATGCTGGCACCACCACCAGCAGCAGCATTGAAAAGGCGAATGAGTGGGCAATTGGCGACCCACTCACCTGTTTCACCCCAGGGCAAAGCACCCAAACACTGTCAGTCTTAGACGTTTGGCAGCAGACTTCCAGAGCTCAGACACAAGGCCCTAGCGTAAGCTGGCCACTCCGGCGGAGGTAGCAGGCGTTGCCACACCGCAGACAGAGGCAGCCAGGGGGGAGAAACTGCCCTTACAATTAGGGACATTTTGGGCATGACTCTAGCCATGAAGCGAACTGGCAGAGAAGAGATGCTGGCACCACCACCACCACCAGCAGCAGCATTGAAAAATGGGAAAGGCGAATGAGTGGGCAATTGGCGACCCACTCACCTGTTTCACCCCAGGGCAAAGCACCCAAACACTGTCAGTCTTAGACGTTTGGCAGCAGACTTCCAGAGCTCAGACACAAGGCCCTAGCGTAAGCTGGCCACTCCGGCGGAGGTAGCAGGCGTTGCCACACCGCAGACAGAGGCAGCCAGGGGGGAGAAACTGCCCTTACCATTAGGGACATTTGATTCATGACACTAGCCAGGAAGCGAACTGGCATCGAAGAGACACTGGCACCACCACCAGCAGCAGCAGCAGAATTGGGAAAGGCGAATGAGTGGGCAATTGGCGACCCACTCACCTGTTTCACCCCAGAGCAAAGCATCCAAACAATGTCAGTCCTTGGCGTTTGGGAGCGGACTTCCAGAGCTCAGACACAAGGCCCTAGCGTAAGCTGGCTACATTGGCGGAGGTAGCAGGCGTTGCCACACCGCAGCAAGTGCAACCAGGGGGGAGAAACTGCCCTTAACATAAGGGACATTTGAGGCATGACACTAGCCAGGAAGCGAACTGGCAGAGAAGAGACACTGGCACCACCACCAGCAGCAGCAGCAGCAGCATTGGAAAAGGCGAATGAGTGGGCAATTGACGACCCGCTCACCTGTTTCACCCCAGGGCAAAGCATCCAAAAACTGTCAGTCCTTGGCGTTTGGGAGCGGACTTCCAGAACTCAGACACAAGGCCCTAGCGTAAGCTGGCTACACCGGCGGAGGTAGCAGGCGTTGCCACACCGCAACAAGTGCAACCAGGGGGGAGAAACTACCCTTACCATCAGGGACATTCGAGGCATGACACTAGCCAGGAAGCGAACTGGCATTGAAGAGAGACACTGGCACCACCACCAGCAGCAGCAGAATTGGGAAAGGTGAATGAGTGGGCAATTGACGACCCGCTCACCTGTTTCACCCCAGGGCAAAGCATCCAAGCACTGTCAGTCCTTGGCGTTTGGGAGCAGACCTACAGAACTCAGACACAAGGCCCTAGCGTAAGCTGGCTACACCGGCGGAGGTAGCAGGCGTTGCCACACCGCAGCAAGTGCAACCAGGGGGGAGAAACTACCCTTACCATCAGGGACATTCGAGGCATGACACTAGCCAGGAAGCGAACTGGCATTGAAGAGAGACACTGGCACCACCACCAGCAGCAGCAGAATTGGGAAAGGCGAATGAGTGGGCAATTGACGACCCGCTCACCTGTTTCACCCCAGGGCAAAGCATCCAAGCACTGTCAGTCCTTGGCGTTTGGGAGCAGACCTACAGAACTCAGACAGAAGGCCCTAGCATAAGCTAGCTACACCGGCGGAGGTAGCAGGCGTTGCCACACCGCAGCAAGTGCAACCAGGGGGGAGAAACTACCCTTTCCATTAGGGACATCTGAGGCATGATTTCAGCCAGGAAGCGAACTGGCAAAAGATACTGGCACCACCACCAGCAGCAGCGTTGGAAACGGAAAAAGGTGAATGAGTGGGCAATTGACGACCCACTCACCTGTTTCACCCCAGGGCAAAGCATCCAAAGACTGTCAGTCCTAGGCGTTTGGGAGCGGACTTACAGAGCTCAGACACTAGGCCCTAGCGTAAATTGGCTACACCAGCGGAGGTAGCAGGCATTGCCACACCGCAGCAAGTGCAACCAGGGGGAGAAACTACCTTAAACATTAGAGAGAAAAAATTTAACTTTCCAAGCTAAGAGCTGGGTAACCCAATTTGGGCAGATTGAATTTAAGAAAGGCAATCTGCTCCATCAGATGAGGTGCCATGCGTGAGCGCTGTGGACTCAGTATGTTTCCAGTCATAGAAAACACGCGCTCACTTTGAACAGTGGTTGGCGGACATGATAGAAGCTGCTGCGCAACCCATGAGAGTGCAGGCCACACACTCTTCTTTTCATCCCAGTAGCTAAGAGGATCAACATTAGGAGCAGAAGGAACTTCACAGAGGTAAAGTTTGACCATTTCAGCAGCACTACTCTCCTTTCTGCTGCTAGCTCTGTCAGATGGTCCAACTATACTGCCAAGTGCCTCTTCCCAAAACGCAGCTGCTCCACTCAGCTGTGTTGTGCTGCTTGTGGCACTGCTGCTGATGCTGCTGCTAGGGGTAGCAGACCACATCATCTCTTCCTCCTCCTGCACCTCACCCTCCTCGGACAGCATTCCCATTTTACGCTGCCAGTCACGCACCTTGTTGACCAATTGCTCCCGGTAGCTACTGAGAACATTGAATTTCAAAGCTAGCTTTCCCTTAATTCTTGGATCACAAAGGCACGCTAGCATCATTTCGGGACTCTCTTCCATTCGCTTGCGAAGGTGTACTTTTAGCAGATCCTTCAGCTTCCTGACTATGGCTGCTACGTCAGGATGTAGAGTGCCACCTTGAACAGCCTCACGGTTTCCAAGGAACACATCCATCTTGCTGCCTAGATGGGAGAACACAGGGATTACCTGGGCCAGACTGGCAGTGTTTGAGCTTAAATTTTCTGTGGCATCCCTGAATGGTTTAAGGACTGCCACTAGCTGGGCGATCACTGTCCAATCCTCCCTATTCAATGGAGAGGTAATCCCAATATTGTGCTCTGAGGCAAGATTATGGATTGCCCTCTGCTGCTCCAAAATCCTCTCTAGCATGTCTAACGTGGAGTTCCACCGTGTACTGACATCCTGACGTAGGCAGTGTACGGGAAGACCTGACCTCGCCTGCTCTTCCCTCAAAAGTTGGCTAGCCTTAACACTATGGTGAAAGTGCCCAGCGATCTTTCTGCAGCGGGACAGAACTACTGCTGCCACATTAGTTCCTTCTGACATTGCTGCCTTCACTACAAGATGGATGATGTGGGCTGCACAGCGCACACCAACAATATGACCATCTCGCAGCGCTTTCACCATATTGGCACCTCCGTCAGTTACCACAAAACCAACTTCAACATTGGTGCCCGCCTCTGCTCCCACCCAAAGGCTAAACATTTTCCTAATCGCATGCAGAATATTTTGGGAAGTGTGCTTTTCATCCATCACTTCTGCATGGAGAAGGAATGATCGGTAGCCTGCTGCAGCAACTTCCTTAGACACACCGGGCTGCCACCAGTGTGCTGTCAAAGAAAGAAAGGCATGCTGGGCGCTAGGTGCACTCCACAAATCTGTAGTGAAATGAACACACTGACCAGCAGCCTTGGAAAGCTCCTCTTTCACTGCTGCAACACAGGACCGATACAGCGAGGGGACAATGTTCCTGCTGAAAGTGGAATGTGACGGAACTGTGTATTGTGGAGCCACAGCCGCCATCAATTGTTTGAAAGGCTCCCCTTCAATCATGGAGAAGGATGCCCCTCCAACAGCAATGAACTGACCAATAAGTCGCGTTACTTTATTGGCCTGCTGTTTGGGCATCGTTCTCTTGGAGTGGAATGCCCCAAATTCTTCCAGGGTGGGCTGGGCATGCAGTGCTCCAACCTGCCTTGGTCTCTGGCTGCCAGCACTAGTTGCTGCTGCTGCTGCTGCTGCTATTGGCTCAGAAGAAGAAGCTGTTGGGGTTTTTCCACGGCCACCAGCTATGCTGCCTGCACTAAGTTTTACCTCTGCATCTTTCCCCAATAGCACAGCGTTGTGTTGAGTGCTGAGGTGATGCTTCATGCTAGCACTGGTAAAATGGCCAGACACTTTCCCTCTGCTTATTAGCTTCCCACAATGTTTGCACTTTCCATAGCGCCCTTCTTCAACATTTTCAAAGTGCTCCCAAATTGGGGCGCGCATAGCCTTGGAGTGTGCCTTGGGTGCTGCTCTTACTGCTCGGGGTGGATGAACAGAGGCAGAACTAGTGGTGGTGGGACTGGTGGTAACAGTACTGGCCATAGTGGGACTGCTAATTGCTTTAGATTTGCTAGGTTTTGCTGCTGCTGCTGGTGGTGGTGATGGTGATGATCGTAGCGGAGAAGGTGGAGGCTCAGGGGAAAATTGTGCACTAGTCATTTGGACACTGCTCCCTGAGGAATCTGATTCCTGACCACTCATCTCCTCTACTTCCTCTGGCTCATAGTCTAGCTCTTCATTAGCCAGATCGAATGGAATTCCTGCTAGGCTGGAGCTAAGACTGATATCGTCGTGAGACTCGTGACTAGTAGTAGTGCGAGCAGGAAGAATAGACTCTGCACTTGGCCTCTCAGTCTCAGGCTCCTCTGCTACCTCGCTAGGTGGAGTTCCACTATGTGTAGCCCTCTCTCTAACTGTCTTTACAAAAATTTTGTAAGGACTTGGTGGCTTGCTAGAGGTACTAGGAGGACATGGCGTGGCGGTACCAGTGGGAACAGTAGGCGCAGCACTAGTGGTGGTAGAGGCGGGGGTGGTGGTGGTGGTGGTTTTCCCTACAAAGGAATGAGATCGCTTTGGTTTGGGACCCCTCTGAGTCTTGCTGCTAATTTGGCTCTGCTTGGTACCTTGCATGCTGCTGGTGGATGGGGAAGATGCTGCTTGGGGCAAAAGGCACTTCTTTTTAGTCACTGGGCTGGTACTACTTGTGCTACCCTTTAACTTTGAACGTGCTTCTGGTGCTTTAGGCTTTCCGTAAAAAACCATAGAGCTTGTGGGCCTAGCCGCACTACTACTGCCTGCTTTTGGTGCCTTTCCTTTACTTGATGATCCTTCAAGCAATGCTTCCCCAAATGATAAGCGAGAGCTTGGCCTACTTGGCCGACTAGACTGACGCAAAGGCTGCATCTTAGAGCTGGTGGTGGTGCTGGTGGTGGTGCTGGTGGTGGTGGTGGTGGTGGTAGATGGAGCTTGTCCCTCCTTAGTCCCAAAAGGAGGATCCATTTCAAATTTTGTGTTGTGTGTGTAGTGTAGTGTAGTGTAGTGTAGTGTAGTGTTTAAAAAACTATAAAAAAAAAAATAAAAAAATAAAAATAAAAAAAAGGAAAAACGAATTAAAGACAAAAAAATTAGAGGAAGTTCTCTTCAGTGCTACTGCTTAAAAAGTAAAACTATGCACTACTGCACTGTGCTGTGTGCAATCTGCCAAAATCCTAAAGTTATTGAAATTATTAACTCAAGATTAACTATTTAATAACTAGCAGTATTTTATTTTTAATTTGAATTTACACGGACCTAAGAGCTTAGCCTACCACTATGCTAGCCTAAAGCTATATTTCCTTACTATAAGTCTACCTTTGGCAGACGCTCTCAAACCCACTAAGCTAAAGTGAGGTTAAATCAGATTCAGTATATGATTTATTAATTAATATTAAGTTATATAATATTAATAGATTAGAACTAATTTACTTATATATTATGTATTATAGATAGAAGAATATAGATTATGAATTAGAATTTAGAATTAGAATTACTTATATTATAGATTATGAATTAGAATATTATTATTTATAATATATTATAGATTAAGATTAAAGAAGATTAGAATTATTTTAGTACTACAGCTAGTAGCTTGAAGTTTTGCTTAGTACAGCTCGTCACAGTCAATTTTTCTTGAAAAGAATTAGAAATAAAATAAAATGTCACAGCAAAACAGTTATCTTCACTGCTTGCTGCACTCACTAGCCCAACAAGTTCACTTCACTGATGGACTGAGGTGAGCAAAACACTAAGGGTACTTTTAATAAAATTGAAATAAAATGTAAAATAAATGAGAAAATCTTTGCAAAACAGTTAACGTCACTGCTTGCTGATCAAAAAAAAACACAGCACTTATGCGGCTGCACTCACTAGCCCAACAAGTTCACTTCACTGATGGACTGAGGTGAGCAAAACAAATGAAATAAAATGAAAGATTAATTAAGAAAAATTGACTTGGTCTCTTACTGTTGCTAAAACAAAGCACAAACTATAGAGCTGCAGCACCAGTACTAATAAGATTAGCTGAACTATACGCTAGTAGTAATTAATTAATATTATTACTTTTATTTATAGCTAATTTAATTAACTATTAAGATAAGAAAGAATTAGAGAATTATTGATATTACTGATTTTAGATTAGACACTAGTAGATGTTCTGAATGTCTACAGTACACTCTACACTAGTATACTATTACTAACTATAACTGACAAATATATATATAATTTTATAATGAATTCAATTATTAATTATATTAATTAATATTACTGATTTTAAATTAGACACTAGTAGATGAATGTCTACAGTACACTCTACACTAGTATACTATAGTATATATATATATATATGACTGACAAATATATATATATATATATAATATTATAATGAACTATTAAATTATAGATTCTATTAAATTGTAATTTATAAATTCTATTTAATTTATTTAAGCAGGACAGGCAATAGGCACTAGTGCCAGCCCAGGGCAAGGGCACCCCAGTGCCACTGAGGCACTGGGTGCACTGTCAACTCAACAGCACTTACACTAAAGTTGATGACAAATTAATTTTAAAAAAATTAAATTAATCAAATTATTATTATTAAATATATTAATTAAGTAGCACTGAAGTGAGGATGAAGTACACAGTGAGAAATGGCAGGCTAAGGCTTACCAGTCTCACACAGAACAGAACAATCTCTCTCTGTAACGCTCGGATGCAGCACAGCAGTGTTGCCAAAGCAGTCACAGCGAAAAATGAATGGATCTCTCAGGCAAGCTCTGGTCTTATAAAGGCGCCTTCAGAATTCAAAAAACAGCAGCACAGGCATTGGACGAGACCCTTAGCGTTACGTCACAAGAGTGAGCTGATTGGACAGACGAGGATCAGCTCACTCCTGTTTGAAATTTTGGCGGTTGCGCGGCAAAAACGAAGACGATCACGAAGAATCTTCGATTCTTCGTGATTGTGAGTCTTCGTCTTCGCCTACGGTTTGCCGGCACTGTATTCTGTTCTACGTTCCTTCGGAACGAACAAAAAAACGGCCTCTTCGTGCTCGTTTTCATGTTCGCCCGAAGACGAATGCACAAGTCTACTGACAATCCATCTTTGCATAGATGACACCGCTTACCAACCTTGGCTACTGTTTATCTGCTCATTCCTGTTGATTGTTGATGGTTTAGGGAGCCTTTGTAATGGTTGGATCAGTAGATGGGAGACAACGTCAAATCAGCAAAATAAGCTTTTTTTTTTTTCATCTTAAGCCTTCACTGCACCAACAGCTTTCTTTTTCATAAGAAAAAGAAGATTTAAGAAGATTACTTGGGACATTTGGAAAAATGTTGACCCCTACTATATTCCTCCATATTTTAAAACTGTCATTGCTGTTTTTTAAATGATAAAAACTGTCAATGTTATAAAAACGAATAAGCAGTCTTATTTCTAAAGTTCCTTTGTCTTTTGTTATGAAAATAAAATGATAACTATATAAAATGTAATTTCATATGTGTGTCATTCCTGAGATTCAATAATATTTTTTGGTGTTTCACCAAAATTAAATATTAAAAGCTTTTTAATATACCTTGGTATGTACATTTATAATGGATAAAAATAATTACTGCATTCAAATGATTATCATAATAGTATGTATTATTTCTATTATACACCAAGCGTTTTGTCATGTCCCTGAGGCACTTAATTTGAAAAGAATTAATAAAATGTGCCAAGTGTCTATAATTTTTTGGCAACGATGTAAGTATTTATTTGTGTTTCTTGTGAAAAATAATTTTTAAAATAAATACAGGATGTTTTATAAAAAAACAGGCAATAAATTATGTCCCTCACTCTGGACTCAACCCCGTCACCACAACCATTCTCAGCCCATAATCATTTAAACTCCATCATTGATAGGAAGTGACATCACTCAGCTCTCTTCTTTTTATTAATATATTTGAGGCATATTATAGCCAGGGAGAGTAGTGTCAAGCTTACCCACTCAACCCCATCACATAAAATTAAGAATAAAAATTATCACTTATAAAATGTTTATTTTAATCAATAATATAAAATATAGTTATTTCATTGCTGCCATGTAGTCTATTCTTACACCACATGAGGAACAGTGGACATTTTGAGCAAAAAACACACAACTCACACTCAACCCCATCATGTATGCCATTGTTTTGTGGTTTTGGGTTATTAACCACAGTTATAAATAACTAATAAATACAAATAATAATATAAATAAAATAATACAATATAAAACACATGAAATGAGCATAATAAATATATACCTACTGAAATCATGACAACTCATATTTTTGTTATAAATAGAGCATGTGATGTAATTTGTCGTTTAAACGTTGACAGACATCCTATGTCAGAAATGACACCCACATCAACCCACATTTCGCCATGTAGAGGATTTGAAAGGGATTTGGGCCAGACCAAAGTGTTGCACACACACCTGGTAGCTCAGTAATGTAGTGTTAATGACAAGAAATATGGATTAAACTTAGTGTTATACAGTTATAAAGTATCTATTTTAAAATCAGTCATGCTTGTGTTAACATATAATACTCTATGCAGTTTGGATAATATCATTAATGTCATTGTTACGTGGTTGCCTACAATGGAATACTGTCTTTTGGTTGAGTCTTGGGGGAAATTTAAGAATTAAAAATGAAAGGATGCCTTGCTGAGTACCACCTGACATGTTAAGGCCTAGCACAATAAAGTTGTGATTTCAGCTAAACATCTAAATTGATAAAAAAAATTTCAAAAATAAGGAGATCACAGGCACACACTTTGTTTATTTGTAACTTCAATCACATAAAAGTGTAAAGATTTTCATAAATGTTACATTTGTAAGTATTAATGTGTTATGAGGGACACATGAGCAGTCGGTAGGTGCTTGTTTTATAACATTTTGTGTAAAATCCTTTTTAAACCAATACTATTATGTCCGTTAAGGTGTTGAGGATAAAATGTGTCCAAAAAAAATGTAAATAATAAAATGTAATGCCTGAGGAGGGAAAATATGATTTCTAAGTTTGATTGGTGCCTAAAAATGTGGGATAGTTAGATAATTAATAAAATGTAGTTAAAAAAAATATATATATAAATTGAAATATTACCGAATTAGAGTATTTAAGCAAAAAATCATTTTAATTTAAACCTTTCTGCTTCATCGTGGCTACACAGATGTCATTGACTCATTTTGCTTGTCTTCAAATGGATAAGCAGTATAAATTATAAATGAAATGCAAATAAGTTGTCTGTCGTATTTTTGTTTTTTTTAAATCAGTAGGTGACCGAGAGAAAGACTATTCCAAACTACCAGCCCTTGCCGTGACCTCTGATTAATAATACAGTGTAATTTGATCAAATTTATGTTTCCCGCACCTTACTTACATTCCTCTCTGCATGACCTTGGGAAATTACTACTCCAATCAATAGTTAGGCTCCAGTCATCAGAAATCACTGAAGTTGTATGGTACTGTGTGTAAAATATTAATTATATAAGGGTTAGCCCTGTTCTTGCCAGTACAATGATTTAATTTATGTTTAATTCTTCTTTGAAACTTATTTAACATTCATAGGGCTGATCAAAAAACAGATTTAAGTAAGTTAAAGCGTCAAAAAATCACTTATCACAATATAAATATATTTTAAAAGGCCAACCCTGGTGAAATTCACCTCCTAGGTAGACTTGGGCACCAGGGGGCTCTTCGTGTTCGTCTTCGTGCTCGTCTTCGGGGGGAAAAAAATCTTCGTATTCCGCGAATATTCGCCCGTTCCTGTCTTCTCTTCGGGCGAATATTCGCGGACATTATTCGTGCTCGTTTAATCTTCGTTTCCCTCCCGGTTGCCTAGCAGGGGTTAATACGGGGTTAACAACACATCGGAGCAGCAGCAGCTGCCGTGAAGGTACGTGTGTGCAACTCTATTGGTCGTTTCGGCAGGGGGCTGGTCTGGCATCAACGAGTGAATTGCAGAACGCAACGACCAATAGAGTTGCACACACGTACTGAGGTGTACTGTACACAAAATGACCTAGAGACAAATGCTCCAAGGAACTTGGCCTCCGTTTATCATACATACACAATCACACATCCATAGATGTTTAATAAAAGAATAGGGATTATTTTACATTTTTAAATTGATTTTGGACCACTTGTAATACATGCCTAACATTTGCTACCTATTTACAATGGCATACTTTGCAACAACCCAACTTTTACTGGACAGGACTGGAAAAAAGCAGGACTGTCCACCAAAATCTTGGGTGTGTTGGCAGGTATGCGGATGGAAAAATGTTGGACAAGAACTAAAAAATAGCTTAGGGTTAATGTACGGTTATGTTTAAGATTAGTAGCAGTGCACTGGTTTGGTTAAAGATGTATTATGTCTAAATAATAATTTAATTTTAATTTTAATGGGTTTTTTTTAAAAAAAATAGGGGTTTATTTAAATGTATTTTAAAGTTACATTTATTATTTAGTACTTTATTATATTTATTTAATGTTTATACTAGTGCTACCTACCGAGCTATAACTACCAACGTGTATTTGCATACCTAGTTTAGCTAAATTAGATGGGACAGGACTGGAAAAAAGCAGGACTGTCCCTGAAAAAGTTGGGTCTGTTGGCAGGTATGTGGATGGAAACATGTTATAGTATAAAGTGTGAGTTATAGCGTTAATGCTAGTGAGTGTAGAAGTGAAGGCCAGGACAAATAACAAGAGGAAAGGTCCTTGTGATTTGTGAATTGTATGTGTATGTGTTATGTGTGTCATGTGTGTTGTCACTGTGTTATATGTGTTATGTGTTATGTCACTGTGTTATTTGTGTTATTGTGTGTGTTATGTTTGGTTGGTTGGTTGTATATCAGAAGGAAAATAATTAAATGGAAATGGAAAAGGAAATGGAAAAGGCGAATAAGTGGGCAATTGGCGACCCACTCACCTGTTTCACCCCAGAGCAAAGCATCCAAACACTGTCAGTCCTAGACGTTTGGCAGCGGACTTCCAGAGCTCAGACACAAGGCCCTAGCGTCCGGCGGAGGTAGCAGGCGTTGCCACACCGCAAACAGACGTAGCCAGGGGGGAGAAACTGCCCTTACCATTAGGGACATTTTGGGCATGACTCTAGCCAGGAAGCGAACTGGCACAGAAGAGATGCTGGCACCATCACCACCACCAGCAGCATTGAAAAATGGGAAAGACGAATGAGTGGGCAATTGGCGACCCACTCACCTGTTTCACCCCAGGGCAAAGCACCCAAACACTGTCGGTCTTAGACGTTTGGCAGCAGACTTCCAGAGCTCAGACACTAGGCCCTAGCGTAAGCTGGCCACTCCGGCGGAGGTTGCAGGCGTTGCCACACCGCAAACAGACGCAGCCAGGGGGGAGAAACTGCCCTTACCATTAGGGACATTTTAGGCATGACTCTAGCCAGGAAGCGAACTGGCACAGAAGAGATGCTGGCACCACCACCAGCAGCATTGAAAAATGGGAAAGGCGAATGAGTGGGCAATTGGCGACCCACTCACCTGTTTACCCCAGGGCAAAGCACCCAAACAATATCAGTCTTAGACGTTTGGCAGCAGACTTCCAGAGCTCAGACACTAGGCCCTAGCGTAAACTGGCCACTCCGGCGGAGGTAGCAGGCGTTGCCACACCGCAGACAGAGGCAGCCAGGGGGTAGAAACTGCCCTTACCATTAGGGACATTTGAGGCATGACACTAGCCAGGAAGCGAACTGGCATTGAAGAGACGCTGGTACCACCAGCAGCAGCAGCAGCATTGGGAAAGGCGAATGAGTGGGCAATTGGCGACCCGCTCACCTGTTTCACCCCAGGGCAAAGCACCCAAACACTGTCAGTCTTAGACGTTTGGCAGCAGACTTCCAGAGCTCAGACACAAGGCCCTAGCGTAAGCTGGCTACACTGGCGGAGGTAGCAGGCATTGCCACACCGCAGCAAGTGCAACCAGGGGGGAGAAACTGCCCTTACATTTAGGGACATTTAAGGCATGACACTAGCCAGGAAGCGAACTGGCAGAGAAGAGACGCTGGCACCACCAGCAGCAGCAGCAGCAGCAGAATTGGGAAAGGCGAATGAGTGGGCAATTGGCGACCCGGTCACCTGTTCCACCCCTGAGCAAAGCATCCAAACACTGTCAGTCTTAGACGTTTGGCAGCAGACTTCCAGAGCTCAGACACAAGGCCCTAGCGTAAGCTGGCTACACTGGCGGACGTAGCAGGCATTGCCACACCGCAGCAAGTGCAACCAGGGGGGAGAAACTGCCCTTACCATTAGGGACATTTAAGGCATGACACTAGCCAGGAAGCGAACTGGCAGAGAAGAGACGCAGGCACCACCACCAGCAGCAGCAGCATCATTGGAAAAGGCAAATGAATGGGCAATTGACGACCCGCTCACCTGTTTCACCACAGGGCAAAGCATCCAAAGACTGTCAGTCCTTGGCGTTTGGGAGCAGACTTACAGAACTCAGACACTAGGCCCTAGCGTAAATTGGCTACACCGGCGGAGGTAGCAGACGTTGCCACACCACAAACACGTGCAACCAGGGGGAGAAACTACCTTAAACATTAGAGAGAAAAAAAATTTACTTTCTAAGCTAAGAGCTGGGTAACCCAACTTGGGCAGATTGAATTTAAGAAAGGCAATCTGCTCCATCAGATAAGGTGCCATGCGTGAGCGCTGTGGACTCAGTATGTTTCCAGTCATACAAAACACGCGCTCACTTTGAACAGTGGTTGGCGGACATGATAGTAGCTGCTGCGCAACCCATGAGAGTGCAGGCCACACACTCTTCTTTTCATCCCAGTAGCTAAGAGGATCAACATTAGGCGCAGAAGGAACTTCACAGAGATAAAGTTTGACCATTTCAGCAGCACTACTCTCCTTTCTGCTGCTAGCTCTGTCAGATGGTCCAACTATACTCCCAAGTGCCTCTTCCCAAAACGCAGCTGCTCCACTCAGCTGTGTTGTGCTGCTTGTGGCACTGCTGCTGATGCTGCTGCTAGGAGTAGCAGACCACATCATCTCTTCCTCCTCCTGCACCTCTCCCTCCTTGGACAGCATTCCCATTTTACGCTGCCAGTCACGCACCTTGTTGACCAATTGCTCCCGGTAGCTACTGAGAACATAAAATTTCAAAGCTAGCTTTCCCTTAATTCTTGGATCGCAAAGGCACGCTAGCATCATTTCGGGACTCTCTTCCATTCGTTTGCGAAGGTGTACTTTTAGCATGATCAAGGCACTAGATACATTTGTGGGTCATGTGGAGAGTGTATGTTCAATAAATAACGACAGACACCAAATTGGATTTTGAAAGGCCACAGTTTTATTTATGAAATACTGTGACACGTAAAAAACTTTATTCAAACTTTAAAACATACATTTTCTTAAACTTGTGTAACCTCCAACCTTAGCGTACGAACCGCCAGACTTAACCCTTTAGAATCAAGGAGGTTACAACCACCGACCGTGCGACAACTAAGTGCTTAACATCGATACCTCAACACAGGTAACTCACACCAACATGTTGCCGCGTACACCAACCACAAGCCGTAAAGCTGCACTAGCTCGTGGTGTAAACGAAGGCCCTCCCTTTCCCATGGGACCCTGCCCGTGGAAAAAAGGCCCACCATAACTCACAATAACCACGGATTCCATACCTCGGATGAAAACCGCGACAATTTCACCCCGTACCATGAATAAACCGACCATAAAACCTGACGGGAACCTCAGTTCCCCTCCACACCAAAAACCGTCAGAAAAAACACAAGGGAGGGTGGGAGGGAAACGCTTCTCACTGCCTCTCCTTCCTGTTTAAAGAAAAATGGTAGAGGGTCAGAGAAAACAGCCACTTTTAAAGACCCTTAACCCCACCTCCACCATAAACTTTTGACCTATGGCAACCTAGCCATGAGGTGATCATGCCCCCCTAGCATGATCCAGGCCTGATCATGCGGCCCCTTCTTTGATGTTTGTGTCTCCGGGGCCCACTGATCCTTCAGCTTCCTGACTATGGCTGCTACGTCAGGATGTAGAGTGCCACCTTGAACAGCCTCACGGTTTTCAAGGAACACATCCATCTTGCTGCCTAGATGGGAGAACACTGGGATTACCTTGGCCAGACTGGCAGTGTTTGAGTTTAAATTTTCTGTGGCATCCCTGAATGGTTTAAGGACTGCCACTAGCTGGGTGATCACTGTCCAATCCTCCCTATTCAATGGAGATGTAATCCCAATATTATGATCTGAGGCAAGATTATGGATTGCCCTCTGCTGCTCCAAAATCCTCTCCAGCATGTCTAACGTGGAGTTCCACCGTGTACTGACATCCTGACGTAGGCAGTGTACGGGAAGACCTGACCTCTCTTGCTCTTCCCTCAAAAGTTGGCTAGCCTTAACACTATGGTGAAAGTGCCCAGCGATCTTTCTGCAGCGGGACAGAACTACTGCTGCCACATTAGTTTCTTCTGACATTGCTGCCTTCACTACAAGATGGATGATGTGGGCTGCACAGCGCACACCAACAATATGACCATCTCGCAGCGCTTTCACCATATTGGCACCTCCGTCAGTTACCACAAAACCAACTTCGCCTCTGCTCCCACCCAAAGGCTAAACATTTTCCTCATTGCATGCAGAATATTTTGGGAAGTGTGCTTTTCATCCATCACTTCTGCATTGAGAAGGAAAGATCGGTAGCCTGCTGCAGCAGCTTCCTTAGACACACCGGGCTGCCACCAGTGTGCTGTCAAAGAAAGAAAGGCATGCTGGCCGCTAGGTGCACTCCACAAATCTGTAGTGAAATGAACACACTGACCAGCAGCCTTGGAAAGCTCCTCTTTCACTGCTGCAACACAGGACCGATACAATGAGGGGACAATGTTCCTGCTGAAAGTGGAACGTGACGGAACTGTATATTGTGGAGCCACAGCCGCCATCAATTGTTTGAAAGGCTCACCTTCGATCATAGAGAAGGATGCCCCTCCAACAGCAATGAACTGACCAATCAGTCGCGTTACTTTATTGGCCTGCTGTTTGGGCATTGACCTTTTGGATTGGAATGCCAGGGTGGGCTGGACATGCAGTGCTCCAACCTGCCTTGGTCTCTGGCTGCTGCTGCTATTGGCTCAGAAGAAGAAGCTGTTGGGGTTTTTCCACGGCCACCAGCTATGCTGCCTGCACTAAGTTTTACTTCTGCATCTTTCCCCAATAGCACAGCGTTGTGTTGAGTGCTGAGGTGATGCTTCATGCTAGCACTGGTAAAATGGCTTATTAGCTTCCCACAATGTTTGCACTTTCCATAGCGCCCTTCTTCAACATTTTCAAAGTGCTCCCAAATTGGGGCGCGCATAGCCTTGGAGTGTGCCTTGGGTGCTGCTCCTACTGCTCGGGGTGGATGAACAGAGGCAGAACTAGTGGTGGTGGGACTGGTGGTAACAGTACTGGCCATAGTGGGACTGCTAATTGCTTTAGCTTTAGATTTGCTAGGTTTTGCTGCTGCTGCTGCTGGTGGTGGTGATGGTGATGATCGTAGCGGAGAAGGTGGAGGCTCAGGGGAAAATTGTGCACTAGTCATTTGGACACTGCTCCCTGAGGAATCTGATTCCTGACCACTCATCTCCTCTACTTCCTCTGGCTCATAGTCTAGTTCTTCATTAGCCAGATCGAATGGAATTCCTGCTAGGCTGGAGCTAAGACTGATATCGTCGTGAGACTCGTGACTAGTAGTAGTGCGAGCAGGAAGAATAGACTCTGCACTTGGCCTCTCAGTCTCAGGCTCCTCTGCTACCTCGCTAGGTGGAGTTCCACTATGTGTAGCCCTCTCTTTAACTGTCTTTACAAAAATTTTGTAAGGACTTGGTGGCTTGCTAGAAGTACTAGGAGGACATGGCGTGGCGGTACCAGTGGGAACAGTAGGCGCAACACTAGTGGTGGTAGAGGCAGTAGAGGTGGGGGTGGTGGTGGTGGTGGTTTTCCCTACAAAGGAATGAGATCGCTTTGGTTTGGGACCCCTCTGAGTCTTGCTGCTAATTTGGCTCTGCTTGGTACCTTGCATGCTGCTTGTGGGTGGGGAAGATGCTGCTTGGGGCAAAAGGCACTTCTTTTTAGTCACTGGGCTGGTACTACCCTTTAACTTTGAACGTGCTTCTGGTGCTTTAGGCTTTCCGTAAAAAACCATAGAGCTTGTGGGCCTAGCCGCACTACTACTGCCTGCTTTTGGTTCCTTTCCTTTACTTGATGATACTTCAAGCAATGCTTCCCCAAATGATAAGCGAGAGCTTGGCCTACTTGGCCGACTAGACTGACGCAAAGGCTGCATCTTAGAACTGGTGGTGGTGCTGGTGGTGGTGGTAGATGGAGCTTGTCCCTCCTTAGTCCCAAAAGGAGGATCCATTTCAAATTTTGTGTTGTGTGTCTAGTATAGTGTAGTGTTTAAAAAACTATATAAAAAAAAAAAAGGAAAAACGAATTAAAGACAAAAAAATTTGAGGAAGTTCTCTTCAGTGCTACTGCTTAAAAAGTAAAACTATGCACTACTGCACTGTGCTGTTGTGTGCAATCTGCCAAAGTGCTAAAGTTATTTAAATTATTAACTCAAGATTAACTATTTATATAACTAGCAGTATGTTATTTTTCATTTGAATTTACACGGGCCTAAGAGCTTAGCCTACTACTATGCTAGCCTAAAGCTATATTTCCTTACTATAAGTCTACCTCTAGGCAGACGCTCTCAAACCCACTAAGCTAAAGTGAGGTTAAATCAGATTCAGTATATGATTTATTAATTAATATTAAGTTATATAATATTAATAGATTAGAAATAATTTACTTATATATTATGTATTATAGATAGAAGAATATAGATTATGAATTAGAATTTTGAATTAGAATTACTTATAGATTATGAATTAGAATTTATATTTTTATATATTATTTATAATATATTATAGATTAAGATTAAAGAAGATTAGAATTATTTTAGTACTACAGCTAGTAGCTTGAAGCTTTGCTTAGTACAGTTGTTGTCGTCACACAGTCAATTTTTCTTGAAAAGAAATAAAATATAATGTCACAGCAAAACAGTTAGCTTCACTGCTTGCTGAACAAAAACACACAGCACTTATGCGGCTGCACTCACTAGCCCAACAAGTTCACTTCACTGATGGACTGAGGTGAGCAAAACAAATGAAATAAAATGAAAGATTATTAATTAAGAAAAATTGACTTGGTCTCTTGCTGTTGCTAAAGCAAAACACAAACTATAGAGCTGCAGCACCAGTACTAATAAGATTAGCTGAACTATACACTAGTAGTAATTAATTAATATTATTACTTTTATTTATAGATAATTTAATTAACTATTAAGATAAGAATTATAGAATTATTGATATTACTGATTTTAGATTAGACACTAGTAGATGTCTTGAATGTCTACAGTACACTCTACACTAGTATACTATTACTAACTATAGTATATATAACTGACAAATATATATATATATAATTTTATAATGTATTCAATTATTAATTATATTAATTAATATTACTGATTTTAGATTAGACACTAGTAGATGTCTTGAATGTCTACAGTACACTCTACACTAGTATACTATTACTAACTATAGTATATATAACTGACAAATATATATATAATTTTATAATGTATTCAATTATTAATTATATTAATTAATATTACTGATTTTAGATTAGACACTAGTAGATGTCTTGAATGTCTACAGTACACTCTACACTAGTATACTATAGTATATATCTATATATGACTGACAAATATATATATATAATATTATAATGTACTATTAAATTATAGATTCTATTAAATTATTATTTATAAATTCTATTTAATTTATTTAAGCAGGACAGGCAGTAGGCACTAGTGCCAGCCCAGGGCAAGGGCACCCCAGTGCCACTGAGGCACTGGGTGCACTGTCAACTCAACAGCACTTACACTACAGTTGATGACAAATTAAATTAATAAAATTAATCAAATTATTATTATTAAATATATTAATTAAGTAGAACTGAAGTGAGGATGAAGTACACTGTGAGAAATGGCAGGCTAAGGCTTACCAGTCTCACACAGAACAGAACAATCTCTCTCTGTAACGCTCGGATGCAGCACAGCAGTGTTGCCAAAGCAGTCACAGCGAAAAATGAATGGATCTCTCAGGCAAGCTCTGGTCTTATAAAGGCGCCTTCAGAATTCAAAAAACAGCAGCACAGGCATTGGACGAGACCCTTAGCGTGACGTCACAAGAGTGAGCTGATTGGACAGACGAGATCAGCTCACTCCTGTTTGAAATTTTGGCGGCTGCGCGGCAAAAACTAAGACGATCACGAAGAATCTTTGATTCTTCGTGGTTGTGAGTCTTCGTCTTCTCCTACGTTTTGCCGGCACTGTATTCTCTTCGGCATGTCTTCGGAACGAACAAAAAAACAGCCTCTTCGTGCTCGTTTTCATGTTCGCCCGAAGACGAATGCGCAAGTCTACTCCTAGGAATGGATGAGTTACCCCCTCTTAATTAATAGGTTATATGGTGTATTGAAATCTTTCGTGTCACTGAAACACTATAGTGGTTGACACTTTAGCTATATCTTGGATTCTATTGTACTGAAAATCAATGTTATTAACAAAAAGTGTATGTATTGTAGGGGTAAAACATGAGTGAATAGCTATGCCTAGACCCAGAAAACTCCCCTTTTGTACATAGTATAGGGGTCTACCTCTTGTAAAGGAGAAAGAAGAGGGATAGGAAAGAGAATATAGAGAATAGAGACTAAGAGGAGTAGAAAGAGTGAACTGAGGGAGGAGTGAAAGTGTATCTGACGGAAAGGGTTCTGAAGGAGGTATACATACTCCCACAAACAGCCTTTACATTTGTGTTTTAATGGGATTTTACTAATTTCTCCATGAAAATTACAAGTAATTAAACAAAACTCTGTGAGTTTGCATTATGTATTAATATCATTATGCCGCTATGCATTAGAAAGGACTAACACTAGTGACCTTCTTCTACAAGATAAACTGATAGGTTAGTAAGTACACCCCTAAGACACTACAATTAAGTTGCATTCCCAATTTAAGTTTCTAAATAATGAAAAAAATGATATCACAAGAAGCAACACAAAGGCGTTTTTTCTTAGTTGAACCTTGTCTCAAAATAGATGGGCATTAACCAGTAATCAGTTACCAATAATACACAGGCAACCAGACTTTGGTTCAAAGTCTCACTCACATCTTCACACCTGGTTAGAACACATCTTAATAAAGAGGGGAATTGTGTCTAACTAAAGTTGGAAATTATAATTATTTGTGTCTTCTCCTTCAGTGATCATGTGTATAACTTTGTATCAAGCACGTAACTGAGGTAGCATTTCCTTACTTTCTTTTCAACCAAGATCAGGCAGGGAGAATATCTAGAAATTTCCCATCCTGGATTGCTAAGAACACTAATTGGTATCAGCAACAGGAGAAATTGAGAGAGACCAAGCAAGTGGTGGCTGATGCAACTTGTTTGAAGCTCTTGGTAAATATGATGAGTGTACCTGCCTGACATGCTAATTGGCACTGGGAATGGTTAATTTTTTAATAATGGCCACTTTCTTGGTAAAGAAAAAAGATTAATATCCTGTTTAGTCACAGTTGCGGCCTGCTCCTAAGAGGACTATGTTATGGTAATTGGGAGAGACTGAGCCAGTAAGCACACTGGTTTTGAGCTCTTGGTGTATTCGTTGGGTTAACTGCCTGGTGTGTTAAATCAACAGTCAGCTACCAGATGGTTTATGTCCTCAAGTTTGCCTGGCGGTGGATATGTGTTCAATAGAGCTGTGGCCAAGCCTTTGCCCACATTTTTGTGTGCGTTGTCTTATTGGGGAAGAATAAATGTATTCTATTGATATCTGTATGGATGCTACAGCCCGAAGCAGTCATGTATTAATCCTATTTTAACCTATTCAACAGTTTTTATATATACCATTTGAAATAACTAACTCAAAAACGCATGATTTACAACCTACATGTGAAAAAATGAAGGCTAAACCTTACCTACCTTGTTTACCAATGAACAGTGGAACTCCTTGTCATTGCCTTTCAAGACTACCGTATATTTAGTATTTGTCAATGTAGCAGTTACAGTGTTGCTCCATTTTTAATTTGGATAATAAAACTTTAATCTATGAAAGCGGTAATATTAACAACAAAATTTGTTGACTAAATTATATCTGTTTGTTTTCGCATTTTTTTTGCAGCAGTACTAGATCCACTGGCACATCAGCCATGTGTGTGTCTGCTCCCCAAAAGCTAGACTAGGACCTCTGAAATGGGCAAAGCCTCTTAGTAGTGACCCTGTGAGTTATTGAGATCAGAAAGCTGTTGTCTGCTTAGTGGCCCAGCAGTTACAAGAGGGTTTTCTCTGTGACATACTCACCCTCAGAGAAAAACAGCTCTCCCCACACCTGGTGAAGCAGATGGTGTTCTTGAAGTTAATATTCCCTAATTAGGTTACCTAGCACTCAATATTCAACGTATGTTGGGGAAATTCAGTCCTGCATAAAGGTACTGCTTGTGCCTATCGTCTGTCAGTGTCCGCCTGCTCAGACCCAGTGCCATACTACTGCTGCTGCTCCTCTCTTACTATCCTGGGGAATCAAATAACTTAATTTCTAATAATATTTGGGAAATGAAGTCCTGCACCAAGGGGCTGCATGTGTATATGACCTTCCAGTGCTTGCCTGTCAAGGCCCAGTGCCCTATTGCTGGTGCTGTTGCTGCTCCTTTCTCACTGACCTTTCTCTGAGGGATATTTTTTTGTAATTTGTATCATATTGAGGAAATACAGTCCTGCAAAAAGGAACTGCATGCATTGGTGTCAACATTTGAAAAACATTTTCAGTGACACTTTGCAGCACTGCTTAGAAATTTACCACACCCGTTCTACCCAACCCAAATAATTAGCATAATTTAGCTCTGCCTAGTTATTATGACACAGATTATATCATCGAGTTTTCACCAACACTACCATACATCCTTGGTATGGTATACATACATTTGCAGCACAGCATTTAAATCAAGCAGGTGAACTTTATCACCTTTACAGAGGTTATATTGAGGAAATTAAATAAATTAATGACTGCGCTTCTCACCCTAATAAAGTTGGCAACAAATATATAAACATAATATAAATGAGAGGTTTTGGTTATATGAATTGGCCAAAGCATAATTAAGCTCACCCTCCACGTCAAGGCACACTCTCAATAGGGTGAGAACCTACTCTCACCTCCTACATAGTGGGCACACAAAGCAGTTTATACTGCTACCAAAACCAGATTAATGTGTTGGGGGAGGTGCAATTAAACCTCCTCCCATTTAACCCCTTGACAGCAAGCTGCAACCAGACTGATGAGGAGCCAACAACCTCAAATATGTGCAAACAGGGAAAAGAAAAAATGTCGGTGCGCTAAGCTAGTCTCAGGCTCAAATAATACAAATGTATAATATGAGGCCTACCAAACAGTGTGAGCATGCTGCAAATACAGTGTGTTGGCTGTACAATGTATACAAAAAACAAAATACTGTCTGCGCTTCTCACCCTAATAAAGTTGGCAACAAATATATAAACATAATATAAATGAGAGGTTTTGGTTATATGAATTGGCCAAAGCATAATTAAGCTCTCCCGCCACGTCAAGGCACACTCTCAATAGGGTGAGAACCTTTGGTAGGCCTCATAGTATACATTTGTATTATTTGAGCCTGAGACTAGCTTAGCGCACCGACATTTTTTCTTTTCCCTGTTTGCACATATTTGAGGTTGTTAGCTCCTCATCAGTCTGGTTGCAGCTTGCTGTCCAGGGGTTAAATGGGAGGAGGTTTAATTGCATCTCCCCCAACACATTAATCTGGTTTTGGTAGCAGTATAAACTGCTTTGTGTGCCCACTATGTAGGAGGTGAGAGTAGGTTCTCACCCTATTGAGAGTGTGCCTTGACGTGGCGGGTGAGCTTAATTATGCTTTGGCCAATTCATATAACCAAAACCTCTCATTTATATTATGTTTATATATTTGTTGCCAACTTTATTAGGGTGAGAAGCGCAGACAGTATTTTGTTTTTTGTATACATTAAATCATACCACTGAAAAAACATATATATATATATATATATATATATATATATATATATATATATATATATATATATATATATATATATATATATATATATATATATATATATATTGCCAAAAGTAATGTGCTATGGAATGATACTTTTGTTATTGGACAATACAATACTTGATCATTCAACATGGGAAGCCTGAAGCCACAATTTAGTACGACTAATCCTTGAAATCCTTTAAACAACACAATACCTTAACTTTTGCACTAAATGATTTCAGGGCCGAATATTAGATCCTGCTGCTGATATATATATATTAGCCCCTGCTGCCCATATATATTAATATTAGTCCCTGCTGCCGATATATATATATAAATATATATATATATATATATATAAATATTATATCCTGCTGCTGATAGGAGGTATAGATCAACACATTAACACACAAACCCAGCTTTGCATGTATAGATCAATTGAAATTCACTTGTGATCTGAAGGTATATATCAAATAAACAGAATCAGACATACAAATCCTGTATTTGCAGGTATACAATAATAATATATGTAGCATTACAGGTATAGATCAAATAAATACATGGAAACAGCATTGTAGGTATTAATCAACTGAACAAGACATACAAACCCTGTATTTGCAGGTATACATAAATAATGTATGGAAACATAGCATAGCAGATATGGATCTACAGAATAACACAGAAACCCAGCTTTGCAGGTGTAGGTCAATTGGAATTCACATAAAAACACAGTATTAAAGGTATATTTTTAACCCCCTAAATTACAGGCATAGATCACAGGTTGCACACCCCAAAGTCAGCACTGGTGTCCACACTGCCCACATAGAACCTGGCCAGCACCCAGATAACACACATAAGATTTGTGATCTTTGTCCCATATACACCCTGCCTGTGCCATCTTGGTCCCCAAGGCTCAAACATCCTGCTAGTGCCATCTTTGCCCTTCCACAATTATACATCTATGATACACACAAACACATTAACTCATGCTCTCCCTCATTTATACAATTCATCCACATATTAACTCATGCTCTCCCTCATTCAGACAACTCATCCACATATTAACTCATGCTCTCCCTCATTCAGACAATTCATCCACACATTAACTCATGCTCTCCCTCATTCAGACAATTCATCCATTTTAAGAAACTACGCCCCTTGGAGCTTCAAATGAGGGGCTACATGTATTTCTAGGGCAAAAGTTGACCGCACAAATAATGATGGAATATACCAAGGGGTGTAGTTCTTGCAAATGTGTACTTTTTGTACCATAATTTAACTTCCTATGTGAGCAGTAATGCCACGTCAAGGCTTCAACCCTAATTACTGATCATTCACACGCCTTTCATATCTCCATTCACTCACAGAAGCACACACCATTATTTCCCCTTACAATCCCAAAGAAATGATGGTAAAGGGAGAAAAAAATCACTTTTACAGCAAAAATAAGTTTTGCAGTAAAAATGCAAGGCGCTCCAGGGATAAGATGGTTACTCACGTACCTCACAGGCTAAATGGCTGATTTTATTAATATTTGCAGTTCATCAGGATTTCAAAAATTGCCACCCTCTACCGTTGGCTAAATTTAACCCCATGATCAAAGGGATCATGGGATTAAAAATTAGTATCGGCCATTTTTAAAAAGGGAATGTGACTTTTTATAGCTATATGATCACTGTGGTAACATTGGCTACCACAGTGGGTCATTTAGCTAGAATACTTAAACTTTTTTTTTAAGTTAAACTACTTTATGTTTAAATAATTTTTTAAACTTTTTTTTTTTTTTTTAACTTAATATTTTTTATTCTTTTTACAAGCTATATACCGTTGGAAAGGTGAAGTAAATACAGGCATCTAAGCAGCATGCCCCCATACCTCTTTAACTGACAATTGGATCGGGTGGCCCCGGTGATGCCCTTCAGTTTGAGGGGCGGATCGCCGGGGTAGGTGGTGATGGAGGTCCACAGACCTCCATCAAGGTAGGGTAGTGCTAGTGACGGCATGGTGCCGTCGTTAGCACCTGACTGGGACTGCTAGCGATGGCACCATGCCGTCGTTAGCAGTCAAGGGGTTAAAGTCCCATTGCGGAACTGTCCTGGGTGACTCCAAATTCGGCGGGGGGGCAACAGGGGGGACAAGGAATATCCTAGGGGGGGCAATTGCCCCCCCTTGCCCCCCTGTAGCGATGCCACTGTCTGGACCTGAGCAAGTGTTTTGCATGTGCTTAATGGGATATTAGGGACAACGGGATAGTAAGTTAACCTTTGGCACTCTAGAGGTTGTGTACAAAAATCCACATTATGCACATATAAGGTGTTATAGCAGTACAGCTCAGTGACGTCTCCAGCTTTCATATTTAGGGGGGGGGCATGGAGGGACAGGGACCAAAGTAGGGGGGCAATGATAAAATGCTACATATATATATATATATATATATATATATATATATATACGTTAGACATGCATTTTTAACTACATAATATGTACTTATATCTTTGAAGTAAAGACCTTCGCTGATATATGATGTAAAAATAACCGCTGAACTGGCAGTTATTTTTCATTCTTTAATTTTAGACTCTATATATATATATTAATATTAGCCCCTGCTGCCTATATATATATATATATATATATATATATTAATATTAGCCCCTGCAGCCAACATATATTAATATTAGCCCCTGCTGACAATATATATTAACATTAGCCCCTGCTGACAATATATATATATATATATATATATATATATATATATATATAAAAATATTAGCCCCTGCAATATATATAAGTATTAGCTCCTGCTGCCAATATATATAAATATTAGCCCCTGCTGCCAGTATATATAAATATTAGCCCCTGCTGCTGATATATATTAATATTAGCCCCTGCTGCCTATTTATATATATATATAAATATTAGCCCCTGCTGCCAATATATATAAATATTAGCCCCTGCTGCCGATATATATAAATATTAGTCCCTGCTGCCGATATATATTAATATTACCCCTGCTGACAATATATATTTATATTAGCCCCTGTTGACAATATATATATATATATTAATATTAGCCCCTGCAGCCAACATATATTAATATTAGCCCCTGCTGACAATATATATTAACATTAGCCCCTGCTGCCAATATATATATATATATATATATATATATATATATATATATATATAAATATTAGCCCCTGCAATATATATAAGTATTAGCTCCTGCTGCCAATATATATAAATATTAGCCCCTGCTGCCGATATATATTAATATTAGCCCCTGCTGCCTATTTATATATATATATATATATATATAAATATTAGTCCCTGCTGCCGATATATATTAATATTACCCCTGCTGACAATATATATTAATATTAGCCCCTGTTGACAATATATATATATATATATTAATATTAGCACCTGCTGACAATATATAAAAATATTAGCCCCTGCTGCAAATATATATAAATATTAGACCCTGCTGACAATATATATTACTATTAGCCCCTGCTGCCAATATATATATATATATATATATATATATATATATATATATATAATATATATATATATAAATATTAGCCCCTGCTGCCAATATATATATATATATATATATATTAGCCCCTGCTGCCAATATATATATATCAATATTAGCCCCTACTGACAATATATATATTAATATTAGCCACTGCTGAAAAAATAAATAAATAAATAAATATATATATATATATATATATATATATATCAATATTAGACCCTGTTGCCAATATACTTTATAGTGAAAAAATTGGACCCTACCCAAGCATTTCCTTGGGCCACACTCCCTAGCATGCAATCACTCCCTCCGCTACCACACACAAAAAAATTGCCACACTGTCAGTGCAGTCTTCCCTCCTTCTGACCTCACCTGACATTGAGAGGTCCTCTCTCCCCGTAATCATCCCCAGAGTCCCTTTCTCCCCTCATTTACTAAACCACACCTCTCTTTTACTTACTCCCTGTAGTTCTGGTATAGATCAAATAAACAACACATGGAAACAGCACGTGCAACTGAATAAGACATAAAAACCGTGTATTTGCAGGTATACATAAATAATGTATGGAAACATAGCACTGCAGGTATAGATCAACAGGACACACAAACCTAGCATTGCAGTTATAGATTAACTGGAAATCACATGTAAACTCAGCACTGAAGGTATAGATCAAATAAACAACACATAGAAACAGCATTGCAGGTATTGATCAACTGAATAAGACATACAAACCCTGTATTTGCAGGTATACATAAATAATGTATGGAAACATAGCATAGCAGGTATAGATCAACAGAATAACACACAACCCCGGCTTTGCAGGTATAGATAAATTGGAATTCACATAAAAACTCATCATTAATGGTATAGATAAAACCATCTAAATTACAGGCATAGATCACAGGTTGCACACCCCAAAGGCCAGCCCTGGCGTCCACACTGCCCACATAGAACCTGACCACCACCCAAATTACACACACATAGGACATGCCATCTTTGTCTCCAAACAGCCCAGCATGAGTCAACATTGTCTCCAAACAGCCCAGCATACGACAACTTTGTTACAGTCACTCACTGATTTCATTCACACAATTCATTCACACAATCATTTATTCTTTCACTCTTTCACAAAAATTATTTACACATATTCATTAATGCATTCTCACAAATTCATTAATTTTCTCACTCATTCACACAATTCAGCCACACATTAATTCATTTATTCTCTCCCTCATTCACACAATGCATCCACACATTAATCCATTCATTCTCTCTCTCATTCTGACTCTTTATTTCAATATTCTTGCTACCCCCTCTCTCCCCCTTCTCACGATCTACCCCCTCTCCCTTCCTTCTCACTATCTACGTATCGACCTCCCTTCTCCCTATCTACCCACTCTCCCTCTCTTCTCCCTATCTACCCACTCTCCCTCCCTTCTCACTATCTACCCCTTCTCAATCCCTTCTCTCTATCTACCCCTTCTCATTCCCTTCTTCCTATCTACCCCCTCCTAACTATCTACCTCTCCCCATCTCACTCCCTTCTCCCTATCTACCGCCTCCTCACTATCTACCCTTTCTCCCCCCTTTGAAGTATACTTACCTTGTAGAGTCCTGCGGTGGGAGCTCAAGGCCATTGTCTTGGTCGCTGTGCCAGCACTTCATGGTGAGCGCCGGAATATGACGTCCTTAGCATGAGATGCCGGCACCGCGACCCAGACAGAGGCCTTGCAGAGGAGAGTTAGAGGCGCCGAACAGTTACTGAAAACGTATTGCTGAGCAACTGCTCGGCGCCTCTCTCTCCTCCGCGGCTGCACAAAAAAAGATGGTGTTTCAATTAGGGGGCACATGGGGGGCACAGCTTGATGTAGGGGTAGGGCATGGCCCCCTCTGCCCCCCTCCCTGCCACTGGTGCAGGTCATAGAGAGCATAAGCACATAGTGAGCCTGACATATGTTATACAGCATAAATCCTTTTACTATATAGTTGTACTGGTTGTACTGCATAACTCCCATAACTGTCTGGCTATATTGAGATAGACAATGACAGTAGTAGAGCATAACTCAATATATATACTGAGTTGGCATTGATGGTTGTGCACCATAGCTCTCATCACTATATGCTGAGCCAGACATTGACCGCTGTACGCTTTAACACCCATCAATATATATATACTGATGATGATGTCCAGCCCCACTGCTTACTGCTGCGGTTGCTGCAGCCCATATCTCACATTCCTTACTCTAGGCCAGTGCCTGGCATATACCTTGCCTCTGCAACTCAATGCTTTTCCTTACTCTGGGGAATCAATTCTTAATGTTTCTAATATTGAGGGGGGTTCAGTCATGTAGCTAGATGTGTCTGTCTGCCAATGCCTGGCCTGCCACATGCCCTGTGCCCCAATGCTCTCTCTTAATTTGGGGGATCAATTTGTGTTCCTTTATTCTAATATGGGTCTTTTGAAACTCTCTCTCTATTACTGCAGTGTCGCAGTCTCCTACCTTACGCTGGAGAATTCTTATTTTTTCTAATATCGGGGGTTCAGTCTTTTGACTGGATGTGTCTGTCTGCAAGTCTCTCGCCCTGTTCCTGCATCTGTGTCTCAATGCCCTGAATCAATTTTTATTTTTTCTAACATGAGGTAGAGTATTTCCGTCTTGTGGCTGGATGTGTCTGAATACCAGTGCCTGGCCTATATCCGGCCCGTGTGCTTCAATGCCCTTCCTTTCTCCGGGGATCGATTCTTGTTCTTTTTTATAATATGAGGGGATTCAGGACCCTAGGACCCTACTAGCCTGCACTAAAAAAAATGTACGATAAAACTAAATTTGCCATTGGTCTGTGGTATGTGGTTAACAATCTTTATTCTGTGAAGTACAGCAAAACACTGTGAAAATGGAATTGTTAAAATTGGATAGGAACTTTTTGAAAGGTGGTGTTTCTGTCTGATAGCAATTGATGAATTCTGGCAGAGAGAATCTGCCACTTTCTATAATGAAGCTATCTTTCTGGCAACCAATAGCTGTCAAGTTTCAATCATCTTCTAATGAGCCTCACTCATTGGAATCTTGTTCCCCATATTTGAAGGTATATCACTCAATCATAGGAGTAATTGAAGCTATCACAAGGCACTTTGATTTGTCCAGAAGCGACCTTCAACTAGTAAAATGATGCAGGAAAAGCAATATGAAAAAAAGTGAAGCAGATGCAGACATATATAGAATACTTTCATATATAAGTTTTTGCACTTTTAGTCCCTCACTTGTGATTATCTGAATTCAGACTTTTGGCTTGGACTTTAATTTTTCATTTTTATAATACTTTGGTACTATGTATGATCTTGGCTAGCCCGTTTCCCCAGACTTTGTTGTTGTCTGCCCATTTCCCCAGTCTGCTGCCATCTACCCATTTTCTACCCATTTTCCCAGAGGTTTAAGGCTGCAGCACACAGCTGTTTGCAACTAGATCAGGGGCGTCCAACGTGCCAAATGCGGCCCGCCGGACTTTGAGGTGCGGCCTGCGTGAGATTTCTCACACAGAAGAGTTCCTCGTAATGGGGAGAAGAGCATGTCGGAGGGGAGCAGTCTGCAGGGAAAGGAAGCCAGCAAAAAAGTAAGTATTTAAAAAAATACTTACGTGATTGATGGAAGGGAACCCATATTCAAAGGGGGGATGCCTTGGGGCATCAATTTAATAATACAAAAAAGGGGGCAGCTGAGGGTTATAAGCACAAAACCGGGTGGTTGGGGCATCACATATAAATCTATACAAACAGGGTTGGGTGGGTGGCTGTTTACAATACACATGTGTATGGGGGGTATTACGTTAACCAGTACAAAAGGGGGTGGGGGCATCAATACACAAGGGAGGGGGGCTGGCTGGGGGCATTTCATAAAAATCAATACACAAGGGTGTGGGGCATAAATGCACAAAGGGAGCAGGCTGGGGGCACAAATGCACATGTGTAGCTTAACCCATACTGATGTCCTGGTGTCTGTGTGGCAGAGCCTGTTCTGGTGTGTGTGTGTTTGGGTGTTATTGTGGCAGAGCCTGTCCTGGTGTGTGTGTTTGGGTGTTAATGTGGCAGATCCTGTCCTGGTGTGTGTATGTTTGGATATTGGTGTGGCAGAGCCTTTCCTGGTGTGTGTGTGTTTGGGTGTCAGTGTGGCAGAGCCTGTTCTGGTGTGTGTGTTTGGGTGTCAGTATGGCAGAGATTGTCCTGGTATGTGTGTGTTTGAGTGTCAGCGTGTGTCAGGTACCGCAAGGTACCTGGGGTGCAAGCGAGGGAGGAGTCCAATATGCCGAGAAAGAAAGTAGGCAAAGCAAGGTCTAGGCAGGCAGCAATCCAAAGCAAGGTCAGAGAACAATCCATGGTCAGGTTCAGACAGCAATCAATAGGCAGGGTCAGAGAACAATCCGTAGTCAGGTTCAGGCAGCAATCAGTAGGCAGGGTCAGAGAACAATCCGTGGTCAGGTTCAGGCAGCAATCAATAGGCAGGGTCAGAGAACAATCCGTGGTCGGGTTCAAGCAGCAATCAATAGGCAGGGTCAGAGAACAATCCGTGATCAGGTTCAGGCAGCAATCAATAGGCAGGGTCAGAGAAGATCCTGCCGCTTGCACCTAAAAAACATCTCTCGTATGCGCCCATTCCTCACCCAAGAATCCACAAAAACTCTGGTTCATTCACTTATCATTTCCCGTCTTGACTACTGCAACACTCCTCTGGTTGGCACTCCACTGTCTCGACTCTCTCCTCTACAGTCTATCCTAAATGCCGCTGCTAGGCTCATCTTCCTTGCACGTCGCTCCACTTCTGCTTCCCCCCTCTGTGAAACCCTCCACTGGCTCCCAATTACCTTTAGAATTAAATTTAAGATCCTGGTACTGACATATAAGGCCATCCATAATACTGCTCCTCTGTACATTTCTGACCTCATTAGCAAATACTCTCCTACTCGATCCCTATGTTCCTCCCATGGGCTAAGGCTCTCCTCCTCACTCATCACCTCTTCCTTTTCCCGTCTACAAGATTTCACTCGAGCTGGAATCTACTCCCAAGGAACCTTCAGCATTCACCCTCCCTCCCGACATTCAAGAAACATCTAAAAACCCACTTCTTCAGAGAAGCATACCATCTTAGCTGCTAGAACTTCCTTGTCATCGATACAACCACCACACTACCCCTCACCCTTTCTCTATGCCTTATGTTTGTCACCCCATTTCCCTCTAGATTGTAAGCTTGCAAGCAGGGCTCTCTCCACCAAATGTATCGGTTTGTCTTAGTCTGTCAATTCTTGTCTTGTCATATCCCTTGAATTTATGTATTGTATTAAGCGCTGCATAAACTGTTGGCGCTATATAAATAAAGGATAATAATAATAAAATAATAACAATCCGTGGCCAGGTTCAGGCAGCAATCAATAGGCAGGGTCAGAGGACAATCCGTGGTCTGGGTAACGGTAGCAACAGCGAAGCGGAAGACGGACGTAGCCACGAAGACGACTGGCGTCCTATCTCACCTCTACGCCACCCGCCCTGTGGAGGATGACAGGTACACCCCCAGACGAGCCCTCCGGGGGCACCCACGGCAAGGGCAGTGGGGATGGAGACGATGGAAAGCGCGGAGCTTGGCAGGAGGGTGGATGTTGTCAACAGGCTCCCAGAAACGGTCCGCCACACCATAGCCCTTCCAGTGGATATTCAAGGCGGCCGCCTCGGAGCCAGGAGTCAAGAATATGCTGGACCTCATATTCCGTCTCCCCAGCGATTTCAACGGGTTGAGGAGGTTTAGGATCTGTCGAGGTGTTAGCAGGGAGAATCCAAGGTTTCACAAGGGATACGTGGCTTACAGGGTATATACGATAGGTTCTGGGTAACTGGAGATGGACTGCAGCAGATCCCACCATCTCTATAACTGGAACCGAGCTTCTTGGTGGGGCAAGATGGGTGGTCGAAAGCAAAACCTTATCTCCCTGTTGGTAACAAGGAGCAGGAGAACGCTGTTGGTCAGCGTAGGTCTTGTACCCTCTTGGAGCCTTGAGGAGGTTGCAGCGAATGATGCGGAATGAAGGGACTAGTCGCTGGAGTCCTGTGGTGGCCTTGGGTACAGTGCTGGGCATGGGAGAATTAGGCAGAAAAACAGGGTGATAACTATAGTTGGCTTAAAATGGTGAACAGCCAGTGGATATTTCCACCTGGTTGTTATATGCGTACTCCGCTGTCGGTAACAATGAAACCCAATCATCCTGAAGGTAAGTAATAGAGCAAGGCAAATATTGTTGGAATATCTGGTTGACTCTCTCAGTTTGGCCGTTGCTCTGTGGTTGGAACGAGGACTAATAGTTGGATTGCATACAGAGTCTCTTGCAGAAGGCACACCAAAAAAGGGAAGTGAACTGGGTGATTGACTGTGGTAGACCATGTAGGCAGAAAATCTCTTTGAGGAACAAGGAGTCAGTCTCGGTAGAGGTAGGTAATCCCTTGGTTGGGATGAAATGGGCCATCTTTGTGAACCGGTCCACCACCACCAAGATAGAAGTATGGCTCTGAGAAACAGGTAGATCAACTATAAAACCCATCGTTAGATCAGTACCCAAACATCTGTGGACCGATCTAACGGTGGGTTTTGTAGTTGATTTACCTGTTTCTCAGAGCCATACTTCTATCTTAGTGGTGGTGGACCGGTTCACAAACGGCTGGATGTCGTTGGGTCTTCTTAGAACTAGCGCACACCTGGCAGGCCGATACATAAGCAACAACGTCCTGTCGCATAGCTGGCCACCAAACTAGACGTCAAAGCAGCTCTTCTGTCTTCCTCGTATCTCCATGACCTGCTGTTAATGTGGTGTGGTGTAGACGTAGTATCTCTTGGTGTATAGGAGGTGGTACAAAGATCTTTTCCTGAAAGTAGAGAAGACGGTCTCGTTGTATGAGGTCTTGAGTAGCTGTGGATCTCTCTGGTGCACTGTGGTAATGGAGCTTCTCCCATATAGACTGGGCAGTAGCTACAAAATTACCCTTGTGAAGGATAGTCTCTTGAGTGTTGCTGGTAGTCCTGGTCTCACCAGTGGTGCGTGAAAGGGCATCGGCCTTGCTGTTTTTTGACCCAGGACAAAAGGTTATGTTGAGGTGGAAGTGACTGAAGAACAGAGTCCAGCTAGCTTGATGGGGCTTCAGGCACTTGGCAGTGCGGAGGTACTCCAGGTTACAGTAGTCGTGTAGGCCAAAATAGGGTGTGAAGCGCCTTCTAGGTAATGTCTCCACTCCTCCAGAGCTAATTTCAAGGCAAGCAACTCCCGGTCACCTACGTCTTAATTCCTCTCAGGAGGTGACAGTCTCTTGGAGAAGAAGGCGACTGGGTGTAAAATGTCCAGAGCACCATGTCTTTGGGATAGTATGGCTTTGATTGTGGACTCAGAGGCGTCCACCTCCAGGACATATGGTCTGGAAGAATCCAGAAAAGAGAGTATGGGTGCAGAGGTGAAGAGGCGTTTGAGGTCATCAAAAGCTTCCTGAGCCTGTGTAGACCAGACAAATCTGCCCTCCTTCTTGGTCAACGCTGTACCACCTTGGAGAATTCACAAATACATTTACAATAGAAGTTTGCAAACCCATGGAAGCGCGGTACCTCTTTCTTGTTGGATGGGCAGGGCCACTTGATGATAGCGTGTATCTTTCTATCATCCATCTGGAGACCTTGGGGAGTCAGGAGAAAGCAGAGAAATTCTACCGTGGTGGTCTCAAAGGCGCATTTCAAGCTATGTTCGTGTAGCCGAGTAAGGACCTTGTACATGTGGTGGCAATGTTCTTTCAGTGTATTAGAATAAATCAATATCAAACATTTTTTTTCTATTTTGTATTGTTAACATTTAATTATGAGACAGGATGCAAGATCCAATTTGGTTGTAGCATATTTCCCTGTGAGAGACTGTGCCGGTTTTCTCAGTTTTGCTTTTGTAAAAATTGGGTGACAGCCTACATTCTACCAAGGGAAACCTTGTTAAACTACACTACATCCATCATATTTACATCATGGGAATGGGATTCTGAAGAATCAGCTATTAAAATAACAAACAAGGAAACTGAGTAAGGTTGTAAGAGCATGGGAGGGTAAGGGGTATATATGTAATTGTTTGTGTTAGCATAAGCGTGTATGTGTAAGTGTGTATTAGAACGAGTGTGTGCTAACATGAGTGTGTATGTGAATTTGTTAGGAGTGTGTGTTATCATGAGTATGTAAGTGTAAGTGTGTGTCAGCATGATCCCTCCCATTCTTTTACATAGATAGCAATATTTATTTCAGCAGTGAAGAAGCTGTACAGAGTACGATCCAGAGCAATTTCCTAGAGAGGGGAATCACACCCAAGTACAGGAAATTGTTGTTCTGCTATCTATTCTATACATCTTGTTCACTGCTCAGTGCTCTTCTCCGTGTATGTCAGTCTGTACACCCCTTTCCTGGCTCACACACTCTAACACCATATACTAACACACACTCAGTAAAACATCATACGCTAACACACCATATGCTGTACACTAATACGCATAATCTAATACTATGTACATTGAAAAACCGTACACAACAACTCCATAGACACACTCATTCTAATCAGGGCTCTATTTGGCCGAAGCCAACTAGGCTAAGGTCTAGGGCAGAACTTAACCCCCCATATACTAATTCTAAGCTTGTACGCTGATATCCACAAACATCCACACATTCTAACGTGTACAGTCTCACTAACACACTCTTTTTGCAACACTGTATACTGACATATGCCGAGTGTATATATGTTTATATGGCACATGGCAGATGACACTTAACTAACTACTATGCGTGTAGCAGCATTCTTCACACCAGCTCTTATGAACTGTCATACTTTTGCTACCGAGTCACATAACATCGCAATATGTGACCCTGATGAACCCTGCCTCAGCAAGGAAAATTGAAAGCTTAAAGAGGCACTTCCACCTCAGTACACTACCCTCATCCAAGCACCCCAGTACTAAGACCTGCCCTGAGTGCGAGTATGCATGTCTTAGCAAGAGTGTGTGTTAGTGTGTGTTAGCATGAGTTAGTATGAAAGTGTGTGTTAGTATGAGAGTGTGTGTAAATATGTCACCAGTGTGTATGTTAGTTAACAGGGGGCAATTGGCCAAAGGGACCACTTGCCTTTAACTGCTCCCAAAACCATAAGGTACAGACTCTACCCTGAATGGTTTATTTATTTATTTTGTTTGAAAAATGCATGTGGACCTATTCACATAGTATTTTAACATTCTTCCTTCTACAGTTGGAATGTCAAAGACATCGACAGTCCCTTCAAGGTATTCATAACAAGTTTAAGGCAAACCATGCATTGCAAAACAAGATGCATTGATAAAAATACAATAAACTCCCCCATTATTTCTACATAAATTCCAAATTAAGTAGTAAAAATAACATACTATAGATAATTTTCTTAAAAGTTCCTACCCCTTTTCTGTGAATGCTTATAATGATATTGAAGGAAGAACGCTATGGTTAGCACAGAGTGTTGCCACTGGGTTAAACTGGGTATAAGTAAGTAGCTTAGCTTGTCCTAATAAAATGTATAGGTTTCCCAAAATGTATACTACTTATTGTCACCTAAATCTAATCAAAGCAAAACTACAAAGATTTGTCCTGCCTAGAAAAAAACTGGGTTAAATTAGCTCTAATACTGGACATACTTTCTAATTTCATAGAGGTTGTTGCAGAATTAAGTTTAGTTTGAACCTGCTCCGTGGAAGAAGAGCATTTCTAAACTAATTTCTTGAAATGTCCTGTTTTCTTGAGTGATGAAGCACATTTTGAATTCCTTGAAACTTCAATCCACATAAACTTGCACAACTTGTTTGGTTAATTGTAATATCTATGTTGGCTCTCCCACTGCCAATACTAGTTGTTACAAATTGATATTACAAGAAGTAAGATGTCTAACTTGACTACCATTACTACAGTTAGTGATGGCGGTTGTATGATTACTGGTTTCCCCAGTCATATTATGATGTTCAAATGAATTCTAGTATGTGCACATGTAAAATTATACCAACTTCTTGCACATGGGAGTATTTATAGCAGTGCTCTTTTGTGTGAGTAAAGCAGTGTTGTTATATTCAACATTTCCAGGGTTATTTCATACAAAAGGCCCAAAGGTAATTTAAGGTAGTTATTCTGTTACAACTGCAGACCAGCAAAGAACCATGTGCTCTAAATCTTGTTGTCAATAAGTGTTAGTATCCTTCATACTAGAAATGTTATTCAACAAAGAAAGCCAAGTAATGTGATTCATTGTTGTACATGTACTTGTATTACATGGTATCTATATACAGAAATGTATTTGTTTTGTAAAAGTATTAGAACTACCTTAGAGATTCTAATTGTCTGCTAGGTCACTTGTACAAGCTTTGTGGAGCTTTTGACTGAGATAGATGGCGTCTGATCCTCCATGGTGCCTCCATATGTCCTATTAAAAGCTTTCACCTTTGTTCTGAACTCTGAGAGAATATTAAAATTGAGATTAGGTGCAGTAGACCTTATAGCATAAAGGTTAATGTCTATTTGATCTGTCCATTTGCACACTAAAATAGTCATTTTCTGTACTATGTTACACAGCTCAGAACACTGGCATAGGTAACTGGCTTTTAACTAATAACGTGAAATTTATTTTATGTTGATGCGCAATACAACCTTTATTTGTATACACACTACAAATGTTATATTGATTCTCTCTGTACATTTAACAAGGACTGAACAAAGCAGGTGTTCTCCGAAGCAGAACATTTTAGTCACAAAAACCAGATGCATCTTATTTGTGATCTAATTAAGATTCTCGCCAGGGGCCTACAGGCATTTTTGCTTCTTGCCTTAGATAAGTAGGTGGAACTGCTAGAAACCTCTAAGAAAGCAATTGACTGCAGTAAGGCTAGATCCCAAAGTAGATGACTTCACCTGTGCTATAACAATTTTTATAAGCATGTAAAAATACAGCTTCCTGAAACATATGGGTCTGTTGACAATAAAACAAGCATTGAAATGAAAGATACTCGCTGTATGGATTTATTTCATATTTATATAGTCCGCCTAGAGCTTGATGGCTCTTGAACTGAGATTACTGCCTATACCCTCTGGGTAAGGAAGACCATGCTATTGCCTCTTACCCTTTTGGTGTCAACCACGTATCCCATAGGTGGTGGTATTCTCCCCTAGTAAAGTTTCCTTAGCAAATTCATTGAATTGTTGTTCCTACTTACATGTGCAAATGTATAATTGCAACTTATAGCAGAAACAGTTGCATCTATAGCAAACATATTTTTGTTTTTGTCCTTTCACCACTTGTAAATGGGATCCCTAGACTTGAACCTGTGTGACAACCTTATCAAACTGTATATTGGGGTTAATTAGGCAAATTAATTAGGTTTTATTAATAACAATTCTAAGGTAAACAAGTCAGAGGTAACTCTAATGATGTCAAGTCCTGTACCTAGAGTATCAAAGCTAATACACGTGTATGAAGTGGGGACCAAGAACTGGACACGAGACATGATTGGTATAAGTAGGCCACAGGATTTTTATTAATACCAAATACCGTATTGGCCCGAATAGAGGCCGCACTTTCCCCCCCCACTTTAAGTCTTTAAAGTGGGGGTGCGGCTTATATTCGGGGTCTAGCGCCCGACGCCCGGGACAGGCAGTTCCGGGCGCCGGGTAGGCAGCAGGGTTAGGATACAGATCCCCCGCAGTGGTGCAGGGGACCTGCATCCTACTCTCTGATACGCTCAGACAGCCTCCCCTGCCAGCACTTCCCACGGGGGGAGTGCCGGCACGGGAGATTGTCTAAGCGCATCGTGCAGACGTTCATCGGGAGCAGCGATGCGCTTAAACAGCCTCCGCTGCCAGGGGGAGTCACGGCAAGGGAGATTGTTAAAGCACATCGTGCAGATGTGCCGGCAGCGGAGGTTGTTTACGCGCATCGCCGCAGCCGGTGAACGTCCGCACGATGCGTTTTACCTCTGCCCCCAAGACTTACCAGAGCAGACTCCCGGGTGTCTTGCGGGGCCGGCGGGGGACATCTACGCAATACGCGTATACAACTTCCGGTGCCGGCACATCTGCTCAGTCTGCTCTGGTAAGTCGGGGGGGGCAGAGTGGCAGCATATCTCGGGGGGAGGAGGAGGACAGTGGCAGCATATCTTGGGGGGGGAGAAGGACAGTGGCAGCATATCTCGGGGGGGGCGGGGACAGTGGTAGCATATCTCGGGGGGGACAGGGACAGAGTAGCAGCATATCTCGGGGGGCGGGGACAGTGGCAGCATATCTCGGGGGGACGGGGACAGAGTGGCAGCATATCTCGGGGGGGAGTGGCAGCATATCTCGGGGGTGGGGGGACAGAGTGGCAGCATGTCTATTAAAAAAACTTTTTCTTTAAAAAAGCACCAAACTTTTAGGGTGCGGCCTATATACGGGGGCGGCCTATATCCGAGCCAATACGGTAACTAAATCCTTGCTTGCCCCAAAATAAATAAACTATACCTGAACTATACACAGTGCAACTAGCATCTATTTCCCCAGGGTGCTCCCCTTCCCCTCGTCCACAGGTGTGTCAAAACCATTACTTCTTCAAAACTATCAATGCCAACCACTAGCCGTCTCTCTTTGGTCATTGGGTCATTGTCCAGTAACATATCTTGTACCTTACAAAGGCCAGGGGAAGGACGAGCCCCTAACTTCCACTCATTATCATTAGGATTCCTCCTCCTTCCAAAATCAACCCAGACTGGCAAATGACCAACATCCGCACCTGCTGTGACGAAAAAATAAGTTAGACACACTATAACCACAGAATTAAAACAATGGGAGGGCAGGAAATGGTTGCTGAGGGAAAGGGCCCTATCCTTCAATAACCTAGCCCCTAAAGACCCCACTATAACACAAAACCACTCCCACACACCCCACACTCATATATGGCCCTGTCCGCCTAACTGCACATGTCTACCAATGGGCTTATTCTGCATATCATTGTTTTATTTAACCAGGTTTAATCGTTTAATAACCCTAGCTTATTCAACACCTATGCTATAAAACAATAAAACTTTTTTGGTGGTAAGGAAAAGGTATAAGGTTGTGCTGTAGTCCATCTTTTATTTTGCAATGTGTTCTAAGAATATATGGTCCTATCCAGCTAATGACAGCACAGACGTTGTTCTATTTTAGTGCAGGCACTAAAATAAAATGTCCATATAAATGTAACTATTGTAGTAGCTCTAACAAGTTAGTTGCAGTAAAAATAATAAATATCAAAACAAACTACTATGTGAGTAATTTTCCAGTGTGGCAATGACATTGTTACCCTTGCTGTAGTAAACATGTAAGCTAAAGAGCATGAGACAAAATACATAGTTATTTTGGTATGTCTGTGATTATTTTTTTTTGGCGGTTTATCAGGGAGACTTGTATTTTAAAGAAAGTTAATGATATTTATGTGTTAAAGATTAGCACAAATCTATCTATAGTTATTATAGTTTTGAGAATGGTACAAGATCCAAAAGTAAATTTTTTGCAATCATATTACAAAGCAAAGTGTCAGAATATATCTCCATGATTACTTAACCAATGAAAATATCACAGGTTACAAGAAGTAAGTGACAGAGCCACAGGTGTCCCAGTATATGACTTTATTAAATAGCTCAGTAACCAGAACATACTTTCTTCTCTTGGAAGACTTGTGCATTCGTATTCAGGTGAACATGAAAACGAACACGAAATGTGCATTTTCGTAGTTCAGCGAACATGGCGGCGGCAAAACGTACACAAAGACAAAGACACACAACACAAAAAATCTTTGTGTTCGTCTTCATCTTCATTAATCTACTAATCTCCCTGGTCCCTTCTCCATCTAGCCTACCTTATCTATGCAGCTTCGCTGGGGTTAGCAGGAGCGGAAATCCGTAGATTCGTGTGAGGAGTTAAAGGTCTGTGCAAGCGACTCTATTGGTCACCTGCAGGGGCCTCCTCTGGCATCAACCAATTGGTCGATGCTAGAGGAGGCCCCTGCCGCCGACCAATAGAGTCGCTCTTATGGACCTTTAACTCCTGACCAATGGTCTCCCCAGCTCCAGGAGTTAATGGTCCGTACGAGCGACTCTTTGGTCGCTAATATGGACCTTTAACTCCTGGAGCAAGGAGACCCCCAGGCAGATTTTCACCGTCAGGAGTTAAAGGTCTGTATGAGCGACTCTATTGGTCGCTCGTACTGACCTTAAACTCCTGGAGCGGGGAGATCAGTGGTCTCCCCAGGCCGAGTTTTGGCACCAGGATTTTAAAAGTCTGCACGAGCGACTCTATTGGTCGCCATAAGGGGGCTCATCTGCCATCAACCAATGAAGAGCAGGTACACTTTATTAGTTGATGGTGCCAAAGCTGCTGCGTAGTGCGTACAGCGTTAACCCTGTATTAACCCCTTATTAAAAGAAGACAAACACGAAGAGTCGGCCAGTGCCCAAGTCTCATTTTTACTAATATTGTCACAATGTCAACAATGAATTTAGACCATTATAGTAAGGGAAATTAAAAATTCATGAGATAGGCACCTGGCTATTCTAAAAGTAAAATGAGACCAATGAATCTGGTAGCTCTGCTTGGACTATTCTTTCTATGTAGGGGTTTTATAAATCTGTTCTTTTATCCATCAATTTGCCACCCCTGATAACTATTGTTATATTCCCTTACAGGTGAAAAAACTCATTGTACTTTTAGTTGATGTTCATTGACCTGGGTCCCCCGTGGATCCATTTTGTGTTTACTCAAATAATTCCTCACTTAGGTGCTGCCTGACAATGATTCTTGCTCAGTGGTGTGTTTTAATCATTGTATGATAGTTGGAAATCAATGGAAGAAATGACAATAAAGCTAATTTACAGTTATCAGTGTTAGGTATTGTTTGTCAGGGCTCAGCATTTATTTATCAAGGCTTAGGAGGTGATAGATGATTATACTAGGTTAATATAAGAAAACAAATGTACATTTACACAAATAGTACTGTTTTAAACTCTACTATCATGCTATTACATAGCAGTATATTAATGTAGAAATATGACTACTGTAAATGTACACACCTGTCCATACTCACATACATACACACGCACATTTACAATTGCCCCTACACATAAACATCCTAGCTTACACTTGTTATTGCATCCATACTCACATTGCTTGTCCTTATACATACTTATACATACTTGCCCGTTTCATCTGTCCCCTTTTCCTTAATCTTTTCCTTTCTCATGAATCCTCCTCTTGCTCATTATCTCTCCCTTTTCTCTTTATCTCTCCTCTTTTTTTCTGTTAATTTCCTCACTATCTCTTCTTTCTATATCCCTTTTCTCCCTCTCCCCCTTTCTCTTTAATTTCCCCCTCTGTCTTTGATTCCCATTCTCATTATGTCTCCTTTCTCTTTATCTCTCCCCTTTTTATGTGTTTATTCTTTTTATCTCCCCACCATTTCCCTTTATCTTTCTCCCCTCTTTCTCTTTTCTCTTCTATCGTTTTATTCCTCCTCCATCTTTTTTACCTTCCCTTACTCATTCTCTTTACCTCACCATTTTTCCCTATCACTCCCCTTTTGGTTTATCTCTCCTCCTCTTTCTAATTATCAATTTTGCATGCTCTCTATATCCCTCCTCCCCTTTCTCTCTCTTTTCTCCATACCTAAGATTCTCTTTTATCTCTCCGTTTTTCTTTGACCCCTCTTTGTCATTAGCTATCCTATTTTTCTTTATCCCATGTCTCCCATTTCTCTTTATCTCTCCTCCTATTTCCGTAACAGCACTGGTTGCAGGATCAGGTAGGAGTCTCGATGCAGGGGCAGGCTCGGATTCAGAGCATGGCCGAAGGCAGACCAGTGGGTCAGTTATTGCCTTATGCTTTAACCTGTCTTTCTGGTCTCTTCTTTGTGTCTACTACTTGCGGTCAAGAATATGCATTTGGTAACTTTTATGGCCTCCCTTGCATTATTTTTTGTGTGACCAAGTGTCACGGGTGCATCTTTTGTTTTGCACCTCAGCAGCTATTTTATACTGACACATGTCTTTTTGTTGTTTGTTTTCTCAGTGAAGTATGAGTACATATTCTAGTTTTAATTCATCTTGACTACTGCTCTTGAAAAATCTTGGCAAAGTTAGGTTTGCCCTTCAGGTAAAGGTATATTTGGAGGCTCAACTGAAAGGGAGAATGACTGTTCATGACCATGGCCATCAATGAGGCTGTGTCATTACATTGTGATTTCTATATATCAAAGCAGTAGAAGCCATGAAAACAGAAATGACTATAATAAACCCCAAAAAGGGAAAAAAATTACAGTATATGGTTCACAGAGATTCAGGTATGAAAGCACTGAAGTGTAATTACTGATAATTATATCAAGACATATAATGCTTCTAAAAGTGTAATACAAATGTAAATTAAATTACTGAAGATAACAAGAAAAAAAAGATTAAAAAAAAACAAGGCTATATCAGCTGAGTAATGAAAAGGTAGAGAGGTGAGGAAAATATGAAGTCCAATACTTGGCAATATAAACTATGTCAATATTACACTTTAGGTTTTTATCCACTACTCATTTTGTTGTTGTAGTTACCACTGTCGATTAATGTGTATGTAATGTAAACATAATTATTTTCATTAGGTTTTCATAAGTAACAATCAACACCACTGATGCTGCTAAGCATGGACACAGTAAAAAGGAGCCAGCATACAAATAACTGATCCTTGTGAATACCTAAGGCAGTGGAGTGGATCAATGAGGAACAAGTATAGTCACACATGGTTGTTACCATACCAGTTTTTGCCAGCAACAAGGTTTACCAACTGCTTGTAATTACACATTGCAAGACAGCCACCTAAAAATAATAGGTGAGAGATACCTTACTATCCACCTCAAGGAGATCAGTGTTAAACGCTTCGACAAGCACCTGCAGCTTGGGACGTGAAGACCAGCAGCAAGTAGACATAAATTACAAATTGTTCTCCTTTGTATCCCTACATGATGCTCCAACCTTTTGCAATGGTCTGGGAGCCCTGGTTTACAGAGAAGTGGAAAAAGAAAGTAGACACGAGGAGAAGAGGATGAAGAAAGAAGACAGAAGAGGCAAGAGAAGTAGCAGAGTTGCGGGAAAGAAAACAGGTACACGGAAGCAGATAGAAGTTAGAGAGACGTCGAGAGAGAGAGCCTGAGAGCATAAGAGTGTGAGTAACAGTGAGGGCATGAGAGAGTGTGAGAGCGTGAGTAAGAATGGGGAGTGTGAGTGTTTTTACATTTTAATGTGTGTGGGGTCTTACTGACTTCCCCTTACACGATGAAGGTACAGCCCAAATGAGTCTCTGCTCCAAGAATAGCTAGTATTATTTGCAGAAAGCATATTTAGACATATCAGCCATAACATTATGACCACATGACTAATATTGTGTAGGTCATCTGTTGCCGCCAAAACAGGCATGCCCCATTGAGGCATGAACTCCACATGACCTCTGAAGGTGTGCTGTGGTGTCTGGCACCAAGACATTAGCAGTAGATCCATTAAGTCCTGTAAGTTGTAGATGAGGCCTCCATGTTGGCCTTTGTCAAAGTTACTCAGGTCATTACACTTGCACATCAACTTCGAGGATGAAATGTTCACTTGCTGCCTAATATACCCCCCCACACTGACAGGTGTGATGATAACAAGATTATCAGTGTTATTCACTTCACCTGTCAGTGGTCATAATTTTATGGCTCATCGGTATACATCAGCTTGGATGGCATGTGTGAAGAATATTTAAACATAAACGTTATTGCTGCTAAAGCTGGTTCAACTAAGTTGTACTTAGTTGTTCCATGCATGGCTTGGTATAATATCATGACTTGGTATAATATGCCATGTGTTGTTTATCTGAGTTTATAATTACCTAATGCTTAGACCTGCCAAAGAACAGATGATTGTTATTATGTTCTGGTTTGTAAAACTATATAATTCAAAGAGGGTGTGCTATATTTTTCAGGCATGATCAGGGGTGACCTTTTATAATGCATGATAAATACTTTCCTTCAAACTCTCTCAACTTCTGCATCAGTGAATAAACCCTTATAGTTTCGAAGAAGCCATATATGTATCATATTTTTGTATGTATAATAATGGATTGTCACCCTGTACACTTCCCAGTATGTTATCAGTGCTAGATAATGGGATTTATTTACAAAAGAAAGAGTTGGAAGAACAGTATGCAAGAGTGTCATTTCACTATTCACTAAATGGATGCAACAATAGAGAGCTGGGGTGGGCCTGCAAAGAAATATTGCTGATTTAACTATGCATTATACAGGGCCAGTCAAGATCTCATGTAGCACTTTAAATTTTACAGGGGAGGGAATGCAAGTTCAATTTGAACCAATATCCTCCACTACATTAAAATAAACTTAGTTTAAAAAAATAATAGGGTGTCCAAGGACTCCCTGTTTACTAAAGGTGGGTCTGATGACTGCTGTGAGTACACAAGGTATCCGCTCGAGTCTTACTGCTATCCAGGCGGACATCCGCCATATTGGGGACCACGTGGCTGCGCTAGAAGATGAACAGTCGAAAATTTGTCAAAATGTGGACGCTCTGTCTATACAGCTATGAGACCAATCTTCTATGCTGACCAATAGGGGCAGGTGAAACAATTTGAGAATTCGGGGCCTCCCGGAATCTCTATCACACACAGATCTCATACCTACATTACAAGAGCTCTTCAACCAAATTTTACAGAGACCACCGGACACCACAATAGAATTCGACAAGGCTCACAGGGCTTTACGCCAAAAGCTGATGGGAACAGCCCCACCAAGAGACGTGGTCTGCTGCTTTCGTAGTTACTCTCTGAAGGAAGAGATTATTCACCATTGTCGAGGTAACACTTCGCTTAAATGCGATTCCCATTGCTATTTTTCAAGACCTCTCACCCGCGACTTTACGTTCCCGACGCTTCCTGCGACCCATCACTGTGGCCCTTCGCGCAGCCCGCATCCTTTTGCACTAATAGTGAGACTGGGTCCTAACTCGCATGTGATCCGGCACCTGAGTGATGTTCAGCCATTCATCGAGGCGTTGGACCTTCCAGATTGCACGGAGGATTGGGAAACTACATTTCTAGCTCCGATACACGCAGCTGATTCCTCTGGTGACTGGTCCCCGAGACCGCAACGGCGAAAGCGACATCGGCAGCAGGATGACACACGCACATAGACTCTCCTCCTACCATTCTATGGCAGCTTTCGCCTGCTGATATGAGCCGTCTTGCCGGTTCTACACGTATCCTTACTGGTCTTAAAAAGTGAAACTGCTGAGGTCTGCTAACTATAGTGGAGAGACAAAAATGTGTACTATATGAATAAACTATGCCTCAGTTCTCGGAGAGTATTGTACAGAAAGATCACTAACATGTTTTGACTGTTGAAATTTTTGCGACTATAATTCAAGTTTCGTAAACCTCTGATTGAAGTTCAAATACAAATTATGTATTGGATATAACATATGTATGAACTTGTAAAAAGATAATGCAACTGAAATATGTTTTCAGTAATTCTAATGTTATTATAAAAAACACTATTATAATAATAAATCCACAGTCCGTGTGTAGTCTACGGACTCCTTATTTTTTAAAATTTGAATGCAAAGTGGGTAATATTTAGTTGGGAAACACTGTACATTGTATGAGAAATCATACAAAGTAGCTTCCAAAGTTCTTAAATATCTTTAGAGAGATGAACAAGAACAAATCTCATTATGTTTTTAAATAGCTTATATGAGATACAATAACAGTGCATTTTGTATCACCAATAGTGCCAAAGAATGTCACACTGAGGTATTTTGCAACAAAATGAACCTGATTCTATTACGGTATAGAGACGTGTAACATAAAGTATGAGTTCTCTGAAATAGCTTCATACAATTTTAGTGTCTGAACTCTCTCAGTATGTGTGTTTTGTGTATTATGACATTTGGAATCAGTAAAGAGTACAGGTTCTGACCTATCACACCAAAAATGTGTTGACCATTAGGGACCAGGGTAAAAATCCAAAGATTGTGAGTATATTTATAAAGCATCTTCAGCAAAGTAATACAGAATTAAAGCTGTTCATTACCATCACCTTTCTATTTTGTATTGGAAATTAAAACAAGGGGTGCAATCAGATAAGACCTCAAATCTACTTATAAAAGCCTAAAACACAAAAAGTGTTTCAATCCATACAATTGTTTAATTAACATCTGGCAATGGGAAAGTGCATCTGCTACAAAATTAGGTTGAACCTCTGCATTTGAAGAACAGATTTCCTTTACAGGTGATGCTCTGATGGCTTCATTTTTCATAAACCTAATTATAGGTAATTTAGTTGAATTGTCTGCATCAGTAATATCTCTGCACTTCCAAAATAAGTTCCAGCAAGCAGTGTGTCATTTCACAATTTCTAGATAAAAAGAGTCCAGTTCAACTTGTTTGGTATATTTTGTGCATCCGGCAGCAAAGATTAAGTTATCTATTTAACTGTCTAATAAAGTATGGGATGAAGCCATGAGTCACTTAGCTGGTTTGGAAAGGACATCAATGCAAATTATTGGTAGTCACCACCTCTTAATGAAGTGCTGTGCTGCACTCTGTACAGTTGCCAACTATGCTGTGTGTATGTATATATATATATTTAGATATATATATATATATATATACACACACACACACACACACTCTGGTTTCAGAAATAATCACATTTTTACATCATTATTACATGTTATATTATGTTACCTGTTATGTTATTATGGAAATCCTGTAGTGTTCAAATATTCATAGCAAAATAGAAACAGAAATATTTGTGTAGCTAAAAACAGAAGAAAGGTAAAAGTGGCTCCATTTAATGACAGAGACGAAAACAATTGTCCCACTAGTTTGCAATAAGTACAGGGGAAATATATACAGCATATTTAAAGCATCTGCTCTAACAGATGCATATCTTCGCTGGCCACTGCCTTAGGCTGTCCTTTACCACTTACCTCCACTGCCACCATCTACTATGCTAAACACTGGGGTATGATGACATACCCCAGCACACAGCATCATGTACTAAGTTCACTATGGATACTGTGCAAATTCAGTAAAGTGCTACTTAGTGTGTATGTGTTAGTTTAGAAGGGTGGTGTCTGATCTTCCCAAGCTCCCAGCCCAAGAAGAAGTGGCGCACTGGGGAGCCTGATAGCGAGGATGCTTGAAATTACACATGTTTTGGCTATAAACTGCTCCTAAGAATAATTATCCAGTATCTTTTAGATTTTACAACTAAATATCAGTAGAATGTGTTTTACTTTCTAACCCCTCTTCCTAGAAGCTGAATTTCTTCCATAATGAATTCAAACTGTTCTCTGTCATTCAACTACCATCTGCATATGCACCAGCCATACAAACAAATAAACAACAAATAAACCACTTTGTATGTGAGCGCGCCCACTTCCCATAATTTAATTTCTCAAAAATTTAACATGATTACTATGATACCCACACAGTATAGACATATTGATAAAAAAATCTATTCTTATAAACTTTTCATTAAAAGGCCTAGAAAGAGCTCACCCGATAGTTGAAAAAATCTCCTCAGTGTGATATACCAATGAGATAAACAAAAACATGATAGAGGTAAATGACAAAGTCCATAATGATTTTCCTTTAGTCTCCACAGCATATAAGCAGAATCTTCAATTGAGTAATAAAAGCTGAAAAATAAAGTGATCTCTCCCAAGGGTATTTGAGTCAAGAAGCATTATCTCACCTACTGTCAGATCCGTGGTCACCGAATGAACACTAAAAGCAGAGGTTCTTTAGCCCTGATTCACCTAGCAAGGAGTTGGGCTCCAAGCTAAGCGGACAGAGATTTAGACAATCCCAATAGGGAGGATGCTCAGGTGTAGGCAGGTAAAGTACTGAGTGTAATAGGCAAAGCACACACAGATCCAGATACCTGTACAAGTAAACTGCTGGCTGCCAGGGGTTATTGCAAAATGGATGACCAGACACTAAATACAATACAATAGTCGGTAGGGGGGAGGCTAGCTCTCAGGACTCTCCGGTGGTCCCAGTGATCGAGGGTTCCGTCACATTTCTCCACCTTCCGAATAGGACTGACCCAGGAGGAGGCCCCAAACGGGTTGACTCTGTAGTCAGTAAGTTCATTTGGCTCATCAATGCCCTCCCAAAACTGGTGCTCCTGCTGCCACTGGGGAGATGGGCCAGCTGCGCCATCTCCCGGGTACTCACTTAGCTGCTGGAGAGTGATGCCGCCTGCTTCCCCTCCCTGATGCTCCCACTGTCGCTGGGGAGATGGGCCGACTGTGCCATTTTTGCGGGCCCTCTGTCAGTCGCTGGGAAGGGAGGACAATATCCTCAGCTCCCTGAATTGGGGTCTGCCGCTGAGCAGGGAGGACAGGTTCCTCCGCTCCCGGACTTGTGAGCTGCTGCTGGGGAGACTGGCCGGCTGTGCTATCTCCCGGGAATTCACTCAGCTGATGGGGTGTGATGCCGCCTGCATCCCCTCCCTAGTACTCCTGCTGCCGCTGGAAAATGAGGCCGGGCTCCTTCGCCTCCTGGACTTGTGAGTTGCCGCTGTGGAGATAGGCCTACTCCCAGGCCCTCACTCAGCTGCTGGGGAGTGTTGATGTCTGCAACCCCTCCCTGGTGCTCCAGCTGCTGCTGGGGAGATGGCCAGCTGCCGCATCTCCCTGGATCCCAGTAGCCGTTGCAGGTGTGGAGCAGAGGCCAGCAGCGCTCTGCCCTGTTGTTGGCGCTTCAGCTAGGGGTTGGGGATCTCATCCAGTCTAATCCAGCCCTCCTGGGTTAACATCGTCAGATGAAAATTCTATTGAATCCACAAAATCCATGGACACTATGTCATAAATCAACTCACCCTCTCCCCGGTTCCAGCGTCGGCAGGTCTCGGCGTCGGGTTTCCTCTCAGCCTCTGCTCGCTGACACAGACACGAGCAGAGGCTGCGTGCAGGCACGCCCCCTCCACTGCCGGCAGAGAGCAGCAGGGAGGAGGACGCGGTCCCAGGTTGCTATGGAGACGCGTCCACTCCCTGCTACTGCTGATAGACGCCGGCAACGTAGGAGTTGTGTACGCGTTGCCATGGCAACGCGTCTCTCAGTATGACGTCATTTTGGCGCCAAATTCAAATTATAAAAGCCCCTTCCACTGAGAGATCATTGCTCAAGTATCAAGCTATTACTGCCTCTGTACCTAAGCGTTCCTGATTGATTCTACTAGTGTACCAGATCCTTCCTTCTGATTTTTGACCTACGTTCCTTGCTGCCTGCCTCGACCATTGCGTGTGACCTGACCTTGTTTTTGGATTATCGTTTTTGTACCTCGCCACGGACTTTGTGGTTGCCATCTGCTATTAGGAACCATCTACCTTTTCGGCTCACGGGTCAGCCGTGATAGTATACTTGAGCCATGACCATGGTTCCTGCAGGGCTCCAAAATACGCTTCCTGAAATGAATGATAAAATGGAGAGATTGGCCCAGATGATGATGGATATGCAGGCGCAGTACGGCAGTTTACGCAAAGAAGTCTCGGATTTGAGAGATCAAGCAGCACCTCCACCTACGCCTCCTGCTCCCCCTGCTCCTGTCGTATCTGGACCTGAACTGTATCATTCATTTGAACCGCAAGTTCCGTTACCAGTTAAGTTCTCTGGGGATCGTAAGACATTCCGCAGGTTTGTCATGAACTGTGAACTTATGTTTTCTGTAAAACCCCGTACTTACAGCACTGACATGGTGAAGATCCGTTCTATGATCCTTCTACTTGAAGGTGAACCTTCTGATTGGGCTCACAGATTGTTGGAGAACGACGATCCTGTTCTTGACTCCTACTCCTCCTTTGTTACGGCTTTGTCTTCGTTATATGATGATCCTCACCGTCGCTCCACTGCGTGTTCTGTTATAAGAGCCCTAGTCCAGGGCCGTCGTCCAGTAGAGGAATATATTTCCGAATTCAGGTGTCTAGCCACTGATACTAAGTGGAATGAATATGCTCTTGTAGACCAATTCCGTCTAGGGCTCTCAGATGCTATCAGGGATGAACTTGCACGTTGTCAGATTCCTGAGTCTCTAGAGTCCCTCATGTCTCTGGCCTTAACTATTGATAGGAGACTTAGAGAACGTAGAGCTGAGAAACAACGTCCCTGGACGCCCAGTTGGAGAGTGCCTCCTAATCGTCCTCATGAACTACCCTCAAGTCCTCCACCTGTACCGGCAGCTGAACCTATGCAGATTGGATTGACCAGATCCTCGCTATCCTTAGTGGAGAAGAATCGTCGCAGGGATAATAATTTATGCCTGTACTGTGGGGGAGATTCCCATCTTTTGTCATCCTGTCCGATACGGCCTAAACAACCCAGGGGTGAGTTTCGTCACATACGCTCTTGTGTATCCTCTATCATGTCTGAGTCCCCTACTCATCTGTCTATTACTCTACGTCTACAGTGGGGAACTCGTCATCTTTATATTCAAGCCATCATTGACTCCGGGGCCAGCAGCAACATTATGGACAAATTATATCTTACTAAGCACAATGTCCCTACTTGTTTCAAGAAACACCCCGCATTCATTCAGACCATCGATGGCTCCCCTGTGTCTTCAGGACCCGTCGAGTCAGAGACAATTCCGCTGTCCTGTTCCATAGGGGGAAGACATACCGAAAAGGTCTCTTTTGATATTATCCACTCTCCGTTATTTCCTGTCATCCAATGGTCCACAGGACGTATCACGTTTTCGTCTCTGTTCTGCACATCACACTGCTTGGGCACGGCACATACCACGTTTGACACCCCTATCTCAGGGTTACCATCCCACTACACAGAATTTAAAGAGGTTTTTGACGAGAAAGGAATCGAGTCTCTTCCACCACACCGACCCTATGATTGTCCTATAGATCTCCTACCTGGATCCAAAATACCTTACGGCAGGATATACCCCCTTTCGGAGACCGAACTCAAGGTCTTGCGAGAATATCTCGATGAACATCTGGCTAAGGGGTTTATCCGCCCTTCGACCTCACCAGCCGGGGCAGGAATCTTCTTTGTGGGCAAAAAGGATGGAGGTTTGCGGCCTTGTGTGGACTACAGAGAGCTTAATGCCGTCACCGTAAAGAATCGGTATCCTCTTCCACTTATATCTGAACTTTTTGAACGTTTGAAACAAGCTACTGTCTTCACTAAACTAGACCTTCGAGGGGCGTATAATCTCGTCCGTATTAGGGAGGGTCATGAATGGAAGACAGCTTTCCGTACCCGGTACGGTCATTTCGAATACTTAGTGATGCCATACGGACTCTGTAACGCCCCAGCTACTTTCCAGAACTTTGTCAATGACATTTTTCGAGATTTATTGGATACATTTATGGTGGTGTATCTAGATGACATCTTGATCTTTTCGTCTACTCTCCAGGAACATCGTGACCATGTTCGTCAGGTCCTTGCCCGTCTTCGCACCCACCATCTATTTGCTAAATTAGAGAAATGTCAATTCGAGGCTACCCTGATTGAGTTTCTGGGGTTCTGCGTTTCCTCTAAGGGTATTGAAATGGACAAGAACAAGGTACAAGCTATTGAACAATGGCCACAACCACAATCCCGTAAGGAGGTGCAACGTTTTATCGGTTTTGCAAATTTCTATAGACGTTTTATTCGTAATTTCTCCAAGATCGTCCTACCTCTCACGTCCCTTACGTCTAAGACTGTCAAGTTTCTATGGAATAAGAGTGCTGAGGAGGCTTTTACCACTCTAAAACAAAGATTTGTGTCTGCACCAATCCTCGTTCATCCTGATCCTGACCTACCTTTCGTGGTGGAGGTGGACGCCTCTACGGTGGCTGTAGGCGCTATCCTTTCCCAAAGGCAGGGAAGTAAAGACTTGCTTCATCCTGTGGCTTTCTACTCACGTAAATTAACGTCTCCGGAGAGAAATTATGACGTGGGGGATCGGGAGTTGTTGGCAATAAAGTGTGCATTGGAGGAGTGGAGGCACCATTTGGAGGGGTCACAACACCCATTTCTCATTTTCACCGATCATCGTAATCTAGAATATCTGCAGAGGGCTAAGAGACTGCGCCCTCGTCAGGCCAGGTGGTCCCTCTTCTTCACAAGGTTCAATTTTCATATCACATACAGACCAGGAAGTAAGAATGGCAAAGCTGACGCTCTCTCCCGTCAATTCTCTAATGAACCTGATCATCCTAACCCGACTCAACCAGTGATACCTCCTACACATTTCCTGGTAACGAAAAAAGACTTTCTCAACACCCTTCGGGATTATTTTCAAAGCAGAGAGAATCGTCCAACTCAGCTTCATACTGTAAAGCGAGAGGGCCTGTTCTATTATCAAGAAAAATTGTTGATTCCACCTCCATTTGTGCGTGAAGTACTACAAATGTGTCATGACGCCCCTTTGGCGGGTCATCCTGGGATAACAGGAACCCTTAATCTACTCCGTCGCCGCTTTTGGTGGCCCCACATGGTATCTACTGTAAGAGACTATGTAAAGACATGCCAGACCTGTGCCCGCAACAAGTCTTCGCACCAACGCCCTCAAGGGTTGCTACAGCTCATTCCCGTTCCTCGCTCTCCTTGGTCTTCAATCTCAATGGATTTTATTGTGGATCTACCCGTGTCCAATGGGCATACTGTAATCATGGTAGTAGTGGATAGGCTAACAAAGATGGCACATTTTATACCTCTGCAACATCTTCCCTCAGCAGCAGAGACGGCTGAAACATTTATTAAAGAAAGTGTTCGGTTACACGGAGTTCCTCTCCAAGTTCTGTCTGATAGAGGTTCCCAATTTACATCCAAATTTTGGAGAGCTTTCTGTACAGGACTAAGGATTGACCAAGCCATGTCCTCCGGTTATCATCCCCAGACCAATGGGCAAACTGAAAGAGTAAACCAAAGTCTCGAACAGTACTTAAGATGCTTCACTACTTACCTGCAGTCCGATTGGTTCTCCCTCTTACCCATGGCCGAATTTGCTCATAATAATAACAAGAATGCGTCTACCCAAGAGACTCCATTCTTTCTTTTATATGGCTACCATCCTCCTGACTTACCTACCCTGATCCCATCTGTGCCGGTGCCTGAGACGCAACAAAGGTTAAAAACCTTGCAAAGGGCCCTACGAGCAGCCAGGCTCAATCTGGTACAGGCTCAACAACGATATAAAGAGCAAGCAGACAAACATAGACGGGATGTACCTGTCTACTGTCCAGGCGACAGAGTTTGGTTGGCCACCAGACATATCAGGTTAGCCATTCCCTCCTTAAAGCTAGGACCCCGATTTATAGGTCCCTATACCGTCACACATTGCATTAATCCTGTCACCTATCGTCTCGCCTTACCATCGTCTCTTAAGATTCATCCCGTGTTCCACGTGTCACTACTGAAACCAGTAGTGATTAATAGAATGACGAGACATTCTCCGTTACCTCCTCCGCCTGTTTCGGTTGAGGGACACCCTGAATATATTGTTCAGAACATTTTGGACTCACGTTTCCGGGGAGGTCGTCTCTTTTATTTAATTGATTGGAAGGGTTATGGACCCGAGAATAGGTCCTGGGAACCTGCGTCCTCGGTCCATGCGTCTGCCTTGGTTCGACGTTTCCATAGGAACCATCCATCTAAACCCGGTCCTATCGGTTCCCGGAGGTTACCGTTCGGGAGGGGGTACTGTCATAAATCAACTCACCCTCTCCCCGGTTCCAGCGTCGGCAGGTCTCGGCGTCGGGTTTCCTCTCAGCCTCTGCTCGCTGACACAGACACGAGCAGAGGCTGCGTGCAGGCACGCCCCCTCCACTGCCGGCAGAGAGCAGCAGGGAGGAGGACGCGGTCCCAGGTTGCTATGGAGACGCGTCCACTCCCTGCTACTGCTGATAGACGCCGGCAACGTAGGAGTTGTGTACGCGTTGCCATGGCAACGCGTCTCTCAGTATGACGTCATTTTGGCGCCAAATTCAAATTATAAAAGCCCCTTCCACTGAGAGATCATTGCTCAAGTATCAAGCTATTACTGCCTCTGTACCTAAGCGTTCCTGATTGATTCTACTAGTGTACCAGATCCTTCCTTCTGATTTTTGACCTACGTTCCTTGCTGCCTGCCTCGACCATTGCGTGTGACCTGACCTTGTTTTTGGATTATCGTTTTTGTACCTCGCCACGGACTTTGTGGTTGCCATCTGCTATTAGGAACCATCTACCTTTTCGGCTCACGGGTCAGCCGTGATACACTAGGGCATACTGTTGAACACGGTTGAACAGTTTTTTATTTACCTTCTTCAGTTCCCACTTCAGTGTAATTAAAAAGTCTAAATCACCTCTCAGTCCTAGTGCATCTGGGAGGTCCAACTCCCTGGAATCCCGGATGTCCTCAATCCGCCCCTCCTGCTGTACTGCCGAATTCCGGATCCTGCTGAAGGCTATCCTATAATAATCCGGGGCCACCGAAGTCATAGCCCTCCGGAGAATATTATTTCGCAGTCCCTCAATGTGCTTGTTCTGCATGCCACTGCAGAGCCCGATACTGATTTTCCAGCTCTACCTCTTGCTGGACTAGCTTATACAATTCACATACCCATTGCTCCTGGGGTTGCTGTCCCAGGAATGACATCCGTAGTTCCCGCTGGTCTCTAATCCTTTGTTCGAAGCTTGGAAGACACTGACCCGCTGTATAACAGCCTCCTGGAAGGTCACCTGCCATAGTTACCCTCGAATCTGTTGCCTCAGTTTCTGGTATTGTTCTGTAGGCAAAGCAGTGGTGTAGCAGGAGAACATGACCCGCAGCAGCCCCTGAAATTCTGATGCCACATCCATGTCCTCATCAAGGCGACCAAAATCTGCCATCCTGACGGTCAATCCCAGTAGAAAGGAAGTGTCCTTCAGACTAGGAAGCTTGCCCCCAATGTCCGACCGACTACCTCCGCTGACACACACATGGCTGGATATAGCCAGCAAAGCACACATTAACAGAAATCAAGATATTGGGATACAATAGGTACCCAACCACCTCCTTAATCTGCCTCCCAGAGACAACAGGGTCAGTAAAGGGATTAACAATACAATGGGGTCCCAACCTCCACTATCTATAACTGGTGGAAATCAGTTCCAGGGATGGCTTGGCCGGGGTAAGTGTCTGTAGAGGTAGAACTGGGTGTGTGGGGGACTCACTTTTACAACATAGTAGTGCACCATGCAGTGGGGTGGGCCTAGGTAAAGGTTTTTATTTAATTGGTGCTGTTTGTTAGGGGCTGGGTTGTATAAATAGAGGTAGCCATTTTAAATAGCACATTTTAATCAGTTTTTCAGACTTGTTGTTGTCCCTCCTTATTTTAAGTCTTTAGGGAGGGTTTCCTGTTTTGTCACAGGGGCAGGGGTGGAGAGGCAAGCTGGGAGAATTGAATGGGGGTTTTTTGTGGTAAAAGTTACCGAAAGGTGGTTGGTTGTTATGTTTGTTTGGTAGGTTTCCAGCTGGCCTGTGGCTCAGAACCTGGGGGTGTAAGGGTATCTGGGTAGACCGCTATTAAGAAGTTCGTAAGGAAAAATATTGCCACTTTATTGTTATGTTGTTTGCATAATGTTAAGTTTTGTTGGGGGGTTATTGTCATGGGTTGGGTGGTGCTGGGTTATTATTGTATATTTTGCATGATAATGTGTTAGGGACCAGGAACCAGACGGACGCAAAACGTAAAATGCAATCACCTTTATTGTAATGACAATAGTGAACAAAGCCAAATCGTCATCCAAAAGCATATACCAAAAGACAAGCCGGGGTCAGGAACCAAGACAGGTACTCAGACAAGCCAGGGTCAGGAATACAGAGATCAGCAAAGTCAGGAACAAGCCAGGAATCAGGAGCCGGGATGGATGTCAGAGAAAGCCAGATCATACATAGGAATTCAGGAACACAGCAATAGCACTTGCAGCCGGAAACAACACAAGGGCAAGGAGGAAGTGAAGTTTAGCTGCTTAAATAGCCAAAAGGGGCTGGCTGTGGGCTGGACAATGGGCTGAGTCACAGGAGTGACAGGAGTGTAGCCATGGCAACCCAGCCAGGCTGTATAGCCTCCAGCAATGCAGCAGAAAAGAAGCTAGACCATAACATAATGACTTTGTAAATGATGGTTAAAGCTGTGGACTAATAATTTTCCATTATAATTTGGTGTCCGTGTCCTATTGGGGGGTTGGTATCCTGGTCTGGTGTTACTTGAAGGGCCCATGGATCGACTATGCACCTGTCGTTAATATTTGTGTTAATCTCAAAACTTTTGGCCACGACTGCACACACTGATAACCTGTTCTATTTGAGAATCTGGTGACACTAGAATTGTATCCATCTATATGACAAGATGTTTAAGTGGATTAATGTAGACTATGATTTCAATGCTCTATTTTCTGCCTGTGCATTAATGCAGGAGCTTGCGCTATTGCCCTGTTCAATTTTAAATCTACATAATTAGATTTATGCCTTAACTGTACTTTAGTATAGTTGTCGCAGGTAGGATAGTTGGCCCCTTAATAATATCAGTTTCTCTATTTATCATATGTGTAGGGTGCTTTAGTTAATGATGGCATAGATAAGGCAGGGTTGTTTACATGTCATTTGTTATAGTTGCCAAAGGAAGCAGGGTGGGATTGTTTGTTGACAAAAACATATGTGGAGTCAGCTTTTTGACTCTTGCCTAGCCATCCTGATTGTATTCATTTGCTCTTGATTCAGTTCAAACATAATTTCTATTATAATATGTGTTTTACCATAGGTTGTTCCATCTCTATTTTAAGGTTTTCACAACATTTCTGAATTGGGTTGTCCTTCAAAAATCACCTTTTCGTTCAGTGTTGCATTACGTAGACAACTTTCTTTTCGTGGGTGCTGAAGGTCCCGACAATTGTTAGTGTTTATTAGATTCCTTCCTTTGGCGAAAATACTGTAGATACCCTTAGTCCTTCTCTGGTGAGGGTATGCAGCCACTTAAGATTTGCATGTAGGATCATGCCCATTCGCAGAGCATTTTTGTAGGCTTCTTTTTCTTTCTACAATTGCGGTCAGGTATCCTTCTCATTACATCAGCATTACCCAGAGCATGAAGGACAATCTGTGCATGTGGTTCCATTTACTCAATCGGTACAATGATCAGATTTGTCAGCAGCGTGAGGAGTTTTTGAATGAAGACTTAGTTTTGTTCAGGTATGCATCAGGATCAGTGGGGATAGGTGATTATTATAAGGGCAGTGGTGTTTTGAAACATAGGCGAATGAATGGTTGGATTCTGATATGTGTCAAAATTTGACATTTCTTTTTTCCATAGTGATGACTGTTGAGCTGGGGGGTCAGAACTGGCTAATCATTTGTCGGTTTTCCCCACAGAACATCATATGATTAACCTTTCAACATAATATTCTCTCCTTGTGCTGGCCTTGTAGAGACTTCTGATCGTTCATTGTTTGCCAGACAATATTTGGATTAAGGCAAAGCTTGTCTCAGCTAAAGTGATTCAGGGATGCTTCCCCAGAAGCCGCAGTCACTGGTCTTCCTTTTAGAGCATCAGTTTTCCAGCTTCTTAGGTTTGCTTCAGGTGTTGTTGTTAGACCAATCGATGTGGTGGTATACTAAGATATGGAGGTTCTGGTTGAGAGGGAATTGGGTTTCAGAATGACAATGATAGGCAGTTGGCTGTGCTCTCATACTTAGCAGAGTTATGTGAAGGAAGTGTGTATCAGGGTCCACCGTGAAATTTAATCTATCTGCAAACCTGTTTAGATTAGTTGGCTGGAACAACGTTACAAGGAAATGTATTAATCAGACAATGGTCAAGGGGCGTAAAAAAGGGCAAGGGCCTTACAAGCAATACCCTGTATCCCTTACTTTACTTCACTGCATACTGGAGCATTTAGGGGTCATATGTTGATCTGAGTATGAGATCTTGCTTTTAGGAGTGGAATTCTCAATAGCAGGACCGTGGCATGTTGTGGTGAAAGCTGCCTGCTGGGCAAGGCTCAGCAGTTGGCCAGTTGTTTATGTGTATGGTTTATTCTTAGATGGTATGTTAATGCTGGCAAGAGGATATGATAAAGCTGTGGCCAATGCTCCTACCCACATCAGCTGTGGGTACTGTCATTATTTAAAGGGAATGGAGGATTCCAGGTTGGAGGATTCCAGGGTCTAAGTCTAAGCAGTCATGCCTTTCTGCATTCGTGTTGAAATGGGTCACAGAAAAGGCTTATGCAGCATATGAGTAATATCAATGACCGTAAACTCAATTTTTTTATGTGACTCCATGGAGTATGCAGGATGAATCGACTCTTAAGTGGTTGAATAGTCCTGTATGATTCTTAAACTACCTGCTATCAAACTTTCAAGCTCATAAATCCAAATCAGTTTTTCAACCAGAATTTTTATATTCCATCAAACATTCTGGTAATATTATGTGAAGTGATGGAATAAAATGCCTTATTTTACCATGGCATATATGTTTCCTGTATATTTTTTCTATATTGCCCAGAAGTCGTAAAAATTAATTAACAAAACATAGGCATTCTAATAGATCCCATTAAAGTACATATATCATATATGCCTCAGAAGAAATCAGATGCTGACATTGCAAAATTAGGGCAATTTACCTTGATATAGTGAGAATAAAAATCATACAGAGGTAATACATTGAAGCAAGGATATTAGTACATTACTTAATGCATCTTAGCTATTTTACAAGCCTCAATAAAGTACTGGAACATTTACAAACTTTACAGAAATATTTCATACTAATATTTCAGGAGGCAGAGTGCTCTATTAAATGCCCCCTTAACACCACTCTGCCTCCTGAAATGCCTTATACCTCCCTATATGCCACTCTGCCCCATAATATGCCTTTTAACCCCCTAAGTGCCAGAGTGGCATATAGGGGTATAAGGCATTCCAGAAATGCCCTATGCCCCCATTTAACACACACACGCACACGCACACACACACACACTTACCGGTACTTCCAATTTCCTGCTGTATTGCCGGGGCAGCCTGTTGACGTCTCCTTCCGCTGCAGCCGGCAGTTGGCAGCGGGGGTTTGTCTGCGTCCATCGCGGATACCTTCCCCGGCTGTCAGAGATCAGAGTTCCCCACACCGCAACAGACGCAGACAACCCCCGCTGCTAGCCACACCTCCTTCCGGCTGCAGCGGACGTTGTCTACGCGGATCGCGTAGACGTCAACCCGCTGCCCCGGCAATACAGCAGGAAGCACCGGTAAGTGTGTGGGGGGGGGGGGAGACAGGAGGATCCAGGTCCCCTGCAGCGGTGCGGGGGATCTGGATCTTAGTCTCATAATCAGACCTCTATTTGAGGTCTGATTAGAAGACGACCCCGATTAGAAGACGAGGGGTATTTTTCAGAGCATTTGCTGAAAAAAACCTTGTCTTATAATCGAGCAAATACGGTAAATAGATGTTATATGGAAATGCATATAACACAACCTGTCATTAATCCTATTAAAGTTCCAATGCCGATCTGATGTAAAACAACTGAAATATCCATGAAGCGTGTTTTAATTGCTTTGAATGTCCGGTCCCTAACATTATGATCCTGCTAGAATTAAAAAAAGGAATGCCACTCAAGTGACAGGAAAGTTTAAGATTGTATAGCATACCTGCAAGATTCAGACCTGTTTGCTTTGCAGATGAAATTGAATGAGCCAGCATGCTTAATCTGATTAAGTTTTGAACATGGGTAACATCTGTCCTTACAATAAAACGGTTCAGTCATTGGAAGTGAAGGATTGATCAATAGTCAGCAACAGTCTTCATTTATTTGAGAATCAGTGTTTCCCTTTCCAAATGGACAGATTGCCAATACACCCCTTCACATCCATTCTTGATGAACTTGAGGAAAGCAGACCTCTTTATAATTTACTTCATAGCTAAATCCATCAGTCAGAGAGCCAGAAAATCAAATGTTAGCAATTAGTTTTCAATTGTATTTTTTGATTTACACTTAACTGGTCCTCTGAATTTTCAGGAAGAAAACCTTATGGCTTAAAGTCTTCAAGACTTGAAGATTATTTTTGTTTGTTTTTCTCTCAAAATGTATATTTATGTTGCCTATTACAATGTGAATGCAGTTATTTGTTTATTTGTAATGCAAATGTAACTGCAATACAAATCTACTTAAATAGGAGAAAATAGGTATGAGAGTTTTTTGAGCCAGTATGTGTTCCATGAATACTTGAGAAAAGCCCATTCAAACCTCTCATGTAGAATTTTCTACATGTATCACAGGTTTTACTACCCAGTAGACTGAAGTATTCATTTTATGGCCCCTCAAACATTTTTCTTGTGGCATTAGCCTTAGTACAAATGTTTTAATAACTGATATTTTTATTAAGTTATATTTGTATGGTAAACTCCCACCTCATCTTCTTCTTGTTTTCTCTTGATTGATGGAGGGGAAGCAAATGTGGCTTTGGGCTTTTCTTTTATTAGTCTGTCAGCACATTTTGACAAGTATGGTCCAGGTTGGAAGGGCTCTTTATGAACCATTTCGAACTGGCACAAGTAGACAGAAACAAGTGGTCGCAGGGGTTGCCAGGGCCCCCTAGAGAAAGAGGTGCAGCCAGCAACTGAAAAACTGTAAGAGCATGGAGAAGGCAAGTGAAAATTCAGCCCCCCTCTGCAGCCACTTATGCTGACACCCGATAATCCATGGCATTTAACATCTTTGATATGACAGCTATAGATGGAGTAATGGCAGTTGATATATGTGAAAATGTGAATTTTGAACATATAACAGACACACACTTGGTATGCATCTATCCTTATCCAATTAATTGCTAAAACAAAATAGACAACATTAAGAAATACACCTACATTTCATCCAGAACACCTAAACTGTCTATTGCATGCAGATAATGGTAAAGTAGAAATGCAATCCTGGTTGATATACATATACACTATATGGACAAAAGTAATAGGACACATCTCTTAATTTTTGAATTCAGGTGTTTGAATCAGACCCATTGCCACAGGTGTATAACATCAAGCATCTAGCCATGCAGTCTGCATTTACAAACATTAGTGAAATAAATGGGTAGGTCTGAAGAGCTCAATGTGGCAATGTGAAAGGAGGCCACCCTTGCAATAAGTCAGTTTGTGAAATTCTATCCCTTCTAGATATTTCATGGGTCAACTGTTTTATTGGAAAGTGGGAGTGTTTAAGAACAGCAGCCACGAAGTGGAAGACCATGTAAAGTCACAAATCAGGGTTCGCTGAGGAGAATGGTGTGTAAAAGTTGTCAATGCTCTGCTGATTCCATAGCTGAAGACTTCCAAACTTCCACTGGTATTAATATCAGCACAAAAACTTGCTTCAGGAGCTTCACTGAATGGGTTTCCATGGATGAGCAGCTGCTTGCAAGCCTCACATCACCAAGTACAATGCTTCAAATCTAGTGAAAGGAAAATCTGTGTAAAGCACACCACCATGGGACCCTGGAGTAGTAGAAAAGTGTTCTGTGGAGTGAGGAATCACACTTCTCTGTTTGGCAGTATGATGGGTGAGTCTGGGTTTGGTGGATGCCAAGAGAACGTTACCTGTGTGGCTAATTTGTGCCGACTTTAATCTTTGGAAGAGGAGGAATAGTAGTATGGGGCTAGCCTCATAAGGAAAATGTTAATGCTTCAGCCTACCAAAACATTTTGAAAAATGCTATGCTTCCAACTTCTATTAAAGCAAGTGTCGCGTCTGCTACACCTGAGGCACTCACCGCAGAAGTTATTCTGCCCAGAGAACCGCTGAAGAGAGAGGGGCCCTCGACAGCGATAATCCAGGACTTAGATGATCCCAACAGTGAGGAGGCCTCTGTGTAGGCAGAATGTAGGTATGCACTGAGTTCTATGCAAGGTGAACAGCAATATGCGGTATACCAGCAGATCAGAACAGAAGGGGTTAATCACAGATGAATGGTCAGGGTAGCCAGGTCGGTAACAAAGCAGGAAGTCAGACAAGCCGAGGTTCAAAACACGAGGAGGTAGTCAGCCAAGCCGGGTCGGTACACAGGAATCACGGGCAGAGGTACAGAATCGTAAGGCAAAACGTAGTCAGGAAATGCAAGGGTCAAAACACAGATCAATTCGCACCAAAACACAGGAGCACTAGAATAGACCACAACAGGGTGCCTGAGAGTAGCACAGACTGGCTTTTAAATCTGGCGCCACTCTCAAGCCCCACCTCTAGCTGACGTCATGGCCGCGCCTCTCAGCCGTCCATCAATTCCCCGGGACCTGCCTCGCAACACAGCTGCGCCCCCAGAGGAGTGACGGACGACCGGAGGGGAGGTAAGTAACTCCCTGGGAACTCCTGAGCTGACGAGCAATTGTAGGATTGCTCGTCGAGGAGTTCCCCAAACAGCCCCTCCTTCTCCCGTAATCGGCGGTCAAGAGATCGACCGCCGGCGCGAACAAGCGGTGCCCCGAGCATCCGTGTGCTGCGAGCGGGGGGAGCGCCCGCAGCCCACAGAACCCGGGGTTGCAGTATCGGGTCTCCTTGAGCTGCGGACGGACCTCCATCCGCCAGCGACGGGACCTGCAGCGGTGACAGCAAGACTGTGCCCCAGTGAACACAGCAAGGTTCATAAAGACCTGCACAGAACCCTAACCTCAACCTCATGGAACACCTTTAGGATGAACTGGAATGAAGATTGTGAGCCAGGCCTTCTTGTCTAGGGAAAAGAAAAAATGTCGGTGGGCTAAGCTAGTCTCAGGCTCAAGTAATACACATGTGTAATATGAAGCCTACCGAACCGGCATGAGCATGTGTATTGGTTGTACAGTGTATACAAAAAACAAAAACTGTCTGCGCTTCTTACCCTAATAAAGTTGGCAACAATCCTCTTCCCAATCACTATGAGTGCAGCTACCCTTGCAGCCGGCGCCCCAGAACCCGCTATTACGCCATCAGGGAGAGTGATATACTCTCCCGTGGGCACCCACCTTGACGAGCGCAGTTACCACTGCAGCAACCTGCCCACCCTGGGCAAGGGAAAATAATTTGATCACCCCGACTCCGAAGGGCACAAGCCACTTGGCTCAGCAGAGCCGACACAGACCACAGCTGCCAGTCCAAATCCACCACAGGAGCCCATGGTTGCCCTACACATACCTTTGGCTCTCAGCTATCCAAAACCCTGTAAATGATCCCCAATTACCTTGCCCAGGGGCTGCCCTACCCTGCCCCCTCCTCTGCTGATCACAAGGAAGGAGAGGCATACTCACTATCACAGCTGGCATGTTGCTAGAAGATCCCTGTGAAGTTTGGTGCCCAACTCTAACCCCCACCGTTACCAAGGAACATTCATTGGGGCCCACTGGCAGGAGAAGTTCAGCAAGCAGGCCGCCAAATGGTGCTGTTACCATGAAAACAGGGGGTAGAGAAAGCCTCCTCACTAGAGGAGCTGACCTGAACACTTGCCCCAGGCACCAAAGCGGCCTCATATGGAGGAGAAGCATCATCCTCATCCCTAGAGAATCCCACAATGTCCTCCGTGTGCCCCCCACATGTCCACCCTCCACGAGGCCCTGACCTCTGTCTACACTACTGTGGTGTCTGCTATGTCCTCTTCACACACTCCAACGCAGGTCTTCCACAAGGCTTGTGAGGCCCCGCATCACAAGACCAACTCCACTTACTCTGCCATCTTGCTGAAGCCGAAGAAGGCCTCATGCCCCGTGTAGCCACCTTCTGGGACATACGTGGCCTCGAACCTAGAAAGCAGCTAAGATTGCTCCCTGATCCATGCTCCACAGGCCATAACCAAACTCAGCACCCACTAAGTTGATGCCAGCTGGTTTTCAAAAGTGGCACTGACTAAGGTCACCAAAGGGGCACCAACTATCTCCTGGTAACACTCCCCTCCCGACGTACAACAATTAATCACACAGCGCTCACCCACACTCATAGAGATGCCGTGTCTATTAAGCTATGCTAATTCCACAGGGTCTTAATGTGATACTTGTAGCATTCACTTTTGTTTTGCAATCAGTGTAACTAATTGGCTAAATTAATGGGGAGAAAAAAAACTTTTTCTAAATTCTTTAGATCAGAAATCTAGAAATCACAGTATAAACAAGTGGATTTCTATACAGTACAAATACTGTAGATCAAAAATAACATTCAGGTGAGAGATCTCATTTAAGCATAGATGGGACAGACAGGCTTACAGGCTTCAATGGAGGTAAGACAGGGACCAAAGTTAATTTGAAGATTTGCAAAATATATGTCAGACTAGACTGGTAGATCACTTTATATTTTGGAAAATTCTATACCAATGTAAATTATACTTGGGTCCTGATTCAAGAATTCATACTTGGACTTGCATGAATCCATAACTATTCAGAAACCACTACCATATATTGAAGCATTTTTCTTTCCATGTACAAAGTATATAACCAAGCTTAATGAATACATTAGGGTAGAAAAGTACAGCCTTTATGTTACATTAATATTAGCAATGCTATACTGATGTAACAGTGTTAACAGTAAACACCAGAAATCATTTACCAGCAGTTGGTCTCCTGGTTCATAAGAAGGTTAATGGAACAGCTGCTGATTAGAAAAATGCTTAAAGATGCCTTTGCTTACATAAACATGTATCAGTGATTGCAACAAAAAAAAATCAGTATATGATTAGTGGTCCCACTAAGTTTATATCTGGAGGGAAGCAGAAGTAAGTGTAGAGACATTACCAGAAAACATAAGTGTGCCTCCCAGCTTGCAACAACTGGGGCAGCGGCACCTTTTACCCTGCAAAACTTATGACCCTGACTTAAAATATGGAACAGAGATTGCAAGCCAGCCCTTCTTGTCTAATATCAGTGTCCGACCTCAGAAATGCTCTATGGGATGAATGCAAAAAATCCCACAGAAACACTTCAAAATCTTGTGGAAAGCCCTCCCAGAAGAGTGAAAAGGCTAAATGTTGCTCACTTTATTAAGTAGATACACCCCTATCCACTTTTAAAAAGAATAAACCCATGAGATCTTCAACATGATATTCAACTGGTGATTTTGGTTGAAGATCATGTAGATGTTTGATACATTGCTTGGTATTTAATGCACTAAACAAAACACCAAAATTCTCGTCCAAATGAACGTGTGCAAATAAATAATATGCAATACTTCCCAGAAGACTGCAGCAACCTAAAAGAGTCTCTTCCTCAAGGTGTAAATGTACCAAATTTTAGATAATTGGGGCGCAAATACATACATGCCCCCCAATTATCTACAAATTGGTATTTAATGCAACCTGGAGCTGAGCTAAACTGCCTTACACTCTGAAAAAGTCAAATTGCCATCACAAGATCTGTATATACTGAACCATACCAACACTAAAGCAGTGCTTTACTCTTACAAGGTGTAAGTGAGGTAATCACCTTGTGTTAAATTTCACTTCAACAAACAGAGAACACATGATCTTCAACTAAAATCACCAGAAAAGTCATATGTGTCTATTGTCCATATAGTGTAGATGTGTGTTTTTGCAATTAATTAAATGTAGTCAGTAACTTTCTTGCTTTCTGTTCTGCAATGGGTTCCCAAAGTAAGACATTTTTGTATGTGTGCCTCATAAGAATATAAGAGGCTGTTTACTTGAAGAGGAAAGAGGATGACTTTGTCTGCAGTGAACCAGAACCCAAGGGACAGTTCATTCTTTTAAGGTAGTATGTCAGCACCTTGGCCAAAAAGATCCTAAGTCATTCATTTTCCAGTGCACTTGAAGGAGAGATTAAGGGACCTAAGAAAAAGCTAACAAACAGTTGGAGATTTAATAATTTCACCTTACTGCTAGGAACAACCATGTTCCAGGCCAAAAGCTTCTGCATAATAAGGTGGATTCTCAGGAGTTTCTTGAAGATGAAAGTAATGTCCCAAAACTGCATAATCGATAAAACCGCTTGGATACAACAGTCTACTCTTGTTTGTTTTGTTTTAAAGTATGAACTAAAATGTTTATAGCAACTGGCAGATTTGCTCTGCATTATCCATTATATTCTTCTTATATACTCCTTTCTCAAAATTCAATCTCTGTGTTCCCTGTCAAATGTTTTGTTTCAGTGTGCATTCTTATTTGCTTTAAATGGCAAAAATGAATATGGACAGTTTGTGAATGTGGGCTAGGGTGGCACCTTTAACCATTTTTGCAAGACATATTTTGCAGACCATGACATATAAAGTATTATACTGTAGTATATTACTAACAATTAGATATTGGTATTATATATCCACATACCATATGCTTTCTTGCCAAATTTTACCATTTCATCCATTCGTCCAAATAACGAACAAGCAAAAGCAACACTGGGCGAAAGAAACAAATGTGTGCGCACAACATCATTGTTCATTCCGTGGCCACGGCCGCCATTTTAACTACTCTAAGAGGAGGAGAATCTCGCCACTTTGCCTGCACTAAGAGGAGGTGAGCTGATCTTCATTTGTCCAATCAGGTCACTCCTGTCACATCATGCTGAGGGCTCGCTCAATGGCTGTGCTGCATCTTTCAAAGAAAAAAAAGCAGACTAGTAATGAAGCCTATATAAGAGCAGAACAGGCAGGGGATCCATTAATTTCACTGTGTCTGCTTTATGTGACACTGCTGTGCTGCATCTGAGCATTTTACAGAGTGAGATTCTTTTGTGTGAGACTTGATGAGCCTCAGCCTGCCATTTCTGTGTCTAAGACTCTCTAAAGTTTTGATTTTTAAAGAATTTATTTTAATGAATAACACATTTTAAAAATTAAGATCATTTAACCAGTTCCGCTACTATCCTTGACCTTAACCTTATAACTCTAAGCTAATTTTGATCCTCTTTCCGCCATACATTGGTCTCAAATTCCCTATTCCACTTCTAATACACATTTTTTCTTGTTTCCATGGCAACCAGACGGATGAATGGGATTTCCAAAAATGAAAATATTGGAAGAATGTAATCAGAAGAAAAAACAGAGCACGAAGACGGAATAATTTCTTGTATTCCGAAGAAATTTTTGCCCGAAAAATGAACGCGAAAACTAACACAAATTTTCCACCGGAGCCCAAGTCTAATATGAAGTGCTAGTGGAAGAAAATGTGATTGGCAGGAGTATGAACCTTACGTTTACATGTCATTTGCATGTCATTAATTATGCTAATATTATTTTTATTAATATAAAATCTTATTTGCAATTCCATGGCTCCTTCTGTTATTACTTTGTATACATGTGCTCGGTGTCCATAAAATGTATGTCACATGCATGATTCCATTACATTAATAGAGCTTACATAGCCTAACACACAACAATACACACATTTTGTCAGGTACCTACCTCTGTCCTCCGTCATCTGTTGGTATCTTCACCTGGCGGGAACTCCACCGGGCACCGGAGTCTTCATCGGCGGACCAAGCAGTCGCGGACCACATCAATAAAGTCCAGGTTGCATCCCCGGCCTCTGGTATGGTGGGTGCCACACAGGGCGCATCCTAGAAAGAGACGGCGGGAAGGGGGGGAGTCGTGTTCTGCTTCTCATGATGCAGGAGGGCAGACCAGGGGGTGGGATAAGCGGTGACGGACAGGTCACCCTTTACTATGGGTATAGGAGGAGGAGGGCTTTGGCGGGCTATTTAAACTTCCAGCAATGATCCATAATTGCTTGATTATTCAAGTCCCTTCCTGTATTCTCATACCTCCTTGCTGGATACTTGTTTTTGGAATCTTTGGACTTGGACTTGGACTTGGACTTGGACTTGGACTTGGACTTGGACTTGCTTAAAGGACTTTGCTGATTCTCTCTACCCCAGATCACGAATTGCTATACGGTACTGTTTTTGCCTTTTATTTTTACACAGTGGAATAAAACCTTTGCTGTTGCACTATACCCTGGTTTTGCATCTGCTACTTAACCTGGTGTCTCTCTGCACTGTGCTCCAACCCCTACACACCTGACACATTTTCAACTTTTTCACCATGATCCAATTCAAAATAATCATGCCATTACTGCATATTTCTGCTTTTACTTTAAACACTTTAAATGCCCTACACTTCTATAGATCTTTGCTTCTCCTGGTCAAGCTATAATTGTATATTTTTACATTGGGTTGTAACCATCAAGGGATCTCTATCTGGTTTTATTATCAAGATTTTTTAGTGGAGTGTATTTGGATATTCTTAAAAACCACACAATCTACAATTACTCTGTGCTGGTGCCCTATTTGTTTTTCACATACACACCCCCACATCATTAAAGGAACAGTTTAATGTATCTGTTCCTATAACTAAGATATCCCCTTTTTTTGCAGAGTGTTTTTGATGAACACCCTACATTCACTCATGCACTGGTAGGACACTGCTTGCATCACGAATGCCTGAAAAAAGATAAGCATGATGTCCACTTAAACTGTATGCAAAGCATCATATGTTTAAACTAGCATTGTGTATAGAGATCTGTTAAAATGAAACAATGTTCCTCTGAAACTTATTTAAACATATTACACTCCATATATTTTCTTATAGAAAGTCAGAACAAGGTCAGGAGGATTTTTTTTCCCAACAACATTTGGAATTGGTTTGTATTGGTTTCATTATTTGTCAATACAAACTGTCAGCCCCATAAAAGTGAAATCCCTTTATTTCAGGTGGCATTTGGGAAATAAATTAAAAGTCTTTATTTTCACCTTCTGTAGTTATAATTTGAGAAAAGTCAAGCAGGTTTAAGGTAGACCAGAAAGGATGTGAGTTTAATCGCTTGTGAAAGGTGATGGGATTGTACGAATCCCAAGAATGTCGTATGAGAAAACAGAGGTGGTAGATAGGCCTACAAATTAAATATATATTTTCCCTACCTTCTCTGAGTCTAAAAATAGGTTTAAAAATTGCTCAACAGACCATGCAATAACATTACCAATCATGTTATCCTTTCTCTCTTGCACAGTGCAGATTTGTATTGGTAATAAGAATGCTGCCTTACACAAAATGGAAATTTTCAGGGAATAAGTAACTAAGACATCCAATCAGATCAAATAGATTTTTTTTTCTGTGCACTAGCGTTACAAAAATATTTACAATACAATGATTTCTGAGATCCAATTGTGACAATTTAAAAATGAGTTGTTTAAAAACAACTTAAGAGAAGGAAAGTTAGCTCATGGCTGAAATAAGATACAACTGAGTCTAATCAATTAAAATTCAAGTGGTCAGGCAAGTTAAGAGTTAAAGTGACTGACCAGAATTTACTTCAGTTGCATAGATCTTTAAATTTTGTGGGTTACTTATCATTGAACTTGATAGTCCTTGACTGAAATTTGCAAAATCCACCGCCCCTAAATTAAATTCAAATAAAAAAGGACCTCCTATTAAGCGAGCAGGACAACAATTGCTGACAATGGGGTGAGGTTAATTTAATTACATGCCTCTTTCTATCTCCCTCATCCCTTGCTCACGAGGATGGAGGATTAAATATGTTTTTTAAAAAACTGTGCCTCCTCCTTATCCCTATCCCATATACCCCCAGCTTTAAACCCCCATTTACCTCTAGGTTTAATTAATTACTTCCCACCATGCACAGGGTGGACAATTGTCAGCCCCAGCCTGGTTAATATGAGGGCATAGGAACCCCTGTTTCATTTGCTTATTTATTGACTTTTAGAAAGCATATTAAATTGTTTCTTTGCTCATCCCTCTGGAACTCTCAGATGATGTCCCCTATTGCTTTTTTCTATAAAACCCTGTAGAAACCCATCACTGGACTATATGGTGGTTTATGTTAATTGGTTTCTATGTTTTTGCGTTTCAAATTGGTGAAATCTGGAAAACTTCTGGACTAACAGCAGTAATATAATAAAGCCTACAGCTGTAAATGCTATTCTATCTGGAAAAGGGACTGAAAGACTTACCTCCCTCATAAATAAACAGGCACTGTTTAGTGATTGGCTCACTAAACCTTCTCCCTTAGAAAGCTTGGACGGAACAGAGAGATATGTCTCAAGACTATAAATCAGAAACTTGCTCTGAATAAGTATCTTTATTTTTCAGTATCACAATACCCTGTTATTTCATTTTGCCATTAAATTGTTTTGGTTAAGGGAATTTCTATTAGCTATCGTACTATAACATTAATACATACCTAATACTAAGGAATATATCATCTGTCTGCAGGTATGTGTCTTGGACTTTAGTGTGTAAGTAAGGAACAGAATCCTGCACAACTCTGAGAGATGGCAGATAATAAATAAAATATCTTACTTGTGTTTTTCCAGTAATAGCCAGTGTAAAAATCCAGAATCAAATGAGTTTACAATCCGTAAAGTATCATTAAAGATTATTATTCCTTAAATGCAGAGACATATTGCAGGAATAAAAAAAAGTAATATCTTGGCCCTCTTTGACTTGATATGACACTCCAGCCACCATAATAGGCATTTTAAGACATACGATATCTGTGTGATCTCTAACTTTTTTGCGAGTACCATTTTGGGTATTACTTAAAGATTTATATTTTTTGCATCTCCAGTGTGACAGATGGCTAGTCCGGGCCTGGCAATGATCCATTTAACAGAGTAAAGCCAACAGACTGTTACTGTTAATAATATGTGGACACCTGGCCATCACACCTATGTAAGCTTGTTGCATGTTAATATAAATTCGTCAAGAGCCTTCACTCTTCTAGAAAGGTTTTCCCATAAGATTTTGGAGTGTGTCAGTGGGAATTTGTGCGCATTAAGCCAAAAGAGCATTTGAGAGGTCAGGTGTCTGATGTTAGACAAGAAGGCCTGGCTCGCAATCAGCATTCACGTTCATTCCAAAAGTGTTAAATATGGGTCAAGGTTCTGTGCAGGTTGCTAGAATTCCTCCACACTCGTCAAACCATGTCTTTATGGACCTTGCTTTATGCTTAGGCCATAGTCATGCTGGAACAAGAAAGGACCTTGCACAATCTAGGCAGCATACAATTGTCTAAATTATCCTAGTATGCTGTAGCGCTGACAGTGCCATTCCCTTTTCCTCCATTGTAAATCTTCCCCTGGTCTAAATGAAAAGATACTAATTTTATTTTCTGCTCCACCAGACATAGCAACATGATAAGAAAAAAAAAGTGCAGTAGATGTGTGAATCACATGGTTAATAATATAAACGTTAAGGCTCGCAAAGGTTTTAATATTCCCAATCTCTTCCAGCCCTCTGTTCAGCTTTTCAATCATGTCAAACTACTCCAGAGGCATCCAAAAGATGATTACAGCTGACATAGAAATACCACACAGGAATGCCCTGCTTTCCTGCACAAAATATAGAAAATTCAATACTGTTCAATTGGGTTTTACACTGAAACTTCAATTGCTACATTTGTTGGGCCCTTAACAAACTCACAGGAACTACAAGGTATATATGAGGCAGAGAGGTGTAATAAGAAAGAAACATTATTAAATCAAAGGTGTATCAATCTCGACATCCATCAGAAAATGGGTTATAATATTTCTAAAAATAGTTACTTTAGTGGGTGTCCATATTGCTATATATTGTCTAGTTTGAGGCTGCAGCTCAATCAGTTAATTATAAAGCTATTTTACTTGTGAAAAATAATCTATTGCAGCAGGGGTATTTGCAGAGACACAGTCTCCATGATGTACAAACATAAAAATTATATTAAGTACAAAAAAAAAGCAAAATGAAATCAAAAGAATGACACATAGAAAAATAATATGTGAAGACTGTACAATAAACAGAAACATAGGGGGAGACACAAAAACTACAGGAAAATGGGGGGATTTTGGCAAATCCTTATAGGATCAATCTTGCATTTTCCATTATGAGTGTTACAAATTATACAGTCCCAAATGTGGATTCTGAGGATGAGTAAATCTATTGTACTTAAGGGGTTACTAAGACAATAAAGGCTATTATTACCTCCTACTTATTCTGCAATTAAGTATTTATACCTGAATGACATCTAGGCCTTCTTAAAGTACAACTTCATTTCTCCCGTTCAACCAATGAATCTAATTGTTACCTTGTAGTTCATATTGAAATAAATAAAAGAATGCCTGGCCACACCTTACTTACATACAAAATACCTCTCATGCTAGGCATTGTTAGATGTTTTAAGGCAATTGTGTAGAAATGTGTAAAATGGTAAGCAGGTTTATAATGTTGCCGGAAACACAAACATTTGTAAACAAATGTTTGTGTTTGGTAGTGTCCCATACAATAAGCTTTTGCCTTTCTCAAATTTTTGTTGTCCTGCCCATAGGGTTCCGTATGAACTTACTGATTGATTCGCTGACTGATGTTGGCCACTAGTAGGAATGCAGTTTTTTTGTTGAGTTTGTACCTGTGTAGATTACGTTACTGTCACGGAGCTGGCTAGTCCGACCGACTACCTCCGCTGTCTTGTGCTCCCTTAGCCTGGGACAACACTTTCCCCGGTTCCCTAGTCACTAGCCGAGACTCAGTGTAGGGTAAAACCAAACGAAGACTGATTTATTTTAGACACACAGAGCTGGATATATCCAGCAAAACACACATTAACATAAAACAAGATATTGGGACACAAACCTCCCCCTTAATCTGCCTCTCAGAGACAACAGGGGCAGTAACGGGATTAACAATACAATAGGGGGGAGACTGATTTATACAACATTAAACATCAAAGAATGGTGGTCACTCCCTGGTGGCAGATCCTGGCTGTCTGCCGGAGATAATCCCCTCAGCCAGTGATGAGATGATACTGCTGGGGGTAGCCACAGAAGTCTTTACAAACCCAGGGCCCATAGTCAATAGGGAGGAGGCTGGCAGTCAGGCTTCTCCAGTGGCCCCAGTGATGGAGGCTTCCGTCACAGTTACATTTATTTAGAAAGTGCCGGCAGATTCCGCAGCGCTGTAGACCTTGCATAGAAAATATTGTGTTTCCAAAGGTCTATCAAAGTGCCCACATAAGGTATTTCTTGGACAACATGATGATTTTAAATGTAGTAAGTAATCCATATTGTTGTTTTCTTTATTAAGTAGTGTTGTATATACTTCTCCTCTCTCAAACCAATACCACCAATTGATATGCGTGGAGAATAATCCGTTCTGCGTTGTGTATTAATGATAAATGTAATACCCTTGTTACCTCCTCCAAGAACTCACATATAACCGTATCCCCTTTTCCAGATAATATATATATCTAGTTCTACTAAGGTTTTCTACCTGATATTACAATAAAACAGCCAACCCAAGATTCTTACCAGAGAGAGAGCTTTAATTAGAATCTACCCAGATTAATGTTACAGCAAAGACAAAACCAGAGTTACAGTGATATACAAATGACAAACATTCATACCACTCACAAACATCCAATCTATCTAATATCTGCTGCTAAGTGTGTATGCTGTGTGGGTGATGTGCCAAAGGTGAGACTCACCAATCCAGTCTTTTTTCTATGTGTTTCTACAATTTTTTTTTTAAGGGATTTCTCTCTTGATGTGTAAATGAGGTCCCTGTCCTGTGTTCCCAAGACCCCACCGTGTGATGTTATTGACTTGCTATGTTTCCCGTGCTATCTCCAGGTGATGCATTTCCTTCCTTCTCTACATAGTATGTAGGTGTGATATCTTCTTACAGCTGTCTTTCCTGTTACTTCCCCCCTAAGTGGCTTGCAGCTATCATACATACATATATACACACATAAACTTAATCAAGCACATATTAATTACAAATATACATACTTTGTATTTACCCCAACAAGTAGGTATGCCATATTGTTCTTTATATATTTTTACAGAAGATTTTCTACAAGGTAATTTTATGTGCAAATGGGGATATTTCTTATAGGCACTGAAATTGTTAATTGTCATTTGCATAATCATTTTGCTCTGTTAGGTAGATTTGTTAAGATGTATTAGTTTAACATGTGTTCTGCCCTTAACCCCTTCCAGACCGGGACGTACCTGGTACTTCCTGGTCGCATGTCACCACCAGACCGGGACGTACCAGGTACTACATCCCCAAAAAACGCCCCCATATCGACACAATCATGGTGATCGCGGGGGCGCTGCTGCTGCTGTCTGCCCAGGTGTCTGGGAAGACCAGCACAGCCACTCCGAGCCCAGGCAGACCAGCAACAGCAAAAAAAAAAATGTCCCAAGTGGGATATGGACCCAGCAAACCAATTTCTGAAAATGTGTGCATGTTCCAGTTTTGGCCTCATGGCTTCCTCAACAAATGCATGAACCATGCATGTGAGGCCTTTTTGGAATCAGGAGATGTTGGTGACCAAAATGTGGCGTTTTCTTCCACTTATGTGTGCAAGAAATGCAATGCAACATTGAAATTTATGCGTTAAAAACGCAATAAAATAATTTCCCTGTGAAGTTTGGCAGACATCGGTGAAGAGATGGCTGGCTGAAAACTGTCAAAACTACCCTAGTTGAACTTAAAAGGGGTAGGATAAAAGTCCTTTTTAAAACAAAGTTATTGTAGATGATGATGTAGCAGCAGAACCACTTGCCAAGGTTTCCTCTTCTTGGCTTAGACAGTTAGAGTAGTTCACAAGGGGGTTAGTGGCTGCGCTCTCACGGATGTATATGAAATATATAAAAGAAAGAAAAATACAATAGTGCAATATGTCTCAAAGCTTATTTTTGTTTGAAATGAAGGCCACAAAGGGCTACTTACATTTGGTGGGGGCTTCTTCAGTTAGCCCCAAAGTATACGCTTGGGCGATATAATCCTCGCCTTAAAGATTTCTTTGGCAGCACTATGTAATATGGGCTTCTTCAGTTAGCCTCAAGATGTGCATTTAGGTGGTATAGTCCTTGCCTTGGAATATCTTTAGCCTCAGCCTTTGAAGCAGTCTGGAGTATCCACAGTTCCTTTTTGGTGAGCAATGATAGAATTGCTTACTCCTCAGCGCATAGGTGGTAAAATCCCCACCAAGGATATAGTGGTGGTTTAATTTTATAAATTAAAAAAGGTCCAGGAGCAAGATAAAAGTTTTTAAAAAAACTTATTTATTTTAAACTTTTGGTAATAAAAAACAATAAAAACCAACAAAGGGTTAATATAAAATAATACACAAACGCGTTTCGCCTAGCACAGGCTTCCTCAGAGTGTATAGAAAAGCTCCTGATACATTGAATGTTTTTATACAGTTTGAAATGTCTAAAATGGCGTCAAATGACGTCATCAACAAGAGGTGTGGCTTATACATCACAAAATGTGATTTTTGTTTTGACAGCACACAAAACATCCAGGCAGGTTTTGCCTCACTTGGCTCAGGGATGGTCTTCTTGTTCAGGACCTCTCCTTGCCCTGGGAGCGCGGGAAAACTTCCTCTTCCCCCAACAGTCTCCCTGAGTATCAAGCTCCAGGGGTCTTTAATGCCCAGCACCTGTGCCTGATGCCAGCCCCATAAGAATCCTGGACCAGATCCTGCAGATTTCTTGCCTCCTGGAAAACCCGGTATGGAATTTCCACAGAATGGGGAAACGGAGCATTGGCCCACCCTGCTCTCCAATTGCTCTACCCCAGGGACCCATATGTATAATCTGCATGGCAGCTGTACCCAGATGCCATGCCAATCAACTACCTGGGGTTCACAGTCTCACATATATAAATATATATGTGTGTGTATAATTATATTGACTCAACTGTAGCATCCTAGTAGTAATAGCTGCAATAAAATAAATCCCGAACATAAACACAAATTACTTGATGGTATCAGAATGGGAGTAAATCAGAATTTATTTATTTATTTTTAATGAGCTGAAGTGTAAAATTCAACAAACAGCTTTCTTTTTGGCTTTGTTCTCTTGGATTTTCATGTGTTTTTCAGCAAAAGCATAAATTAGTGTTCAATTGAAAACACTTTGAATTTGGAATTGGATCTCCCGCAGTGCAAAGTTCTTTAGTATTCTGAAGAACTGCTGTTTGCAGCAATCTTGTATGTTTGTTTTTTCTATTCTGAAAATTTTTCCTTGTTTCTTGACTTCTAAATGGGAAGAAGAACCAACATACTCAGTGTACACTGCATGTACACTATCCATTCCCGATCAACACATATATTCATGTATAAGGACTCCATTTAAGGAGCATCAAAAAGTTCAACAAATTATGGAAATGATATGCCCTTATGGTCTGAAATATGTCAGGCATTATTGTCATCTGTGTAACCTTGTGTTTTCTGCCAATGGATGAACAAAGCTTGTTGAATTTGTACTGATGCTCATGGAGTCTGAATAGAATGGAGGGGGCCTTGACAGGGATGTAGAGCAGGGCTAGGTCAGGGGGTCAAAGAATGTTCAGTAGGGAGGAAGTGAGGGGGTTATATAAGGTTGGGGCATAGGGGGGTTCTGGGCTTACCCGGTGTTTTTGTCCCACCCTCCCTCCCTTTATTTTGTGAGGTTTCCTGTTATAAGTGATCTTGTTTACCAATTTTTCTTTGTTTTGTTTTAGGATTTTGTCACAGCCGGGGGCGGCAGCTTGCCAGGTTGCCGGGGAGTGTTATGTGGTTATTGCCACGGTTCAGCCCCGGGTGGTCCTGGTCCTTTTCATCTCACATTTGGTGTCTGTGTTTTATTTGGGGGGTTATTGGGGATGACATAGCCAGAGAGTCAAGGCTACCCCTGTCATGCACTCAAGCTTCCTCCCGGTTGCTGGAGTTGAGTGCTGTGCCTTCCTTTTGACCCATAGTTCAGAGCCCAGTGTGTATATTTGTTAAAACAGTTAGAGCCTTTCTTAGTAAATTAAGTTTTTAAAATTGGGTTATTTACTTCCTTCACCCCTTCTTTATGGTGGATTTTTTTTTAAAACAAACAGCACTAGGTTAACCAGTTTTGAATAACCAATTTCTTTGTATTTATTTAAATCCCCTGCTTGGTAACCAATGTCTTCTGCAGAAGCAAGTGTAGATATCTATATGCCTTTCATGGAAATATTAATGTTCAAATGGGACTCCTGCTAGGTTGCTGATTAAAGGAACTGAGCTGTCAAGTAGACATGACACTGCTGAACATTAGTTTGGTCTACTTTCTTTTTTAAGTATTTGATCTCTAGCTTTAATGCATCTGTTTAATTTACTAGCTTTGCCATCAGGAGACAATCCACAGATAACAATTCAACAGCCAGAGGATATTTGCAGCAAACAACTCCTCCTCACCCAGAAAAAAACAGTGAAGAAATATCACCTGCATTTATTTCATTTCTGTTTTCTGCATTTTTACCATGAACTATGTAAAAATTAAATAAAATAGTACATTCAAATTATTTCCTAGCAGCATGTTGTTCCAACTGTCATACCTACCTGTCCGGCCGGGGTCCCACGGCGTCCCTCGCGCACGTCCTCCTCGTGTACTGACATGCGCCTCCCAGCCACTGACAGCCCTGATCGGGCTGCCGCAGCATATCAGCGGCGATCGGAGAAACGATCCGCCGCTACATGCTCGCGGCACCCGACCAGTGCCTCTTCTGCCTGTGTGGCACTTTCGCGGAAGTAACACAGGCAGGAGGTTTTGTTACGTTGCCATCGCGACGACGCTATTATTGCGCCGGTCGCGATGACGTCATCTTACCTGCTCTCCCGCCATTGGCTCTATTTAAACTTCCTGGTCCTATGTTTCCTTGCCCGTTCAACGAGTCCATGTTATTGTTCTCAGGGTGTTTGTGTTGCTCTTGCTTTCTATTGATATCCACGTGTACCAGACCTCGGCTTTCGTTCTTCTGACCTTGATCCTGTGCTGCCCGTCCCGACCTCGGCTTTTGTTCTTTGACTATGCTCCTGTGCTGCCTGCCTTGATCCCGGCTTGTTTATCGGATATTCTCGCCATTTCTGCATCTGCATCACCTGTGGTGCCTGATCCGACGTAACACATTGAACGGGCCATACCATGGACCCCGCGGAAATGGCTAACGTCCTCTCCCGCCAGGACCTGCAGGACCAGCTTCTTACGTCCCATTCCACGCAATTACAGTCCTTATCCAGCAAAATGGACACCATGACTGACTTGCTACGGTCTCTGGCTGTCGCTCCCTCTGCCAGACCGTCTTTCTTACCTAGGGATCCCAGCCCAGAGGAAGGAGGCGCTACCGCTCGCTTGCCTCTCCCGGACAAATATGCTGGGGATCCTAAAGAATGCAGGGGGTTCCTAAACCAATGTTTGCTGCATTTCCGCAACCATCCACGGGCGTTTTGTACCTCCTCCAAACGGGTGTCCTTCATCATCTCACTGTTGAAGGGTGAGGCACTGCTGTGGGCCTCTCCCCTAATCAAGCAGGGATCCGACCTGATGGATGACTGCCCAGTTTTTATGGCAGCCTTGCGTTCAGTCTTCGATATGCCAGGCCGCAAAGAAACAGCGGAGACCTCCTTGTTGGAGCTACAACAGGGACATAAGACTCTAGCCCAATATACAGTGGAATTCCGTACTCTGGCCTGTGAACTCCAGTGGGATCAAGGCGCCCTCTGAGCCGCTTATCGGAAGGGTCTCAATGACAAGATCAAAGATGTGCCCTTGAATCAAAGAGAGCCTGGAGAAGGGCTTCATCCAACCCTCTTCCTCACCAGCAGGGGCTGGATTCTTTTTTGTCTCCAAGAAGGAGGGCTCCCTTCGGCCATGTATAGACTACAGGGGACTAAATCGCATTACCGTAAAAAAACGGTATCCTCTTCCGTTAATAACGGAGATCTATGACAGATTGAAGGGGGCTACGATTTTCACCAAGCTCGACCTAAGAGGGGCATACAACCTAGTACGCGTGAAGGAAAACGACGAATGGAAGACCACCTTTAATACGAGATATGGTCATTATGAGTACAGGGTGATGCCCTTCGGCCTCTGTAATGCCCCTGCCGTGTTTCAAGCCTTCGTTAATGACGTGTTCTGAGACATGTTGCTCTCCCACGTGGTCGTCTATCTCGACGATATTCTTGTATACTCACCTGACGTCACAATACATCTACGTTCTGTTCTGCAAAGACTGCGTGAGAACAGTCTCTATGCCAAAGCCGAGAAATGTGACTTTGAAAAGAACAGCCTTCCATTCCTCGGGTACATCATCTCCGCTAATGGCCTCGAAATGGATCCCAGCAAGTTGAAGGCTATCCTCGATTGGCCTATTCCCCATACCGTAAAAGCTGTGCAACGCTTTCTGGGATTCGCCAATTATTATCCGCGCTTCATACGCAATTATGCCTCCATCGCAGCGCCCATTATCGCCTTTACTAAAAAGGGGGCTAATCCCAAGTACTGGTCCGTGGAAGCCGTGAAAGCCTTCGAGCGACTGAAACAAGCCTTCTGTTCAGCTCCCGTTCTGCAACGACCAGATCCTGCTTTACAGTACCTCCTAGAAGTGGACGCTTCAGAGAACGGTGCTGGGGCTGTTCTATCTCAACGGAACCCGATAACGTCCAAGTAGCCATCGGGACTTCACCCAAGATGAACCCATCATTCCACAAGCACGCGTCATCTCTTCCTTATCATCTTCCATGATGCACCGGATTCGTATGCAACAGGCGCACATCACCGCTTCCCAACGTCCTCCATCGGGACGCCTCTACGTCCTCCAGCGGTTTCGTGATGCTGTTCTCCACTGGGGTCATAACCCACCACTAGCCGGTCATCCTGGAGCCCGCAAAACCGAGTACCACATCCGGAAAACCTTCTGGTGGCCGTCCTTAACACGTGACGTCAGCGCCTTAATTGCCACCTGTCCTCAATGCGCCCGTCACAAGTCCGTGCACACCAGGCCTTCCTTGTCGACCTTCCTGTCTCTAAAGGGTTCACTACCATCCTCGTTGTGGTTGACAGGTTCAGCAAACAGGCCCACTTTATTGCCCTGCACAAGCTACCCACGGCGTCCCAGTTGGCGGATGTGTTCATCAGAGACGTAGTTCGGTTACATGGCCTGCCGCTCCACGTGGTATCGGATAGGGGTCCCCAGTTTGTATCCAGATACTGGAGGACCCTGTGCTGCAAGTTGGGCATCCGGACACATCTGTCCTCGGCTTATCACCCACAATCGAACGGCCAGACGGAGCGCACCAATCAGACCTTAAAACAATACCTGCGCTTACACGTCAATGAACGCCAAGACAATTGGTCTTCCCTGTTACCCCTGGCCGAGCTGTCCTACAACAACGCTGTCCATGAATCCTTGCGTTGTTCGCCGTTTTATGCCGCTTTGGGATACCATAACGTTGTCCTACCGCCGCCAACCGCCTCTCGCGGTGCTAGCATTCCTGCCGTCGAGGAGCAGGTTGCCAATATGCGTGCCCATTGGAAGGCCCTCGGTGACCAGCTGGTCAAGGCCCAGACCCGCAGCAAGGCTGCTGCTGACAAGCATCGTGCTACGCCACCTCGCTACAGGGTGGGCGATTATGTCTGGCTGTCCGCGCAGAACATCGCACTCCGTCAGCCCAGTAGGACGCTTGGTCCCCGATTTCTCGGTCCCTTCCGCATCGTCCGTCGTATCAACGAGGTCGCCGTGTCCCTTGCTCTTCCTCCGTCCATGCGTATCCCCAACTCGTTCCACGTGTCTCTCCTTAAGCCCTGCGTGGTTAACCGCTATTCTGTGTCCCTTCGTCCTCCTGCCCCTGTCCTTGTCCGCGGTCACGAGGAACACGTCGTCCATCGCGTGCTCGACTCCCGTTGGCACCGCGGCTCCCTCCAGTATCTGCTCGACTGGCATGGGTACGGTCCGGAGGAACGGACCTGGGTTCCTGCCCGCGCTGTGCACGCGCCTCTCTGTGTCTCCTGTTACCATGCCCGATTCCCTCTCCGTTCTGGTCCTTCGCGCCCGGAGTGCGCTCCTGGGAGGGGGGGTTGTGTCATACCTACCTGTCCGGCCGGGGTCCCACGGCGTCCCTCGCGCACGTCCCCCTCGTGTACTGACGTGCGCTCGACGCACACACGAGGGGGCTTGCGTATCGAGCAGGCACGCCTCCCAGCCACTGACAGCCCTGATCGGGCTGCCGCAACATATCAGCGGCGATCGGAGAAACGATCCACCGCTACATGCTCGCGGCACCCGACCAGTGCCTCTACTGCCTGTGTGGCACTTCCGTGTCGCTCGCGGCGGCAACACAAGCAGAGAGGACTTTGTGGTTGAGCCGCCGCTGCATGTCCATGGAGGCTGTTTACATTACCTCCCCTGCCTGTGTGGCTCTTCCGCGTCATTCGCGGAAGTAACACAGGCAGGAGGTTTTGTTAGGTTGCCATCGCGACGACGCTATTATTGCGCCGGTCGCGATGACGTCATCTTACCTGCTCTCCCGCCATTGGCTCTATTTAAACTTCCTGGTCCTATGTTTCCTTGCCCGTTCAACGAGTCCATGTTATTGTTCTCAGGGTGTTTGTGTTGCTCTTGCTTTCTATTGATATCCACGTGTACCAGACCTCGGCTTTCGTTCTTCTGACCTTGATCCTGTGCTGCCCGTCCCGACCTCGGCTTTTGTTCTTTGATTACCCTCCTGTGCTGCCTGCCTCGATCCCGGCTTGTTTATCGTATATTCTCGCCGTTTCTGCATCATGGGTTCATCACCTGTGGTGCCTGATCCGACGTAACACCAACACACTCAAAGAAGGAAACCAGTTGCATTATAAAAGAGATCTTATAGGAACCATCAATTAATGTATTATAATTCCTTGTCCCAGATTGGGGGACTGTCTCGGACAATCCAGGACATGTGGTCACCCTACATACAACACTGTTTGTGACAGGTTAAATGCTTATTTAACTACTGTATTTTAACACTGCACAACAGATAGAAAATGTGTGAAAAGTAATATTGCCCTAGAATGCAAAGAAAGCACCATAAAGATTGTTTGAAAAAGACATGCACATTTAACCTATTTTTAAAGTATAGTAAAATAGCAATAGTAAGCAGAGTGTTGATTGGGCAGCTCTTGATTGTGTTGTATTGATAATTCTCTAACCAGAATAAGAAAGATACAGGGTTCTTATTAATTTCCACATAATTATTATCAAATAAAGTATCAAATACAATATAAGTCTTAACAGATTGGTAGGTGCTACCGGTTTTTATACATAGCAATTTGTTTAATGATATATTAAAAGAGAAATCAAAGTAGTGCTTACTATTGGGTACAAGGAGAAATTGTTCCATTTTGCATATCCAAATATGATAATATATAGGTGCACTCAAACACAGTAAAAAAAACAAACAAAACTATTTATGCTACCAAAGCAGAGTAATTTATTAAGCGGAATGCGGAAGAGATCTCCAACACTCGATAAAGACCGCTTTTCGAGACATTGGGGATCTCTTCCGCATTCTCCGCTTTTCTGCCACTATTGTGCTTCTTTACTCTGTTTTAGTGCACCTCTATATTAACATATTTGGATATGCTTATACTTGGTGGGCACAGGCTTGAGTGTTGTACCATTTGTGCCTTTTTCTGTATTTGTATATTTTGTCCATATTGCATACCTAAATGTTATTCCACAAATAAGAGAGCAGTATAAGAAACAGTAAGTTCTACTTACCGATAGCTTCTTTTCCCTGCCGATCCCTGGTGACACTACAGATAGACTCCTCCTCCGTACCTGAGATAGGGTAGGACTCCAAAACATTTAAAAGCCCCTCCTCTCCTTATATCCCCAATGAATAACCAAGACCACACAGGAAAACAAGTCAGATGCAAACATTTTATTGAAAAGGGATAGGCAGGGAAAAGAAGCTCTCGGTAAGTAGAACTTACTGTTTCCCTGCAATCCCAGGTGACACTACAAATAAAGATACCCAAGACGAAGGGTGGGAAATCATTAAGAGGAAAACACAGCCTCAAGGACCTTCTGACCAAAAATCGACTCCTCCTGCGCCATCTGATCGAGTCTGTAATGCTGGGCAAAGGCTTCCAAGTTGCCGTTTTACAAATCTGTTTGGGAGAAATGAGACACTGTTCCGCCCAGGAAGTAGAGACTGCTCGAGTAGAGTGGGCTTGGATCCCCGCAGGTGAAGACTGGCCGACACAATCCATCTAGCAATGGAGCGCTTGGAGATGTTCAAACCCCTGCTGGGGCCGGATGAAGCCACAAACAGGTGAGAGGACTTACGTAGGGGGAGAGTCTGTTCCAGAGGCATCACTTAAGGTCTAGAGTATGCAGAGCTTCCTCTTCAGCATAGACAGAGCCTGAAGTTCGCCGATATGTCTAGCAGAGGTAATAGCTACCAAAAAAGCAGTCTTCAGAGACAGCAAATAAAGAGATACAGATTGAAGGCGGCAGCGTGAGCCTACGAAGGACGAGATTAAGGTCCCAGGGAACCATCTTGGTGACCGGGCGGGGACGCATACGAATAATGGCTCTAGAAAACCATCTGATGACTGAAAGAGAGATGAGATCAACACCCAGCAAGGCACTAATAGCAGAAATCTGGACCTTGATAGTAGAAGGTTGTTGTCACACACTGGGTAAGCAGGTTAGCGAGGGGCCTCGGTGCAGGGATAGGGTTGTCTGTTTGTACACTGCGATTCATGGTGCAAGGTAGACAGGCACACGGCAGACAGAAGTGCGGGACTGGAACTGGCAAGGCTGATGCTGAAATAGAAGCCCACCGGCAGGGCACATGACTGGAAGCTCACTCGCAGGGCACACGACAAGAAGCCTACTTGCAGGTCTGAAGGCAGGAGCAATACAGAATCAGGTACAAAAGGAAGCCAGGAATAATTCAGGAACAGGACCAGGGCAAAACAGTCCTATTACTACAATGCCAAGGCCCAGTTTGCAGGAAGCTACAGCCCTTTATACTGCAGGGCAGCAGGTAACGAGGCCAGGTGACAACAAAAGGAGGAGAGCAGAAACATAGGCAGAGCGGCCACTAGAGGCTGAACAAGGAACAGTCTAAAAACCTAAATGCACAATACAGGAGGCAGGAAACCAGGGCAGAATGTCACAGTTGTAGACAAAGGTCAAATCTCTCCTGCAAAAATTAGTTATTAATCAGGCTGTAATCGTCGCTTTGGCGCCAAAAATAAAAAATTGGCCGAAAATGAGGCTTGAAATGCACTTCCAGAAGTGCTTAATGCTCCTAACCGGAAGTTAAAGGAACGCCATATTGGAAGTTCCGATATGCTGTACTGCGGCGTACAAGCCGCCTTGCTTCGCCGAACGGAACCCCTGCCGACTGCACACGAGGAGGAGCAGAAGCAGAGAGGATAGAGTGAGCTGCAACAGCGGCTCAGAGAGGTAAGTGTGCGCAGGCAATGCCGGCACCAGCCATCCGGCTATGGTGCCAAAGGTATCCCCCACTAAGGGGGCTTAGTCCAGGGAAATGGTGATGAGTCCTCCCTACCTGATATAGGGCAGGAGGAGTAAACTGGGGATATCAAGAGGGGAAGGGCTTTTAAATGTTTTGGAGTGTGTAGTGTCACCTGGGATGGCAGGGAAATGGAAGTGGAAAAAGAAAATGGAAATTTAAAAATAAGACAATGAAGGAGATGAATAGGAACCCTCTTAACTCTGAAGAAATATACCCAGTGTTGGCTAGCCATTAATTCTATACTTTACTGTAAATGCTAAATAAGCCTAGAATTATCATTTGTTGCTGTTTTTGATACTCTTGATCACATCCTCTTTCTTGTTTTTCTTCTTGCTTTATTCTATAGCAGGGGTGTCCAAGTTTTTTCTGCAGTGGGCCACTTCATCAGAATTGTATACGTGCGAGGGCCGCACTCATTTTTCACTGTGAGAAAATATAGCCTTTAATAAAACCTGGTTGGCTGGGCATGATAGGAGTGTGATTGCTGTCAACAATCATAGAAATTAATGGTTATTGTATTTTTTTGTCCAATTTTAGTGCGTTAACCACACTTTTGTTAAAAGTAACACCACAATTGGACAAAAAAAAATCAACAATATGACTTGGCATGATAGGAGTGTGATTGCTAACAGCAAACACACTCTTTTTATACCAGGCGACCAGTAAATGCTGAAACCTAGGCATGATGGGACTGTGACTGCTGTTAGCAGATTGCTGTTAGCTGTTAGCAATCACACTCCTATCATCCCAAAACAGCCAGTACATGGTGGCTGTAAGTGCAGACCCCATACTGCTGGCAGCATCAATACACAAGGGGGGCAGCTAGCCAGGTTTCAGCATGTACTGGCTGACCTGGCATGATAGGAGAGTGATTGCTAACAGCAAACACACTCTTTTTATACCCAGGCAACCAGTAAATGCTGGAACCTAGGCATGATGGGACTGTGACTGCTGTTAGCAGATTCCTGTTAGCTGTTAGCAATCACACTCCTATCATCCCAAGTCAGCCAGTACATGCTGGTACAGGGTGGCTGAAAGTGACGTGCAGACCCCATACTGCTGGCAGCATCAATACACAAGGGGGCAGCTAGTCAGGTTTCAGCATGTACTGGCTGACTTGGCATGATAGGAGTGTGATTGCTAACAGCAATCACAGTCCCATCATGCCTAGATTCCAGCACTTACACATCCATGCTATCACACACACAAATTCATTCATTCACAGATTCATTCCCTCAATCAGGCATACTCATTCAAACACCCACCCCCTTACCTGCACTACAGCTCTCGATGCCGCTCACAGACTTCAGCAGGGGGCGTGGCCTCCCACTTCCTCTGTGCAGGACAATAAGACCTCCCACAAGTAAGCAGCAGCAGGGCTCTTGTGATCCTGGCTGCCGATCTCACGCGGGCCGCATGTTGGACGCCCCTGTTCTATAGGTATATGAGATACAGCCCTCTCCTGAATCTCATCATGTCTATCAGTGTTCTTTCTATAGGAGAGGTGAGCTATTCCTGTTCGTTAGATAAAACACTGCTTTACCATTTTACTAATGTGTATTTTTTCTTAAAAAATATGTTTTTCTTTAAAATAGCACCAAACTTTAAGGGTGCGGCCTATAATCGGTGCGGCCTATAATCGAGCCAATACGGTATAAATAATAGATAATAACAATTATATGCACATCACCAATGAGAATTATGTCATGCAATGTTTGATTTTTAAGACACCAGAAGATAAAGACTCTTCACAAGTACACCAGTAGCTGATAATAAATTCTTCACATTTAATCAGACAACTGCATCAGTTCAATATCTTTTAATATATTCAATATAAACAAATGACACTTCAACAACTTCAAAATTAAATGAAGTGGTTTCAACTCCATAATTGTATTTCTTGTATCAGGTTCACTCTTCCTACTTAATACTTGACCTGTAATGAAAATACACCAGAGTTAAGTTTAACAGCATGATGTAGATTCTACTTAATTTAAAGGCCTGCGATGCCCATATGTGTATAGGAGTATTCTGACAATATGTAGATTAACCACATGGCCTCCATATTGCTGCCATAGACAACTCTCGATGTTGGGGCCCTGATTTGGTGCACAAAAAGTAAAATCCTGCAAGGTTAAAGGGTGTTACCTTGGCATTGTATGCTATGGTGTATTTTGGCCTAGACTGACATTTTGCTATAACCTGGAGCAGCAAGTCTTGGGTTGATTAGCCTTGTGCCAAATTGCCGTAGTAGGTCAGTTTAGGGTATCCAAGAATACCTTAGTAACTAGCTTGTGTTGCTTACACTACAAATGCCCCCCCTGCAAGTCCACTGCAGGTTGACTGCCAGGATCAGGGGTGGATTAAATTGCCCTAGGGCCCCTCGTGTCAGGACAGGCTCCGCCACACTGATACCCACATCGGGACAGGCTAAGCTACAACAATACAAAATAAATTATTTCCCACACTGCTTTGTCATTGACCCACCCACTTTCAGCCAGCACTATGTGTATTTATGTGCCCAGTCTGCCCCTCCATTTAGTATTAATTTATGTAATGGCTCAGCTGCCCCATTGATGCCACCAGCCCAGATAAAATGCTGCCCTGCAGTATGAGGATCTATATCTGATTAATTGGTTACCTTCAATGAGTCTATAAATCCCCCATACTGACGGACAACATTTTACCTGGCCTGGTCAGCAATATGTAAAAGTTATATGTGTTCTGGAAAATATGGCCAATATGATAACCCTAATGCCCACACCCTTGTGTATTGTGCCCAGCTAGCCTCACTTTGAATACTTATCACGCCACCCATCCCCCTCTTTAGTATTGATTTATGTGATGCCCCCAGCCTGCACCCCCTTGTGAATTAATGCCCCCACACTCTTTCATATTGCCCCCCTTTTAGTATCATGTAAGCCCTGGCACCCAGATTGCATCTACATGACCTGCTCAACACCCAGATTGGAAGCATAGAGCTATATTTGCCCCATACAGCCTGTGGCATTCAAGCCTCAATCAGCCTTCATGTGGCATCCTAGCCTCAAACAGCTTCGCTGTGCCATACTTCCCCACAATTACACATCCATGCTATGTCACTGTCAAACACCCCAATATGTGTTCCCCAACATCTCCTGAACACAGTGATACCCCACATGCATGGGTTTGGTAGGTTGTTGGGGGACTAAAAGGCCCTTTTGAGAGGTGTGCATTTTTCAAATTGGAAATTTGACTTGTCAAAAAGTCTGCCACATATCCTATTTTGGGTATCTTTGAAGTCGGCCAATACAATTTACCCCATCAAACCAAATATTTTTGAAAACTAGACACCCCAAGGTATTTGAAATGCTGGTATTTTAACCTTTTCCATGCATACGAATAATGGCTCTAGAAAACCATCTGATGACTGAAAGAGAGATAAGATCAACACCCAGCAAGGCACTAATAGCAGAAATCTGGACCTTGATAGTAGAAGGTTGTAGACAAAGGTCAAATCTCTCCTGCAAAAATTAGTTAGTAATCAGGCTGTAAGCGTCGCTTTGGCGCTAAAAATAAAAAATTGGCCGAAAATGAGGCTTGAAATGCACTTCCAGAAGTGCTTAATGCTCCTAACCGGAAGTTAAAGGAACGCCATATTGGAAGTTCTGATATGCTGTACTGCGGCGTACAAGCCGCCTTGCTTCGCCGAACAGAACTCCTGCCGACTGCACACGAGGAGGAGCAGAAGCAGAGAGGATAGAGTGAGCTGCAACAGCGGCTCAGAGAGGTAAGTGTGCGCAGGCAATGCCGGCACCAGCCATCCGGCTATGGTGCCAAAGGTATCCCCCACTAAGGGGGCTTAGTCCAGGGAAATGGCGATGAGTCCTCCCTACCTGATGTAGGGCAGGAGGAAAAAAACTGGGGATATCAAGAGGGGAAGGGCTTTTAAATGTTTTGGAGTGTGTAGTGTCACCTGGGATGGCAGGGAAATGGAAGTGGAAAAAGAAAATGGAAATTTGAAAATAAGACAATGAAGGAGATGAATAGGAACCCTCTTAACTCTGAAGAAATATACCCAGTGTTGGCTAGCCATTAATTCTATACTTTACTGTATATGCTTAATAAGCCTTCATGTGGCATCCTAGCCTCAAACAGCTTCCCTGTGCCATACTTCCCCACAATTACACATCCATGCTATGTCACTGCCAAACACCCCAATATGTGTTCCCCAACATCTCCTGAGCGCAGTGATACCCCACATGCATGGGTTTGTTAGGTTGTTGGGGGACTAAAAGGCCCTTTTGAGAGGTGTGCATTTTTCAAATTGGAAATTTGACTTGTCAAAAAGTCTGCCCACATATCCTATTTTGGGTATCTTTGAAGTCGGCCAATACAATTTACCCCATCAAAGCAAATATTTTTGAAAACTAGACACCCCAAGGTATTTGAAATGCTGGTATTTTAACCTTTTCCATGCACTAATTTTACCACCAGCCTTTGTCAAACTTTATGGTAGTACATTATATTTTTTTCACACACATTGTACTTCAGGTATGAATTTACCGCTCCTGGTATATGTCCGTGTCAAACAACACCCAATATGTGTTCAGCGACATCTCCTGAGTGCAGTGATACCCCACATGGGTTTGTTGGGTTATTTGGGAGGGAAAAGGCCACCTTTGTGAGGTGTGTATTTTTTGCCATTTAGACATCTGGTCAGTCTGTGCCCACGTCCCATATTTGTAACATCTTTGAAGCCAGCCAATTCACTTTACCCCATCAAATCATAATTTTTTTTTAAAATAGGCACCCTTTGGGCATTTTAACTCTTAACATGCGGGAATTTTTGTGAAGATATAGTGTGAATTGTAGCATTTGTTCATAAAAAAAATATATATGCACTTTTTTGGTGACGGTGGGGAATTATTTTTACATGTTACCATATTTTTTTTTATATTTTTTTAAACATTTTGTTACATTTTTTTTTTACTAATCACACTGATTAGTGAGCTGGGCTCCATTGACCTTGCATGGTTGAATGCAGTGGGGAGACATTCCTCCCCGGATCCATGTTCAGCCTTATTTGTGAGGCTTCCGTGGATGCTGCAAAGCCACCGATCACGGCGAAAACACAACGATCACGGCAATGCAGCTGTTTAACAGCAGCCCGTACATGTACGGGGTTTGTCATTATTACATTGCACTGCAAGGCCGTACATGTACGGGCTTTGTCGTTAAGGGGTTAACTAAACAGCATAATGCATACAAACCAGTAGCTGCCCTGAAATAATCAAATACAACACATACTGGCTACACATACTCAGATTCCCAGGATCACTTTTTACACCAGTCAGACTTACTGAGGCTCCCAGAGTCTCCAAAGAAAATATTGGGGAGGTGCACAACATTTAAGAAGCTGAACAACCAGAGGAATTAACTTAATGTTTTCACACCCGAACAGTCTTGAGCAGGCTAAAAAGACAAGATCAGGTCTAATTATCACACTGCCTTCTTCCCATAGCGCATCTTCCTGTCATGTCTTCTCCAGGTAAACGAGGCACACACCCAGCCATCCACGTAAGTAAAAGAAAACGGGATTCAGTAGACTAGGCCAGTTTCTTCCATTGCTCTGTGGTCTAGTTCTTCTGCTCATGTGCCCAATGTAGGCACCTATGGTTGTGGACAGGGGTCAGCATGGGTACCTTGACTGATGTTATTCACTTTACCTCTCAGTGGTCATGATCGGTGTATATATTCCATGCTTTGCACAGAATTCAAGTGACACTTGCCATCCAATTCATAAGAATTATAATTATTTTTTTCTCATGCATGTTGAGAAGAAAATAATACTATTTAGCTAAAAAGATTAAAAAATCTTGCAAAACTATTTGGCTGTATTTCATCTAGCATTCTAACTAAACAAGACTAAAAAATGACAGTGAATATAAACATATAGAAAATAAAGTCTATGAATGCCAGTATGGAAAAGCATTAACAATCTTCTAAATATAACTATACAACAGAATCTCTATTTTGTTCTTTCGCGAAGCAAATGGAGCAAGACAACTTGCACACATGTCCTTCTGCCTCTAAAAGTTTTCACTTTCATGATCGAATTTCACAATGTAATCCCATTTTCTGCTTAAATGCAACTGAGCAACAATGCCCCGCGTCTTCTAAATATAGCAATGCTCAAATCAGTAAGTGGCAAGTCTATTCCAGAATGTTTTGTTATTTACAACAGTTTGGAGGAATCTGTTAATCAGTGTCCATACAGATAGAAATGGTAATTGTGCACTGCATATTTTTATACAGTTCATAATGAGTGCAAAAAATGAAGAGGTGTAAATGTTTCTGACTTTCCTTTAATAGGACTGTACCTTGTATTGGAAAATACTAATTTGACCATGCTTTTGTAATCACATAAAGGAGAATATTGAGTTTCTAATCTGATGAAGGGAAGCAATGAACCTTGGTGAGTTCCTACCATTAACCCCTTAACGTCCATTGCCGGGTCAGGCACGTCATGCAAAACAGTCACTTAACGACCTATGACGTGCCTGACACGTCATGAGACTTAAACAAGCTTAGAAAGTGATCAACGATCAGCAACACCGAGATCGGCATCATGGGCATGTCTGGCCCCTCCCCGGGGCGTCAACAACCGCCATACATTGTATGGCGGCGGATGCCCGTTTTAAAAGCGTTTAGGAGGCGATCAACGATCACCTCCTAAACTTCAATGGTGTCACTGGAATGCCTCGATCAGGTGGCATCCAGCGACACCAAACACTTACCCCAGGACGGGCTGTGACCGCTCCGGAGAGCGGTAACAGCCGCAGCTGCACGCAGTCTTCACCATCCGTGTTTTGGATGCTTTCCAATAAAGCCTTTCTTCAGTTGTTGAACTGCTCCAAATTATATGAATATAAATGTACGTGCACGGAGAGAGAAATAAGACACACGACACACTCTGGGTCAGGTCCAAAATCACTCTGTTTTATTACGTTTAGGGTATAGGTTATATAGTGTACAAAAAGAGGGACGTCTTAACACATAAATCATACTAATTGGTTATTCCTTAAAACTATGCGGATATAGGCAGAAAACCGTTAGAACAAGATGCTATCTTGTGGTTAGCGCGACAAACGATACATTTCCTGTAGCTAGAACAAGCTGCTATCTTTGTGGTTAGTAAGACAAACATGAACGTTTAGAATACTGCTACTTGCGTCTCTCACATATTCATGTGAGGTTTAACTCTTTATACTAGTTAAAGCCAGCTTATATTCACTAAAACCATAAGCGTTTCTTGCTGATATATATATATAGTTATAAAACTGGGTTCCATAACAGTCCCCCCTTGAATATATGATGGCCGACTGTCCCTATTCCTGACAGATCCTACCGGACATGATCCCGCATCCTCTTCACCTGCAGTGGCGACAAATTATCCCTACTGGATAAAATCCCGGTTTCAGGTCTTGGTCATGTCCCTCGGATCTATATGTCCCTACACAGGGCGGGGACTACCGTCAGGGGGAACTATCGAACTGAATGGTGTTTCATAGGAAGGTGCAAGGCTTGGCATCGTCTCATCGTACATAAACATTAATAGGGTAGTCTCGCCTACTGCAAGCATCTTATCACATAGGCGTCGAAAGCAAGGGACTACACATAATAGCATAAAAGCAACAATAATCACAATAATCAGTAAAATTATTCCAAGCTGAACTAGGCCTTGTTTCCATCCTTTGAGCCATCCAAACCATTCAGCCCAAGGATGATCGATTCCGGAGTTGCACTTTAATTCGTCTCCTAGAGAATTTAACTTTTTAATAACCATGGTCACTTTTCCGTCGGGGCCTGTATTATCTGTATTATACAACAAGTTTCTCCAATTATTTGACAGACTCTGCCTTTTTCTGCCAGAATCATATCTGTGCCATGCGATTCTGAAAAATCATCTGGGTTGCGGCCTCCAATTGATCCGAAAGTCCTTGGAGCGCATCTCGGGTGTAGTTGACAAATCTCTGCTGATTATAATAGATATAGTTAATCCAGTCAACATTTTTATTCACAGTAATAATTGGCCAAATAGATTCAAAACCAGCAGCAACTTGGTCTCGGGCTTTGTATTCATCTGGGACCCCCCTAGGGACTCCTATCGCATCTATATATACATGGGGGTCGAAACTTCTTTCGGGGGTCTTCGATGTACTGCGTCTTTTACGAGATAATGTGGACTGGACTTCAATAGTTTCTGGCTTTTCCGACATTATAAGTAGTGGCATTATAGCTTTGGCCAGCGCACATTCGCCAATCCAACTACCTTCTAACCTGGTGCGCAGTTTCATGTCCCCACATAGCCAATAGATATCTCCCAGGGAATACACTTGATTTTGTGTGAGGGAACCGGTCAGATTACTGTACTCGGCACAACTACCATCTGAGAAATTATCAAAAAAATTTACCAGTTCCTTTTGTGTTTGAAACCCAGGTATAATTACCAGAATATATGGTGATCCCTTCCTGTGTTTCTCTGCCCGTAAATATTCTGGAGTAGGTTCTAGAAACACAATCTATAATATGACAGTGTTGAAACGAAAATGTGGCTACTGGAGTTGTACCAAAAAGTGGGAGGACCTGCCTGTCGTGCGTCTCTTGTAATGGCTACCTGACCCCCCTGGTGACTGGTAGCTTGAGCCATAGAACCTGTGTGTAGAACCTGTGTCCCCCACATATACGGCAAAATGATTAATAGCAGCAATGGGATGCCCACCCCCTTGTAAAGGATATGGATTTTAGGAGTTAATTGCTGGAGGATCGTATCCTTTGACTCTCTTGCAGTGTGATGCGTGTATCCACGTGGGCTTCTCTTCAACTTTTACTGAGATAGAAATTGTTAGTAGCACTTGATAAGGGCCCTCGAATTGCGGTTCCAGAGTGGATCGGATGTGTTTCTTCACGACCACCCACTCCCCAGGCAATAGGGAATGGGTACCTTCAAGGGTATTGGGATCTGGAATAGAAGAGAAAACTTGGGCATATATATTAGATCACTGAGTAGTCAAAGCAATAACATATTTTGCAATTGTTTCATAATTCATGTGCAACTGCTGTGGGAAGTACTGTCCTAGCCTGGGACTACTTCCAAAAAATATTTAATGTGGAGTAAGCTTATGGGACGCCTTTGGCGTGTGTCTGATAGCAAAAAGCACGATGGGTAGGCATTGTACCCAATTTAGACCAGTTTCTTGAGTCATTTTTAACATTTTTGACTTGAGTATACAGTTCAGTCTTTCCACTTTCTTGCTGGGAGTTCTCGAGGAATACAGTTATATAGAGGCTGCATCACGACAGAAGCATCAGGAATTCAGGGACGACAGTATGAAATAAGACCCAGAAAAGTCTGTAATTGATAGAGTTTCTGGCGGGGCCAACTCTAGGATAGCCTTCTTTCGTGCCATCGTAAGATGTTTGCGGCCTTTGGTAATACAATGTCCCAGAAAAACAACTTTTTGAAGACATAACTGTAGCTTTGATTTGGAGACCTTGCAGCCAGCTGTGGCTAGAAAATCCAGGGTATTTTCTTGACACATGGATGAGTCTGGCGTACAGAGTAGCAAGTCATTCACGTATTGCAGGAGTTCAACTTCTGGGTGAGCGTCCTGCCATGAAGAAAGCACAGAAGACATAGCTTTGCTGAAACTGGATGGGCTGTTTTGGGCTCCTTGAGGCATCACAGTCCAGATATACTGTCGACCAGTGTGGGTGAATGCAAAAAAAATATTGACACGAAGGATGCAGTGGAATGGAGAAAAAGGCATTAGCAAGATCAATTACAGTGAACCAGGAAGCCGCAGGCGGAATACTGGACAAAAAAGAGTATGTGGATTCGGCACGATGGGGGCATCCAGAACCGTAGCTTAATTGAACTTGCGCGTACATCTTGTACCATCTTGTACACTGGAGGTTGTCCTTTTATTTGTTTCTTTTTCACTGGGTACAGCGGAGTATTGCAAGGAGAAGTGGTAGGTATTATTGCACCTGATTCTAGAAGTGCAGCTACTTGGGTGGATATTGCACCTTGTTGGGCCACTGATAAAGGATATTGGGCCTTGGGAAGAATGTTAGGATCCTTAAGCACAACTTGTACTGGTAGGACGTAGAAGGCGGGGCAGGCAATTGGTGGGGATTTTCCACTAAAGACAGTTGGTGAAGTGCGTCACAAGATGGCGCTGGTGTCTGTGCCAGACACGACATGGTAGCCAGAGTAGACAGGGGGCGGGGGGCCTTACAGTACAGACAAAAGCGACGGCTTCCTGACGTCATTGCATTACAGGCTGTGCAGTTCCACCCCTTGTCCGACAACTCGGCACCATTATAGGGCGGTGGCGTATGAGACACTGGAATTTTACACAGATATCTTGAGTGCTTTTCATCATACGTTTCTTTGCCATCTAACGATTTAAATTCTTTGCTACAATCTAGCCAGATTTTAACAGTATCTTTCAATCCGTTGTCATTTTATTTTTCCTGCCTTTTCATTTAGGAGGTTTTGCCAGGTGCAAATCGATAAGGTTCCTCCTTTGGGTATTTTGTATGGTCTTTCCAACTTAGATAACTGCTTAATGTACTTTTTCCCTCATCTATTCGCAACTATTTGGGAGGGTGTACAATACCCTTTTGGAACGCTGTTATCGTTCCCCATTTCGCAACAATATCGTAACCTTGTCCTTGTCCGCAACTGTCCGAAACCTGCTGATACGAGGCACACACACACACTGTAGTAATATAATATACTGGGGACAGGCAACTGGGTTGTCCAAATTAGTGTCAGTCTCGCGACACCGTCCGGGGATCAGGACAACTGGGCTGATCCGGTGGAGACCGTGAACACTTCACTGGCTGGCTAGTCTGACGTCACCGTCTGGGGATCAAGGCAACTGGGTTGATCCGGGTGCAGACTCACAGCACTGTACCGAGGGGGACAGTGAAGACTTTACTGGCTGGCTAGTCTGACGTCACCGTTTGGGGATCAAGTCAACTGGGTTGATCCGGGTGCAGACTCACAGCACTTTACCGATTCCTTCCTACTACAGTGTGCTTGCCAGAAAAGGGAGGCACCACAGTTCAACAAGTGTTACAACAGTATATTTACATGGGGTTCTTTTATTGCCACTCGAGGGTGCGTTAACCACCTGAGTTCCCTCCTCCGAATACACACGTGAGTAACGAGTGACACACAAGGTAGATAAGAAACGATCTTACCTTGTAACTGGGCTGCAGTCCCAGGGTCCAATCGTCAGGTCACAGTGCGAACTCTCCCCGGGAGGGACCCCCGATGGGTACGACTTCCTCGAGCCCCACGTTGGGCGCCAACTGTTTTGGATGCTTTCCAATAAAGCCTTTCTTCAGTTGTTGAACTGCTCCAAATTATATGAATATAAATGTACGTGCACGGAGAGAGAAATAAGACACACGACACACTCTGGGTCAGGTCCAAAATCACTCTGTTTTATTACGTTTAGGGTATAGGTTATATAGTGTACAAAAAGAGGGACGTCTTAACACATAAATCATACTAATTGGTTATTCCTTAAAACTATGCGGATATAGGCAGAAAACCGTTAGAACAAGATGCTATCTTGTGGTTAGCGCGACAAACGATACATTTCCTGTAGCTAGAACAAGCTGCTATCTTTGTGGTTAGTAAGACAAACATGAACGTTTAGAATACTGCTACTTGCGTCTCTCACATATTCATGTGAGGTTTAACTCTTTATACTAGTTAAAGCCAGCTTATATTCACTAAAACCATAAGCGTTTCTTGCTGATATATATATATAGTTATAAAACTGGGTTCCATAACATCCGCAAGATGGCGGCAGCCCGGGAAAAAAAATAATAAAGTTGAAAAAGTTCGCTAGAGAACTCAGGCTCCACTTGCAGGTTGAATACAGGTACTGCATTCAACCATACAAGTCAATGGAGCCCAGCTTTCTAATCACTATGTGATTAGTAAAATATTAAAAAAAAGGAAAAAAAAAAAAAAGCTTAAAAAAAACATGGTAACATTTAAAAATTATTATGCATCAGAGGAACTATCCAGTTCCAGCAAAATGTAAAAAAAAAGTCCAAAAAGAATAAATAAAATAAAAAAATAAAGTTTATTATTATGAGCAAATGCTAAAATTAGCGCTGTATCTTCCCAAAAATCCTGACATGGAAGAATTTAAATAAAAGCATTTCAAATACCCAAGGGGTGTCTAATTTTTAAAAAGTAATGGTTTGATGGGGTAAATTGGAGTGGCCGGGCTCAAAGATAGGGCATAGGTACAGACTGACCGAAATGGGGAAAAAAAAAGCGCACTTCCAAAATGTGGCATTTTAACCCCAAACACCAGACAAACCCATACATGTGGGGTATGACTGCACTCGGGAGATGTTCCTGAACACACATTGGGGTGTTGTTTGATAGTGATGTATACCTGGAGCTATAAATTTATACCTAAAAGTACAATTTGTGTGAAAAAAATACCAAAAAAAAATACTACCACAAAGTGTGGCAAAGGCTGGTGGTAGAATCTGATGCATGGAAAGGGTTAAATACTACCATTTTAAGTACCTTGGGGTGTCTAGTTTTAAAAAATATATGGCTTGATGGGGTAAATTGTAGTGGCCGGGCTCAAAGATAGGGCATAGGCACAGACTGACCAAAATAGGGGGAAAAAAGCTCACTTCCCAAATGTGGCCTTTTAACCCCATACAGCAGTCAAACCCATGCATGGGTGGTATCACTGTACTCGAGAGATGTTGTTGAACACATATTAGGGTGTTGTTTGATAGTGACGTATACCTGGAGCTATAAATTTATACCCAAAGTACAACTTGTGTTGTTAATACTAGCATTTGAAATACCTTGGGGTGTCTAGTTTTCAAAAATATATGATATGATGGGGTAAATTGAATTAGCCGGCTTCAAAGATGGTCCTATTAGGACATGGGGGCAGAATGACCAGATGTAAAAGTTCCAAGTTAAAAAATGTGCACTTCCTAAATGTGGCGTTTTACCTCCCAAACAGCCCGACATGGGGGGTATGACTGCACTCGGGAGATGTTGCTGAACACATATTGGGGTGTTGTTTGAAAGTGTTGTATACCAGGAGCTGTAAATCCATACCTGAAGAGCAATTTTAGCGATAAAAAACACAAAATAAATTACTACCACAAAGTTTGACAAAGACTGGTGGTAGAATTAGTGCATGGAAAGAGTTAAAATTCTAGCATTTGAAATACCTTGGGGTGTCTAGTTTGGACTTGGGGACCTTGGGGTGTCTAATGGATTTGGATTTGATGGGGTAAATTGCGTTGGCCGGCTTCAAAGATGCCCGAAATGGCACATGGGGGGAAGAATTACCAGATTTGGAAAAAATGGTTTTGAAATAGCAAAACGCTACTTGTACTTAATGCTCCATAATGTGCAGAAAAAAGCAAAAAAATATAAACATTGGGTATTTCTAAACTCTGGACAAATAGTAGAATATATTTAGTAAGTTTTTTCATTAGCTTTTTTGGATGAGTAAAAGATTTTTGGGGTAAAAGTCAGAAAAAAATTTTCAGCATATTTTATTATTTTTTTCATGGGAAATTAGATAATATGATCAAAACAATGGTATCTGAAGAAAGCCCTTCTTGTCCTGAAAAAAACAACATATAATTTGTGTGGGTTCACTAAATGAGGGAGGAGAAAATTACATCTAAACACGAACACCGCAAAAGTGTTGAAACAGCCTCGGTCCCAATGGTACAAAAGGTAAAACACAGCCTGGTCCTTAAGGGGTTAAGTAAACGCATTGTACCATGGAGCTATTGTACTATTATATTTTCATCTTGAAAAAGTACATGTTATTACGGTATTATACCAGGAGAAGCAGCAGAAATGCAATCACTGAACTAAGTTTAGAGTACACAATTCATACATACAGTATTTTGCAAAAAAAGCAGCTCCTCAAAATTTATATAGTGCAGAATAATCCCAGTATTAATTACTGTTGAATATTAGTCCATTTATTATGGTCTACAGAGCATGTATATATAGCTATTTTCATTTAAGCAGTCCATTTTAGTCATTGCATTGTCCATTCACTGTAATGGATGTAATAAACTTCATGTATAGTTAATGGAGCAAACAAAGCATCCTCCAACCACTTAAGGCCCCAGGTCCTACTAAATATATTTATACCCATGCTCTTGTGCAATTAGAACCAAAAAAATTATATGGTCTCCTTGAGGGAAAATGTTTATCCTGTTGCCCTATCACACCTGGTGGAGAAAGTATGGCTCCCCTTTCAGTAATAGGGGGTTATGGGGAACAAAGTTCCAACTTATATTTACAACTCACAATCAACTCAAGGTTTACTGAATCTCTGAAATTTCTTTTTTATGTACTTGACTATGCTTCTGTTGAGTTGATGAACGTGGAGTTAGAAGTAGGTCATGTTATACTTTTGCATTAATATTTGGGAGAAAATGAAACAAACACAAATGGTGAGTTTTCGTTGCTCAAACCGAATAACGAACACATTAACATGATGGCAGATAAACGAAAAGGCACAACACAAAGAAACGAAGATTCTTTGTGTTGTGCATCTTCATATTATACTAGGCTAGCCTATTAGTTAAGACAAATTCACTCCATATTCACTTTCATTCTAGTTCAATCTTTCTCTCTCTGTTCTCCTACCTTCTCTGTCAATCACTTCTGCTTTTGCCGACCACTTCTGTTTTCCCATCTTCTTCATCTTGCGTCTTCTATCTTTTATCTTCTCAATTCTTTTCTCTCTTATGTCTTCAATCTGCTATCTTCAATCTTCTATCTCTCTCCCCGGCAAGAACTTCCACCAAAATCGCAGCTCTTGTTATGTTCTCTCCCCAATCCTCCATTATTAGGACACATGGGTATTAATGTTTGTGTCAGCATGTGTGTATATTAGTTTATTATGTTAGCTTGAGTGTGTGTCGTGTATATGTTGAGTGTCAGGGTTAAGCATAGGTTTAGTGGTGTGAGGGAGAAGAGAGAGGGAAGCAGTGTGCGTGTATGATGTATTATGATGTATGATGAGTGAGTTTGTGTGTTAGTATTTTAGTTATGGGGGGTGAGGCACCAATGAAATGCTATACTCAGAAGACACTAGACCTAGCCTCACTCATGCTCAGTTCCATCCCCCTTAAGCCTAGACTATGCAGAACTAACACTACCTCAAAGTGTGAGTAGTTTCTTACCTGTGTTTATTCACTCCTTTAGAAGAGGGGAAACGCCGAATACTTTTCCTTTGGAAGTTCCAAGGTATAGACAGCTGCATGAGAGGTATCTTTAAGACCCCTTGCATAGCAATACCCATGGCAGTTTACATACTGAGTAATGTAAATTGTTTTACAATGTAACATTGTAAGGTAACATACACAAAACAGTCCAAATTGGTGAAGTGAAATGAAGAAAATAACTTTTTTTTTTTAAACGGAAAGTAGTGTGTGCATATGTTTTCAACCCCTTTGCTATGAAGCCCCTGAATAAGATCTGGTGCAACCAATTACTTTCAGAAACAGCTCCATGAAGTCCAATGAACTCTTCAAACAGGTCCGGGATAAAATTGTGGAGAAGCACAGATCAGGGTTGGGTTACAAAAAATATCCAAAACTTTGAACATCTCACAGAGCACTGAAATGGAAAGAATATGGCTTATATCTTGTTTGTTTCACAACAAAAATATTTTGCAGTGGTAGGCATGTTGTGTAAATCAAATTATACAAACCCCAACACATTTATTTAATTCCAGGTTGTAATGCAACACACTAGAAAAAATACCAAGAGGGGGCACTTTTCTGACATTAACCTGTTTTGAAAGATTTTACATATTTTCAAATATTTTAATAATTGAGAAGCAGCTCAAAAGTCACTTGTCCACTGAAACACCTCCTACTATTTTGGCAAGAAACGTAAAAAATATATTAATTTGCATGATTTTTAAGAGCAGTCTAATCAAGCAATGTTGGACTAATAGAAACTACCAGTCATACTTGAATACATAATCACCCAGACTGTAGTATTACAAGAAGTGAACTGCCACATTCATCCTAACATACTCAGCACGAACACATTCCATTAACAAGTGAAATTAGTAGCAGTGATTTTAGATCAGCAGAAAGAGAAACCAATACAGTATCATAAATAGTTCACTGTACAATTGGGTCTCAGTCTGCTGTTGTACACAAAGTGTCACAAAGTTGGCGCTATCACAGCAATAATAGTATCACCGGCAGGGCCACCATCAGGGAGGTACAACCGGAACCAGGTCCAGCCAGGAAAAAAAGAGAACAGGGAGGCTGGGCCCTATCTTGGCCACAGTGTTTTTACTACTGCAGGGTCATATAATGCACATAACATGTCCTTGTGGTAGTAGAGGCACTGTGTTAAAGGAGGCCCCGGTGAGCCCCTAGCCTCAGCAACCCCCCCCCCCAGGTACAGCTAGACCACTGCTGTGTGTCGCGCTTCCTCAGGCCCAACAATACTGTAGGAATACTGATATAATTTTCTGGTGCTCAGATATAGCCTGTAAGAACTTTAAGGGACTTTGAGAAGGATCAGAACACACAGTGCATCCCAGATTGTTGCGTATGGGACTGTAATACCGCAAACCGGTCAGGGTGCCCATGATGACCCTTGTCTATTATGGAAAGCGCTTACAATGGGCACATGAGCATAAGAACTGGACAGTGGATCAATGGAAGAAGGTGGCCTAGTCTGATGAATTGCATTTTCTTTTACATCACATGCTTGGTGGGGTGGTTGTGCATCACTTACCTGGAGAACACATGGCCCCAGGATGCACTATGGGAAGAAGACAAGCCGGTGGAGGCAGTGTGATTGGGTAATGTTCGGCTGGGAATCCTTGGGTCCTGCCATACATGTTGATGTTACTTTATGTGTCTGTTATTGTAAGGTGTTGATGATTGTGAGCATATGATGTGTATGTCAGTGAATTTGTGTGTCAGCATATGGTGTTGGAGTGTCAGGGGTGAGCATAGGGTTAATAGTGCCTGGAAGGGGGAGAGGAAGAGCATGAGAAAGAATGTGTATGCATGTGTACATATGTATAGTGAGTATATATGTGTATTAGTTATAGCGGCACAAATCCTAAGCTTACCCTTGTTCTCATAAGGTGTGCTTATAAGAGGATCTTAAGGTGGAGTGATGGGTGAAGCTATGGGTGGGACAATGGGGTGGACATGGGTGGGCTGATGGGAGCTCAGGTGTTAAACATGTACTGGGCCCCCCATGATTTCTGGTGGTGGCCATGACCACCGATATAAGATTTTAATCATGTTAAAGCCTATTTGGCAATCAGTCAAGCTGCTAAACCTATGGATATTGGACAACAGTCTGTTATAGTTTAAACCCTTTTAAGCAAAGCCATTCTTAAAACCAAATAATAATCGGGTAATGCAGTCTTATAATATTGTTCCCATTAAAGCATTTAATCAGACCTTCCAGTTTGGAAGCCATCTCACTCAGATACGAGTTTTCCTCAATATTTAAAATCAAGATCATTTTGGTGACAATTCAATTGATTTTCATCTCAGTTAGCCCTGATACCAGCATATAACAACAGTTGCATGACCTCTTACATCCTTACTTGTGGTTACCAGTTCTGGCAGCTTTTATACATGGACCGAGTCTTCTTGCTATTCCATTAAAGAATGCTTGTATGCAATATGTTACAGGAATGGCTACATACATTCTGAAAATGTGATGAGATATTTACAGAGAAGCTTGTCCTGGAAAGAGCATCACATCAATACTATATATTACTGCTCACACGTATGTAAAATATGCATGCATGCATTCCTCTACTTTTTTGTATTCTGCCCCTTACTTACCTCTAATTACTTATCTATTTTTTTCCATTTAGTATGATAGAACAATGGGAGCTAACCTGCCTCCTACGATTGTTTTTGGTGTTTCATGGTTGCCCACTTACAGTCTCCACTGCTTCATGTTGATGGCACCTCCACATTACCAGTGGGCCATAGTTGTTTAAGTTTTTTTTATTACAATGACGTTCACAGCTGTTTGGACCATCCCCTACTTGTATGAATTTTAAAAAAATGTGATACGAACAATGCAATACATTGAACATTGCAAACACAGCATTAAGGTACTGAACTAACCCAATTAGTTATTTCATATATAGACATATTGTTGGCTAAATTCACTCCATATTCTGCAATCAATAATCAAAAGGGTACATTTAGAGCAAAATAAGATGCATCCACTTGTCAGGAACCAATTTTTCGCTACCTGAACCATGGCTTTTTTATACCTGTGGCGTTTACATCTGCGACCACTAGTGGCCACCCTCTGCCCTCTGGAACACTCAGAACTCAGGTGTGCCTTGTTACCTGGGTTGAGCCCTAGTCTACATCCAGCTGGGCCTTGTTATCTGGATTACCCTGCCTTTATGAACCTGCCCTGCCCTTCAGTTAGGGCCTTTGTATTGAAGTCTATGGACCTTCCTGCTGGGCCTCTGCACCTGTACTGTTCCTGGTTCCCTGCTTTGTGTCCTGATCAAGTGGACTCCCTGCTTTGTGTCCTGATCAAGTGGACTCCCTGCTTTGTGTCCTGATCAAGTGGACTCCCTGCTTTGTGTCCTGATCAAGTGGACTCCCTGCTTTGTGTCCTGATCAAGTGGACTCCCCGCTTTGTGTCCTGATCAAGTGGACTCCCTGCTTTGTGTCCTTCCAAGTGGACTCCCTGCTTTGTGTCCTTCCAAGCGGGCTGTGTGCCTTTCGTGCCCTTCCAAGCGGGCTGTGTGCCTTTCGTGCCCTTCCAAGCGGGCTGTGTGCCTTTCGTGCCCTTCCAACCCGGCTCTCTGTCTGTCGTGCCCTTCCAAGCGGGCTCTCTGTCTGTCGTGCCCTTCCAAGCGGGCTCTCTGTCTGTCGTGCCCTTCCAAGCGGGCTCTCTGTCTGTCGTGCCCTTCCAAGCGGGCTCTCTGTCTGTCGCGCCCTTCCAAGCGGGCTCCCTGCCAAAAGACTTATTACCTGTATTTTATTTTGCCATACGTCCGGTTACTTGCTTAGACTATATTACCCTTATTTGCTGGTCCTGTTATATACATGAAATACACTGCATTACCTGAATTTCTGTTTGTGGTGTCTTTGTTTGCATAATCATGCACCGTGGGTTACATACTGAACCCCAAGTATCCCCTGCGCATGGGCTCCTACCTGACCTGATCACCCGAGTCCTGACACCACTTAAATCATTAAATGGTTATTATTATAGCTGAATATAGGACTGAATAAATCTTTAGCTATGAATGGCACATTACTCTGAACCACCCAATGTTATAGCATTTAGTAACCCAAGGCACTGAACCAAGGAATCGTTCTATCTGCACACTGTGTGTTATACATACAGATAGTGAACAGTAAATTAATGAACCTGTCAATTAGTTATGGGGCTTCAGTAAACTACCTAAATTAAATTCGATTGCAGTCAGAAGGAGAACACTGTCAGCCAGAAGCAGCAGAATTTATGGAGTTCTGTGCTCATCTACTAGCATGGGAAAGCTTCATCTGACACTTGATGCATTGGCTGAGAGCATAAATAAAGACTAACTTTTCATTGGGCTTCCATAAGCAGTTTACAGCATAAAAAATGCTGTTTTCCCAATTATGCAATTTCTAATAATTTTAACTCATGACATTTTAGATTATTTATATATTTGCAAAGTCTAACACCAAGGTCATTTAGAACAGCAAATAAATAACTTAAACAGTAAGTGCTTACTAGTCTGAGATATCAAAACTCTTTATAATGCACAGTTTTTCGAGTGCTTTGATGTTCTATGTAACAAACAAGCCCTCTACCTTGTTTGTTCTAAGGCAAGGGCTTTAAAATCCAAAGTTATAATTACTAGACTTGTGCATTCATCTTCGGGCGAACATGAAAACAAACACGAAGAGTGTGGTTTTTGTTCGTCCCAAAGAAACGAAGAAGTGAAGATAGCGGCAGTAAAACGTAGAAGAAGACGAAGACACACAACACAAAGAATCTTCGTGTTAGTCTTCGTCTACTAATCTTCCTGGTCCTTTCCTCATCTAGCCTACCTTATCTCTGCAGCATCGCAGGGGTTGACGGAAGCGGAAATCCGTAGGTTCGGCGTCAGGAGTTAAGGGGCCATGCGAATGACTCTATTGGTCGCTGCAGGGTCCTCCCCTGGCATCAACCAACTGTGGTGGCACGAGTCCCATAGGTCCTCCATCACTGTTCTAGTCCAGGTTCATATAGTCTCCTAACAGAGCCATTCCGACAATGTGAGCCCAGTTTCCATAATAAGACTGTAAGCTATCATAGTATGAACTACTAAACTTCTATACTCACCCATAACAGAAGAAAAGTTTGTAAAGGCTAAAATTCATATAAAGAGTTTAAGCTAGCTTGGCTCTGGCTTGTATCTCTCCTATCTTCAAATCAAAATCAGCTCCCACAGCAATATTTTTAACATACCTGATTACAGGATACACCAATCACAGATAATATTCAAACGTATTTAAAATATAACTCACTGGCATTGCTTAGAGCATTGTGGTTTCTTTAAAAAAAAAAGAGAATAGTCATATTCAACAATAAAACTTTATCCCATACCAAGACATGAAGACATATATCATTGACTAGCAAAAACATTTATAGTTACATCTGTATACTGCCAGAGGTTGGAAATTGTTAATGTACAAAATATAATATCTGACAATATGATATCTGTAAATTAATAGAATGCGTCAGAATGCCTGTTATTACATGGGTTTCTAACCTCATCTAGTGTTTGAAACCAAAAATACCTTTGTTGTTCTTCATTATTGTATAAACACAACCTCTGGTATTTGTTGGTAACCCTAATTAACCCGAACTTGTTTGCTGCAGAAAAAACTTCATATATTTACACATCCCTCTGTATTTTGTTGCAGTTTCTTTGCAGGCAGCAATAAATCTTTGCCACTAATGCTGACCAGAAGACATCCCTTGAGCTTTTGTGCTAGCTATTTTAAACATTGATTGTTGTAGCTGAATAATTTAAGAGTCCTGGTATGTAAACATTGTGGAAACAGATATCTGTATAATGATGATGAGTTGGATTGACCATTGTAACTTGTTCAAGAAATAATCAAGCAAACAAAGTGATATCTTTTCTTTGGTTGTAATTGTAATGGTTTATTATCTATTACCATGGTACATTAGAAAATCAAAGAACACTTCAATTTTAGCTGTCACTAAAAGGAGACTCTCAAAGTGTCATTTAATGATTCGTTACTTCTTGTTCTGTTAACAAAATTGTATGTCTACCACATCTTTGACTCCCCATGCTATGCTACTCAGAAGGCAGAGCTTCTTACTCCTGGATGGGGTAAGGATACCCCAGATCACCTTCTGCTGTATCTAAGGCTTCAATTGATGTGAGTACTTTCAATTAAAAGGGAACATCACTTATAAGCAGGAACACTTCTATCCTGTTTGCTTTCATAAGTTTGCTGTAAAAAGAGTTGAGGTATGTTGAAGAACGTACACAAATCTCTAACTGGGCTGCAGGGAAAGACATGTTCTTGAGTTTCAACCCTTGTCAGGTTGTCCTTATAAGAAACTAGGTTATCTGTAAAAGGACCCTCACATATCAGGCAACTTTTAGTTGCATCTCCAGCACTCATACCCAGGAGCATGTCAAGCAGCCCACTTGCTATGGACTATGATTTCTATTATCAAAGCTATATGGATATCCTAGGCTGTGTGATCTCCTGGGGCCCACCCCAATGGTAAAAGTAAATCCAGATGTAAACCTCTTTGCTCTCTTGTGCCTAAAGGGATACCAACCATACCCCACAGACTAGGCAAATGAAGGCCAAAATGTACATCTGGGGAATGTTGGTTCTTTTGTGGGGGGAAAATCTGCCTCACATTCTTGTTCTGGACTGCCCTTCGGATAGGACCAGACTGATGTGTTGATATGCTCCCAAGCGGGGATGCCTGATTAGTGATTAGTCATGATGTGATTATACTGGAACACAGCAACTAACTGCAGTGATAGTAAATCAATTTAATTTGTGAACACAGGAGATAACATAATGTCAGCAAAACCCCATGCTGTTAGCATTTTGTATGGGGAGCACAGGGTGACTGAAAAACCCCATCTGGTCTGCCCTAACCAGACTCCCATTGACTAGCCTGCTATGGGGGCTCTACATGGCCGGAAGCGCTCTATGCACTTGAGCTGGCCCTAGCTGCAAATCCATGTTTAGTGTCCTACCACCTCGCTCTTTTGGGGTTATACTGTACTCGCAGTACCCATCTTTAGAATTGGGATTTACCCAGATGCAGCTCTGGAACTCTGTCCAGACTACTATGCAGACTATTCTCGGAGACGTTCCCGACGCTGTCACTCAGGGTCCCAATGACAGGTCAAGTAATTTCTTGGAACTTAACATCCTTGGCCCCCGAGCTCTCCATTGGTACCACTGGGATTGACGCTTTGTCAGATGGGCATTGCTGGCCATAGAACTGTATGAAGGCGGCGCGCTGTCTGGTAGTAATGGGATTTTACTCCTGATCTAATAATGTTTGTGTGCATAAATAGCTGTGCTGTTCCATTTAAACTCAGTTTGTGTTTTCCACCTCAACATTAGTTCTGTCTGATGATTGGGGTGGCCTGCTATGACAATTTATTGTCCTTTTCTCCCTAGTTGACCCTCTTCAATCTGCTTTTCGCCCTTGACACTGAGACCGCCCTTACTAAAGTTACAAATGACCTACTAACTGCCAAATCCAAGTGCCACTACTCCATGCTAGTTGTCTGGACTCGGGTAATCAGGTCGGGTAGGAGCCCATCTGCAGGGGATACTTGGGGTTCGGTCTGTAACCCACGATGCATGATTATACAAAGACACCACAAGCAGAAATCTAGGTAATGCAATGTATTGTATGTATATGACAGGACAAGAAAATAAGGGTTATACCGTCTGTAAGCAAGAAATACCGGTAATAAGTCTTTTGGCAGGGAGCCCACTTGGAAGGGCAGAAAAGGCACGGAGCCCACTTGGAAGGGCACGAAAGGCACGGAGCCCACTTGGAAGGGCACGAAAAGCACGGAGCCCACATGGAAGGGTACGAAAGGCACGGAGCCCACTTGGTAAGGACACAAAAGCAGGGAGTCCACTTTACTCAAAGGGAAACAATCATCTAACATGAAGCAAAAATTATAACCAAAAGTGACACTTCATCTTCCCACCAAGAACCAGTTCATGAATTTAAAGGGATACTCTGTTCACTGCTCCAAATGCAAATTGGGGAATTCTGTATGCATGGCCCCCATAATATATTCACTACCAGTCAGCTCCAGGGTTGGCTTGGAGAGCATTGGCTAGGGGTCCTGCATGTGCAGAAAGCACACAGATGTCTTTATTTATTTCATTTTCAGATTTTGAATATGTTTTCATTTTTGGAATGTGTGTAATCAGCCAGTAGGGGAGCAATTAGAGTTTCCTGCAATGTCTGGAATAACCTTCTGGGTAATGTCTCTCCTCCTGAGACTCGATCAGGCATTCAAATAGAAGCAGTTTACCAGTGTTCGCGCAATTACTCCACATTGGTCAATAGGAACCATCTTCTGCTGACAGGGCAAGGTCAGGCTGCCTTTAGACACCTTGATCTCTCATGCAGAATCACAGAGATCCCCCTGCCACTGCAAAAAAGGCATATACATCTTACTTCTTAATTTGCTGAAAATTAAGATTTTATTTTAATAGGCATTCTTGGTTGGTGAGGCTGCCTGGGACATTAGACTATGGCAGTGGTAGGAAAGTGCTCCCATTCAGTCAGTCATAAACCTAGTATAGCTGTTTCGGAGTTAGGAATGGTCTTTTATACACAAAAATAGCACATTAAGCAGCTTTTGGATTCCCGCTAAACAAAGAGGTCAGCAAAATTATGAACATGTATTTGTATTCCTTAATGCATAATTATTTTTAGCAAATATGTTAAAGATGAGATACCTATAAACCTTTTGTAAAGGGACCCTAGAACCTTAGAGCTACTCGTATTTAGATTAAGATTTTTACCATTTGTCTAAATGAGGCAGTTCAGGAATGTTGTTTAAAACATCATTAATCACGGTGCCTAGTTGCTTGGTTTCTAAGCAATTAATAAAAAGTTAATTTAGTCATTAATGAATTTGCTTCATGAAAATGAAGAGTAATAGGTATAATATCTGATGTATGTTTACTGCACGGCTGTGGTTTGCATAATCCTATAAATGTATGCCTGTAGGGAAAAATATATCTTGTTTAATTTCAAAATAATGCCATAAATCTCTTTGTGTAAATAGGCATGTACGTACGAGTAAAGTAGCAGTTCCTTAAAAGTTAGATCATTTGCTGTAATATAAGTATATAAACCAAATCTTGCAAGTTGCAACCCTAAACATCTTCCACTTTCAACACTTTTCTTCATCCCTCAGCACCTCCTTCCTCTTTCAACATCTAAGACTAAAAAGCTTTCTTCACATTTTAAAAATATAACTTCAAGAATTACATCTTCCCTTGTCATGCTATTTACACCATACCTCAACTCCTCTCCTAGACCGCAGCCACCTTCAACTGCTTTAGTTTTCCAATCTCTACCAGAATTTCTGATGTCCTTATACTTCTACCTCACTACCTGCCCCCTTTAGCCCTATTCTTAGCCCTATTCTCATGCATATTTTGCCCTATTTAGCCCTATTCTCATGCATCAAACATGCTCTAATGACTTCCTTTTTAAAGAATGTTTGCCTAGTTTCTACAACCCCATCCAATAACTGTCTTGCCTCCGACTAGCCACAAAAATACTGGAGAATGTATGTACATCCTTGACCCATGCACTACACATTATCATTACGGCACTGTGTATAAACTGTTCAAACACCAAATAAATGACACGGAGGCACATTGGATTTAGAATTGGCCACGGCATTTATTTACTAAATGCCGCGACATTGTTTATTACTCCAAATTTAACAGTATTAAAGAAATGTACACGTCTTAAAATTCTGAATTTAAAACTGAACCGACCATAACTTAATGGTCCTATTGACGACACCAGCCCCGCCAGATACCACCGGTCGTTGTAAAACTCAGGACACGATGGGTCGGGGCAATAAACACCTTGAATGTAGAAAACCTGTATGGGCATCACTCTAACATCTAACATCTAACACAACATGAATGTATGCCCATACCACAAACTAGATCAAGGTCTAAAAACCTCTGGATCACTCCGCCACGGGCCAATGTGCTTGACCACCTTAAGCACGTTGCCCTCGCCACACCTGAACTGCTCTATCCAATCCATCGGCCACCTCCAAGCACCACAAATCCAAACCAATAGCATTCAAATGCACACCGTCCCGTCCCAGCATCCCTGAAGGGTCCTCCTCAATGTCCGTGTGCTTAACGACAATGCCTCCGTTATACACCACAAATCTCGAAATTACTTTGTTAACCCTTCGCCGGGCCCTATCCACCCCCGCTACGGACCTGGCACCTCGCCAGAACAGCCGCGGGATTATGTGGGACCAAACAAAAATAACACCCGGAAAAGCCGCCTGAAATCTCAACATATCACATTTTATATCCTTGATTAACTTACGGACAGGCCGACTACATAAATCGTTCCCCCCAGCGTGGATGAGAAGGACATCTGGTGCCCCGTGCCGCGAGGCCTGCCGCATAACCTCATAATGCACACCCTCCCATCGAAGACTCCTAAAACCCAACCACCTGACCGTAGCCAGCGATGGATCCAGATTCAGCAAACGCCCCCGAGGCTTCATCCCGGCGCGCCGAGCTGCCCAGAAAACATACGAGTGACCCAATATCCACACTAAGCAAACCTCAGGATCTATAAAAGAAATAATAAAAAATGTTAAAGAAAACAAAGCACTGAAAGAACAGTTACGCCATAACGACCGAATACTGATGCTAAGCATTATTAAATCAAATTGGGCCTGATGTACCGTCGAAATCGGCCCGATTCCCATCTGCCAATACGTTGTATAATTGCGTCACCCAAGCCCCATCTAGCTGCCTGAGTAGCTGCTCCGATACGAAACGAGTGAGATCCGAATTCAGAAGGAGCGAGACCCAAACTCCCAAGACATTTTCTAAAAACTGCTACGAATTGAAACCTGGAAAGTGAAGTACCGTCAGCATGTCTTAATAAAGAACCCTCGCCCTCGGGTCGAATAGCCAAATATGCTTGCAAAGAACCTACCGGACAAAGGTCGGAACCCGGAAAGGAGAGCAACTGCACATTAAAACCCTTACCATTTTTATCCGTCTTGGAACGCCTAATCAAAATCTCAACCATCTCTGTCCCCAAGCAAACATCCCTAAGTTGCAAGCCACCTTGCGATTTAGTATTAGCCGCTACCAACTCGCCTATCCTAAAGGCACCAAAGAATGCCAATAAAAAACTTAAACGAAAAAGTCGTACCTCAAAACCAGAAGAACAAATGCTACAAAGGCATCCACAGATGCGCTCCAGGAGCCGAAATGTCACAGGACGCCGCGAGTCAGGCCTGTTACCACCCCGACGATAACCCTTCATTGCCTGACCAACTAAAAACTCTTTGGTAATATCCCTTGTCCCCTGCAGCTTGAAATAAAAAGCCAAAGCTGCCAGTCGCCTATCCATGCCAGCAACAGACGTACCCCTGGCAAATTCACTTCCCAGATACCACAATAGCACCACCAACTGGTCACCCTCAGAGCATGGGTTACCTGCCTCATCCAAAAAACCAACCCAGTCTTTCCATACAGCCCTGTATGATGCCCAGGTTGCCGAAGCCAGAGACTTGCCAATCTGCTTCATGACGTGACGTCTACCAGACTCCAAATCCACGTAGGGACATCTGCTCCCAACTCGTCCGCACCCGGCGCGGCCTCCCGAAAACGTTGCCATTGCTGTCGGGATAAAGAATCGGCAATAACGTTAGACACGCCAGCAACATGACTCGCCCGAACCCACACATTCAATTGTAGGCATCGCAGCACCAAATGCCGCAATAAGCTCAAAACCGGCGTAGATGCCGATGTTAAATGATTAATCGACTGAACCACGCTCATATTGTCGCACTGAAAAATGATCTTTGCATTACACAATTTCGCACCCCAAACCTCCAGAGCCGCAACTATGGGGAACAACTCCAGCAATGTTAAGTTTTTAGTCAAACCATGCTGCTGCCACAGCTGGGGCCAGACACCCGCAAACCACGCTCCCTGGAAAAAGGCACCATAACCGATCGCCCCCGAAGCATCAGTCCAGAGAGACAAAGCGTCATTATAAGACACTCTTTCCAACCACAATGACTTACCATTGTACTCGCACAAAAATATCTCCCAAACTCTCAAATCCGCCTTATGAGCAGCCGACAGATGGATGAAATGATGTGGGGACCGTACACCAGCAGTGGCCAATGACAGCCCCCTACAAAAAACTCTACCCATGGGCATGATTCTGCAAGCGAAATTTAACTTACCCAAAAGAGACTGCAGCCACACTAGTGTAACTTTTTTAGCAGATTGCGCCTGACGAACCAACAAACGTAACTCAGCAACCTTATCTAACGGAAGCCTGCACAACATCCTCTCTGAATCAATTTCAATTCCCAAAAACTTGATAACTGAGCAGGGCCCCTCAGTTTTATCCGCCGCAAGCGGAACATTGAATTTTTTAAACACCCCTTGCAATGTGTGAAGCAAAACAGCACAAACCTGAGTCCCCGCAGGTCCTACACATAAATAATCGTCAATCGTGCACCACTGACGACAATCCAGACACCTCTCTAACAACCCACTCCAAAAACCTGCTAAAAGTCTCAAAGTGCGCACAGGAGATCGCACACCCCATGGGAAGACAACGGTCTACATAAAAACAACCATCCCAATGGCAACCTAATAAACGAAAACAATCCGGATGCACTGGTAACAAACGGAATGCAGATTCGATGTCTGCTTTTGCCATGAGGGCCCCCGGGCCAGCAGACCGAACCACATCGACAGCCCTGTCAAAAGATGTATAAGAGACCTTACAAAGTTCCCTGTCTATCCCGTCATTCACCGAACGCCCCTTCGGAAAAGACAGATGATGAATGAGGCGAAATTTACCTGCCTCCTTTTTGGGGACAATACCTAAAGGTGAAACCATCATATCAGACAGAGGGGGGTGCAAGAAAGGACCAGCCAAACGTCCTAACAACACCTCCTTTTCAATTTTGTCCCTTACCACCTGCGGATGCATCAATGCAGACTTAAGGTTTTTAGCCACAAAACCCCGAACTTCACCCGAAAAGGGGATGTGAAAACCAAAACGAAAACCCCTTTCAATAAGCTCAGCCGCCTCCTTATTCCCGTACCGCCGTAGCCACGGCAGCATCGCTGCTTGCCCTTCTTAAAGCATTTGACATAGGCATGGCTACCTCCACAACCTGAGCACTCATGCTTATATTTACAGGCTGAGCCCCACACACATTGAGATTCATTGAATTGCCAACACAATCCCTTTCTCTTAACTCCAATGTCACTGGCCCCATAGGGCCCTGACCGAAAGGACTGCTGCGTCCCACGCATAGGCGCCATCACCTTTAACCATAAAGCAACATCCTTCTGATCCCACCGGATCGAAGGACGAACAGCTTTCCTTTGCCTAAACTGTTCATCATACCTTAGCCAAGCTAAGCCTCCATAAACTCTGTGTGCCTCACCAATGCTGTCTAAATAACAAAATAATGCAGAACAACTCTCCGGCGACTTCTCTCCAATAACGCTGGCAAGAATTGCAAAAGCCTGCATCCAATTTGAAAAAGTGCGGGGGATCAGCCTATGCCGCCGCTTCTCCTCCTCCTCTTTCTTTTTATCATCAGCCTTCGTCAACCTGTCCAAATTAAATCTTTCTAAGGGAAGAAGAGAAAATATGTCAACATATTCCCCTTTCCATACCTTCTCCTTCAGTTCCTGTTTCAAATGAGCCCCCAAAGGACCTTCATAGCACACATACACCTCAGCTTTCGCAAAATCAGACAAAGTCTCACCATCTATTCCCACTTCACTCACTATACCAGCATTCCCTGGAACCTGCGCAATACTTGGTAGCCCAGATGCAGCTGACCCAGCTCCCCCCGTCCCAGAGACCAACGGGGAAACCGTACACCCTGCACCCGGAATACTTGAACCCCAAACACCACTAGCCGCAGCCTCTACATTGTTCACTCCAGGGGACTGAAACCTATCCTCACAACGCTGCAACAAGTCCTTAATACCACCAAACAAATCCTGCTTAAATTGATCAACCTATGACAAACTCCTATCACTCTCAGGGTGCACTCTGGATGACCCACCCCCAACACCAGTCAAACCCAATTCACCAGCAGAATTGAAAGGAAAAAGAGAGGGGGGGGATGCCACCCCAACATACTCACTGGACCGGGGGAGAACTCCACTGCCAGCACCAGGTCCCGTTGCAGTCACACATCCAGTAGAAGGAACGGCACTGCCTCCACCAGAAACGATAGAGGAGCGAACTGCTGCCATCTCCTGGCCGAAAGGCGCCACTGACGTGAGCCGAGAAACTTCATCCCGGCGAGATGTCACACCATCACTGACGTTGCAGGACGAGCCCCGAGCATGTGCACTCCTGCTGCGTTTTGACGGCGCCGTCTGTGACGAAATAGCCGGGACAGGAAAACTGGAAGGTGAAGGAGACCGCTGGGTCTCGCTTACCGCGTCTGAAGGCTCATCCCCACGCGCCGCTGGAGCTCTCCTGCGTCTGGATGGCGGAGGAGCCGAATCATCAAGGTCCAGCCAGTTGTCGTCCCCTCTGGACGCAGCCAAAGACACAATGCTCCGGGAAGGGGAAGGTGAAGCCCTGCGAGCTGAACGCCGCTGCGAATTCGCCACGGACGCAGAAGCAGACCTGGAACCACCAGAAGGACGTCTGCTGCTGCCCTGAGGTACACGGGACCGGGAGGGCAAGGCAGATGAAGCAGCTGCTGGAGAGGGTGGAATCGTATCCAACTCAGGGCTCAGGCGAGCTGGGGGCCTCCTGGGCCTGGAACTTGTTCTGGGTCTTGGTTTATCAGTAGCAGGACCTTCATCAGCAGCCACAATATCCTGAAATCTGTCTTTCAGCCACGAAACCCCCTTCGTCTGGGCAGCCTCTCTCATACTAGACAAGAGCATTTCAATGTCGTTATCCATAATGTACAGACAATCAGCAATCTTCTCTCCTCTGTATATCAGTTTGAAATAATAAATATGGTTATTTTCACATAAATTTATACAGTATATTTTCCCTCCAAAATAAATCCCACCCAGGTGATACTGAGTCGCTGACCGATGTTTGACCCCAAATCCTCCCCCAGTTCCTTCCTGAGTGCATGGCTGGGTCATGTAACCCCTTCTGCCTATACGTCTCCAGGGGTCTCTTTAATTGCCTAACCCACTTTCTCCTCTCTAATTCTTTGCTTGAACCTTTCAAATCAAGTTTCTAAAACCATAGGTAATTTCGCCTTACTCTTTATTCCAGGCCTCACTAACTGTCTGAAATTGTAATCTAGATTATTATTTATTGTTTTATATAGCGCCATCATGTTCAATTGTGCTGTACAATGGATAGACAGGACATAACAAGTAGTATATAACATAACAATTTGACTTACAGAAACAACATGTAAGGAGGGCCCTGCTCAAAGAAACGTACAATCTAGGGATCACACTACCAGAAGCCCAACATCTCCAAGACCAAGTTGGTTATTCTATTGTTTTCTCTATCCCCAATTCCTGATATATCCATCCCTGTTGAAAATTCTACAATCTGCCCAACAGCCCAGGTTTGCCGGGGTAAAATAATTTACCCCAACCTCCATCTGTAAAATAGCTTTTGAACTTGTCTTTTATTCACACAACATACTATTAAAACACTAATCCACTCCCTTGAGATATCCCATTTGGATTATTGCAACTTCCTATTAACTGGTGTCTCCCTCTCTTGCCTTTCACCACTGCAATCTATTCTAACACCTCTACCCAACTAGTTTTCTTCATCTGCTGTACCCACTATGTTTCTGCTCTTATCTCCAAATACTCACCCGACTGCTTTCTTCACCCTACCAACAACTTTGTGATTTTCTTAAAGTAAAAGGTATACCAGAGTGTTACATAAACCATTGTTCTTATTGCTTAGAGAACCGTCCTTTTAATCACTAAGTTAAAAAAAGACATGTATGCAGCAAATCATGCTTAGTTTATTACTATAGTTATTATTATTATTATTATTATTATTATTATCCTTTATTTATATAGCGCCAACAGTTTACGCAGCGCTTAATACAATACATAAATTCAAGGGATATGACAAGACAAGAATTGACAGACTAAGACAAACCGATACATTTGGTGGAGAGAGCCCTGCTCGCAAGCTTACAATCTAGAGGGAAATGGGGTGACAAACATAAGGCATAGAGAAAGGGTGAGAGGTATTGTGGGGGTTGTATCGATGACAAGGAAGTTCTAGCAGCTAAGATGGTATGCTTCTCTGAAGAAGTGGGTTTTTAGATGTTTCTTGAAAGTTGGGAGGGAGGGAGAATGCTGAAGGTTCCTTGGGAGTAGATTCCAAAGATATGGGGCAGCTCGAGTGAAATCTTGTAGACGGGAAAAGGAAGAGGTGATAGTTATTTATCTTACAATATTAAATCCACCACATACATTATTTAAAATATATTTGTCTTAAAAATGACTTACTTGATTGTTAACAATAATTATTCTATTTAGTAAAGGTTCTGTTTATTAAATATTTATTAAAGGAGAGGGGAATATGCTCCCTAACTCACAGTGAAGTGAAAATACAGTATGTCTGCAAAATGAGTTAATAATAATAGTGTTCATAAAAGTATTGCATCTTATGCCCATAGTTTGTTTAATGCAAGCAATTGTGCTAATTTGAGATATTAATAAAATAGTTAATAAATAAACAATTTAGATGGATGAGTCATCGCATTCTACTAACAGACATTTTAATATCCATGATGATTTTCCTTGTCTTTGTTTATGCAAATAGTTTACCTCCTGATTTTGTTTTGGGATGAATTGTATATTGCCGTTAATTACTGTATATAATATCAAACAGTTCCATCGAAACACGGTGATAGTATCCCCACAAGGGGATATATCAGTGTAGGCAGTAATATTCTTAAAAGGTAAACTTTATCATCTGTGGAGGATTATGTTTTGGCCAATGGTGACCAAGTGATGTTAAAAGTTCTGGAGCAAATGGTTGAACCTGTTATGTATCTTCTCCATCTATATATCCTAAATTTCTTGCCCCTTGCAAATAATTTAACTCATCACTTTAAGCTGTTATTATTAGACTTGGGCACCAGGGGGCTCTTCGTGTTCGTCTTCGTGCTCGTCTTCGGGGAAAAAAAAATCTTCGTATTCCGCGAATATTCGCCCGTTCCTGTCTTCTCTTCGGGCGAATATTCGCGGACATTCTTCGTGCTCGTTTAATCTTCGTTTTCCTCCTGGTTGCCTAGCAGGGGTTAATACGGGGTTAATAACACATCACAGCAGCAGCAGCTGCCGTGAAGGTACGTGTGTGCAGCTCTATTGGTCGTTTCGGCAGGGGGCTGGTCTGGCATCAACGAGTGAATTGCAGAACTGCAGAATGCACTTCATTCGTTGATGGCAGGCGAGCCCCCTGCCGAAACGACCAATAGAGTTGCACACACATACCGAGGTGTACTGTCCATAGATGTTTAATAAAAGAATAGGGAATATTTTACATTTTTAAATTGATTTTGGACCACTTTACATGCCTAACATTTGCTACCTATTTACAATGGCATACTTTGCAACAACCCAACTTACTTATTGGACAGGACTGGAAAATAGCAGGACTGTCCACCAAAATCTTGGGTGTGTTGGCAGGTATGCTGATGGAAAAATGTTGGACAAGAACTAAAAAATAGCTTAGGGTTAATGTACGGTTATGTTTAAGATTAGTAGCAGTGCACTGGTTTGGTTAAAGATGGATTATGTCTAAATAATAATAATTTAATTTTAATGTTTTTTTTTAAAAAAAAATAGGGGTTTATTTAAATGTATTTTAAAGTTAGATTTATTATTTAGTACTTGATTATATTTATTAAATGTTTATAGTAGCGTTACCTACCGAGCTATAACTACCTATGTGTATTTGCATTTTGCATACCTAGTTTAGCTAAATTAGATGGGACAGGACTGGAAAAAAGCAGGACTGTCCCTGAAAAAGTTGGGTCTGTTGGCAGGTATGTGGATGGAAAAATGTTATAGGGTGAAGTGTGAGTTATAGTGTTAATGTAATGCTATTAGTGAGTGAAGGCCAGGGCAAATAACAAGGAAAAGGTCCTTGTGTTTTGTGCATTGTAAGTGTGTGTGTATGTGTGTTATGTGTGATGTCACTGTGTGTTATATGTGTTATATGTGTTATTGTGTGTGTTATGTTTGGTTGGTTGTGTATCAGAAGGAAAATAATGAAATGGAAAAGGAAATGGGAAAGGCAAATGAGTGGGCAATTGGCGACCCGCTCACCTGTTTCACCCCAGGGCAAAGCACCCAAACACTGTCAGTCTTAGACGTTTGGCAGCAGACTTCCAGAGCTCAGACACAAGGCCCTAGCGTAAGCTGGCCACTCCGGCGGAGGTAGCAGGCGTTGCCACACCGCAAACAGAGGCAGCCAGGGGGGAGAAACTGCCCTTACCATTAGGGACATTTTGGGCATGACTCTAGCCAGGAAGCGAACTGGCAGAGAAGAGATGCTGGCACCACCACCAGCAGCAGCATTGAAAAGGCGAATGAGTGGGCAATTGGCGACCCACTCACCTGTTTCACCCCAGGGCAAAGCACCCAAACACTGTCAGTCTTAGACGTTTGGCAGCAGACTTCCAGAGCTCAGACACAAGGCCCTAGCGTAAGCTGGCCACTCCGGCGGAGGTAGCAGGCGTTGCCACACCGCAGACAGAGGCAGCCAGGGGGGAGAAACTGCCCTTACAATTAGGGACATTTTGGGCATGACTCTAGCCAGGAAGCGAACTGGCAGAGAAGAGATGCTGGCACCACCACCACCACCACCACCACCAGCAGCATTGAAAAATTGGAAAGGCGAATGAGAGGGCAATTGGCGACCCGCTCACCTGTTTCACCCCAGGGCAAAGCACCCAAACACTGTCAGTCTTAGACGTTTGGCAGCAGACTTCCAGAGCTCAGACACAAGGCCCTAGCGTAAGCTGGCCACTCCGGCGGAGGTAGCAGGCGTTGCCACACCGCAGACAGAGGCAGCCAGGGGGGAGAAACTGCCCTTACAATTAGGGACATTTGAGGCATGACACTAGCCAGGAAGCGAACTGGCAGAGAAGAGATGCTGGCACCACCACCAGCAGCAGCATTGAAAAGGCGAATGAGTGGGCAATTGGCGACCCACTCACCTGTTTCACCCCAGGGCAAAGCACCCAAACACTGTCAGTCTTAGACGTTTGGCAGCAGACTTCCAGAGCTCAGACACAAGGCCCTAGCGTAAGCTGGCCACTCCGGCGGAGGTAGCAGGCGTTGCCACACCGCAAACAGAGGCAGCCAGGGGGGAGAAACTGCCCTTACCATTAGGGACATTTTGGGCATGACTCTAGCCAGGAAGCGAACTGGCAGAGAAGAGATGCTGGCACCACCACCAGCAGCAGCATTGAAAAGGCGAATGAGTGGGCAATTGGCGACCCACTCACCTGTTTCACCCCAGGGCAAAGCACCCAAACACTGTCAGTCTTAGACGTTTGGCAGCAGACTTCCAGAGCTCAGACACAAGGCCCTAGCGTAAGCTGGCCACTCCGGCGGAGGTAGCAGGCGTTGCCACACCGCAGACAGAGGCAGCCAGGGGGGAGAAACTGCCCTTACAATTAGGGACATTTTGGGCATGACTCTAGCCAGGAAGCGAACTGGCAGAGAAGAGATGCTGGCACCACCACCACCACCACCACCACCAGCAGCATTGAAAAATTGGAAAGGCGAATGAGAGGGCAATTGGCGACCCGCTCACCTGTTTCACCCCAGGGCAAAGCACCCAAACACTGTCAGTCTTAGACGTTTGGCAGCAGACTTCCAGAGCTCAGACACAAGGCCCTAGCGTAAGCTGGCCACTCCGGCGGAGGTAGCAGGCGTTGCCACACCGCAGACAGAGGCAGCCAGGGGGGAGAAACTGCCCTTACAATTAGGGACATTTGAGGCATGACACTAGCCAGGAAGCGAACTGGCAGAGAAGAGATGCTGGCACCACCACCAGCAGCAGCATTGAAAAGGCGAATGAGTGGGCAATTGGCGACCCACTCACCTGTTTCACCCCAGGGCAAAGCACCCAAACACTGTCAGTCTTAGACGTTTGGCAGCAGACTTCCAGAGCTCAGACACAAGGCCCTAGCGTAAGCTGGCCACTCCGGCGGAGGTAGCAGGCGTTGCCACACCGCAAACAGAGGCAGCCAGGGGGGAGAAACTGCCCTTACCATTAGGGACATTTTGGGCATGACTCTAGCCAGGAAGCGAACTGGCAGAGAAGAGATGCTGGCACCACCACCAGCAGCAGCATTGAAAAGGCGAATGAGTGGGCAATTGGCGACCCACTCACCTGTTTCACCCCAGGGCAAAGCACCCAAACACTGTCAGTCTTAGACGTTTGGCAGCAGACTTCCAGAGCTCAGACACAAGGCCCTAGCGTAAGCTGGCCACTCCGGCGGAGGTAGCAGGCGTTGCCACACCGCAGACAGAGGCAGCCAGGGGGGAGAAACTGCCCTTACAATTAGGGACATTTTGGGCATGACTCTAGCCAGGAAGCGAACTGGCAGAGAAGAGATGCTGGCACCACCACCACCACCACCACCAGCAGCATTGAAAAATTGGAAAGGCGAATGAGAGGGCAATTGGCGACCCGCTCACCTGTTTCACCCCAGGGCAAAGCACCCAAACACTGTCAGTCTTAGACGTTTGGCAGCAGACTTCCAGAGCTCAGACACAAGGCCCTAGCGTAAGCTGGCCACTCCGGCGGAGGTAGCAGGCGTTGCCACACCGCAGACAGAGGCAGCCAGGGAGGAGAAACTGCCCTTACAATTAGGGACATTTTGGGCATGACTCTAGCCAGGAAGCGAACTGGCAGAGAAGAGATGCTGGCACCACCACCACCACCACCACCACCACCACCACCACCAGCAGCATTGAAAAATTGGAAAGGCGAATGAGAGGGCAATTGGCGACCCGCTCACCTGTTTCACCCCAGGGCAAAGCACCCAAACACTGTCAGTCTTAGACGTTTGGCAGCAGACTTCCAGAGCTCAGACACAAGGCCCTAGCGTAAGCTGGCCACTCCGGCGGAGGTAGCAGGCGTTGCCACACCGCAAACAGACGCAGCCAGAGGGGAGAAACTGCCCTTACCACTAGGGACATTTTGGGCATGACTCTAGCCAGGAAGCGAACTGGCAGAGAAGAGATGCTGGCACCACCACCACCACCAGCAGCAGCATTGAAAAATGGGAAAGGCGAATGAGTGGGCAATTGGCGACCCACTCACCTGTTTCACCCCAGGGCAAAGCACCCAAACACTGTCAGTCTTAAACGTTTGGCAGCAGACTTCCAGAGCTCAGACACAAGGCCCTAGCGTAAGCTGGCCACTCCGGCGGAGGTAGCAGGCGTTGCCACACCGCAGACAGAGGCAGCCAGGGGGGAGAAACTGCCCTTACCATTAGGGACATTTGATTCATGACACTAGCCAGGAAGCGAACTGGCATCGAAGAGACACTGGCACCACCACCAGCAGCAGCAGCAGCAGAATTGGGAAAGGCGAATGAGTGGGCAATTGGCGACCCACTCACCTGTTTCACCCCAGAGCAAAGCATCCAAACACTGTCAGTCCTTGGCGTTTGGGAGCGGACTTCCAGAGCTCAGACACAAGGCCCTAGCGTAAGCTGGCTACATTGGCGGAGGTAGCAGGCGTTGCCACACCGCAGCAAGTGCAACCAGGGGGGAGAAACTGCCCTTACCATAAGGGACATTTGAGGCATGACACTAGCCAGGAAGCGAACTGGCAGAGAAGAGACACTGGCACCACCACCAGCAGCAGCAGCAGCAGCATTGGAAAAGGCGAATGAGTGGGCAATTGACGACCCGCTCACCTGTTTCACCCCAGGGCAAAGCATCCAAAAACTGTCAGTCCTTGGCGTTTGGGAGCGGACTTCCAGAACTCAGACACAAGGCCCTAGCGTAAGCTGGCTACACCGGCGGAGGTAGCAGGCGTTGCCACACCGCAACAAGTGCAACCAGGGGGGAGAAACTACCCTTACCATCAGGGACATTCGAGGCATGACACTAGCCAGGAAGCGAACTGGCATTGAAGAGAGACACTGGCACCACCACCAGCAGCAGCAGAATTGGGAAAGGCGAATGAGTGGGCAATTGACGACCCGCTCACCTGTTTCACCCCAGGGCAAAGCATCCAAGCACTGTCAGTCCTTGGCGTTTGGGAGCAGACCTACAGAACTCAGACACAAGGCCCTAGCATAAGCTAGCTACACCGGCGGAGGTAGCAGGCGTTGCCACACCGCAGCAAGTGCAACCAGGGGGGAGAAACTACCCTTTCCATTAGGGACATCTGAGGCATGATTTCAGCCAGGAAGCGAACTGGCAAAAGATACTGGCACCACCACCAGCAGCAGCGTTGGAAACGGAAAAAGGTGAATGAGTGGGCAATTGACATAGTAACATAGTAACATAGTTCATAAGGTTGAAAAAAGACCAAAGTCCATCAAGTTCAACCTATATACATATTGTGTCCCTACTGTGTTGATCCAGAGGAAGGCAAAAAACCCTTATGAAGCAGATGCCAATTGCCCCATACCAGGGGGAAAATTCCTTCCCGACTCCAAATATGGCAATCAGAATAAATCCCTGGATCAACGTTCTGTCCCTATTAATCTAATATCGATAACTTGTAATATTATTGCTTTCAAGAAACACGTCCAGGCGCCTTTTGAACTCTTTTATTGAGTTTACCATCACCACTTCCTCTGGCAGAGAGTTCCATAATCTCACCGCTCTTACTGTAAAGAACCCCCGTCTGTGCTGGTGTAGAAACCTTCTTTCCTCCAGCCGTAGAGGATGTCCCCTTGTTATAGATACAGTCCTGGGTATAAATAGGTCCTGGGAGTGATCTCTGTACTGTCCCCTTATATATTTATACATAGTTATTAAGTCCCCCCTAAGCCGTCTTTTTTCCAAACTAAATAACCCCAATTCTGATAATCTTTCTGGGTACTGTAGTCCTCCCATTCCCCTTATTACTCTGGTTGCCCGTCTTTGAACCCTCTCCAGCTCCACTATATCTTTCTTGTACACTGGTGCCCAGTACTGTACACAGTATTCCATGTGTGGTCTGACTAGTGACTTGTACAGGGGTAGAATTATTTCCTTGTCGTGGGCATCTATGCCCCTTTTGATGCACCCCATGATTTTATTTGCCTTAGCAGCAGCTGCCTGACACTGGTCGCTACAGGTAAATTTACTGTTAACTAAAACTCCTAAGTCCTTTTCCATGTCAGTCGTCCCCAGTGTTTTCCCATTTAATACATATTCCCAGCCTGGATTTTTCTTCCCCATGTGCATAACCTTACATTTATCTGTGTTGAACCTCATCTGCCACATCCCAGCCCAAGCCTCCAACCTATGCAGATCCATTTGTAATCGTGCGCTGTCCTCTATTGTGTTAACCACGTTACAGAGCTTAGTATCGTCTGCAAAGATTGATACTTTACTATACAATCCCTCTACAAGGTCATTAATAAATATATTAAAAAGAATAGGACCCAAAACTGACCCCTGTGGTACCCCACTAGCAACAGTCACCCACTCAGAGTATGTACCATTAATAACCACCCTCTGTTTCCTATCACTGAGCCAGTTACTTACCCACATACACACATTCTCCCCCAGCCCAAGCATTCTCATTTTATGTACGAGCCTTTTATGTGGCACCGTATCAAATGCTTTGGAAAAATCAAGATATACGACATCCAGCGATTCACCCCGATCCAGTCTTGAGCTCACCTCCTCATAAAAGCTGATCAGGTTAGTTTGACAGGACCGATCCCTTGTAAACCCATGCTGATATGGAGTCATACACTTATTTTCATTGAGATACTCCAAAATAGCATCTCTTAGGAAACCCTCAAACAGTTTACACACAACAGAAGTTAAACTAACAGGCCTATAATTCCCCGGGTCACTTTTTGTCCCCTTTTTGAATATTGGCACAACATTTGCTATACGCCAGTCCTGGGGAACAGACCCTGTCACTATAGAGTCCTTGAATATTGACGACCCACTCACCTGTTTCACCCCAGGGCAAAGCATCCAAAGACTGTCAGTCCTAGGCGTTTGGGAGCGGACTTACAGAGCTCAGACACTAGGCCCTAGCGTAAATTGGCTACACCAGCGGAGGTAGCAGGCATTGCCACACCGCAGCAAGTGCAACCAGGGGGAGAAACTACCTTAAACATTAGAGAGAAAAAATTTAACTTTCCAAGCTAAGAGCTGGGTAACCCAATTTGGGCAGATTGAATTTAAGAAAGGCAATCTGCTCCATCAGATGAGGTGCCATGCGTGAGCGCTGTGGACTCAGTATGTTTCCAGTCATAGAAAACACGCGCTCACTTTGAACAGTGGTTGGCGGACATGATAGAAGCTGCTGCGCAACCCATGAGAGTGCAGGCCACACACTCTTCTTTTCATCCCAGTAGCTAAGAGGATCAACATTAGGAGCAGAAGGAACTTCACAGAGGTAAAGTTTGACCATTTCAGCAGCACTACTCTCCTTTCTGCTGCTAGCTCTGTCAGATGGTCCAACTATACTGCCAAGTGCCTCTTCCCAAAACGCAGCTGCTCCACTCAGCTGTGTTGTGCTGCTTGTGGCACTGCTGCTGATGCTGCTGCTAGGGGTAGCAGACCACATCATCTCTTCCTCCTCCTGCACCTCACCCTCCTCGGACAGCATTCCCATTTTACGCTGCCAGTCACGCACCTTGTTGACCAATTGCTCCCGGTAGCTACTGAGAACATTGAATTTCAAAGCTAGCTTTCCCTTAATTCTTGGATCACAAAGGCACGCTAGCATCATTTCGGGACTCTCTTCCATTCGCTTGCGAAGGTGTACTTTTAGCAGATCCTTCAGCTTCCTGACTATGGCTGCTACGTCAGGATGTAGAGTGCCACCTTGAACAGCCTCACGGTTTCCAAGGAACACATCCATCTTGCTGCCTAGATGGGAGAACACTGGGATTACCTGGGCCAGACTGGCAGTGTTTGAGCTTAAATTTTCTGTGGCATCCCTGAATGGTTTAAGGACTGCCACTAGCTGGGCGATCACTGTCCAATCCTCCCTATTCAATGGAGAGGTAATCCCAATATTGTGCTCTGAGGCAAGATTATGGATTGCCCTCTGCTGCTCCAAAATCCTCTCTAGCATGTCTAACGTGGAGTTCCACCGTGTACTGACATCCTGACGTAGGCAGTGTACGGGAAGACCTGACCTCTCTTGCTCTTCCCTCAAAAGTTGGCTAGCCTTAACACTATGGTGAAAGTGCCCAGCGATCTTTCTGCAGCGGGACAGAACTACTGCTGCCACATTAGTTCCTTCTGACATTGCTGCCTTCACTACAAGATGGATGATGTGGGCTGCACAGCGCACACCAACAATATGACCATCTCGCAGCGCTTTCACCATATTGGCACCTCCGTCAGTTACCACAAAACCAACTTCAACATTGGTGCCCGCCTCTGCTCCCACCCAAAGGCTAAACATTTTCCTAATCGCATGCAGAATATTTTGGGAAGTGTGCTTTTCATCCATCACTTCTGCATGGAGAAGGAATGATCGGTAGCCTGCTGCAGCAACTTCCTTAGACACACCGGGCTGCCACCAGTGTGCTGTCAAAGAAAGAAAGGCATGCTGGGCGCTAGGTGCACTCCACAAATCTGTAGTGAAATGAACACACTGACCAGCAGCCTTGGAAAGCTCCTCTTTCACTGCTGCAACACAGGACCGATACAGCGAGGGGACAATGTTCCTGCTGAAAGTGGAACGTGACGGAACTGTGTATTGTGGAGCCACAGCCGCCATCAATTGTTTGAAAGGCTCCCCTTCAATCATGGAGAAGGATGCCCCTCCAACAGCAATGAACTGACCAATAAGTCGCGTTACTTTATTGGCCTGCTGTTTGGGCATCGTTCTCTTGGAGTGGAATGCCCCAAATTCTTCCAGGGTGGGCTGGGCATGCAGTGCTCCAACCTGCCTTGGTCTCTGGCTGCCAGCACTAGTTGCTGCTGCTGCTGCTGCTGCTATTGGCTCAGAAGAAGAAGCTGTTGGGGTTTTTCCACGGCCACCAGCTATGCTGCCTGCACTAAGTTTTACCTCTGCATCTTTCCCCAATAGCACAGCATTGTGTTGAGTGCTGAGGTGATGCTTCATGCTAGCACTGGTAAAATGGCCAGACACTTTCCCTCTGCTTATTAGCTTCCCACAATGTTTGCACTTTCCATAGCGCCCTTCTTCAACATTTTCAAAGTGCTCCCAAATTGGGGCGCGCATAGCCTTGGAGTGTGCCTTGGGTGCTGCTCTTACTGCTCGGGGTGGATGAACAGAGGCAGAACTAGTGGTGGTGGGACTGGTGGTAACAGTACTGGCCATAGTGGGACTGCTAATTGCTTTAGATTTGCTAGGTTTTGCTGCTGCTGCTGGTGGTGGTGATGGTGATGATCGTAGCGGAGAAGGTGGAGGCTCAGGGGAAAATTGTGCACTAGTCATTTGGACACTGCTCCCTGAGGAATCTGATTCCTGACCACTCATCTCCTCTACTTCCTCTGGCTCATAGTCTAGCTCTTCATTAGCCAGATCGAATGGAATTCCTGCTAGGCTGGAGCTAAGACTGATATCGTCGTGAGACTCGTGACTAGTAGTAGTGCGAGCAGGAAGAATAGACTCTGCACTTGGCCTCTCAGTCTCAGGCTCCTCTGCTACCTCGCTAGGTGGAGTTCCACTATGTGTAGCCCTCTCTCTAACTGTCTTTACAAAAATTTTGTAAGGACTTGGTGGCTTGCTAGAGGTACTAGGAGGACATGGCGTGGCGGTACCAGTGGGAACAGTAGGCGCAGCACTAGTGGTGGTAGAGGCGGGGGTGGTGGTGGTGGTGGTTTTCCCTACAAAGGAATGAGATCGCTTTGGTTTGGGACCCCTCTGAGTCTTGCTGCTAATTTGGCTCTGCTTGGTACCTTGCATGCTGCTGGTGGATGGGGAAGATGCTGCTTGGGGCAAAAGGCACTTCTTTTTAGTCACTGGGCTGGTACTACTTGTGCTACCCTTTAACTTTGAACGTGCTTCTGGTGCTTTAGGCTTTCCGTAAAAAACCATAGAGCTTGTGGGCCTAGCCGCACTACTACTGCCTGCTTTTGGTGCCTTTCCTTTACTTGATGATCCTTCAAGCAATGCTTCCCCAAATGATAAGCGAGAGCTTGGCCTACTTGGCCGACTAGACTGACGCAAAGGCTGCATCTTAGAGCTGGTGGTGGTGCTGGTGGTGGTGCTGGTGGTGGTGGTGGTGGTGGTAGATGGAGCTTGTCCCTCCTTAGTCCCAAAAGGAGGATCCATTTCAAATTTTGTGTTGTGTGTGTAGTGTAGTGTAGTGTAGTGTAGTGTTTAAAAAACTATAAAAAAAAAAATAAAAAAATAAAAATAAAAAAAAGGAAAAACGAATTAAAGACAAAAAAATTAGAGGAAGTTCTCTTCAGTGCTACTGCTTAAAAAGTAAAACTATGCACTACTGCACTGTGCTGTGTGCAATCTGCCAAAATCCTAAAGTTATTGAAATTATTAACTCAAGATTAACTATTTAATAACTAGCAGTATTTTATTTTTAATTTGAATTTACACGGGCCTAAGAGCTTAGCCTACCACTATGCTAGCCTAAAGCTATATTTCCTTACTATAAGTCTACCTCTAGGCAGACGCTCTCAAACCCACTAAGCTAAAGTGAGGTTAAATCAGATTCAGTATATGATTTATTAATTAATATTAAGTTATATAATATTAATAGATTAGAACTAATTTACTTATATATTATGTATTATAGATAGAAGAATATAGATTATGAATTAGAATTTAGAATTAGAATTACTTATATTATAGATTATGAATTAGAATATTATTATTTATAATATATTATAGATTAAGATTAAAGAAGATTAGAATTATTTTAGTACTACAGCTAGTAGCTTGAAGCTTTGCTTAGTACAGCTCGTCACAGTCAATTTTTCTTGAAAAGAATTAGAAATAAAATAAAATGTCACAGCAAAACAGTTATCTTCACTGCTTGCTGCACTCACTAGCCCAACAAGTTCACTTCACTGATGGACTGAGGTGAGCAAAACACTAAGGGTACTTTTAATAAAATTGAAATAAAATGTAAAATAAATGAGAAAATCTTTGCAAAACAGTTAACGTCACTGCTTGCTGATCAAAAAAAAACACAGCACTTATGCGGCTGCACTCACTAGCCCAACAAGTTCACTTCACTGATGGACTGAGGTGAGCAAAACAAATGAAATAAAATGAAAGATTAATTAAGAAAAATTGACTTGGTCTCTTACTGTTGCTAAAACAAAGCACAAACTATAGAGCTGCAGCACCAGTACTAATAAGATTAGCTGAACTATACGCTAGTAGTAATTAATTAATATTATTACTTTTATTTATAGCTAATTTAATTAACTATTAAGATAAGAAAGAATTAGAGAATTATTGATATTACTGATTTTAGATTAGACACTAGTAGATGTTCTGAATGTCTACAGTACACTCTACACTAGTATACTATTACTAACTATAACTGACAAATATATATATAATTTTATAATGAATTCAATTATTAATTATATTAATTAATATTACTGATTTTAAATTAGACACTAGTAGATGAATGTCTACAGTACACTCTACACTAGTATACTATAGTATATATATATATATATGACTGACAAATATATATATATATATATAATATTATAATGAACTATTAAATTATAGATTCTATTAAATTGTAATTTATAAATTCTATTTAATTTATTTAAGCAGGACAGGCAATAGGCACTAGTGCCAGCCCAGGGCAAGGGCACCCCAGTGCCACTGAGGCACTGGGTGCACTGTCAACTCAACAGCACTTACACTAAAGTTGATGACAAATTAATTTTAAAAAAATTAAATTAATCAAATTATTATTATTAAATATATTAATTAAGTAGCACTGAAGTGAGGATGAAGTACACAGTGAGAAATGGCAGGCTAAGGCTTACCAGTCTCACACAGAACAGAACAATCTCTCTCTGTAACGCTCGGATGCAGCACAGCAGTGTTGCCAAAGCAGTCACAGCGAAAAATGAATGGATCTCTCAGGCAAGCTCTGGTCTTATAAAGGCGCCTTCAGAATTAAAAAAACAGCAGCACAGGCATTGGACGAGACCCTTAGCGTTACGTCACAAGAGTGAGCTGATTGGACAGACGAGGATCAGCTCACTCCTGTTTGAAATTTTGGCGGTTGCGCGGCAAAAACGAAGACGATCACGAAGAATCTTCGAATCTTCGTGATTGTGAGTCTTCGTCTTCGCCTACGGTTTGCCGGCACTGTATTCTGTTCTACGTTCCTTCGGAACGAACAAAAAAACGGCCTCTTCGTGCTCGTTTTCATGTTCGCCCGAAGACGAATGCACAAGTCTAGTTATTATTTATTGATTTATATGGCACCATCATATTCGTCAATAGTGTACAATATGATTGTTTGGTTTTTGTAATTTTTTCTGCCTTCATGGACCTCTAATTAGTTAACTAAACATCCTATTGATCTCCACAGCCTTAGGTTGTTTTAGAGAATTACTACACTTTCAAAACCCAAACAGGCCATGGTTCTATCAAGTACTCTGTGCACCAAGGTTCCATATCTGGAAACATCTACAGTACATTTGCTAATACCCCAAATGGGTATACATTAATAGACTATAAAATAATTGTTCTTTCTGAAATTGGTTATAGGTAAAAAATAGGATTGGTTGTACCAATCAAATTTTTCAGTATAAGTCATTTTAGTTACATTGAAGTCAAACATCAGATGCTCAACATCTGTATGTCTGTGTTGGAAAATGGAAATAGATATGCCGGCAGATTCACCTATTCCTACTTATAATTCCCTAGCACCATTTAACAGTTGGATTTTAATGTATTTTAGGATTATTTTTTATGTAGTCTTGTCTAGTCCCCAAAGTGCCCAGGGCACTAACGTTAATGAAGTGAATATAGTGTGCAGGATTTTCTACCAAGACATTTTTTTTTAGAATGAAAAAAGGTGGTAGCTTCTTATCAGTATAGATTGTGAAATATCTGTTAACAGCTTAAAGTAGCATTACTATATGGGGTAATTTCATTTTTTTTAATTTTAATGTGATGTATGTTATAAAAATGTGCTTATGCGCAATAATACAAGCATTCGTCTTTATTTGGCTGTATCATTAGCATATATCTTGGCTTTTGGCTCTGTAATGGAAGGGTTTTTACAAAAATGCAGGGAAAAAAACAAATTGTGGCTCGAGGTAGGCAATTCTATGTGATATTGTAACGGTAAAATGTATTCTCTATTGTATTGTGCACATATGGTCAACATTTTATCAAGCAGGTAATAGACATAAACTGGCAACTTTTAAAAATGTCACTGTCTGTTCTTTCATTATAAAACCAATACAGTTACATTATTATAGATTTGCCAGGACTTTTCTAGCTATTCTAGTTAGTTCAAAAAAGCAATTGTGGAGTACAATGAGCTTGAGCTCTCCACCCATCCACTTGTATTTGAGAGCAAATCCCTTTGTTTAAGAGCTAAAGTTAACGGTGTGAGTTGGTTTATGTTCTCTCTATAGCAATTATTAGGGCCTGTAGCCTTGTCTTTCATCACAGCTGCCTTCCTTGATGCAGCATTTCAAATGACCACTTTGGTTTTAGGGGGTGTCTTTTTGTGGCTTTGTAACCTACTGATAAATTTATGTAACTGAATAGGGAACTTAGATGAAGAATTAACTGACACAATTTCTGTACACATTATTGTCACCAAACATGCTCCTAGAAAAGAAAAACATCAGAAGAGGATTGAGAGACAGAGAGATTTGGATGCTAAATAGGGACACTTGAAAGATACATTGATAGTGTAAACAACCTCGCCCTTTAACCCCTTAAGGACCGGGCTCATTTTTCGTTTTGTACCCTGTGGGACCGAGGCTGTTTTGACACTTTTGTGGTGCTTGTGTTCAGCTGTAATTTTCTCCTCACCCATTTAGTGTACCCACATAAGGTATATATTGTTTTTTTCAGGACAAGATGGGCTTTCTTCAGATACCATTATTTTGATCGTATCATCTTATTTACTATAAAAAAAATAAAAAAAACATGGTGCAAAATTGAAAAAAAAACACATTTTATGACTTTTATTTGAAAAATCTTTTACTCACCTAAAAAAGCAAGTAAAAAAACTAGCTAAATAGATTCTACTACTTGTCCTGAGTTTAGAAATACCCAATGTTTTTATGTTTTTTTGCTGTTTTTTGTAAGTTATAGGGCAATAAGTACAAGCAGCGTTTTATGATTTCCAAACCTTTTTTAACAAATCTGGTCAGTCTGCCTCCATCTCCTCTTTGGAACATCTTTGAAGCCGGTTAACTCAATTTAACCCATTCAAACCATATATTTTTGAAAACTAGACACCCCAGGGTATTCCAAATGCTGTTATTTTAACCCTTTCCATGCACCAATTATACAACTACACTTTGTCAAACTTTGTAATAGTAATTTTTTTTATTTTTTTTCCACACAAATTGTACTTTAGTTATAGATATACAGGTCCTGGTATATGTCACTGTCAAACAACACCCCAATATGTGTTCAGCAACATCTCCTGAGTGCAGTGATACCCGACATGCATGGGTTTGTCAGATTGTTTGGCTGGTAAAAGGCTACTTTTGGGGCATGCGTAATTCAGGTGGTCATTTGGTCATTGTGCCTCCCTCTCCTCTTTGGAATATCTTTGAAGCCGGTTAACTCAATTTAACCCATTCAAACCATATATTTTTGAAAACTAGACACCCCAGGGTATTCCAAATGCTGTTATTTTAACCCTTTCCATGCACCAATTATAGAACTACACTTTGTCAAACTTTGTAATAGTAATTTTTTTTTATTTTTTTTTCACACAAATTGTACTTTAGTTATAGATATACAGGTCCTGGTATATGCCACTGTCAAACAACACGCCAATGTGTGTTCAGGAACATCTCCTGAGTGCAGTGATACCCGACATGCATGGGTTTGTCGGGTTGTTTCAGATTTAAAATGCCACATTTGGGAAGTGCGCTTTTTTTCTCCATTTTGGTCAGTCTGTACCTATGCCCTATCTTTGAGCTAGGCCACTCCAATTTACCCCATCAGCCATTTTTTTTATATATTAGACACTCCTTGGGTATTTGAAGTGCTTTTATTTTAACTCTTTGTTGAGATTTTTGAGAAATTTTAGCACTTGCTCAAAATAATAAACTTTATTTTTTAATTTTATTTTATTTTTTTAATACTTTTTTTATATTTTTTTTACACATTTTGCTGGTACTGGATGGTTCATCTAGTGACATCACTGCATAATTATTTTTAAAATTTTTTTAATTTTTTTTTCCATTTTTTATTTATTTTATTTTTTTTGAATATTTTACTAATCACATAGTGATTAGAAAGCTGGGCTCCATTGACTTGCATGGTTGAATGCAGTACCTGTATTCAACCAGCAAGTGGAGCCAGTTCTCTAGAGGGTCTGGAGACCCTCTAGCGAACTTTTTCGTCTTTATTGTTTTATTTCCCGGGCCGCCGCCATCTTGCTTGATGGCGAAGATCACCGGCAGCGGCGGCTGTGACCGCTCTCCGGAGCGGTCACAGCCCACCCAGAGGTAAGTGTTTGGTGTCGCTGGATGCCTCCTGATCGATGTACAATGTATGGCGGCTGTTGACGCCCCGGGGAGGGGCCAGACATGGCCCCCGATGCCGATCTCGGCCTTGCTGAATGCCTCGATATCGAGGCATTGCAGCAAGGCCGTTTAAGCGAAGAAAGTGATCCTTGATCACTTTCTAAGCTTATTTAATTTTTTGACGGTTCAGGACCGTCAAAGGTCATTTAGTGACCTTCTTGTTATGACGGTCCTGAACCGGCAAAGGTCGCGAAGGGGTTAATTTCACATGTGCTCCTTCAATAAGCGAAAGTTAATTATGTATTCTCACCTTTTTGTTTACTATTTAACATATTAATATTAACCTATTCAAACTAACAATCAATTTCAATATTTTTATTTTAGTAAATGAAAATAAATAAAAAGAAAATGTTAATATGATGATACAGTAGGAAAGGAGGATTGCAGATGAAATCGACAATAATTACAGCAGCTCCGCCAATGGGATCGCCCTCCCGCCAATGCCACAAGGTCCACTCCTCCGCCATACCATCTGGATCGACCACATTCCTGGTCCCACTCCATGTGGTGGATCCTCCTGCAGCAGCATGTTCCGACATGTCCCACTCCTACTCCTGTTCCTGCTTCCACTCACTACTGTGGCCAGCTGCGGCCTCATGAACAGCCTCATCACACGCACGAGAGGTTTTCTCTTGTGGGGACACAGTGTCCTACCGTGCACCAGAGTCTCTTCTGATACGCTGAGCATGACAGTTGTTGAGATAGGCAAGGTAGGTATCAGCCTAGAGTACACATCTACGCCAGGGTGGACTGGATGGGCAGCCTAGTCCTCTGCAGAGGAGTAGCTCCCATGTAGATCTGCTGGAGGAGCAAGGGAGATCATGGATCTTCTTCTAACTGGTCCTTAATAAAAATACTGCGTTCAGACTTCCAATTCGGACTGCCCCCTGCAATTCTGCTGGCACATGCTGTCATGTACCGGTGCTCAGCTGACATTGGTGGATCAATACCACCCTCCCCAAGATAGACGGAGGAATGTGTTTCATGTATGTGTGGGTCTGTCTGGGCATTTTAGCGTGTGTTTGTCTGTATGTTAGTGTGTGTCTGGTTATGTATGTTAGTGTCTGCCTAGGTATGTATGTTAGTGTCTGTGTCAGGCTTAATCAGCTAGTTGCTAACTAACTGCATCCTAAGTACCATAGTTACCCACCTGACTATTTAAGCAGCCAGTCCCATGTCCTCTTTGCCCTTGTGTCTGTTCCGGCTTCTAAGTGCATTATTTTGTATCCTTTGTTCTGGTGTATGACCTGGCTTTGTCTGACTTCTCTCCTGGCTCCTGATCCCTGGCTATTGGATACTGACTTTGCTGATCTTCGTAATCCTGAACCCAATTTGTCTGACTAACCGTCCTGGCTATCGAACTCGGCTTGTATTTTGATTACATTTTGGACTATGATTCTGTACTTTGCATTTGCCTTATTAAAGGTTTTATTATATTTTACCTAATGTGTCTGTCTGGTTCCTGGCCCCTTACATTGTCTGCCTGTGTATGTATGTTAGTGTCTGCCTGGGTATGTATGTTAGTGTCTGCCTGGGTATTTTAGTGTCTGTCTGGGTATGTATGTTAGTGTCTGTCTAGGAATGCATATGTGTCTGCCTTTTAGTGAAAGTGTGTCTCTATGCAAGTGTGGGTATTTCAGTGTGTGAACATGTTTCTTTGGGTATGTTAGCATGCGTATCTGGGTGCATTAGTGAAAGTGTGTGTTTGGGTATGTTAGTGTGTGAACATGTGCCTTTGTCTGGATATGTTAATCTGAGTGCCTGTGTATGTTTTTGAGAGTGTGTGTGTGTGGGGGGGGTATTTTAGTATGTAAACATATGTTTTTGGTGATGTTATGTGTGTCTCTGAGTATGTTGAATATGAGTATCTGGGTAGATTTGCGTGGGTGTGTATATTAGTTTGTGTGCAAGTATGTTAGTGTCAAGTGTCTAGTCATGTTGGTGTGAGCGTTGTGTGCGTTAGTGTGAGTGCCCCTCTCGAGATCAGGCTCTGGACCCCTTGCTCAGCAGTGAAGCTGGACGCACCACAATGGAGCAGTGAGGCCTTTCGCTCCCACAAGATTATCTCAGCAAGGTAAGTAATGGGGAGAAAGGGGAGAGATAGATTGTAAGTAACTGGAGAGGCAGTAAGAAAGATCTATGCCTGCAATGTAGGTAGCGTCAATGCAGGGGGTGGGTCATGTGTCTGACCTCACACATAACTCCGTTCCCACAGACGGTATACAAGTGGTGAAGCCAAAGGGACGGCAAAATGAGGTTTTGCTTGCACCAGTCCTATGTTAAGGTAACTTGAGCAGTGAGGTAAAATATTATTATTTATTATATTATTAAATAAGTTCACTTAATGCCACTGCAGTTGAATCTGCCTTACAAATCACTTAAGACATTTATTATGCAGACTACAGCATATATGCTGGGTACTAATATGCAAATGGGCAGCACACTCGTGCTGATGGAAACAAGCTGAACTCAAATGTGATCAATTTATGTAATTATATATTTATATAAAGTCACGTTACATATGGAAATATGCATAATATTTATAGTTTACCTTGATTGATGAAATTGTCCCTGAATGTTTTGCATACTTGTCATTCAATGTGATTTACGTTTGTTTCTCCTAGTTCCGAGATCAATATTTATGAGACCTATTCATTATCATAAGGTCTCGGAGGAAAGCATTACTCATTCTTTTAATTAGTAGTATTTCTTTCTAGAATTTTCGATTTAGCAATCAATATTTTCTCAAAAGAATGGCACATTTTTAAAGCTGGTATTTTAACCTCCGGGAGTGATTAATTTTATTAAGGACTTTCAATTATTTTTGTTTTGTTTTTTTTATTAACCATTACTCAACATATAAAATTAAACAGATACTAAGTGCAAATGATTTAATGTGATAGAAAACTACTAATTTTACAAAGCGGATTTCAGACAAAAAGTATGTGGGTCACAGGAGCTGTGAGAGCAAATCTTAATGTCTTCTGCCAGATTTGAAATGCAAGCTTTTTGAAGGTTCCAAATATGCATTGTTCTACTGTTTAAGACTAGGCCAGACTGGTGATGGTGATGACATATGTGCAGGCCAACATTTTCATGCTCACGCAGCTTTCGGCCGGACATATCCAGCCACTGACTGCAAACTGCAACACCACATCTGCTACTGCAGTGCCAAAACAGGTGGATGTCTGTCAGCCAGCAGCCTACTGGGCATTTATCCAGTGTACCAGTTAGCAAAGGGATAGATTTAAGTTTAACAATTGTCTGGAGAGCTGATCTCTATGGTAGATCTATGCAGTAGAAAATACCATCGTGAAACAACTGAATCCCATTAGATCAGCCCTCTGTTGGTGACATTTTGGTGAGACAGAGGTTCAACTGCATTGACACACAAGGGATTCATAACAATTATGTTGGTACATAATTAACTCACACTGAAGCCATACTACCACTCTCAATAGTCTGTGTACACAGCCTTTGCACCCAATATGTGTACACCATTACATATGGTGGCACAACACAAATGCTTAAAATACTTCAACTAATTCTTATTAATTAAGTGTCCTCCAGGCCCTTGCCAGGGCATCATACTTAATCTCATTGAGTACTATGCATTGTTCACAATATCGGAGGCTGGCAACAATAGACATGCTTGCTGTGGCACATTGTTGAGTCCAACACATATATTGTGGACAAGTAGAAGTATAGTGACTCTGTATAGGCAAGAAGAAATATCCAACCAGGGGCATTTAAATTAGCATTAACAGATGATAAAACATTGTAAAACATTTGAAAAAAAGGCACCAGGTGTCAGCTCAAGCAGTATGAGTACCAAGGATCCTTCTTGCAAACACTGCAAACCTGGGCAGGGGTGACAGGACTACTGAAGAAGCAGCAGAAGCATGGAGGTAGGTGGTTTTAGGCTTTTTAATGGTAGACAAGCACAGGTCAGGGCAGGTAGTGAGATTTGTGCCAGACTGAGGAGGAGATCCACGATGGAGCCTAGAGGGTAGTTTGTGCATACCTCTGGATCCCTAGAGGTAACACGAGATTGCAGTCGAAACACCAGGTAGAACTCTAAACATACAGAAAATACTTTAATAAAGTACTTCAATATATATGTATATTAAACACTTTTACATGAACATGCTTGGATTTGTGCATGCGTGTAACACTTTTATACTGTCATTTTAATTTGTAGACTGCGGTATGTCTGTTCTGTCACAATGACAAGTTTCTGCATCAAGAAGATACTTTTAAACTATGTACCATTAAATAGATCGTGTTTTACAGTGCAGCATAACGCCGACATGTCAAAACAATTTGTTCTAAGGAGTAATGTGAGGTATAGCTTTAATATGCTGACCTCTTCCTGGGGATTCATAACTCCTTTTGCAAACAGACCCAAGGGCTTCTCTGAATGTCCCTGCCTGCAATTGTTGTAGGAGTGTTTATAGATCAGTGTTCAGCACGTCTCCGTATTCCTGTTTTATTGCCTTCATGTTGTCCCTTGGTCTGCTTATTTATCACTCTGTATTTTTTCCTGCTTTTTCAGTGTCATCTCTTTTTTTCCCTCTCCCTTATTTTAATCAGTCACAGCACTAGTTTAGGGAGGAATTATTATTCAATTGGGAATATTTTTTTTTTAACAAAATTAATATTAAAAAAGCTACTAATAAAGTGAAATGTAGTACAACCCATATTTATCTATAAGACACTCTGAAAAATAGTTTTACACAATGTTCCACTAGTCACAATAGAATTGACCAAGATTTAGACACTTGCTATAAATTCAACCTGTAAGGGCATTACTAGTTTTGGTAACAGGGCATGTTATTATTATTATTATTATTATTATTATTATTATTATTATTATTATTGTTTTATATAGTACTCCTCACCTGTTGTCTCTGTAAGTCAAATTGTTATGTTACATACTACCAGGGCCGGCCTTTGGGGTGTGCGACCTGTGCGACCGCACAGGGCGCCACACTCCAGGGGGCGCTGCCGCGGGGTCCGCTGCCACCGTAGCGTACCGCTGCCGCCAGCAGCTTACCTAGCGGGGGGGCGGTCCGCACCGGGTGCCGCTCATCAGGGGGGCACCCGGCACCCCTCCAGAGACGGACAGTAATGTCCGCCGCTGGAGGAGCAGGCTCGCAAGGGAGCGGTATCGGAGGTCTTTAACAGACCTCCGGCTCCCTTGAGTGATTTTAAGCCGGTTCAAGGATCTCCCTTGAACCCGGCTTAAAATCACTCAAGGGAGCTGGAGGTCTGTTAAAGACCTCCGATACCGCTCCCTTGTGATCCGCGCGGGAACAGCTGCTGTGGGTTTGTTGTCAGATCCCGGCGCACAACACTGAAGCCACGCCCACCGCTGTCCATGCCCTCTGACCCGGAAGAAGACAGAAGAACTGAAGAAGAGGAGCGAAGAGAAGGAAAAGGAGCTGTAAGGAGAAAAGAGGAAAGGTAGGAAAGCATTCAGTGAGAGTGGATTGGTATATGTGTGAATTGGTGTATGTGTGGATTGGTGTATGTGTATGTGTGGGTGTGGATTGGTATGTGTGTGGATTGGTATGTGTGTGGATTGGTATATATGTGTGGATTGGTATATATGTGTGGATTGGTATATATGTGTGGATTGGTATATACGTGTGGATTGGTATATACGTGTGGATTGGTATATACGTGTGGATTGGTATATACGTGTGGATTGGTATACGTGTGGATTGGTATACGTGTGGATTGGTATACGTGTGGATTGGTATATATGTGTGGATTGGTATATATGTGTGGATTATTGTATATGTGTGGATTGGTAAATGTGGATTGGTATATATGTGTGGATTAGTGTATATGTGTGGATTGGTATATATGTGTGGATTAGTGTATATGTGTGGATTGGTATGCGTGTGGATTGGTATGCGTGTGGATTGGTATGCGTGTGGATTGGTAAGTGTGTGAGAGTGATGGGTGTTATGCTGTACCATTTCCAATGTTTTTTTCATGATCTAATTATGCTCTAAAAGTACATCATAACTCCCATCATTCTATACTGTTCCATACAGTCGCTGTCAGGACCCGGGCGAGCAGGTCGGGTAAGAGTCCATGTGCAGGGGATACGGGGAACTCTGTCTGTACCCCTTTATGCATGGTGACACTGAGATAGGTACAGACAGAGTAGCAGGACTGGATAGGACGAGAGACAGGAGCTGAGGCAGGTGCAGGCACAGGCTCGGGTGCAGGTGCAGGCACAGGCTCGGGTGCAGGTGCAGGCACAGGCTCGGGTGCAGGTGCAGGCACAGGCTCGGGTGCAGGTACAGGCTCGGGCCCACTGGCAGGTAAGCCCACAGGCAGGTTCAGGTACAGGTACAGGCTCGGGTGCAGGTACAGGTACAGGCTCGGGTGCAGGTACAGGTACAGGCTCGGGTGCAGATACAGGTACAGGCTCGGGTGCAGGTACAGGTACAGGCTCGGGTGCAGGTACAGATACAGGCTCGGGTGCAGGTACAGGTACAGGCTCGGGTACAGGTACAGGTTCAGGCACAGGCACAGGCGAGGCCCACTGGCAGGGCGGCCGGGAACGGAGGCCCACTGGCAGGGCGGCCGGGAACGGAGGCCCACTGGCAGGGCGGACGGGAACGGAGTACTACCGGGCCAGGCACGTGTACAGGTTCATGCACGGGTACGGACTTACGCTCGGGTACAGGAACGGGCTCAGGCACGGGCACAGGTACAGGTACAGGCACGGGCACAGGTACAGGTACAGGTACAGGTACAGGTAGCGGCTCAGAGCAAAGGCAGTCCTACAACTACAATGCCAAGGCCCTGACTGAAGGGCAGGGCCGGTCTTTTAAAGGCAAGGCTTCACTCAATTCATGAGGCGCAGCTGTACCTGATAATCAGGTTCAGATCACTCCAGAGGGAGGAGGGTGGCCACTAGTGGTAGCAGATGTATTAGCCTGAAGTATAATTCAGCCATGGTTCAGGCAGCAGTGAGTGGATCCTGACAGTGGCAGAGCTGGGAGGCAGAGGCCTTGCACCCCCACCGCAGGACTCCTGAAAGGTAAGTGAACTTCAAAGAGGGAAAGGGTAGATAGTTAGGAGGGGGTAGATAGGGAGAAGGGAGTGAGACAGGGGAAAGGGGGTAGATAGGCAGAAGAGAGTGAGAAGGGGCAGATAGGGCAATCATACTCCTATCATGCCAAGTCTGCGAGTACATCCTGGAATCTGGGTATGCCTGGGCATGATAGGAATGTGAATGCTGTTAATCATATATATATATATATATAATATTGTTATTTAATTGTTTTGTCCTATTTTGGTGTGTTACTTACTTTAAATAAAAGTGTTAGATTTTTTTATGGTGTGGGGGGGGTCATATTCGGTTTTGGCCAGGTAAATGCTGCACTTTCGGTTTCAGTCCAGAATTCGTTTCGGTGCATCCCTACTACTAAGCCAGAAAATGAAGTGGTAGGCGTAGTACAGGGGCGTCCAAGTTTTTTCTGCAGTGGGCCACTTCATCAGAATTGTATACGTGCGCGGGCCGCACTCATTTTTCACTGTGAGAAAATATGGCCTTTAATAAAAAGATTAAAATAAATTAAATGACACAAAGCCTTTAATTTTCCTCTCACTGATTTATGGGCCTAGAAAGTTTTGTGACTACAAATGCAGGATTCTGTATAAGTAAAAATAAAATAGTTCTATTTATTTTAGCGATGCACTAAAATGAAAATTCTGGACCAAAACCGAAAATTCAGGGTCCACTTAGCCGAAACTGAAAATGACCCCCCACACACTTTTAATAAAAGTAAGTTACACACCAAAATTGTACAAAAAATTATATATTATGATTGTTAACAGCAATCTCAGGCATACCTAGATTCCAGCATGTACTGGTTGGCTGGGCATTGTACCGGTATTTTTTGTCCAATTTTAGTGTGTAACCATGCTTTCATTAAAGGTAACACACCACAATTGGACAAAAAAAATCAACAATATGACTTGGCATGATAGGAGTGTGATTGCTAACAGCAAACACACTCTTTTTATACCCAGCCAACCAGTAAATGCTGGAACCTAGGCATGATGGGACTGTGATTGCTGTTAGGAGTGTGATTGCTAACAGCTAACAGCAATCTGCTATCATCCCAAGTCAGCCAGTACATGCTGGTACAGGGTGGCTGTAAGTGCAGACCCCATACTGCTGGCAGCATCAATACACAAGGGGGCAGCTAGCCAGGTTTCAGCATATACTGGCTGACTTGGCATGATAGGAGTGGGATTGTTAACAGCAATCACAGTCCCATCATGCCTAGGTTCCAGCACTTACACAATCCAGCTATCACACACACATTCATTCACAGATTCATTCCCTCAATCAGGCATACTCATTCAAACACACTCCCCCACCTCCTTACCTGCACTACAGCTCTCTCAATGCCGATCACAGACTTCAGCAGGGGGCTCGGCCTCCCTCGTTCTCCCCACAGAGGAGGCAGGACTGGAGCAGAGAATAGACCCTCCCACAAGTAAGCAGCAGGGCTCTTGTGATCCTGGCTGCCGATCTCACGCGGGCCGCACCTCTAGGTCCCGCGGGCCGCATGTTGGACGCCCCTGGCGTAGTATATAGTGATTGGGGTTTTGTTACAAGTTTTGTTACAAGTTTTTATTCCTTTCTTTTTTGGGGATGGGGGTGGCGCCAGAGGAGTAGTCCACACAGGGCGCCAGAACACCTAAGGCCGGCTCTGCATACTACTTGTTATGTACTGTCCACCCATTGTACAGCGCTATGGAATTTGATGGCACTCTATAAAACAATAACGATCTCACAAGCTAGAGGGATTTAGGGTGTATTTGCACAACAGGTAAAAGTGCCATTGTTATGGATGGACCAGCCACACTAGTAAAAGTATTGAAGGAGAGGGACTAGGAAAGCTGAGCTAAAGGAATATGGGAGGGCGTTAATGTGCTATGTTGTAAGCGTCCTTAAAGAAGTAGATCTTGAGGGATGTTTTGAAGGAATAAATGCACGGAGAAAGACGGATAGGCCGGGGGAGAGCATTCTAGAGGATAGGGGCAGCCCTTGAGAAATCTTGTAAGCATGCATGAGAGCTAGGAATCAAAGGAGAGGATAGAAGGAGATTATTGGATGAGCGGAAAGACCGGTGTATTGAGATGAGTAATGAGATGTAGGTAGGGGAACCGCTGTGAAGGGCTTTGAAAGTAAGAGTAAGGATTTTGAAATATATCCTGAAGTGCACAGGCAGCCAGTGAAGAGACTGACAGAGGGGAGAGGTGTTAGTGAAGAGATGGGAGAGGAAGATAAGCTGGCAGCAGCATTTATGGTGGATTGTAGAGGGGTGAGACCAGGCCCGGACTGGCCATCGGGCAATGGGCCGGGCCGGATTGACTGATGGAGCTGCAGCTCCAGGCCCCTACCTTAAAATAGGCCCAGTCAGGACCGAACTGACTGGGCCTATGCGGCCTCTACGGCCGCATTAACGCAGGGCATAAGGGGCACCTGCCCCTTAAGCCGCCGCAACTGCGACCGGGTCCGCCACTCTAAGGGGTCGGGAAGCCCCCACCAGGGCCGGCCTTACGGGTGTGCGGCCGCACAGGGTTTAAATTAAATTTTTGTTAACTTTATTTAACATGGAGGATGTTAAATAAAGTTTAAAAAAAAAAACCCCGATGTTTTAATGTAAGCCCTGTGCGGCTTATAAGATAAGGGCAGATAAGATGAGGAGAGGGGGTAGTGTGAATGGGTTTGAGAATGAATGAATAAATGTGTGGATGAATTGTGTGAATGCGTATGACAATTAATGAATTCATGTGTGGATGAATTGCTTGAATGATTTGTGAGACTGCATTAATGAATGTGTTAATGATTTGTGTGAATGAGAAAATGCAAAGATGGTACATGAAGGGTGGGCTTTAACAATAAATAAATAAATAAATAAATATGGGCTGCTCGGGCTTAAATGCCCGGGCCTATTTTTTGTCCCAGTCCGGGCCTGGGTGAGACGGTTAAGAGGGAGACCAGCTAAGACAGAGCTACAATAATCAAGGCGGGAGATAATAAGGGCATGGATGAGAACCGGCATGCTGTGTTAGGAAGGGATAGATGAAGGCAATGTTTTTAAGATGGAGACGGCAGTTTTTAGAGACAGACTGAATGTGGGGGGTGAACGAAATGTCAGAGTCAAGGGTTACACCAAGACAGCGGGCATGAGGAGAAGGGGAGATGATAGCACCATTGGCATTGAGGGAAACTGATGGGGGAATCTTAGCGTTTGAGGGAGGGAAGATGAGAAGTTCTGTTTTGGAGAGATTGAGGTTCAGGAAACGTGCAGACATCCAGGTAGAGACAGTTAGTTACAAGATCTTACACAAGACAGAAGGAAAGAGATCAGGAGAGGATAGATAGATCTGGGTGTCATCAGCATACAGGTGGTATTGAATGATGCAATTAGTTTACCAAGTGAGGAAGTGTGAAGAGAGAACAGAAAGGGCCCTAGAACTACTTCTCCTCTAACCAAAGACCTTAGCTCTATTAAACTTTGGAAATTCCCAACTGATTTACTTCCTCTCCTATCTCAAACATGTCACGCCTTAACAACGTTACATCTCTCTATAACTCCACCCTCACATCTGCTCTTGAGGATGTAGCTTTAGTTACTAATAGCTCTTCAGGACGTGCACATTTCCAACCCTGGCACACAACTTTAATCCGTCACCTTCAACGTTATTCTCGCACCGCTTGACTTTCTGCAATATAAATGAATGCTATGTTCCTACTACTACTCAATCTCTCCAATGCTAAAATTCTCTCATCAGTTTCCGATAATGTTAATGATGGTACTATCTTCCCGTCCTCATGCTCGCTGTCTTGCTGTCACCCTCGACTTTGACCTCTCATTCACCCCCCACATTCACTCTGTCTATAAAAACTGCTGTCTCCATCTTAAAAACATTGCCTGCATCTGCCCCTTCCTAACACAAGATGCCACTAAGATTCTTGTTTGTGCCCTCTTCATCTCATGCCTCGATTATTATAACTCTGTCTTAGCTGGTCTGCCTCTTATCCGTCTCGCCCCTCTACAATCCACCATGAATTCTGCTGCCAGACTTATCTTCCTCTCCCATCACTTAACTGACACGTCTCCCTTCCGTCAGTGTCTTCACTGGCTGCCTTTGTGCTTCAAGATTCATTTCAAAATTCTGACTTCTACTTTCAAAGCTCTTCACAGGGCTTCCCCTACTTACATCTCATCACTCACCTCTAAACACACTCCTAACCTTTCACTCCGCTCATCCAATGATCTCCTTCTATCTTCTCTATCTTTTCTAGCTCTAATGCACCCTTACAAGATTTTTCAAGGGCTGCCCATATTCTCTGGAATGCTCTCCCTGCCTTCGCTCCTTTCAAAAATCCCTCAAGGTCCACTTCTTTAAGAACACTTACAACATTGCATCTTAACACTCTCATATTCCTTTAGCTCACCTCTCCGAGTCCCTCTCCTGCAATTTTTATACTAGTGTGGCTGGTCCATCCTTAACAACAGTACTTTCACCTATAGTGTGATACACCCTAACTCCCTCTAGATTGTAAAATCGTTTGAGCATGTGTTGTTGCTGTAAGTCAGTTTGTTATATACCCTTTGTTATGTCCTGTCTACCGATTGTAGAGTGCTATGGAATATGATAACGCTATATACAGTAACTACTGTGGGGCAATAAAGAGAAAACTGTCATTATCTATAACTTTCTTTAGAATTATACCAGCAGAACAAACTGTTGCTGTAAACTCGTAACTAGGACAGAAAGTTACTAACACTATTATGAGAATGAGTAAATCTATTATTGCCATAACCAAATGGAAATAAGTAAAAATTAATATTTTATCACTATCCATCCTGTCTAACTACCGTTTTGCCAAGGGTAATAAAGGGATGTCTCGTCATTTTAAAAAGAAAAAAGGGTGATATAATTCATAATCTCATACTATAAGGTTATAATACATATCGACTGGTAATTTCTTAGGCTAATTTACTGCTTTGACTGAATATCTCTAATGCCTCTTGACTGGAAAGAACTATGAATATTTGTCCACAAAAAGAACTTTCATGAGCAAGATAGGCATGGTAATCACTGATAAAACAAATAAGACTTTATTACCTGTATTCACTCTTGATGACAACTGATAAAACGGTACCTAATTGATCAAAAACCTTGCTTAGTTAATACATTATGCCCATGGACATTCAAATATTCACATTTGAACTATCATCCATTTCTATTGGAGCAAAGTAGTGTCCCTGTAATGTAATGCTCTAAAAGAACAGATATAATTATGTGTGTGTTTAACACATAAACAACTCCACTGTAGTATTCACATTTCCCCTTAAATCAGTGGCTGGTATGACGCTACAAAACTTTCCATTTTCAGTTTTAATTATGCTAAAAGAAAGCTTAGTCATTCTAAAAATCCAAGATTTACAAAAAGTATGGATTAAACCGATCTTCTTACAAGACATAAAATGGTATTTATTTTAATTGTGTTTTGTTATTGTAAGCTTCACTTAATTAAATCCTTAGCCAGGCAATCATGGCCTAACTTATTTTAATTATATGTAATGGCTTCAAGCAAGAGCAAGTAAAAGAACTTGATTAAGGAACACTGATCTTTCAATTATTAATTCTGATCTAGATTTGTCAGTCAAGTTTCAAGTTAATAACCTTTTTACATTTTTCAGTTAAATTACTTGTGACCCCAGGGTTTTCAAGGTCGACATTGGTCTACAAGGGAAAAAATTATAAAAAATGCCATCCTATCTAGATTTGCATTAAGTGTGGGAGGCCATAAATGTTAAACTAAAATAATACTAGCAAGTACATAAAATTGTGCAATTGTAATCTTATTTTAGTCCATCCCAATGTACTTTTTCTAAAGCCTAACTTAATAAAATAAGAGGAAATTAAAATATGTATGCTTCCTTGTGTGTCTGATTAAGTCACATTTTGTTATGCCTTATTCACAAGTGAAGAGGAAATAAAGATGCAAATATGTTTTCAGAATTTTCATATAGGAATTCTGCTTACGAGAATGCTAATGTCCGTGACAAGGCTTGTGAAATATTAGTTCCCAGGGCCTGACTGATATCCTGGTAGGCCACCTCACTTGAAAAGGAGATTTGTGCCGATTGATGCACAAATCTCCCATTCACTGCGTGTCTGCCCGTCAGCGCTGCACTGGATATAACATTATAAATGGCACCGGCAGGCAGAAGTACAGAGCAGACTGACAGACTACGTTGGGGACAGAAAGATACGGTGATTAACACACAAATAAGAATTAAGGTATGCTAGGGGAAGGTTATGAAATTAAAATTAAAATAATGAAATTAAATGTTATATAATAATGAATTGTACAATCAGAAAATTTGAAAGGGAAATGGAAAGCCGCCAATATAGCTCCAAATCAGGAAATAAGATGTAAGTGTGAGAGTCTAGGAGACCTGGATGACCAAATATAGGATCTAAAGATCCGGTAACATTTTTTGAAGAAGGAGCAAGGAATGTAAATGGGTAGCGTCTGAAATGGGTATAAAAACCTAGGGAGGATATACATTTTTAGCTACCCTACCAAACCATGAAACATGACTATAAGCCCACCTACGCAGGTCCACAGAGATAGTGGAGAGTAAAAGGAGGAAATTAAGATAAAAGAGAAGTGAAAGGTCCCTAGGTATTTAGAGACCCAAATATGATATGGCTAGATCACATACTCGGAATGGGAATTTGTAAGTTATTTCCTGGATAGTATTGGGGGGAATATTACAACACATAATATTTCAGATTTATGAAGATTTATTCTGTAGTTGGAGAGTTGGCCGCATTTTTGGCCGCAAGCGTGTGAGAGAGGGAGCCCAAAGGATTGGTGTTTATGCATACCATATCATCCGCGTATATCACTAAATTGTGATGAGTATCAGCAATAGGGATAGAAACCATTACAGCAAACATGGGATTGGCTGACACAAGAAAAAGTGCTCAAGCAATTAAATACTGTTAAGGTAGAAAAGGCCCCTGGACCAGATGGTATACACCCCTGTTAGTCGCTATGAGGAATTGAGTTAAATGTATGCCGCAAAGCTTGTTGCTATCTACACCTAGTATATAATATTCATAGGTTGTCACTTTGACAATATCTTAGGCTGACCAAACTATTTCATTGGTTTTGATATTGCACCTTTCTTTAGCAGCTAGAGTTGAAATATGCATTTGGCCTATAAAATATAGTGTTTTTTCTTTACGTGTCACGTGGTGATCCTAAAAACTTGCATAAGTAAGAAACTTTAAAACAATTGTTAAGACTTAAGAGCTATGGAGGTTTGCAGAATTGGATGGTACTCAAAGCATGAAATGTGTTAATAAGCATTACAATTATAAGACCGCAACAGTTTGTCATATGAACTGTAAATTTACCCCAACTATGTGAACCAAGCTGGCCCATTTGGATTCCCTAAAGGAAAAGTAACAAACTGGCACAACTTGGACAAAACTTCCACTGAAAAAGTTGATGCAAGTTAAAAAACAGCAACTCCAAAATTGGCCAAAGGGTGTCATGGATCCAGGGGCGTACCTAGAGTATTTGGCACCTGGGGCGGATCCTGTATGTGGCACCCCCCCCCACACACACACTTTAAAACTGCATAGCTTCTACCGTTATATACCGGCGAAGACACTGAAGGTGGTACAGCATTACTGTTATCATTATATACTGAGGCAGACATTGACGGTGGTACAGCATAACACTTATCACTATATACTGAGGCAGAAATTGACAGTGGTACAGCATAACACCTATCACTATATGCTGAGGCAGACATTGACGGTTGTACAGCATAACACCTACCACTATATACTGAGGCAGACAATGACGGTGATACAGCATAACACCTATCACTATATACTGAGGCAGAAATTGACGGTGGTACAGCGTAATCCCTATCACTATACATTGAGCCAGACATTGACAATAGTGCAGCATAACTCCTATCACTATATACTAAGCCAAACATTGATGTGGTGTAGGCCTACCACTTCATTAGTAGTAGGGATGCACCGAAATGAATTCTGGACTGAAACCAAAAATGCAGCATTTACCTGGCCGAAACCGAATATGACCCCCCCACACCATAAAAAATTTTTTTAACACTTTTATTTAAAGTAACACACCAAAATAGGACAAAACAATTAAATAACAATATTAAAATATATATATATCTGATTGTTAACAGCAATCACATTCCTATCATGCCCAGGCATACCCTGATTCCGGGATGTACTCGAAGACTTGGCATGATAGGAGTATGATTGCCCTATCTAACCCTTCTCACTCCCTTCTCCCTATCTACCCCCTATCCCCTGTCTCACTCCCTTCTCCCTATCTAACCCCTCCTAACTATCTACCCTCTCCCTCTTTGAAGTTCACTTACCTTTCAGGAGTCCTGCGGTGGGGGTGCAAGGCCTCTGTCTCCCAGCTCTGCCACTGTATGGAACAGTATAGAGTGATGGGAGTTATGATGTACTTTAGAGCATAATTATATAATGAAAAATACATTTGAAATGGTACAGCATAACACCCATCACTCTCACACACTTACCAAGCCACACTTACCAAGCCACATTTACCAATCCACACATACACTTATCCACACATATACTTATCCACACATATACCAATCCACACATATACCAATCCACACATATACCAATCCACACATATACCAATGCACACATATACTAATCCACACATATACCAATCCACTCTCACTGTCACTCTCACTGAATGCTTTCCTACCTTTCCTCTTTTCTCCTTACATCTCCTTTTCCTCCTCTTCGCTCCTCTTCTTCAGTTCTTCTGTCTTCTTCTGGTTCAGAGGGCACGGACGGCGGTGGGCGCGGCTTCAGTGTTGTGCGCCGGGATCTGACAACAATCCCCGGCGCACAGCAGCTGTTGCTGTGCGGATCGCAAGGGAGCAGTATCGGAGGTCTTTAACAGACCTCCGGCTCCCTTTAGTGATTTTAAGCCGGGTTCAAGGGAGATCCTTGAACCGGCTTAATATCACTCAAGGGAGCCGGAGGTCTGTTAAAGACCTCCGATACCGCTCCCTTGCGATCCGCGCAGCAACAGCTGCGGATTGGGAAAGAGCTAGCTCTACATGGAAATCCTATGATAATTAAAGCAACTACCCATGTGAGAAACACAAATTTTCACGATTTGGTAGTGGTATATAGTTAAAATATACAGCCTCTCGCTGACAGTCACAACTGATCATGAAAACTTGAAGGTTGAAAGTTACTAATTGTAAGCTTGCGAACAGGGCCCTCCTGGTTTATCGATTTGTCTTAATTTGTCAATTCTAGTTTTGTCATACCCTTTGAATTTACCGTACATACTGTAAGAAGGGCTGCATGAATTGTTGACACTGTAAATAAAACATAATAATAATAATAAGAATACAAGCTTCTGAATTATTGATGACTACTTTGTATAAGCACGTGTGGCCCATTTTACTATATACAAAAAAAGCAGAAAAAAATACTGATTCACCTGTACTCACAATAGTTTATTGTTCAAATGTATAAATTACAAAACAATTGTGAAGTCTATTATTTAATCCCCATGGATCATCCTTGAGAATCTTCTTCTTAAAAACGAATAAGCAACCAGGACAAAATATGCCATTTAGTTTGTTTTCAGCTATCATTAACCCCTTCGAGACAAAGGCTGATTTTACTTTTTGTACCCTTTGTGACAATGGCCTTTTTAACATTTCTGCGCTGCTTGTGTTTAGCTGTAATTTTCTTCTTTCCCGTTTACTGAACCCACACACATTAGATATTGTTTTTTTCAGGACAAGAAGGGCTTTCTTTAGATGACATTGTTTTGATTGTATCATATTATTTACTATTAAAAAAATTATAAAATATGGTGAAAAATTTAGAAAAAAATGACTGTTTCTAACTTTTAGTTGAAAAATCTTTTACTCATCTATAAAAGGTAATGAAAAAACCTGCTAAATAGATTCTACTATTTGTCCTGAGTTTAGAAATACCCAATGTTTTTATGTTTTTTTGCTTTTTTCTACCCATTATGGGGCAATAAGTACAGGTAGCGTTTTGCTATTTCAAAGCCATTTTTTCCAAATCTGGTAATTCTTCCCCCCATGTGCCATTTCGGGTATCTTTGAACCCGGCCAATGCAATTTACCCCATCAAGTCATATATTTTTGAAAACTAGACAGCCCAGGGTATTCCAAATGCTAGTATTTTAACTCTTTCCATGCACCATATCTACCACCAGTCTTTGTCAAACTTTATGGTAGTCATTTTTTTGCATTTGTTTTGTCATACACATTTTACTTCAGGTATGAATTAAAATGTTCTAGTTTATGTCACTATCACAAAACACCCCAATATGTGTTCAGCAACATCTCCTGAGCGCAGCGATACCCCACATGAATGATTTTGCCTGGCTGTTTGGGGGCAAAAGGGCCACATTTGGGGCATGCGCATTTTTCAATGTTGAACTTTGGCATTTGGGGATCCACTGCCCATGCCCTATTTGGTACATCTTTGAGCCGGGCCATTTCAGTGTGCCCAATAAACCCATATATTTTTGAAAACTAGACACCCCAGGGTATTTCAAATGCTAGTATTTTAACTCTTTCCATGCACCATATCTACCACCAGTCTTTGTCAAACTTTGTGGTAGTCATTTTTTTGCATTTGGTTTTCCACACACATTTTAATTCAGGTATGAATTAAAATGTTCTCGTATATGTCACTATCACAAAACACCCCAATATGTGTTCAGCAACATCTCCTGAGTACAGCGATACCTCACATGAATGATTTTGCCTGGCTGTTTTGGGGCAAAAGGGCCACATTTGGGGCATGCGCTTTTTTCAATGTTGAACTTTGGCATTTGGGATCCACTGCCCATGCCCTATTTGGTACATCTTTGAGCCAGGCCATTTCAGTGTGCCCAACAAAACCATATATTTTTCAAAACTAGACACCACAGGGTATTTTAAATACTGGTATTTTAACTCTTTGCATGCACATATTTTACCACCAGCATTTTTTCAAAGTTTGCAGTAATATTTTTGTGTGTGTATTTTTCCCACACACACCTACTTTATGTATGAATTTACAGCTCCTGGTATATGCCGCTGTCACACGACACCCCATAATGTGTTCAGCAACATCTCCTGAGTGCAGTGATACCCCACATGCATGGGTGTGTCATTTTTTGGGGGAACTAAAAGGCCACATTTGGTACGTGTGCATTTTTCTAATTGGAAATTAGATGTGTGGCCATCCTTCCCCCCGTGTTAATTGGGACGTTGTTGAACCTGGCCCATTCAATTTACCCCATCAAATCATACATTTTTTAAAAGTAGACACCCCACGGGCATTTAATATGCCAGTATTTTAACTCTTTCCATGCGAGAATTGTTTTAAGCTAATATGCTAATTTTAGGACTTGCTCACAAAAATATATTTTTTATATATATATATATATTTTTTTTTTATTTTTTTTTAAAAAAAATTTAACATTTTTTTTCAACTTGGAGGTTCCCCTGATAGTGACATCAGTGGGAAATGATTTTTACATTTTACTGTTTTTTTACTATTTTTTTCTAATTATTATTAATTTTATTTTATTTTTTAATTTATTTTTACTAATCACACTGTGATTAGAAAGCTGGGCTCCATTGACTTGCATGGTGAATGCAGTACCTGTATTCAACCTGCAAGTGGAGCCAAAGTTCTCTAGATGGTCTGGACTATCTAGCGAACTTTTAAAATTTGTGGTTCCTGTTACAGGACGGCGGCCATCTTCCTTGATGGCGAAGATTGCCGGCAGCTGCGGCTGTGACCGCTCTCCGGAGCGGTCACAGCCCATCAAAAGGTTAGTGTTTGGTGTCGCTGGATGCCTCCTGATCGAGGCATTCCAGCGACACCATTTAAGTTTAGGAGGCGATCGTCGATCGCCTCCTAAACGCTTTTAAAACGGGCGTCCGCCGCCATACAAAGTATGGCGGATGTTGACGCCCCGTGGAGGGGCCAGAGATGGCCCCTTCGTGCCGATCGCGGCGTTGCTGAATGCCTCGTGGTCGAGGCATTCAGCAACGCTTTTTGGGTGCAGAAAGCGATAGTAGATCGCTTTCTGCACCCGTTTAAAGACGTGCCGGTCCTGGCACGTCAATTGTCGTAAAGCACATGCTTTTCCGTGCCGTGCCAGGACCGGCAATTGTCATTAAGGGGTTAAAATAAATCCACTGGCATGACAAACCCTCTACACAGTACCATTTCAGTGCCTTAAAATGGCAAGGACAAATTTTTTTAAGACATGTGTAAATAAAGCCTGTAGCAGTAGGTATAGGGGTTAAAGCAGAAAAGTATAGCTCAGGGTGATCTGTCAGCTCTGGGTTTGCTGCAGGTCCCTGGTGTGCTTTTTTATTGTTGCAATCTCTCATGAAGACCTATTCGTTGTCAGTGGTATAAAGATGCATGCACAAACCTTCATTGCCTACAGCCAGACATGCTCATTAACCACTCATTTGGTCTAACCTGAGTAATTAGCGTGTTAAAGATACATTAGTCCTCCAGGCTGCTTAAAAGGCATTTCTGAACTGTAGCCTGAAAAGTCATTGAATGAAATTAAAAGAACAAAAAGGAATTAAAACTAAGATATTAATGATACATAAAAAAAAACAAAAAAAAACTGGTTGTCCGATTTCTGTTTTTGATCATACTTATTTCAGAATTTCATATTTTTTCTCATGTAAGAGAAACGATTTGCCATATAAAATTTGTTATTAAAAACCCTCTAAGCTACCTGGCTGTGGCAACATGGTTGCGCTAGCTAATTAACATAACCATTGAAGTTCCTTTGAAGGTTTATCCTTGACATCAGTTATGAACCTATAGTTTTTAAGAAATTATACTCTATGGAACAAAAATGTTGTGGTCAGTAGTATGCTCACCCTATTAGCTGTGCAAATTTACAGTTTTAATTAGTTGTTTATTCAATCTGCTGTATTTTGAGTACAAGAAAAAATGGGTACAATCACAGCTGATTATTGAGCCTCCAGGTCAGTATTTAATCTAAGGGTGAGAGTTCACAGAGTAAAATTGTCTTGACTCATAAATTTGAAATAGACCTCTATTCACTACCCATCTATTCACTAACTATCAATTGTGACAGAACCCTCCATCACTGGGGCCCCTGGAGCAGGGCCGGACTGGGACTGAAAAGCAGCCCTGGAAACATTTGGAGACCGGCCCCATATAGTTTATCTCGCAGTCGAGCGCTTATACCCTCAAGCACCCCTTATACATACCCGAGTCACACTATTTGCCATACAAAGAGCTTTAAAACATTATTTTTGTCACATTATTTGTATTAAAATGCCAGAAAGCAAGTGTTAAAAGGCCCTAATAAATGAAATACATTAGACATAATGAAATCAAAACATTTGCTACTGATGAAAAAGTTCCATTTTATTCAGTGGAACAAAACAGTGATCACATTATTTTTCACGATATTCTTGTAAGAAACTTTTGGCTATTAATACCACCACAACTGTTCTAGCGCTGCATCATCCAAAGAATACCTCATCCCAGATACATTATTATTATTTTTTAATGCACACAGTTCATGGTGCAAAGTGGTCTGCCAGTATGTTTAAGTAAAAAGTCCTCTCTTAAGGGGGAAGGACTGTGAAACCAAAGGGAATAACAAACTAAATTGGGTTTCACTCTGAAGATCCCAACCACCATTCAAGTTTCTGCGATTGATCCTTTGTGATAAAATATGCAGATTAAAATAAAAGTAAATAACACAATGCCTTTACTTTTCCTCTCACTCATTTCTGGGCCTAGAAAGTTTTGTCCTCTGAAGTGACTACAAATTCAGGAGGGCGTTTTATCTCTGGATAAGTAAACATTAAATAAATCAGTTTATTACTACAGTAAGTACAGTGCACACCGACACCCAGACATACACACACCAGGACAGCCTCTACCATACTGAAGCATAAAACACTATGTTCTATGCTGCTTTGTCATTAACTCCCCCTGTCATTAATCCCCTTGTGTATTGATGCCCCAGCCAGGCCCTCCTTTAGTATTGATTACTGTCTTCCCCTCACAACACAACCTTGGGTATTGCCCCATTTGTGCATTTATTCCCCCACACCCTTGGGTATTGCCCCCCCAGCATTGATTTATGTGATACCCCAGCTAACCCCCTCCCTTGATGCCCCTAACACTTTTGTGAAGCACACTTGTCTATTATTGATGCCCCCCACTGCCATGTGTTTTATCCCCAGCCACCCCTCCTTTTTTATTATTTAATTTAAAAATTTAATGAAGGCAAACCCCTCTCCTTTGAATATGGGTCTGCTTTCCCCTTTAACCCCATTACTATATTTTGGTAATACTAATACCGGTACTTAAAGTTTAGTGTTTTTTGTCCTGCTCTCCTCGAGGACGTGACCTTTCACTGTCACGAGGAACACTTCTGTGAGGCTGAGCCCGCCTCCTTGAGTGTCACCGCACCTCGCCGCCCAATGGCCGTGCCGCAGCTCTTCGTCCCACCCCACAACATCTTTCACACAGCCGCCATGTGGCTGTAGCGTAAGACAGCAGCTGAGCGGCTGCGAGCAAAATTCAAAGCGGCCACTGAGCGGCCGTCACGCAATGCGCCGCCCAATGGCCTTCGTCCCACCCCCACAAAAGGGGACAAGAGCAGCGGCAAGGCCATTGGGCGGCGCGTTGTGTGCACACCAGCCGCTTTAATTTCATTAGTGGCCGGTGGAGGCGGACTGGCGGCCCCGCAATTGCCACTTTGAACTTTCCTCGCAGACGCTCAGCGGCTGTCTTACGCTGCAGCCGCACAGCGGCTGTGTTGAACGTGTTGTGGGTTGGGACGAAGAGCTGCGGCACCATCAGCCCGCCTCCACCGGCCACTGATGAAATTAAAGCGGTTGCTGTGCACGCAACGCACCGCCCAATGGCCTTTGTCCCACCCCTTTTGTGAGCAGCGGAAAGGCCATTGGGTGGCGCATTGTGTGCACACCAGCCGCTTTAATTTCATCAGTGGCCGGTGGAGGCGGACAGGCGGCCGCGCAATGGCCGATTTGAAGCTTGCTCGCAGCCGCTCAGCGGCTGTCTTACGTTGCAGCCTCATGTGTTGTGTATTTACAACACTTACGGCCGCTTTGAATGCTGGCCGACCGGGCGGAGCGGCCCACGGACCGGCCGGCCCACCGGGAAATTTCCCGGTATCCCGGTGGGCCAGTCCGGCCCTGCCCTGGAGAGGCCTGAGAGCCAGCCTCCTCCCTATCGACTATGGGCCCAGGCCTTGTAGAGACTTCTGTGTGTGAATACAGGGGTTCAGTTTCTGCTGATGTTCCCCATGTTTTAGCACTCAGTGTCTCAAAACTGTAACGTCAGCTGGATATCCTGTGGTAGGAAGAAGGCTGATTGTCTTAGCATTGTTCATTGAATAGGTGTGAAGTGTTTCCCCTGTTATTGTGTGATTTAGCCCTTGTCTTAAGACCCCCTGTAGGTATGACTAGGTGTCACTGCTGCATACCTAATTACCAATTACATAACAGGTAGCTATTAATCCTGTGAGCTCCTGTTATCCCTGTGTCCTGGCCATTGTCTGTCTCAAGCCAATTATATGTCTATCGTCATTCCACGTCTACGTCCCCAATTAATCGTGTAATCCTGTCCTTCCCCCGGATATTGTGTTGCAGGATTTGATCTAATTACTTCCTTTCTGACATGGTAATTAGATCATGTGATATTTGTCTTGCCCCTTTTCTACTTGTGTATATATAGCTCTGTATTTGGCTTTAATAAATGAGTCCTGTTTTACACCTCAACACGAGTGTTGCCTGATGTTTGGGGTGGGCTGTAGCCTCGCTGTGTAGCTAAGCTTCGGATAGCCACAGTGCCAATGCAGCTACGGTGCAGCGACGTTCCACCTTCTATCTACAACGCTGGTTCTGCCCGGCGCTGAAGGGGTTACTTGTTGGTGTCCCGTCAGGAGGAAGCAACGTTTGGCGGGAGTACCCAGTCGGGGTACAGGTCGGTCCCGTCACATCAATAACCATACTTGGGGACTTCCAGGCACCGGCTACCTCGAGTGTCTTCGTGGGGGCATGAATAGCCACATTTGTGGGCATGGCCCCAAACACGTTAAATTAGGGAATAGGGTGGCGAGTGGGTGTGCATAAACACAGCTCCCACAATTTACCGTCATCATCCAGAGAACAAGAGATTGTAAACATTTCAATAACCCTAATCTTTCATATAATTACTTAGAACAAGATCAAGTTTTTGTTGTTTACACTTTGTCAGAATCCCAACAAGCAGACAAAATGCTGGCAAATAAAATCTAATAATAACAAAATAGAAATTAAAAAGACAATAAGGAGTACATGCAAGCTGCCAAGGTGAAATGAAAGTAGCAGGTGTGTGAACTGATTTCTTGCTTCTCTCGTGTAGCCTGTGCTCCCTAGCCTCCCCTACTAAATACTCTTAGTGCTGGGCTGCCTGGAACTGAAGCAGCTCTGATGACAAGCTTTGACTCCTCTCCATAGCCACCCTATCCATATGCAGACTAAGTTAACCTTATCGCCAGTATTCTTTTCTCTTGTACCCCTCACAAATTAAATAATGTTTGACTAAAACTGGATTAAGAAATTTAGATTTGCAGTCCAATGGCAGTTAGAAGGCCCTATAATAAATACCCAATACCTAATGTGATCCATTTGTTCTTTCTTTTCTCTCTTCAAATGAAAGTAATTGCAGTCACCAGATCTTCCATAACTCATAATTAAAAAAGGAATGGCTAATTAGCTGCTTGTAAAATTTTCATTTAAGCGTTCCAGCACTCTTACTAGGTAGAAAAAAAAAGTTTGCATGTTGCAATACAGTGCTGCGCCACTTCTACCTCCATTGTTTGTCTTCGTGGTCAAGTGCTTCAAGCTGCTGCTCAATGTTTTTTGCCACTGGCTAACAAACATTAGATCTATTTATTAAAGCTTACAGAATAAACTGTTGCAGGATGAGACGGTTAAAGAGTTAATATGTTATTTTTTGTTGTGTCAATATATTGGCAGAATCCATTATTTATTTTCTTTAACTTCCAATTCCAAATTCAACCTTGTCCTGAAGGCATACCAGGGGCAGCACAGTCAAGCAGGGATACTCAATTCCTTGCTCTCTCGCCTTGCTTGGCAGCAGGGATGAGTTGAAGCAGCCGCTGCACCTGGTAACAGAGGTGGCCATGCATGCGCAAGAGAGTATGGTGTCATTGTGTGTTACTGTAAGGTTTTAAGGTATTTATGAACATATGGTGTTAGCAAGTGTGTGTCTGTTACTACATAGTGTTAGAGTGTATAAGTGCATGTGTATGGTGTTGGCATGAGTGTGCATCTATAAGTATTTGGTGATAGTATGTGTGTGTGGGTCCGTGTCAGCATATGGTATTTTCGTGAGTGTGTGTCAGCATATAGTGTTGGAGTGTCAGGGGTGGTTCTGGGGTTAATGGCCCCCGAGAGATGGAGAGGAGGAACAGGACATGTGTGCATGTGTTTCTGTAACAGTTCTCACTGTAGAATGATGGACTTTAAATGCTTTGTCTTTATAACCCTTGCCAGAGGGATGGGCAGCAACAATTGGTTATCTAAGATCATTGCTGATGTCTTCTCCTATTTGGCATTGTGTTAACACATACCTGAATGCTCCAGACCAGAAAACTGCTAAAACTTTGGCTTTTGGACATACTTGCTGATATTCAATTAATCAAGAGCATTTTATTAGCAGCACATGTCTGCAACTTAGCATCTTAATTCCTATGGAATGGCTACTCCATTTTGGCTTGATTTATGTTAAATAAATCATGACACGGTGTAATATGTCATGTGTTGTTGTTCACCTGAGGTTGTATTTACCTAATTGTTAGATGGTTGTTATGTAAAACCATCTGTAAAACCATAGTATTCAAAGACGGTGTACTTTCTTTATCACAAGACTGTATGTGTGTGTGAGCATGGATATGTATGCATAAGTGCATTTAGTGCCTTCAGTGAGTATGTATGCATTTTTGTGAGTGTGTAAGTCTGTGCAAATGTGACAAAAGGGGAGGGATAAAGAGAGAGAACTAAAGAGAAGGAGAGAGCTAATGAGAAAGGAGGAGAGAGATAATAGGTGGAGAGATATTGAGAAGTGGGGAAGATAGAAACCTGAGAGATAAAGAGAAATAGAAGGAGAAAGAAAGAGACTGGCAGCGATTAAGGAGATATAGTGAGAAAAGAGGTCAAATAAAAAAGGAAGAGATAAAAGAGGAAAAAAGAGAGGTAGGGATAAAAAAGAGAGAAACAGGGGAAGTGATAAAGAGGAGGAGAGATAAATAGAGAAGAAGTAGATATATGCAGAAGGGGGAGAGATTAAAAGGTTGAGATAAAGAGAAATAGCCCAGAGAAAGAGGATGTGATATAAAGACAAAAAAAAAGTTTAAAATACAGAGGAGAGATAGAAAGGAGAGATAAGGAGGAGGAGAGATAATGAGAAATGGGATCAAATAGATGGGGGATATAAAGAAAAAGAAAAAAAAAAGAAAAAGGGATAGGTAAAGAGAAATGGGAGAGATAGGGAGAAAATGGAGAGATAAAGAGAAAGATGAGGTGAGGTAAAGAACAAAGGGAGAGCTGAGATAAAGAGAAATGAAAGAGATAACGGGAAAGGGGAGAATCATAGAATATGGGAGAGATAGAAAGAGGAAAGATAATGAGAGAGTGTGTTTTGATAGTATGTAAGGGCAAGTGTGAAGTGTAAGTGAGCAAACAAGTGTGTGCATGCAAGGGCAAGTGTAAGCTAGGATGTTTATGTGTAAGGGTAAATGTGAATGTGCGTGTCTGTTTTGGAGACATCCCATGTTTAGCATCAAATTTACCAGACTAAACCATACAGGTTTTTTTAGGGAATTGAATTCACAAAACCCTCAAAAAGTGTCTTCAATATATGAATGTCAGACAAAAATGAGAGTGCCCAGATATGTATTAGTTCATGGTGTTATGCTATACATATATATATATATATATATATATATATACATATACATATATGTGTGTATATATATATATATATATATATATATACCGTATTTGCTCGATTATAAGACGAGGTTTTTTCCAGAGCAAATGCTCTGAAAAATACCACTCGTCTTATAATCGAGGTCGTCTTATAATCAGACCTCTTTCTGCTGGGGCCAGGCTGCTTACCGGGCTTTGGTTGCGAGCAGCGTCTCTACTTCTAGCAGCAGGAGAACACGAAGCTAGCACAGTCCTCACATAACTCTACCTCCCCCCTCCTTCCTCTGGGGGCGGGCCAGAGAAGTTGCTCGCACAGCCGGGCCCCTGCAGAAGTCTTCGAGTGAGAGATCTGCAGTTCAGGTAAGGGGGTGGGGGAGGGTTTTTGTGATTAATGTATGAAGTATGTGTGATTAATGGAATTAATGAGTATTTAAATGTTTGTGAATGAGTGTGTGTGTGATAGCATGGATGTGTAAGGGGGGTGGTGGTGGTAGCATGGCATAGGGAGGCTGTAATCCCACTACTATCATCCCCAGGTTCCAGCATGTACTGGCTGCCTTGGCTTGATAGGAGTGTGATTGCTGTTAGCAGTTATATATATATATACCTCCAGAAATGCATTTTAACCCCCTATATGCCACTCAGCCCCATGATATGCCTTTTAACCCCCTATATGCCAGAGTGGGGGCAGAGGGGCATATAGGGGGTTAAAAGGCATATCATGGGGCACAGTGGAATATACGAGGGTATAAGACATTTCTGGAGGCAGAGTGGCATATAGAGGGTTAAAAGGCACATCATGGGACGGAGTGGCAAATAGGGGGGTATAAGGAATTTCTGGGGGCAGATGTGCATAACTGGGGGGGCAGGTTGGCAAATAAAAGGAAATAAAAAAATATATATTTTTCTCAATCATAGCTTTTATTAAATATGAAAAAATAGCATCCAAACAACTGTCAGTCCTAGATGTTTGGCAGCGGACTTCCAGAGCTCAGACACAAGGCCCTAGCGTAAGCTGGCTACTCCGGCGGAGGTAGTGGGCATTGCCACACCGCAAACAGACGCAGCCAGGGGGGAGAAACTACACTTACCATTAGGGACATTTTGGGCATGACTCTAGCCAGGAAGCGAACTGGCAAAGAAGAGACGCTGGCACCACCAGCAGCATTGAAAAATGGAAAAGGCGAATGAGTGGGCAATTGGCGACCCACTCACCTGTTTCACCCCAGGGCAAAGCATCCAAACAACTGTCAGTCCTAGACGTTTGGCAGCGGACTTCCAGAGCTCAGACACTAGGCCCTAGTGTAAGCTGGCTACTCCGGCGGAGGAAGCAGACGTTGCCACACCGCAAACAGACGCAGCCAGGGGGGAGAAACTGACCTTACCATTAGGGACATTTTGGGCATGACTCTAGCCAGGAAGCGAACTGGCAAAGAAGAGACGCTGGCACCACCACCACCAGCAGCAGCAGCATTGGGAAAGGTTAATGAGTGGGCAATTGACGACCCGCTCACCTGTTTCACCCCAGGGCAAAACATCCAAAGACTGTCAGTCCTAGGCGTTTGGGAGCAGACTTACAGAACTCAGACACTAGGCCCTAGCGTAAATTGGCTACACCGGCGGAGGTAGCAGACGTTGCCACACCACAAACACGTGCAACCAGGGGGAGAAACTACCTTGAACATTAGAGAAAGAAAATTAACTTTCCAAGCTAAGAGCTGGGTAACCCAACTTGGGCAGATTGAATTCAAGAAAGGCAATCTGCTCCATCAGATGAGGTGCCATGCGTAAGCGCTGTGGACTCAGTATGTTTCCAGTCATAGAAAACATGCACTCACTTTGCACTCACTTTGAACAGTGGTTGGTGGACATGATAGAAGCTGCTGCGCAACCCATGAGAGGGCAGGCCACACACCCCATCCCAGTAGCTAAGAGGATCAACATTAGGTGCAGAAGGAACTTCACAGAGGTAAAGTTTGACCATTTCAGCAGCACTTCTCTCCTTTCTGCTGCTAGCTCTGTCAGATGGTCCAACTATACTCCCAAGTGCCTCTTCCCAAAACGCAGCTGCTCCACTCAGCTGTGTTGCGATGCTTGTGGCACTGCTGCTGATGCTGCTGCTAGGAGTAGCAGACCACATCATCTCTTCCTCCTCCTGCACCTCTCCCTCCTCGGACAGCATTCCCATTTTACGCTGCCAGTCACGCACCTTGTTGGCCAATTGCTCCCGGTAACTACTGAGAACATTGAATTTCATCGCTAGCTTTCCCTTAATTCTTGGATCGCAAAGGCACGCTAGCATCATTTCGGGACTCTCTTCCATGCGTTTGCGAAGGTGTACTTTTAGCAGATCCTTCAGCTTCCTGACTATGGCTGCTACGTCAGGATGTAGAATTCCACCTTGAACAGCCTCACGGTTTTCAAGGAACACATCCATCTTGCTGCCTAGATGGGAGAACACTGGGATTACCTGGGCCAGACTGGCAGTGTTTGAGTTTAAATTTTCAGTGGCATCCCTGAATGGTTTAAGGACTGCCACTAGCTGGGCGATCACTGTCCAATCCTCCCTATTCAATGGAGATGTAATCCCAATATTATGCACTGAGGCAAGATTATGGATTGCCCTCTGCTGCTCCAAAATCCTCTCCAGCATGTCTAACGTGTAGACTTGGGCACCAGGGGGCTCTTCGTGTTCGTCTTCGTGCTCGTCTTCGGGGAAAAAAAAATCTTCGTATTCCGCGAATATTCGCCCATTCCTGTCTTCTCTTCGGGCGAATATTCGCGGACATTCTTCGTGCTCGTTTAATCTTCGTTTTCCTCCTGGTTGCCTAGCAGGGGTTAATACGGGGTTAATAACACATCACAGCAGCAGCAGCTGCCGTGAAGGTACGTGTGTGCAGCTCTATTGGTCGTTTCGGCAGGGGGCTGGTCTGGCATCAACGAGTGAATTGCAGAACTGCAGAATGCACTTCATTCGTTGATGGCAGGCGAGCCCCCTGCCGAAACGACCAATAGAGTTGCACACACATACCGAGGTGTACTGTCCATAGATGTTTAATAAAAGAATAGGGAATATTTTACATTTTTAAATTGATTTTGGACCACTTTACATGCCTAACATTTGCTACCTATTTACAATGGCATACTTTGCAACAACCCAACTTACTTATTGGACAGGACTGGAAAATAGCAGGACTGTCCACCAAAATCTTGGGTGTGTTGGCAGGTATGCTGATGGAAAAATGTTGGACAAGAACTAAAAAATAGCTTAGGGTTAATGTACGGTTATGTTTAAGATTAGTAGCAGTGCACTGGTTTGGTTAAAGATGGATTATGTCTAAATAATAATAATTTAATTTTAATGTTTTTTTTTTTAAAAAAATAGGGGTTTATTTAAATGTATTTTAAAGTTAGATTTATTATTTAGTACTTGATTATATTTATTAAATGTTTATAGTAGCGTTACCTACCGAGCTATAACTACCTATGTGTATTTGCATTTTGCATACCTAGTTTAGCTAAATTAGATGGGACAGGACTGGAAAAAAGCAGGACTGTCCCTGAAAAAGTTGGGTCTGTTGGCAGGTATGTGGATGGAAAAATGTTATAGGGTGAAGTGTGAGTTATAGTGTTAATGTAATGCTATTAGTGAGTGAAGGCCAGGGCAAATAACAAGGAAAAGGTCCTTGTGTTTTGTGCATTGTAAGTGTGTGTGTATGTGTGTTATGTGTGATGTCACTGTGTGTTATATGTGTTATATGTGTTATTGTGTGTGTTATGTTTGGTTGGTTGTGTATCAGAAGGAAAATAATGAAATGGAAAAGGAAATGGGAAAGGCAAATGAGTGGGCAATTGGCGACCCGCTCACCTGTTTCACCCCAGGGCAAAGCACCCAAACACTGTCAGTCTTAGACGTTTGGCAGCAGACTTCCAGAGCTCAGACACAAGGCCCTAGCGTAAGCTGGCCACTCCGGCGGAGGTAGCAGGCGTTGCCACACCGCAAACAGAGGCAGCCAGGGGGGAGAAACTGCCCTTACCATTAGGGACATTTTGGGCATGACTCTAGCCAGGAAGCGAACTGGCAGAGAAGAGATGCTGGCACCACCACCAGCAGCAGCATTGAAAAGGCGAATGAGTGGGCAATTGGCGACCCACTCACCTGTTTCACCCCAGGGCAAAGCACCCAAACACTGTCAGTCTTAGACGTTTGGCAGCAGACTTCCAGAGCTCAGACACAAGGCCCTAGCGTAAGCTGGCCACTCCGGCGGAGGTAGCAGGCGTTGCCACACCGCAGACAGAGGCAGCCAGGGGGGAGAAACTGCCCTTACAATTAGGGACATTTTGGGCATGACTCTAGCCAGGAAGCGAACTGGCAGAGAAGAGATGCTGGCACCACCACCACCACCACCACCACCAGCAGCATTGAAAAATTGGAAAGGCGAATGAGAGGGCAATTGGCGACCCGCTCACCTGTTTCACCCCAGGGCAGAGCACCCAAACACTGTCAGTCTTAGACGTTTGGCAGCAGACTTCCAGAGCTCAGACACAAGGCCCTAGCGTAAGCTGGCCACTCCGGCGGAGGTAGCAGGCGTTGCCACACCGCAGACAGAGGCAGCCAGGGGGGAGAAACTGCCCTTACAATTAGGGACATTTGAGGCATGACACTAGCCAGGAAGCGAACTGGCAGAGAAGAGATGCTGGCACCACCACCAGCAGCAGCATTGAAAAGGCGAATGAGTGGGCAATTGGCGACCCACTCACCTGTTTCACCCCAGGGCAAAGCACCCAAACACTGTCAGTCTTAGACGTTTGGCAGCAGACTTCCAGAGCTCAGACACTAGGCCCTAGCGTAAGCTGGCCACTCCGGCGGAGGTAGCAGGCGTTGCCACACCGCAAACAGAGGCAGCCAGGGGGGAGAAACTGCCCTTACCATTAGGGACATTTTGGGCATGACTCTAGCCAGGAAGCGAACTGGCAGAGAAGAGATGCTGGCACCACCACCAGCAGCAGCATTGAAAAGGCGAATGAGTGGGCAATTGGCGACCCACTCACCTGTTTCACCCCAGGGCAAAGCACCCAAACACTGTCAGTCTTAGACGTTTGGCAGCAGACTTCCAGAGCTCAGACACAAGGCCCTAGCGTAAGCTGGCCACTCCGGCGGAGGTAGCAGGCGTTGCCACACCGCAGACAGAGGCAGCCAGGGGGGAGAAACTGCCCTTACAATTAGGGACATTTTGGGCATGACTCTAGCCAGGAAGCGAACTGGCAGAGAAGAGATGCTGGCACCACCACCACCACCACCACCACCAGCAGCATTGAAAAATTGGAAAGGCGAATGAGAGGGCAATTGGCGACCCGCTCACCTGTTTCACCCCAGGGCAAAGCACCCAAACACTGTCAGTCTTAGACGTTTGGCAGCAGACTTCCAGAGCTCAGACACAAGGCCCTAGCGTAAGCTGGCCACTCCGGCGGAGGTAGCAGGCATTGCCACACCGCAGCAAGTGCAACCAGGGGGAGAAACTACCTTAAACATTAGAGAGAAAAAATTTAACTTTCCAAGCTAAGAGCTGGGTAACCCAATTTGGGCAGATTGAATTTAAGAAAGGCAATCTGCTCCATCAGATGAGGTGCCATGCGTGAGCGCTGTGGACTCAGTATGTTTCCAGTCATAGAAAACACGCGCTCACTTTGAACAGTGGTTGGCGGACATGATAGAAGCTGCTGCGCAACCCATGAGAGTGCAGGCCACACACTCTTCTTTTCATCCCAGTAGCTAAGAGGATCAACATTAGGAGCAGAAGGAACTTCACAGAGGTAAAGTTTGACCATTTCAGCAGCACTACTCTCCTTTCTGCTGCTAGCTCTGTCAGATGGTCCAACTATACTGCCAAGTGCCTCTTCCCAAAACGCAGCTGCTCCACTCAGCTGTGTTGTGCTGCTTGTGGCACTGCTGCTGATGCTGCTGCTAGGGGTAGCAGACCACATCATCTCTTCCTCCTCCTGCACCTCACCCTCCTCGGACAGCATTCCCATTTTACGCTGCCAGTCACGCACCTTGTTGACCAATTGCTCCCGGTAGCTACTGAGAACATTGAATTTCAAAGCTAGCTTTCCCTTAATTCTTGGATCACAAAGGCACGCTAGCATCATTTCGGGACTCTCTTCCATTCGCTTGCGAAGGTGTACTTTTAGCAGATCCTTCAGCTTCCTGACTATGGCTGCTACGTCAGGATGTAGAGTGCCACCTTGAACAGCCTCACGGTTTCCAAGGAACACATCCATCTTGCTGCCTAGATGGGAGAACACTGGGATTACCTGGGCCAGACTGGCAGTGTTTGAGCTTAAATTTTCTGTGGCATCCCTGAATGGTTTAAGGACTGCCACTAGCTGGGCGATCACTGTCCAATCCTCCCTATTCAATGGAGAGGTAATCCCAATATTGTGCTCTGAGGCAAGATTATGGATTGCCCTCTGCTGCTCCAAAATCCTCTCTAGCATGTCTAACGTGGAGTTCCACCGTGTACTGACATCCTGACGTAGGCAGTGTACGGGAAGACCTGACCTCTCTTGCTCTTCCCTCAAAAGTTGGCTAGCCTTAACACTATGGTGAAAGTGCCCAGCGATCTTTCTGCAGCGGGACAGAACTACTGCTGCCACATTAGTTCCTTCTGACATTGCTGCCTTCACTACAAGATGGATGATGTGGGCTGCACAGCGCACACCAACAATATGACCATCTCGCAGCGCTTTCACCATATTGGCACCTCCGTCAGTTACCACAAAACCAACTTCAACATTGGTGCCCGCCTCTGCTCCCACCCAAAGGCTAAACATTTTCCTAATCGCATGCAGAATATTTTGGGAAGTGTGCTTTTCATCCATCACTTCTGCATGGAGAAGGAATGATCGGTAGCCTGCTGCAGCAACTTCCTTAGACACACCGGGCTGCCACCAGTGTGCTGTCAAAGAAAGAAAGGCATGCTGGGCGCTAGGTGCACTCCACAAATCTGTAGTGAAATGAACACACTGACCAGCAGCCTTGGAAAGCTCCTCTTTCACTGCTGCAACACAGGACCGATACAGCGAGGGGACAATGTTCCTGCTGAAAGTGGAACGTGACGGAACTGTGTATTGTGGAGCCACAGCCGCCATCAATTGTTTGAAAGGCTCCCCTTCAATCATGGAGAAGGATGCCCCTCCAACAGCAATGAACTGACCAATAAGTCGCGTTACTTTATTGGCCTGCTGTTTGGGCATCGTTCTCTTGGAGTGGAATGCCCCAAATTCTTCCAGGGTGGGCTGGGCATGCAGTGCTCCAACCTGCCTTGGTCTCTGGCTGCCAGCACTAGTTGCTGCTGCTGCTGCTGCTGCTGCTGCTATTGGCTCAGAAGAAGAAGCTGTTGGGGTTTTTCCACGGCCACCAGCTATGCTGCCTGCACTAAGTTTTACCTCTGCATCTTTCCCCAATAGCACAGCGTTGTGTTGAGTGCTGAGGTGATGCTTCATGCTAGCACTGGTAAAATGGCCAGACACTTTCCCTCTGCTTATTAGCTTCCCACAATGTTTGCACTTTCCATAGCGCCCTTCTTCAACATTTTCAAAGTGCTCCCAAATTGGGGCGCGCATAGCCTTGGAGTGTGCCTTGGGTGCTGCTCTTACTGCTCGGGGTGGATGAACAGAGGCAGAACTAGTGGTGGTGGGACTGGTGGTAACAGTACTGGCCATAGTGGGACTGCTAATTGCTTTAGATTTGCTAGGTTTTGCTGCTGCTGCTGGTGGTGGTGATGGTGATGATCGTAGCGGAGAAGGTGGAGGCTCAGGGGAAAATTGTGCACTAGTCATTTGGACACTGCTCCCTGAGGAATCTGATTCCTGACCACTCATCTCCTCTACTTCCTCTGGCTCATAGTCTAGCTCTTCATTAGCCAGATCGAATGGAATTCCTGCTAGGCTGGAGCTAAGACTGATATCGTCGTGAGACTCGTGACTAGTAGTAGTGCGAGCAGGAAGAATAGACTCTGCACTTGGCCTCTCAGTCTCAGGCTCCTCTGCTACCTCGCTAGGTGGAGTTCCACTATGTGTAGCCCTCTCTCTAACTGTCTTTACAAAAATTTTGTAAGGACTTGGTGGCTTGCTAGAGGTACTAGGAGGACATGGCGTGGCGGTACCAGTGGGAACAGTAGGCGCAGCACTAGTGGTGGTAGAGGCGGGGGTGGTGGTGGTGGTGGTTTTCCCTACAAAGGAATGAGATCGCTTTGGTTTGGGACCCCTCTGAGTCTTGCTGCTAATTTGGCTCTGCTTGGTACCTTGCATGCTGCTGGTGGATGGGGAAGATGCTGCTTGGGGCAAAAGGCACTTCTTTTTAGTCACTGGGCTGGTACTACTTGTGCTACCCTTTAACTTTGAACGTGCTTCTGGTGCTTTAGGCTTTCCGTAAAAAACCATAGAGCTTGTGGGCCTAGCCGCACTACTACTGCCTGCTTTTGGTGCCTTTCCTTTACTTGATGATCCTTCAAGCAATGCTTCCCCAAATGATAAGCGAGAGCTTGGCCTACTTGGCCGACTAGACTGACGCAAAGGCTGCATCTTAGAGCTGGTGGTGGTGCTGGTGGTGGTGCTGGTGGTGGTGCTGGTGGTGGTAGATGGAGCTTGTCCCTCCTTAGTCCCAAAAGGAGGATCCATTTCAAATTTTGTGTTGTGTGTGTAGTGTAGTGTAGTGTAGTGTAGTGTAGTGTTTAAAAAACTATAAAAAAAAAAATTAAAAATAAAAAATAAAAAAAAGGAAAAACGAATTAAAGACAAAAAAATTAGAGGAAGTTCTCTTCAGTGCTACTGCTTAAAAAGTAAAACTATGCACTACTGCACTGTGCTGTGTGCAATCTGCCAAAATCCTAAAGTTATTGAAATTATTAACTCAAGATTAACTATTTAATAACTAGCAGTATTTTATTTTTAATTTGAATTTACACGGGCCTAAGAGCTTAGCCTACCACTATGCTAGCCTAAAGCTATATTTCCTTACTATAAGTCTACCTCTAGGCAGACGCTCTCAAACCCACTAAGCTAAAGTGAGGTTAAATCAGATTCAGTATATGATTTATTAATTAATATTAAGTTATATAATATTAATAGATTAGAACTAATTTACTTATATATTATGTATTATAGATAGAAGAATATAGATTATGAATTAGAATTTAGAATTAGAATTACTTATATTATAGATTATGAATTAGAATATTATTATTTATAATATATTATAGATTAAGATTAAAGAAGATTAGAATTATTTTAGTACTACAGCTAGTAGCTTGAAGCTTTGCTTAGTACAGCTCGTCACAGTCAATTTTTCTTGAAAAGAATTAGAAATAAAATAAAATGTCACAGCAAAACAGTTATCTTCACTGCTTGCTGCACTCACTAGCCCAACAAGTTCACTTCACTGATGGACTGAGGTGAGCAAAACACTAAGGGTACTTTTAATAAAATTGAAATAAAATGTAAAATAAATGAGAAAATCTTTGCAAAACAGTTAACGTCACTGCTTGCTGATCAAAAAAAAACACAGCACTTATGCGGCTGCACTCACTAGCCCAACAAGTTCACTTCACTGATGGACTGAGGTGAGCAAAACAAATGAAATAAAATGAAAGATTAATTAAGAAAAATTGACTTGGTCTCTTACTGTTGCTAAAACAAAGCACAAACTATAGAGCTGCAGCACCAGTACTAATAAGATTAGCTGAACTATACGCTAGTAGTAATTAATTAATATTATTACTTTTATTTATAGCTAATTTAATTAACTATTAAGATAAGAAAGAATTAGAGAATTATTGATATTACTGATTTTAGATTAGACACTAGTAGATGTTCTGAATGTCTACAGTACACTCTACACTAGTATACTATTACTAACTATAACTGACAAATATATATATAATTTTATAATGAATTCAATTATTAATTATATTAATTAATATTACTGATTTTAAATTAGACACTAGTAGATGAATGTCTACAGTACACTCTACACTAGTATACTATAGTATATATATATATATGACTGACAAATATATATATATATATATAATATTATAATGAACTATTAAATTATAGATTCTATTAAATTGTAATTTATAAATTCTATTTAATTTATTTAAGCAGGACAGGCAATAGGCACTAGTGCCAGCCCAGGGCAAGGGCACCCCAGTGCCACTGAGGCACTGGGTGCACTGTCAACTCAACAGCACTTACACTAAAGTTGATGACAAATTAATTTTAAAAAAATTAAATTAATCAAATTATTATTATTAAATATATTAATTAAGTAGCACTGAAGTGAGGATGAAGTACACAGTGAGAAATGGCAGGCTAAGGCTTACCAGTCTCACACAGAACAGAACAATCTCTCTCTGTAACGCTCGGATGCAGCACAGCAGTGTTGCCAAAGCAGTCACAGCGAAAAATGAATGGATCTCTCAGGCAAGCTCTGGTCTTATAAAGGCGCCTTCAGAATTCAAAAAACAGCAGCACAGGCATTGGACGAGACCCTTAGCGTTACGTCACAAGAGTGAGCTGATTGGACAGACGAGGATCAGCTCACTCCTGTTTGAAATTTTGGCGGTTGCGCGGCAAAAACGAAGACGATCACGAAGAATCTTCGATTCTTCGTGATTGTGAGTCTTCGTCTTCGCCTACGGTTTGCCGGCACTGTATTCTGTTCTACGTTCCTTCGGAACGAACAAAAAAACGGCCTCTTCGTGCTCGTTTTCATGTTCGCCCGAAGACGAATGCACAAGTCTACTAACGTGGAGTTCCACCGTGTACTGACATCCTGACGTAGGCAGTGTACAGGAAGACCTGACCTCTCTTGCTCTTCCCTCAAAAGTTGGCTAGCCTTAACACTATGGTGAAAGTCCCCAGCGATCTTTCTGCAGCGGGACAGAACTACTGCTGCTACATTAGTTCCTTCTGACATTCCTGCCTTCACTACAAGATGGATGATGTGGGCTGCACAGCGCACACCAACAATATGACCATCTCGCAGCGCTTTCACCATATTGGCACCTCCGTCAGTTACCACAAAACCAACTTCAACATTGGTGCCTGCCTCTGCTCCCACCCAAAGGCTAAACATTTTCCTCATCGCATGCAGAATATTTGGGGAAGTGTGCTTTTCATCCATCACTTCTGCATGGAGAAGGAATGATCGGTAGCCTGCTGCAGCAGCTTCCTTGGGCACACCGGGCTGCCACCAGTGTGCTGTCAAAGAAAGAAAGGCATGCTGCCCACTAGGTGCACTCCACAAATCTGTTGTGAAATGAACAGACTGACCAGCAGCCTTGGAAAGCTCCTCTTTCACTGCTGAAACACAGGACCGATACAATGAGGGGACAATGTTCCTACTGAAAGTGGAACATGACGGAACTGTATATTGTGGCGCCAGAGCCACCATCAATTGTTTGAAAGGCTCCCCTTCAATCATAGAGAAGGATGCCCCTCCAACAGCAATGAACTGACCAATAAGTCGTGTTACTTTATTGGCCTGCTGTTTGGACATTGACCTTTTGGATTGGAATGCCACAAATTGTTCCAGGGTGGGCTGGACATGCAGTGCTCCAACCTGCCTTGGTCTCTGGCTGCCAGTACTAGCTGCTGCTGCTATTGGGTCAGAAGCAGCTGTTGGGGTTTTTCCATGGCCACAGCTATGCTGCCTGCACTAAGTTTTACTTCTGCATCTTTCCCCAATAGCACAGCGTTGTGTTGAGTGCTGAGGTGATGCTTCATGCTAGCACTGGTAAAATGGCCAGACACTTTCCCTCTGCTTATTAGCTTCCCACAATGTTTGCACTTTCCATAGCGCCCTTCTTCAACATTTTCAAAGTGCTCCCAAATTGGGGCGTGCATAGCCTTGTGCAGAGTGTGCCTTGGGTGCTGCTTCAACTGCTCGGGGTGGATGAACAGAGGCACAACTAGTGGTGGTGGCACTGGTGGTAACAGTACTGGCCATAGTGGGATTATAGATAGAATATAGATTATGAATTAGAAATACTTACTTATATATATTATAAATTATGAATTACAATTTATTATGTTATATAATAAATATTAGAAGAATTACTTTTGAAGAATATAGATTATGAATTAGAATTACTTATATTATAGATTATGAATTAGAATTTATATTATAAATCTTTATAAATTATAAAGATTAAAGATTAGAATTATTTTAGTACTACAGCTAGTAGCTTGAAGCTTTGCTTAGTACAGTTGTTGTCGTCACACAGTCAATCTTTCTTGAAAAGAAATTAGAAATAAAATAAAATGTCACAGCAAAACAGTTAGCTTCACTGCTTGCTGAACAAAAACACACAGCACTTATGCGGCTGCACTCACTAGCCCAACAAGTTCACTTCACTGATGGACTGAGGTGACCAAAACGCTAGGGGTACTTTTAATAAAATTAAAATAAAATGTAAAATAAATGAGAAAATCTTTGCAAAACAGTTAACGTCACTGCTTGCTGATCAAAAAAGAACACAGCACTTATGCGGCTGCACTCACTAGCCCAACAAGTTCACTGATGGACTGAGGTGAGCAAAACAAATGAAATAAAATTAAATATTATTAATTAAGAAAAATTGACTTGGTCTCTTGCTGTTGCTAAAACAAAGCACAAACTAAAGAGCTGCAGCACCAGTACTAATAAGATTAGCTGAACTATAAGCTAGTAGTAATTAATTATTAATTTTATTTATAGCTAATTAACTATTAAGCTAGCTAAAATGAATTATAGAATTATTAATATTACTGAATGATTTTAGATTAGACACTAGTAGATTTCTTGAATGTCTACAGTACACTCTATACTAGTATACTAACTATAGTATATATATCTGACAAATATATGTATAATTTTATAATGTATTCAATTATTAATAATATATTCTATTAAATTATTTATAAATTCTATTATTTAATTTATCTAAGCAGGACAGGCAGTAGGCACTAGTGCCAGCCCAGGGCAAGGGCACCCCAGTGCCAGTGAGGCACTGGGTGCACTGTCAACTCAACAGCACTACACAGTTGATGACAGACAAAAGTACTGAAAAAAAATTAAATAAAAAAATGATTAAATTAATAAAATTATTAATTCAGTAGATGTAGAACTGAACACAGTACACTGTGAGAAATGGCAGGCTGAGGCTTACCAGTCTCACACAGAACAGAACAGTCTCTCTCTGTAACGCTCAGATGCAGCACAGCAGTGTTGCCAAAGCAATCACAGTGAAAAATGAATGGATCTCTCAGGCAAGCTCTGGTCTTATAAAGGCGCCTTCAGAATTCTAAAAACAGCAGCACAGGCATTGGACGAGACCCTTAGCGTGACGTCACAAGAGTGAGGTGATTGGAGAGACGAGGATCAGCTCACTCCTGTTTGAAATTTTGGCGGCTGCGCGGCAAAAACGAAGACGATCGTTTATGAGTCTTCGTCTTCGCCTACGGTTTGCCGGCACTATATTCTGTTCTACGTTCTTTCGGAATGAACAAAAAAACGGCCTCTTCGTGCTCGTTTTCATGTTCGCCCGAAGATGAATGCGCAAGTCTAGTAATAACCTACTCATAATCAGCACATGACTGTGGTTCAATATCACACACACACTCCTTAAATTGAAAATGTAATTAGTAATTTTCTTGCGTATGAAAGATATATGTGCAACCCAGCAAGACCAACATAACTCATCAAATGTGGCACTAAGTGTCAGGAACCAATTTTTCGCTGCCTGAACCATGGGTTTTTTATACCTGTGGTGTTTACATCTGCAACCACTAGTGGCCACTCTCGACCCTCTGGAGCACTCAGAACTCAGGTGTGCCTTGTTACCTGGGTTGAGCCCTAGTCTACATCCAGCTGGGCCTTGTTATCTGGATTACCCTGCCTTTATGAACCTGCCCTGCCCTTCAGTCAGGGCCTTTGTATTGAAGTCTATGGACCTTCCTGCTGTGGCTCTGCACCTGTACTGTTCCTGGTTCCCTGCTTTGTGTCCTGATCAAGTGGACTCCCTGCCTTTGTGTCCTTCCAAGTGGACTCCCTGCCTTTGTGTCCTTCCAAGTGGACTCCCTGCCTTTGTGTCCTTCCAAGTGGACTCCCTGCCTTTGTGTCCTTCCAAGTGGACTCCCTGCCTTTGTGTCCTTCCAAGTGGACTCCCTGCTTTGTGTCCTTCCAAGTGGACTCCCTGCTTTGTGTCCTTCCAAGTGGACTCCCTGCTTTGTGTCCTTCCAAGTGGACTCCCTGCTTTGTGTCCTTCCAAGTGGACTCCCTGCTTTGTGGACTCCCTGCTTTGTGTCCTTCCAAGTAGACTCCCTGCTTTGTGTCCTTCCAAGTGGACTCCCTGCTTTGTGTCCTTCCAAGTGGACTCCCTGCTTTGTGTCCTTCCAAGTGGACTCCCTGCTTTGTGTCCTTCCAAGTGGACTCCCTGCTTTGTGTCCTTCCAAGTAGACTCCCTGCTTTGTGTCCTTCCAAGTGGACTCCCTGCTTTGTGTCCTTCCAAGTGGACTCCCTGCTTTGTGTCCTTCCAAGTGGACTCCCTGCTTTGTGTCCTTCCAAGTGGACTCCCTGCTTTGTGTCCTTCCAAGCGGGCTGTGTGCCTTTTGTACCCTTCCAAGCGGGCTGTGTGCCTTTTGTACCCTTCCAAGCGGGCTGTGTGCCTTTTGTACCCTTCCAAGCGGGCTGTGTGCCTTTCGTGCCCTTCCAAGCGGGCTCTCTGTCTGTCGTGCCCTTCCAAGCGGGCTCTCTGTCTGTCGCGCCCTTCCAAGCGGGCTCTCTGTCTGTCGCGCCCTTCCAAGCGGGCTCCCTGCCAAAAGACTTATTACCTGTATTTTATTTTGCCATACGTCCGGTTACTTGCTTAGACTATATTACTGTAAAAGATTCTAACACATTTAACATCTCTTTTAACCCTAGTAATATGAAATGGACCATATATAATTATTGGTATAGGCAATAGTCAAAGATATGTAATCATTGTTCATAAATAAATGATTATTAAGATATATTAATATGTTTCAATGATAGGCTTCAAGGTTTCCTTGACCTTAAGATATGGAATGAAGGATTTGCTGAACAGGCGTTCTATAGATAGGATAGTAACTTGCTAATGCATGGTATAGTTGTAACTCTAAAAGGGCATTACAATATACGTACAGTGACTACCTAAAATAGGATTTCGACGTGTAAAGATCTTAGTGAGCATGTTTACCCAATTAGGTGAAGACCAATAGACTGACATCACTATCCAAGGCACATATAAGCTAGGCTTTTGTAAGACATGGAGAGGCATGGGAAGAGAGGTCGAGAGAAGATGTACTTGCCATCCACGGACTCTTCACGTCCCAACACTCCCTCCCTCCCTCCATCCTCAGGAATGCATAGGACAGATGTCATGAACTAAATTCCTCTCCAAGGTTTTGTAAGACTTGTTTCGTATTTTTGTTACCTACTTTTTATATTCGTCTATTTTTGTTCGTATTAAATGTTTCACCTTTGTTTGCATCTAAGTGACTCTGCCTATTTTTGACGCACATACATTTATATGTGTTCCAATTATTTGAAGTTTGTATCGGCCCCAATATATTTTATTACATATCTGGCGTGCCAGCCCTGCGTATTTTTTCCTGACCTTTGCCCTCCAGCTTGCTCAGGGGGAAGGGCAGATATATCTGTACACTTTTTGCAAACTGTCGGGAGATAATTAAGAAAAGAACCTTTGAGGATACAGACTTCCAGATTTTATTGGAACACGTGCTAAGAGACGCTATTGACGGCAGACGCAAGAAAGCCATACAGCGTGATACAACAGCCATTCAAGGAGAGTTCATTAAGAAGGGTAAGTCATGGATTTTATAAAAATATATGCTAACAAAAGTAAAATAACTTTTCAATTTGATAATTGTCCTACTAATGCACAGTTATGGGCTAGTATGTACAAACAATGTGAGCTAGAGAATATGAAATTGGATAAGAAATTGTTATGTATTGATAAACTTAAGAAGAAACTGCAAAATGTCCTAAGCATGTTTAAAACGTTTAATGAATTGATTGTGGAGGATTTACAACCTAGACAAAGTATTTGCACGATTAACAAAGTTGTACCAGAATCTAACCCTGATGACAGTACTGACGACTTTAACAGCTGTCCCGACTGTTTTGTTTTAGCTCAGCAATTAGAGAACTTGGAGAGAGATATGGACAGACAAACGGCTAGAATTAACTCAGAATGACTGTCACAAGCCACAAACTAATCCTACTAATTCTGAATAAATTGATACTACTAACCAAAGGTTGATACAGAAGCTTAATTAAGTGTGACTAATCAAGCTTTGCCTATAACATCTAACTCACCTGTTTGCACGATTGTAGGTTTTAGTGGTAAAGGTAATACTTCAGCAACTTTGGTTACTGGTGTTTTGTTTGAGATTCCTGGCTATTTGTGTACTGAAATTGATATCTGGCATTGTCCTAGCTCAGAAAATATCTTAGGGGCTGATGTAATGAGAGAACGAGGCTGGGTCATTGACTTAGGGAATCAAGTGATTTGGAGAAGTAATAACCTTAAAGGGCCTGTAGTAATTGATCCAAGTGACTACAGTGTAGTGGCCGTCATCAATTTAATTGAGGCGGTATCCCCAAATCATGTATGGCCACAAATGGATTGTAATGACTTGACTCTTGTAGAAATTGTGCAGAAACATCCCTCGTTATGGGCTCAATCTAAGAATGAGGTAGGGACGATGAAAGATGTTGTTGTCAAAGTGGAAGGAACAGATCCCATAGCTCAGAAACAGTACCGATTGCCTCCAGATTCAATTGAGCCTTTGTCCAAAATTATTGAAGAACTACTTCAACAAGGCGTCATACGCAAATCAAATTCGGTGACAAACTATCCGTTATGGGCAGTTAAGAAACCAGATAATTCTTATAGAATGCTTCTAGATCTGCGTATGTTTAATAAATGTACCCCAAATGTGGCACCAATTGTAGCAGATACCCCTGACTTCATGTCTTGATTGAATGCTAAAGCGAAGTTTTTCTCGGTACTGGATATCAGTAATGGTTTTTTCAGTATTCAGATAGAGAGGAGTTGTCAATACAAATTTACTTTTACTTTTCTGAATGAGCAATATGTATTTTGCAGATTACCACAAGGGGCACACATGTCACCTAGTCTGTTTCATCAGGCATTGGCAAAAGTATTATCAAAATTCTCAAGGCAAGATTGTATTCTACAGTATGTTGATGATATCTTGTTGGCAACAGAGAGTAGAGAGGAACACCTCATCTTGTTAGCAGAATTGTTTGATCTGTTGTATGAGTCAGGATTGAAATTAAATCCAAGGAAGGTCCAATTACTGAAACAAGAGGTTCAGTACTTGGGAGTTTTGATAAATCCAAATCACATGTGTTGAGATATTTCAGGGGGATTATCCATCTCTTTTTAGAAAAGAAGTAGAGGAAACTGATGAACCTGTATTTGTAGATTGTTCTAGATTTTGCTTGAAAGGTCGAGCTATTCAGCATAGACTACCAGGACATTTTTCTGCCCAGAGAGCAGAAGTTGAAGCTGTTAAAACAGTATTGGAAATTAACGAGAAAGAAAGCAATGATCCTTTGGTAATCTATAGCGATAGTTCATATGTCGTATGATCACTAACAGACTACTTACCTGTGTGGAAAAAACGAGGTTTTGTGGATTCATCTAACAAAATCTTAAATCATGTTGATACATTGCAGACTATCTTTGAGCTTGCTTCTAAAAATCCTAACCGATATGCTATTGTCAAGGTACCAGGCCATAGCAGAGGGACTAGTGATTTAGCTTTGAGAAATGAGAAAGCAGATTCTCTAGTAAAAGAAGCAGCTTTGACAGAAGAGATAGTGATGGAACTAGAATGGTTGGAAGTACTACCAGTAAAGAGTAAGGAAGCAAATTTACCTTCATTCATCGATAAAGATGAAAGATGCGTTCATTATAGAATGTAAGAATAAAATAACACCTCCCTTTGTTTGTGAGAACGGAGTGGTGTGTTATGAGATGCAAGGTAATTTACTTCCAGTTGTGCCTAAACACTTGCAGACGGAATTCACCCGCTATAAGATGTAAAGATTAGGTCATGTGGGTCAGCAAAAGTTGCTGGAAAACTTCAAAGATAAGTTTTATTGGGACAAAAAGGTGGACTCTGTACAAAATGTTGTTCAGTCATGTCTCATTTGTGCTCAAGTAAACCCCAGGCCTAAAGGACAAAAGTCTCCACTTCTAAGAATTGCACCTGCAGATGGTTCGTGGTCTATACTGCAGATTGACTACATAGGTCTCCTACTTCAGGTAACCAAGGTCTCAGGTATGCATTGGTTGTGGTAAATGTATTTTATAAGTGGGTAGAATTGTAGCCTGTCAGGAATGATGATGCTTTGTCTACGGCAAAAGCATTAAGGAATCATGTTGTACTTGGGGAATCCCAAGGATGATTGCTTCTGACAGAAGGAGCCATTTTACTGGCAAAGTCATGCAGGCTGTTTGCGCAATCCTGGGGGTACGTCAACAATTCCATGTTCCATACCATCCTCAGTCCGCAGGTATTGTAGAAAGAATGAACAGAACGATTAAGTCTAGAATTGCAAAAATGTTACTTGATAAAGGAAATAGTTGGGTTGATGCAGTACCTCTAGTATTGACGAGTATTAGGGGAACGAGCTCCTCAACTACCCAGTATACACCTTTTGAATTAATGACAGGAAGGAAAATGCCATTGATCTTTCCTTATGAACCATTTTTGTCTACTCCACAGAAAGATGCCATTGCAAGAACTAAGTGGTTACAGGTACTTCAGGAGAATTTAAAAACAATTCTTCCCCATGCAGCATCTAGAATGCAGCGTATGGTACCGCCTCACTCTTCTAAATTTGTGAGAGAAGCATCAGTAATTATTAAGACTTTTAGGAAGGCGGGACCTTGGGAAAGCAATTGAGAAGGACCGTTTGAAATAATCGACACAATGGGTCAAGATCCTTGTTCAAAAACAGAAAAGACTGTGAAAAATACCCGTAGGCAGCAGAAGCTGTGGGTACATGTTGACCAGTGTAAATTATATGTTTCTAACTAAATTCTGTTCTTGCAGGAACACAGTTCTGCAAGAAAATGGAGAAACAAAGCAGTTAACTATTGAATGGAGAACCTCCAGAGAAACAGCAATACAAGAATCGTGACATCAAGATAGCATAGTTTTTTGATAGCTGTGTTGTTTGAACAGTACCAAAAGCCAATTGAAATTGATGATCAGACAAAGGATTTACCACAGAAGATATTGTTATTGCATAAGATAAGAGAAGTTCGAGTGGATCGACTCCTGACATCAGACATTGATACATCAAGAGACATTGTTGGACAAATTAGATTCGGTTATGGCTCCAGAGATCAACCTTGTTTGACTATATTTTTTGAGCATACCTCAGAGATCACGGTTCATGCAACAGTAGGACCAAAAGCCAAATTCACACAGTCACAGGGGAATTATACCCATAATAATCAGACAGGTGTTTGGGAATGTCATCCTACTGAGTCCATGTGGTGGTTTATAACAATTAAGGGAGAAGAACATGCACAATGGACAGGTGATGTTACCAATGAGATGTTAACATCAGGGAAAATGGGAAGATCAAAGACAGAGATTTGGTATAAAACTCAGTCTTATGGTAAAATCTTGGATCCTTCACTGCTTTCTATATCAGCAGGGGACGATGATTGGACTAGGGTTTGGAACTTTCAGGTGGAAAGAGAAATAGCTATGGTCAAAGTATCTTTTGTGTTTACGGTAACTAATTCTATAGCACCTGAAGTTAGAGTTAATCCCCATAGTGTGAAAAGCCAAGAGGAATTGAAACCTATAGAACTACAATGTGGGACAAGGTTACTATTACCCCAGGAAGCATCACTCGTTTGGTCAAAAGGGAAAACATCTTTAGGAAGTTTTACAAATAATCCAACTCGTATACTTCATAAGGGTCAAATGGGGGATGTACATTGGAATGGTATACATTTTATGCTTAGATTAGATAGTCCAACTCGTAAAGACTCTGGGATATATGAATGTTGTGTATTACTGAAAGGAGATTACAAACACTGTGACAGAGCAAATGTCAGTGTTTGGTCCCCTGAAGACAATTTGTGTACTGGTACTAGACTCAAACCATCCAATCCTTTTCAGGTTAATTACTTTCAATCTAAGCCATTGTTGAGGAATGGATCGTTTGTAACCCTAGTTTGGACTTTTAACATGACTGATTGGAAAATATCCACTTGGTTTCCTCAATGTTTGTCACACCTTACTAACATGGAAAAAGGTCTTGCTCAATGGTTTGGACAAAATCCATTGAGAATGGCAAGAAGTAGACGAGGTATTATTGAGGGAATCTTGGGGGGTGTTGGTTCGGTAGGAAGCTTATTTAATACTATGGATATAAATACTCTTAAATCCGATTTGGGATCCGTGAGTTATGTTGGAAGTCAGGGAGCAAAAGTACAAAAAGGGTTAAATCAGTTATTGGAAAAAATGGTTCTAAGTTCTGCTACTGTGATTGGGTCGTCTGTATCTCACTTACAGGATGCCACTTTAGACTTAATAGAGAGTCAAGAGGAGAATCAAGTGTCAAGGGCATGCCTGGAAATACAGATAGAATATTCCACTAATCTAAAGATGATTGCACAGGCTTTACAGAGTGGTATTATACCTTTGGGTTTGTTGAAAAGCTTACCTGACAAATATAGTTTTGGTCTGGGTCATATTGATTTGTGGATTAATAAATGGATGGGTTGTGATCAGGATTTTTGTATAGGGACATCTTTAATCCCAGTGGCAGGAGTTGAACAAGTAGTGGTACCAGTAACAGTTTTAGGAATTCCAGTCAGTGACACACAATTGATTCATTATAATTTAAGGTATACAGATTTTGTATTTGATGGGGAAAATCTGGAACAATTAGATGTTTCAGCTTGTCTTCATTTTGTTTCTAAAGTAATATGTCTTCCAGGGCAAGAAAAGGTTGTCTATCATTCTTGTTTTCACAATCATTCATCATGTGAGGCCAGGATTGAAAGTGTTACATTTATGCATGAATTAATGACTCAAGTAAAGATAGGGAAAGTTTGTTTTCAAGTAATGAAGGAGGAGTCATTGGTCAGAGCATTCTTTTCAAATTGTATGCATAATGAAACTCTTCACAGAGGATTAAATTGCATAGAAGGTGATTTGAAAAAGTTGGAGATAGATGGGAAAAAGTTTAATGTCTCCACTATAGGCACAGAGCGTTTAAAAACACTACCTCAGCAATTTAATCTGACACAGATAGACCATTTTCCTTGGAAAACATGGACAGAGGAAATAAAGAAAGATAAGGGATTATTGGCCATGTTAAAGCAACAATTGAAAGATGCAGAAATTGTTTTCCAACATAAACAAGGTGAATTAGAACAAATTCAACATCAATGGAATGATAAGTCTGGAGTTAATTGGTGGTCAAATTTTAAAAAATCAGTAAATATGTGGTCACAATCTTCGGTAAAATCCGCAGCTGGGAATATATTGTTAAATCCAATTGTTATTATAGCTATACTTGTTTTATTATGTATTGTTTATCAAAGTTTTCTTATGTGTAGAATAAGTAAGATATATAAACATGTTAAGTATGAAGTAGATAAGGGAGATGGAATATTAAGGGAAATGATAAAAAGAGCACAATCCTCTCATTCCATAACAAATGTAGAGAAAAGGGTGTCTCATGCTAATGATTATCATATGGTCCCAGTTAAAGTATGATGTGATTGTAGTATAAATGTGATACGAATGTGATACGAATGGTGAGTAAATGTGTATATTTGAAAAGATATGATAAGGATATTATCCTATCATCAGGGGGAATTGTAAAAGATTCTAACACATTTAACATCTCTTTTAACCCTAGTAATATGAAATGGACCATATATAATTATTGGTATAGGCAATAGTCAAAGATATGTAATCATTGTTCATAAATAAATGATTATTAAGATATATTAATATGTTTCAATGATAGGCTTCAAGGTTTCCTTGACCTTAAGATATGGAATGAAGGATTTGCTGAACAGGCGTTCTATAGATAGGATAGTAACTTGCTAATGCATGGTATAGTTGTAACTCTAAAAGGGCATTACAATATACGTACAGTGACTACCTAAAATAGGATTTCGACGTGTAAAGATCTTAGTGAGCATGTTTACCCAATTAGGTGAAGACCAATAGACTGACATCACTATCCAAGGCACATATAAGCTAGGCTTTTGTAAGACATGGAGAGGCATGGGAAGAGAGGTCGAGAGAAGATGTACTTGCCATCCACGGACTCTTCACGTCCCAACACTCCCTCCCTCCCTCCATCCTCAGGAATGCATAGGACAGATGTCATGAACTAAATTCCTCTCCAAGGTTTTGTAAGACTTGTTTCGTATTTTTGTTACCTACTTTTTATATTCGTCTATTTTTGTTCGTATTAAATGTTTCACCTTTGTTTGCATCTAAGTGACTCTGCCTATTTTTGACGCACATACATTTATATGTGTTCCAATTATTTGAAGTTTGTATCGGCCCCAATATATTTTATTACAATTACCCTTATTTGCTGGTCCTGTTATATACATGAAATACACTGCATTACCTGGATTTCTGTTTGTGGTGTCTTTGTTTGCATAATCATGCACCGTGGGTTACATACTGAACCCCAAGTATCCCCTGCGCATGGGCTCCTACCTGACCTGATCACCCGAGTCCTGACACTAAGGTTGATGTGAAAAAATGTTAGCACTGGAAAACAGTGCCCTAAATCACCCCCAAATCCTTCAATGTAGTACCAAAGTTACTAAAAAATGTATTTTCAGGTTAAATGTTTTATTTATTTCAATCCAAATTGCTTTTGGTACACAGCTAAAAACACTGGAATTAGGAACAATCAATCACCTGTAACATTCCACTGTGATTCATTTTGTGCCACCTTTGCTTTAATGGGGCAAGGATGAAGCATAAGCATTTACTCTGCAGAAGCTAAGGTGAGAGATGAAGAAGGGACCAAAGGTAAAAGCTGCATAAAAGGCAGGGAATGTGAGCCAAGAGAATAAGTAGCTCTTTTCCAGAAATACATTTGGTTACAGATGACCAAAATTTGAGAAAGGTGCTCCTTATAATAAGACAAGCTTGGCATGATCTTTTAATCTTTGTTAATCAAAGAGCAATGATCATGGCAACACATAAATTTATGGTGTATCGGATTTAATGGATCTCCTTAGCTTTCAGATATTTGTCCCTGCCACTGATCTTTTGTGATTACAGACTAATGAGATTGGTAAATGCATGGATTAAACTTCCAGCCGATGTGACATGAGATGTACATTTTAGATTAGGAATGGATATACAGTGTGAGCCAACTGTATATTTGCCATCAAAATGTGAAGCATTTTTTAAAGGATGTTAAATGCTCTGTAGAAGTCATCAGTTAAAGTAATATAAAAAAAAATAAAAAAATTGCTGGAAACGTTCTTACTCTGGAGGGAGATTAATAATTATGGACAATGTCAGTTAGAACGGTCGAGATACAGTAGACTGTTTATTCATGTTAAAACTTCTAAAAATTACTATACTTTAATTACTGACTGCAGCGAAGGATTTTTTTTCTTTAGAACTATCTAACAGTAAAGATGTAACACCAAATGCCTCCTGTCTTCTTACATGTGGTAATAATATATCTTCTTTAAGGCTACAAACTATTATTCATTATAAATCTATCTCAGCCAAGCATGAGCTATATGACACCAGCATGACCAGACTATTCCAGTGTGCCAAGTACAACTTCACACCTGCTGTTATTAATTTATATCTACACTCTGCCTTCAGAATTGGTGATGTTATTAATATTGCAACAATTTGTAACTAACTTTTTCTAACTGTATTCTTAGGAACAATGTATAGTTTCTCAGTACCATGTAAAATTGCACATATCATTAAACTGTTAATACTGTTATGTCAATACATGATTCACACCTCTAATAGCTATTATTAACTATAAATTGATGATAAATATTTTTTAAGCATTCTAAACATCACAGCTAGCAATGGAAGTGTTAAGAATGTTTTTGATTATTTGATTCTTGGATTCTTTTAATGTGTATGTGCAGTGGATGAATATCCATTTCTTGCCATAACTGTTTAACTGATTAAGTATGTGTGTAAATATGGCTATACATTGACAGATGATGTAACATGATTTTACTAGTACGTAATTATATATAGTTCATATTCTAGTCAGCATGTATAACCATGAAATTATTATGCAAGATTGCCACGTCTGCCGCATCCCCAATTGTACAATCGCTCCTATGGGATTAATATCTCTATGAAACCCTCACTCCTCCATCACCCCTCAGTCACACCTCCAAAATGGGAAATAACAGCATGAGGGAAGACAGTTTGGCAACCAATAAGTAGATGTATTAATGCCATCCCCAAAAAGCACTGTTTCTAGCTGTATTTAAGCTTTTTCTGGAATTAATCACGGAAACCTCTTTGCAGCATGGAAAACACCAGACTTTTTTTAGTGAATGGGTTAACAAAGTGACATCACTGCCAAGACTTTAATATCCAAAGCAATGACCCAGCAGGATGTCATATTAAAAATAATGTAACTTCTGTCCTTGATTTTGTTATTTTTCACGCTCCATTTAAAGCTAACAAAGCTTCTAGGTTCTGCACAAGGAACCCAGCAGGTGCTGAATAGGAAGACGTTATTACAAAAATTAATTTTGCTCATTAGCACAAAGCAGCAAGCATGTGGTCTAAACTTCTATACTTCATATCTTTGGTACAACTCCACATAACAATTGTTTGGTTCTTTCTACAGTGTTAAGAACATTTTTCTCACATAACAATGCAGTCATACAAAAAGTAAGAATATAAATATCAGGAAACAAAATTGAAAAATAACATCCTGGTGGAGCTATGTTCTATGGGAGCCCAATGGGATCTGGAGCCTTTATCTACATTAGACCTTTGCAAATCACATTCTTCTTAACAATAGTTGTTAAGCTTTTAAGTGTTGGGGTCTGAACAAAATTTTCCCTGTGGGAGGCCTGGAAGGTTTTGTAGTTTTGCTATATGTACATAAGCTTTATAATTTGCTGACAATCTTACAAACAGTTTACACCATTCCCTAAGAAATCTCTCTGTCTCATTCTCTCTCTTTCATAAGTGACATATATTATAATAGTTATAAAATATAGTTTTAGGGACAGGTACAAATTAGTTAAATTCAATATCCATGCTAAAGAAACAGATAAAGGGTGAAAAATGCACATGCCTACAGGTATGCCAACTTCTTCTGGTTGTTCAGAGTCGCGAGTCCAATAACCCTGTAATCATTCTAGCTAAGCACATTTAACCCTTTGAGAGCAGCAGGATATGGAGACATGCAGGATAAAGACATACCGGGTGGAAAACAGGGTTTACAGCAGGAAATTAGGGGTTCAGGTGAAAGATGAACTTAAACAGGAGGTTCGTTTGTGGATCTCATGGAGGCTGGATTAATGTTGTTTGGAAGCCTTTTATTTTTTAGTGGAGGGATAACTAAGTGGCAGTGAGGTTTTGTTATATGTTTAACCTGTATATTTAATGTCACTCTGACAGTCTTGCATACTTTGTATGCTAAGAAGAGGAGCTGGGAACTCCATACAATTGAAAATAAAAGACTGCAGAAAATATATATTTGATTGGTGTTCCATCCAGCAAGGTCCACTCCGTTACACCCCATAACCTTTGAAATCACCTTATTCAACTTCATCTTGGTGTGATGTTTGACCAGGCCAATGTAAAAACTAGACTTGGGCACCAGGGGGCTCTTCGTGTTCGTCTTCGTGCTCGTCATCGGGGAAAAAAAAATCTTCGTTTTCCGCGAATATTCGCCTGTTCCTGTCTTCTCTTCGGGCGAATATTCGGGGACATTCTTCGTGTTCAGTTTTTCTTCGTTTTTCCGGTTAAGGGATTAATACGGGGTTAACGCGTACCGCAGCAGCTCTGGCGCCAGGAGTTTAAATGTCCATATGAGCAGCTCTATTGGTCGTCAGCAGGGGGCTCATCTGCCAATGGTTAATGGCAGACGAGGCCCCCTGCTGGTGACCAATAGGGTCGAGCGACTCTGTTGGTCGCTCGTACAGACTTTTAAAACCCCAATGCTGCAACTTACCCTGCAGATCCCACTGGTCTCCCTGTTCCATCAGTTAAACGTCCGTACGAACGACCAATAAAGTCGCTTCTACGGACATTTAACTGATTGAACAGGGAGACCAGTGGGATCTGCAGGGTAAGTTGCAGCATTGGGGTTTTAAAAGTCTGTATGAGCGACTCTGTTGGTCGCTCGTACAGACTTTTAGGCTCCTGGTGCACTTGTTGCACCTTAAGGGGTTAAGGGGCCGTGCGAGTGAGCCTATTGGTCGCTTGCACAGCCCTTTAACCTACGGATTTCCGCTCCCGTTATTGGTTGATGCCAGAGGAGGTCCCTGTAGGCGACCAATGGGCGGATTTCCACTTCAGTGAACTGCCGCGATGCCAAGGTAAGTTAGAAGGGGGGGAGAGTGGTAGACGAAGACGATCACGAAGATCTTCGTGGTGTGTGTCTTCGTCTTCGCCTACGTTTTACCGCCGATGTCTTCTCTTCGGCGTGTCTTCGTAACGAACACGAAAACGCACTCTTCGTGTTCATTTTCATGTTCGCCCGAAGACGAATGCACAAGTCTAGTAAAAACCTGTTAAAAAAGTGATCATAGACTGAGCATGTTGCATATGATGTCCTTGATTAGCTTTCAAACACCTAAAGTCTAAACATTGACCCTGCTCTTTAGATAGATCCAGGCTCTATAAGCAACCAGAGGGCCAGCGTGCTGCTCTCCATGCCACCCAATAAATATACAAGCGCCCAAGGATCCATATCAGCATACTTGGGAACCCTCACGAAAGATCCCCTACATCACTAAATAATCTACTTCCTAATACTGAGATATTTCTTCTTCCTTTTTTAATAAACAACATAAAGTGACAGTATCCTGCAAAACAATGTAAGGGTTTCCACCCTTCCCCCGCTCCACTCCTTGCTTATTGGTTTTTGACCTCCAAGTGTGTTTTCACATTGTATCCTCTATTCCTCTGTATGACCCTGGCTTGGCTGATTTCCCTCTCCGGATCCTGATTTGGTTCCTGACTATTCTGGCTTCCCGACCCTGGCTCATCTGACTACCTGCTGTGGCATCTGACTCCTGGCTTGCTCGGTGACTACGCTCCTGAAGTGTATCATTTTCAACATTGAACAATGCGCACCTCCCAAATGTTGCCCTTTGGCCCCTAAACATTGAACTCAGGAAATGTTGCTCAACACATATTGAGGTGTTGTTTGGCAGTGATATATACCAGGAGCTCCATATTCATACCTGAAGCACAATGCGTGTGGGAAAAAAAACACAACTAAAAATGTTACCACATGTTTTGAAGAGGGCTGGTAGTAGAATTAGTGCATGAAAAGAGTCAAAATACTAGAATTTGAAATGCATTGAGGTGTCTAGTTTTCAAGCATATATGGTTTGATGGGGTAAGTTGAAATGACTGGCTTCAAAGATGTCCCTGTGATGTTAGCCGTCTGAGACTTGTGGGCATACAAGGCCTAATGTGTATTTTGTATTTTCAAACTGATGTTCCTTCTTTCTATAATCCCTTTTGTGTTTATTGGTGCTGCTTCCTGTCTGTACTGCCATTATCTTGAGCTGATGTTATTAACCCTTTGTTGTGGTGTGGTGTGAACTATTGTATCCCAGGATGTAATTCATGTGTTTAAAAATTCCTTCCTTGTATAATCCCGTTATGTTTATTGGTGCTGCTTCCTGTCTGCACTGCCATTATCTTGAGGTGATGGTATTGATCCTTTGTTGTGGTGTGAACTATTGTATTGTATTAATTAAATGCCTGAGTTAATTTCCTTATGTTAATGTTTCTTTTGTATACAAAGTACTTGGTTGTTTGTAGTGTTTTACCCACCCCTTGTTTTCCTCTATAACTGTGTATGCCTTGCAATAAACAAGGAAGTCTTCCCCAAGAGTTTGGTGTGTGTCCATTTCTTGGGAGGGTTGCGGCAGAGTCTTCGGATCTGTCAGCATTGAGCTTAACACTTGGCAGCCTCTGTAAAGGCTGTACTTGGAGGCAGAGGGATCAATACATGCCTTCCTATCCAGTGGTTAAAGGACTCGATGCCTATCCCAGCTCAGGTCAAGCCTGCTACCGTCTACTGACCCTTCAGCCTCGCTCCAGAAGTTTCCCCTACTGAGACCAGCATCCTGGGGGAGATATAGACTTGACCCCGGTCTCAGCAACGCTCCTTTCTGGACGATACATCCAGGGGAGAGGCTGCTCCAGGTATCCGTATCGTCACAGTCCCAAATAGGACATGCAGGCATTATGACCACATGTCAAAATTCCAAGTTGAAAAACTGAATTGCCCATGTCCAAAATGTGGACTTTTACCTAAAAAATTGGGCAAACCTGTGCATGGGTAGTGTCACTGTACTCAGTAAATTAGTGTTACCTCCTCCGTCGGGCTGCCGGCAGGGATGCCGAGACGCAGCACGCGCAGTCGGCTCCCTGCTCGTGCCGTCACGGTGAGCTGCCGCCGAGTCCGTTCTCCTGCGAGACGCGTGTCCCCGGCGAGTTCGAGGGATAATTCCGGGGCGCGCGCCTCTACGTCGTGATGAATATTCATGTCGCTCTTAAAGCGACATTTATTCTTTTTCCTCCTCCCCCTAATTAGGAGGGTAGGAGGATCCATATTGTTGGAGGGATATTTAAACCCTCATTTGGCACTACACCATTGCCTGTGTTAGTGCCTTTTTGCCTTTCACTAGCGTTTGAATCCTGATTAAGCTTTCTGGTATTGACTCCTGCTTGAACCTGACCTCCGTTATATTGCTGCCTGCCCTGACCTTTGCTTGTGACCCCGACTACTCTTTTGCCTGACCCCTCGGATACCGTTATTATTATTTATTTATTTTTTTGTTCCTGAGTTCCACCTTTCATTATTCTTGGTGGTGTTCGATCTGTCTCCTGTGCCTGGTGGCAGTACGTCCTCTCTCCTCCAGAGGGCGCTGATTCTGCAGCGCGGATCCAGAACCTGTACCCCGGTTGTGACAATTAGATGATATGGTCAGAACAATGGTATCTAAATAAAGTCCTTCCTGTTCTGAAAAAACAATATATAGCTTGTATGGGTACAATACATGAGAAGGAAGAAATTTACAGCTCACACTAGCACCACAGAAATGCTAAAACGAAAAATAAAATCAGCCATTGTCATAAAGGGGTAAAACTGCACTTCTCGTATCTTTCTGGTTTATGGTTCCTGACAAACAATGGCCTGGAAAGGGTGGCAAAGACTCCCCACTCCAATCCCAGGAGCATAATTTGGGAAACAACACACAGTTAGTGTTAAACTAAGTTTCCCCACACTAAATATGGAGTTGCCTGGACGCTTATTACCCAATTTAGGGTATTATAACATTGCCCAACCACTAACAAGAAGCTTGTGGCCACTTCAATGTGAAACAAATTAGAGTTGTACAAACCAGATCCAAGATCCATCCCACCCAAACAACCATCCAAACTGAAATAAATTAAAAATGCAATAAGGAAGACCCAACTTTTTAATCCAACAAAAAACTTTGAACACCTAGGTGCGCCACTTAAAAGGCACAGATGCAAGATATAGGGCATAACTCAGAGCCCATGAGGACAAACAAGGCACTCCTCAGCCCCTTACCCATTTTAACCATCTTAGAATCACAAATAATTTTCTCTACTTTATAATCCCTCACCTGCATGCACTCCAATTGGGTTCCACCATCAGCACCTCTATTGGAATTATTTTGCCCATCCAGAACACTCAAAAAAAGCCAAGAAAAAAGCCACCCCAAAAAACAACCTCCAAAGGCCAAAAGGCAGATGGCCTCAACAGCCACACAAATCCAGAGAAGCTTAAGGGATGCCACTCATGGAGCACCCTAAATCCCCACCTATATCCCTTCACTGTATTTCAAAATAAGGAAGTGCTTAGTAAGATCAATAAATCCCTTCATCTTAAAATAAAAAGCCAGTACAGCCAGCTTCAACAAATGGATTAAGATCCATTTTAAGAACCACAATACCAGTACCATCTCAGACTTCTCCTCAGCTGAGTTCCCCGTCTGAAATTCTTATCATCAAGACAAACCTAAAAATAAGCCAGCAGAACCAGGGAACAACAGTCGCACTGCTGTCGAGACACAGGATTGACAATTTTATTGGTCACTCCAAGGATAGAAACAGCCAAAACAAACATATTCAAATACAGACATGTAAGGACTAAAGGTCACAACAACTGCACTATTGGGGAAGAAGATGTCATAACAATTGAGTATATTTCCTGCAGTGCTACATTCCTGCTTAAACCTTCTCCCCCAACCACTCAAGCCACAGATCTGCAAACCAACAACCTCTGAAATGGTCCCAGTTCAATCAAATAACATTGTGGGATGTCTTTATCCCAGCAGTAGCCATATCTTTTCAAATCTTTTCTGTGCAATCAATATACTACTGTTCCTGTCAATAAAGATGGGCAAGAGAAATATGAGGTCTAAACAATAGTAGATTCCGGGTTCCTCAATGGATCTTTGTAGTATTTGGTCCATTGAAAGGCGTATGGGGCTAAGGGACTTTTCTTGGACATCTGCGTCAAACATCCATGCTCCTAGGTTGGTATGCGGTTACATTTAGCTGTATAAATCCTGGCACTTGCTACTCCATCTTTGATGCCTTAGTTTATGGGTCTTATTCATGACTGATTCTGAAAATGCTCAATCAGGAGATTATATGACACTGAGTGAGAACATCTGGCTCTGATCTATTTACACCGGGTCCTCTCATTTGAACCCTGTCCTTGTGTGGTTAACATATCCTGTGGAGATCTCTTGTGTTTCTTATTGTGACTTGTCCTGGATTTGCAGAGGAGTAGCCTTCCCTGCTCCTGTGGTCTGATCCTGTTCATCATAACAACCATTAATAGTATTTATGTCTTAGGAGGCAGCCAATACCCAGTGGCATACCTACAGTATTTAGCACCCACGGCAGATCATATGGCACCCTCCCTCATTTTAAAATGTGAAAACATCCACAAAAAAATGAATGTTTGAAAGAATAGATTTCTAGGTTTTATCCCAGTAGTTCTCCTCCCTTTCTGAACCTCCAGAAATTGCGTACTTGTTCTTTGGTGATCTAGTGGGGAGTTTTCACCAGAGGAAAACACAATGACACTCTCCAGAGTCCAGCTAGCTACCAGTGCAGAGCGCTCAGCAAAGACTTGCCACACAGATGGAGCTCCGTGCTCTGCAGCCGACACAGACAGACCTGCGAGTCTCTGATGCAGCAGCAGAGGTCACCTTCTCCAGGCTGGGGATCTGGGGTGTAACTAGAAACCATAGCCAATAACAAATAACTAATTGCCTCAGGGCCCCCACCAGGCAACATGTCCCTCAGTGCCATTTTAGCTCCCAAACAGCTTATCTGTTCCATCTTGTCCCCAAACTGCTTGTCTATGCCATCTTTGCCCCCTAACAATCCCAAGCCCTCTGCGATAACAACAAATTTAACACACCTGCTCCCCCATTTACACCTGAGATCTTGTAACACTAGTCACATGACACCGGGGAGGGAAAATGGCTAATTGGCCCAATTTGGACATTCCCACTTAGGGGTGTACTCACTTTTGTTGCCCAGCTTTAGACATTAATGGCTGTGTGTTGAGTTATTCTGAGGGGACAGCAAATTTACACTGTTATACACGCTGTACACTCACTACTTTATATTGTAGCAGAGTGCCATTTCATGAGTGTTGTCACATGAAAAGATATAATAAAATATTTACAAAAATGTGAGGGGTGTACTCTCTAACCTATCATCTTCCCCTACACTCACCCATCTCTCTGTTTATTTTATTTATACATCCTCTTTTGCGTCCTGAAAGCACATAGACCTACACTGTCTCAGCCTCTTCCTTACATTATTGGTAATAATCACTATGCCATAAATGATCACAGATACGTCAATATCCAATAAATCCCTTCAATTATTCTTTTTATTTTATACAGTAAAGTTTTTTTTCTTCCTACATGAAAAGATTTGTTTTGGACACTTCACTAAGAGCAGTATTGTACAAGCAGAATTCAAAATTGGCTCCTCTGAACCACAACTTGCTAGTAAATAGTCTTATATATGGGTAAAATACACACAATCATTTGGACTGTGCCCTTTATGCTCTGTGCTCACCAAAGAAATGAAGCCCACGGGGGCCAGAATGGACTAGAGTGGGCCCTGACAGAGTGCTGAGCAGGGCTAGGCTAAGGCAGGAATTGTGGATTTTAGGGGAGGAGTTTTGGTAGGAGGATATTTAAGTTTGGTGATCACAGGGGTAAGGATCCATTTTGTTTAACCTTACCTGGTGGTGTTTGTCCCACCCTCCCTCCCATTATGTGGTTGAGTTTGTGGAGTAGTGTTGCTGCATTAGTCACAGTTGTGGGCGGTAGCTTGCCAGGTATCCATGGGGTTAATGTGGTGGTATGATCCTTGGTGGTCATAACTGGTGGGAGGTTCCTTGCAAGGAGTGGTGCTCGGAACCTCGGGTCCGGGTTGGGGCATCCTGGTATGTCCCTTCCCAAATTGGTGTATGGTATGGTGTTGCTGCATTAGTCACAGTCGTGGGCGGTAGCTTGCCAGGTATCCATGGGGTTAATGTGGTGGTATGATCCTTGGTGGTCATAACCGGTGGGAGGTTCCTTGCAAGGAATGGTGCTTGGAACCTCGGGTCCGGGTTGGGGCATCCTGGTATGTCCCCTCCCAAATTGGTGTGTGGTATGGTGTTGCTGCATTAGTCACAGTCGTGGGCGGTAGCTTGTCATGTATCCAAGGGGTTAATGTGGTGGTATGATCATTGGTGGTCATAACCGGTGGGAGGTTCCTTGCAAGGAGTGGTGCTCGGAACCTCAGGTCCGGGTTGGGGCATCCTGGTATGTCCCCTCCCAAAATTGGTGTGTGGTATGGTACCTGGATAACTTGGCAAGCTAGGTTGGTTTTGGTTACGTCATTGTCTCTGTTAACACATCTATGTTTATTATTTCAGGTTTTACAGGACAATGACTGTTAAATAAAACGGCTGTGGCCTTTTCAAACCCATCTTGTGTGTTGGTGTTTTATTTAATTGAGCAAATGAGCCAAGCCTGGCCCGTGAGTCGAAGCTACATCTGTCATGCATTTTCCTAGGTTAAGGTTACAGATCATGATTGAGTTATTTTGTTCACAAATTCTTGAAAGTTTCTGGCAGAAGAAATGTTTGATGTTAGAGTTACAAAACTATATAACACATCTACCTCATCTGCTAGACTGTAGCTATTAACTTGTTTTGAGTCATATGGTCATCACAGCAGTTGAGTGGTGGATAAATTTAGAAGAGATTTTGTACAGTCATCAGCAACACCGTAGTAAGCAAATAATCATATATATATATATATATATATATATATATATATATACATATATATGACTTGTTAGAATTTAGAGAATTTTGGTAAATTCAGCGATTCGTCCCAAGCCCGGAAAATGGGGCCAGAGCCCCCTAATTAGACAAATCAAGGAAGCAAATAGCTCTGACTACGTCCAAAACAAGTGGGTCCACATTCACGAACACTCTCGACCACTTTCTCACACTCTCATTTACTCTCACGCTCTCTAAATGTTTCCCTACCTTCCCTGCTGACCGCTTTCTCTTCTGTCGACCACTTCGGGTTCCGCATCTTCTTCATCTTTAATCTTCTCCCTTCTCTTTTCTCTTCTCTATTCTATCTTCAATCCTTAATCTGCTATCTTTTTTCTTCGTCCGCATCTCCAACGTATATGACAGATACTTCTGCCAAAATGGTGGCGCTACAGTGTTAAGCAGCTACAATAGCAACTGTAGATTGGGCATGAGGGGGTACAATAAGTCTACAGTACAAATGCTAACTTTTTTACTGCATCTACAATAATATTCAACCAGCCATACTGCCATATGAGCTGAGCCGTATGGTATAGGCCCTTGATCATGTTCAACAAATTGTTTCCAATTCCCAGGTGCTTAAGTGAGGAGAGCAAGAACGGCCAGCTGACCGGGTGCGACTGACCCTCCGGACCTGCGAGAAGAACCAGAAACATGGGGAGAGCCAGAGGGTCGCTGTAAGACATCTCCAGTAACGCTGAAACCATGGCTGAGAGTGCCACAGCGGCGTCACTAGAACGAGAGAAGTCCGAGCCCGTCGGAATGAGGGCAAAAGATGGGAAGGCGTAAGCACCTCTTCTGTAAGCCGTACTGACTGGTTGTAGGAGGGAAACTTCTGCAGGTGGTGAGCATGGAGGCGTAGCAGGGAGTAGAAGTGAAGAGGTCCCAGGAAGTTGGCCTGAATCGAGGATGAGATGAGACCGACACGCTAAACCAATAGGCGTAAGGGCACAAAGTTCTGCATAGGACGGCGCAAATCTCCAATCTTGTCCTTCAGGAGATGTAGTAGAGTCGCCTTTGAGTCTATTACAAAACATAAGAACTGGATACAGAATCAGAATCAGTTCTGACTTTGAGGTATTGACCACGAAGCCCAGTTGATGAAGGTTCCTGATGACAAAGTCTGTGTGTTTCCTGAGGGTAGCTGGATTTTGAGAAAAAAGAAGGATATCGTCCAGGTAGATGGTAGACCTGATCCCTCGCTAGTGGAAGAAAGCCATAGCTGGTTTTAGGAATTTTGTAAAGCACCAGCAGGGTGACTTGAACTGCCATACATGGCTGTCCCAGTAGAACTGCAGGTATTTCTGGGAATCTGGGTGGATTGGTACTGCCAGATATGCACCCTTTAAGTCCAGCCAGGTGAATCAGTCAATTTCAGCATGAGGTCCCTCAATAAATGGATACCCTCCATCTTGACGGGGCGGTAGACAACAAAGGCATTTAGAGCTCGAAGATTAATCATTGGACGGAATTCCTCACCAGGAAAATGAAACTGATGAAGCCTACTGGTCCTACTGCGCGTTGAATAGCTCCTTTCTCGCAGAGCACCCGAAGATCCATGTCCACCAGCCTCTGTTCCACCAAGGACATGTAAACCTTGTGTGGTCTCTTTACCTGTAAGGAGGGGGTATACAAACTCTATCTGCAAACCCCTTACCATCTGCCGGATCCAGGAGACCAAGGATATCCTGTCCCAATTGTGGACAAACAGCAAGATTATTTCCGTGACCTGAGGAGGGAAACAAGGGTAAATAACATTTGTACTTACCTGCGCTAGAAAAAAAAGGAGGATATCGTCCAGATAGATGATGGACCTGATCCCTCGCGAATGGAAGAAAGCCATAACTGGTTTTAGGAGTTTTGTAAAGCACCAGGCAGATGACTTGAACTGCCATACATGGTACTGCCAGATATGCATCCTTTAAGTCCAGCCTGGTGAACCAGTCAATTTCTAGCATGAGGTCCCTGAATAGATGGATACCTTCCATCTTGAAGGGGCGGTAGACAACAAAGGCATTTAGAGCTCAAAGTCTCTTTACCTGTAAGCGGGGAGATACAAACTCTATCTGCAAACCCTTTACCATCTGGTCCGAGGATATCCTGTCCCAATTGTGGACAAACAGCTAGATTCTTTCCACGACCTGAGGAGGGAAACAACGGTAAATAACATCTGTACTTACCCACACTAGAACGTCCCTTGGGAATGTAGGATGATCCTCTGCCCCTTGCTTCCCTCTTGGGAATTGCCAAAGGGTCATCATGGGCTCTATCTGCTCTGCAGAGGGATTGTCCTGGTGACTCAGTTTAAGGCCGGGTTATCACTGACCTGGGCCGCTTAGCAGGCGCTTTGCCTTTTCCCGATGACACACTGTTGCCCTTCCAGGGGCGTTTAGTGGCAGTCCTCTCCTTACCCCGATCCGGTGGAGAATTTTGCCTCAAGCCATGACATGAATGCGTCTTGGAATGGTGAGTTGTGCTGAGGCATTTTTGTAGATTAATATCAGGGGCTAACCCTGAAGGCGGAACAAAACACCAAAACAGACACTAAAAGTGTCGCCCAATGAATACTTGACCTAGGCCAAATGCGGCCCGCGGAACCTCGAGGTGCGGCCCGCGTGAGATCGGCAGCCAGGATCACAAGAGCCCTCCTGCTTACTTGTGGGAGGGTCTATTCTCTGCTCCAGTCCTGCCTCCTCTGTGGGGAGAACGAGGGAGGCCGCGCCCCCTGCTGAAGTCTGTGAGCGGCATCGAGAGCTGTAGAGCAGGTAAGGGGGTGGGGTAGGTTGTGTGAATGAGTATGTCTGATTGAGGGAATTCATCTGTGAATGAATGAATTTGTGTGTGTGTGATAGCATGGATGTGTAAGTGCTGGAACCTAGGCATGATGGGACTGTGTTAGCAATCACACTCCTATCATGCCAAGTCAGCCAGTACATGCTGAAACCTGGCTAGCTGCCCCCCTTGTGTATTGATGCCGCCAGCAGTAAGGGGTCTGCACTTACAGCCACCCTGTACCAGCATGTACTGGCTGACTTGGGATGATAGGAGTGTGATTGCTAACAGCAATCTGCTAACAGCAATCACAGTCCCATCATGCCTAGGTTCCAGCATTCACTGGTTGCCTGGGTATAAAAAGAGTGTGTTTGCTGTTAGCAATCACACTCCTATCATGCCAAGTCATATTGTTGATTTTTTTTGTCCAATTGTGGTGTGTTACTTTTAATAAAAGTGTATTTTTACTTTTTTTTTTTACAGAATTTACAGAATCCTGAATTTGTAGGCCCAGAAATCCCAGAAATGAGTGAGAGGAAAAGTAAAGGTTTTGTGTCATTTACTTTATCTTAATCTGCATATCTTATTAAAGGCCATATTTTCTCTCAGTGAAAAATGAGTGCAGCCCTCGCACGTATACAATTCTGATGAAGTGGCCCACTGCAGAAAAAACTTGGGCACCCCTGACCTAGTAGCTAAGGTTAGAAAAAGAATATATAGCAAAGGAAGGCAGATAGTGGACAGCAAAACACAGACTTAAAAACGAGGCAAACAATATACTAGTAGGGAAAAAACTAAAGTGGGAAACCATAAAGGAAAAAACAGCCTCTATTGACTATAATGAGAATTTTTGTGGTATTATCCCTTGACCAGGGAAAAATTCCCACCTGACCTCCACCAAAAGCCTCCGGGAGAAAGTATCTCAGTCTGTTGGCCAACACCTTAGCAAGCATCTTAACATTAACATTCAATAAAGAAATTGGTCGAAAGCTTGAACACAGTTCAGGGTTCTTGCCCGATTGTGGCAAGACTGTTGTCCTTCCTGCGATTGTGGTGCTAGTTTGTGTCCTCCGGCCAATTAATTGAACATTTTACCGAGGTATGGTGTTAGAATCTGCCTAAATGCTTTACAGTAAGTAATTGTTAGTCCATCTGGGCCTGGATTTTTGCCCACTGGAAAAGTCTTAATTGCATCTCTCTCTCTCTCTCTCTCTCTCTCTCTCTCTCTCCTGGCTCTAGCCCGAACCCTAGGCAAGTGTGTATGTGATCTTCAATGTGCTATGAGTAGTAAGCGTCCTGTGGAGTACCCGGGGGGTGACGGATATTATAGAGTGAGTCGTAAAATTTACCAAAGCATTCTGCTGTTTGGCTGGTCCTGTAAACCAGTGTGTTTCTTCTTTAAGGCCCCTGCCTTAAATCTAAATTATGTAAATGTTGTGAATCTGTTGGGGTAACAGCTCCTCCAATTTTGACCGAGCTGCAATGAGTTGGAGATGTATGTCTGGGTCCTGTCAGGCTTTATATAAGACAAAAGGTCTATCCTGGAGTATTCATTGTGTGAGGGGAAATATTATGTATAGTGCCGTCCGCCAGAGTTGTGTCCTTAAGTTGTGCATTAAGAATGCTATTTTTCAGTTCCCTGAACTGAGATAGCTTAACATAGATAAAGACGGTAGAACTGATCCCCCCCCCAGCATCATCATTCCCTCTGCTAACATGTTCAAGAGCTTAAGTATTGCTCATATAATGTGGTGTTTTCCTGATTTGGGAGCATAACTATTTGGTTAGTTTCTTATTACCCAGGTAACCCTTCACAATTATTGCCCTGCCCTCTTTGTCACACCAGCTCTCAATTATAGAAAAGGGAGTATTCTCACTGATAAGGATAGCCACTGGTTTTCTGGAATGGCAAGTTGGAGAAGAACATACAAGAGTACTTGTGCAAAGTAAACTTGGGTACCTTATTGCATCAGAAATGGGTTTCCTGGACCATAGCAAAATATACCTTGGATCTAATCATGTCATGAAGGTGCAGGGATCGTTTATCCCTTGATCCTCCATCCTCATACAGTAAGTACAGCTTCTCGTCAACATTAACTAATGTTCAATTCTATACAATGCTTAAATAACTCAAATGCAGAGTATGTCTAACTGGTGGGTACTTGCATTATTGCTTGTTGTTATGTAAATTAGAAGATTTCTTTCGGCTGTGTTCGAGGGTCTGAGTCCAGAGGCTGCAGGTCTTCTCTCTGAAAATTAGGGAAAGGAATAGGATGAAAGTCTAACGTGGGCAGGGTGCACCGGGATGGGCTAGTTGGAAGACACTGGAATATTCCATCCTGGTACCCATCTCTTACCCATGTACAGAGGGACCAGCAGAGCGAGGGGGGCTTTGCAGTCAAGCACTCTCGTTGTGGTCGGATGTTCTGTCCTTCTCCGCTTTTTCCTTTGGAGCCTGGAGATACTTCTCCGATTGATTCCAGTCCAGTAAGGGCAAAGTCAAGTGCTCTCTACCTCTTGTGGTTTTTGGACCGAGTAAGTCATGGGTCTTCTCCTTATGCTAAGACTAAGTACCCCATCGGTACTGGATGTAAGCCTTCCTAAGTTGTTCAGTCAAAAGTTTCAGTGCGTAAGGCTCACTGTCCGGTAGTAAGATGATCTTGTCCCCATGGAAATTGAAATCTGGCTGCCCCTGTGTGGCTCATCTTTCAGCATGTGGGGGTCTGCACCCCTTGGTCTCAGTGGATACTTCTTGGCTATTATTCCTCTGCATAAGCAAATTTAGGTATTATACTTTTAAGGTCTTCCTCAGCGTCTCTCTCCTGCAGGCCAATGTTACTTCTGCTCCCTTGATTGTCCGGGTCTGTAACGTCTGTCAGCAGGTATGCCATTGCTTGTTTTTGAAGCTTTCATTAGTCCTCCATATTTTTCAGCACCCTGTGTATGATGCCCTGGTCTCCCTCTGTGTTGTTCATCTTTTGGCCTTGCTGAATTAGTCCTGATTTGCGATCAGATATCTCAGCCCTAATCGCGGATCTGATTTCCTTCTTGAGTGCTGTAGAATACTGCTTAATTTAGGATGTAAGGGCCGCCAGATCGTCTTTGGTGGAAACGTGGCAGATTCTATCACTTCACTACTCCATCTCTTTCCCCCTTGAGGCCTCCTGGTCATCGGATTGCATTCGGGGCTTGGTAATGTCACTGCCATGCTTTGTTCCCAGCCTGCAGCTGATGTGATCAGCAGCAGGTAGTCTTTTACCGACGTTATGTTAATGGACTTGACACCCCAATGCAGCTGAGGGTATTGGGGGTTGCTTCTTGAGGATTTCATCTTTGCGAATGTATTTTTTTTTTTAATTTAGTGATATTTTGAACCAACGGCAGGAAAGCAACTCCCGTGTGTGACCTTCTACATCGGCAGTTGGCCGCTTCCCCAGTTTCCTTTCTAACAGTACTGCAAGGTATATCCTGATCCTCAGAGAATCTCATAGTGCAAGCTTACCTGGTAACTTTAGAGAGCAGGCTACTCAGAGCTCTCAAACTTCTGTGGGAGTAGCTAGCCATTCAGGCACTTGAGGGGCAGGGATAGCCATGGACAAGTGTGATGCTAAGCCCAAGTACCATTAAGTGGGTTGTGAGTGAAAGGGAAACTTTTCAGGGTGTAAGAATGGCTAAATACAGCTCCCCTTTCCCATAGAACAAGAACAGTGACACAGAGTTCCCAGATATGCCAGGAAGGAGTTGAAAGACAGGAATAAGGCAAAAAATTACATTTCAAACAATAGCAAATGTGCGAAACATGACTCTCCAGTTAAAATAATAATATTGATTAATGACCACATGAACAAGTGCAGCTTTCCACAGTACTCAAAAACTAACTACACAACCATGATAGCGTAGCACAAGATGACATGTGGAAAAAATATAAAAACAACATACAATTGTGTAATATGTAAATAAATCAGTGACTAAATTAAGTTACATGTATGAACTCAAAAACAGATCTGAAATATGTGCTCCAAGTGAAAAAACAAACAAAGGGTCACCAGGTCCTTCCAAGATAACTTTAGATGAGAGCTTTCTCTCTGTCCACCTGCCTGTGCCTAGAAAAAGGAAAATATTAACTTTTTCAAATTAATATGAAATGAAGTCCACAATGTCATATGAGGTTAGCAGAGCTCAAACATCCTCTTAAATCTCTCGTTTTGTTTTTACGTCATGTCTTTGTGTAAACATTGATCTGCTTTTGTCCTGGAGAGGATTTTATTTAAACCGAAATATAAAGCCTTTAACACCCAATCACGTGTCAGAGTAAATGTGAAAAAATAAAATGAAAGGAAAATACTTCCCTACTATAACACTGCCGCTGCCCAACAAAACACTCCTCTCAGCGTTCAAATACGTACACAACAGCAATCGGGGCGCATGTGTATATAGGGAAAAAAATATATAATAGTGTGATACCGTTTTTTTAAATGAAAAATTTGAAAAATGTTTAAAATGCACTCACAAACAGTGCCAGTACAAGAGGCTCTTCAGAAGTAAAATCTGTTCTTTATTCTTTAAAATTCTATAGATATAAAACAGAGAACAACCATATGGTGCAGTAACTTCCTATGCTGTGTATAAGCAAGTAGAAATGCACTTACAAGATGGTTGAGTTCAAATAAATAATATATTTAAACTTAAAAGTCCGGGGTCCGGTACAGTTGATCAGGAAATGCAGATTAAATTCTTCTGTATCTCAACACGTTTCGCCGCTATCTGGGCTTCCTCAGGAGAATGAAAAGAAGTTGGAGTAATCCGCAATAGTAATCAGCAATCGTAGCGTGTGGATGATGATTGTGAAGGTTCGCTTTAAATGTCGTCCGAATCAGTCTGAATGCCTGTGCGTGTGGAGAAAAAACGTCATTCCGTTCGTGCGTGTGACGCGGCGTATCCAGGCAACGTAGACGCTTGTGTGTCTCTCGGCTTCTCCTTCCTGGATGGGCGTGATTTTGATCCGGATGCCGATACGTGTGGGAGAGGCATCATTCAGTTCGTGCATGTGACGTGGCGTCACATGCACGAACTGAATGACGCCTCTCCCACACGTATCGGCATCCGGATCAAAATCACGTGGCGTCACATGCATGTGGCGTCACATGCACGAACTGAATGACGCCTCTCCCACACGTATCGGCATCCGGATCAAAATCCGGATCACATTGCCTGGATACGCCACGTCACACGCACGAACGGAATGACGTTTTTTCTCCACACGCACCGGCATTCAGACTGATTCGGACGACATTTAAAGTGAACCTTCACAATCATCATCCACACGCTACGATTGCTGATTACTATTGCGGATTACTCCAACTTCTTTTCATTCTCCTGAGGAAGCCCAGATAGCAGTGAAACGCGTTGAGATACAGAAGACTTTAATCTGCATTTCCTGATCAACTGTACAGGACCCCGGACTTTTAAGTTTAAATATATTATTTATTTGAACTCAACCATCTTGTAAGTGCATTTCTACTTGCTTATACACAGCATAGGAAGTTACTGCACCATATGGTTGTTCTCTGTTTTATATCTATAGAATTTTAAAGAATAAAGAACAGATTTTACTTCTGAAGAGCCTCTTGTACTGGCACTGTTTCTGAGTGCATTTTAAACATTTTTCACAGTTTTTCATTTAAAAAAATGGTATCACACTATTATATTTTTTTTTCCCTATATACACATGCTGTTGTGAGGATTTTATTTAAGCAATGTTTTGGCTCTCTGTGGATTGAGCTTTTAAATGTCATAAGAATAATTTGGAGTTTGTCGCTGGTTTTGGGGTCATGTGTGTTTTTTACTTCACGCAGAGGAGAAAATGTCACACATAATACATGCCTTTGGTTGTTGCATTTAGAAGTAAAAAAATTGCCACTCATACTGAAATAATGTTTTTCAAATCTTTTCACACCATTCTTTCAGTTAGTGAGTATAACCAGTTCTTTCCCTTTCTGTAAAGTTCCAGAGGAACTGGTTAACGGAGAATACATTGTTACATAACAGAAAATCTGCTGCTCTGTTAGTTTAGTTCCCATTCCTTTCAAGGTGTAGGTGGGATAAACTAATTTGATGAGAGAATACCTACAGCAGTAAGTTAATGCCAGCCTGCAGGAATATCTTCACATATATCTGTTGACAGAAAATCAATACACTATGTGTGTGGGAGTTAATTATACTTCACTAGAGTTTATTTGGGATATTTTGAAATATTGCTTTGACAAAGGCGGAATAGACTTAGATTTAAAAAAAAATATATATATTTTCAAATTACAACAATGCATTACTTTTGCCTTCTCGTTTTTTTAGGAACCTCTACAGAATCATTTGTATATACTCAAGATTAGACTTTTGGCAAATTCAGCGATTTGTATGAAGCCATTGAAATGAGGCCAGACCCCCTATGAAGCGGCAAAAAGCTCAGAACTTAATTCGTAATTTGTAGGCTGTTTCACTCGCTCATACTCTATCACACTCTTATTCACTCTCTCTCATGCCCTCTAAATGTTTCCCTGCCTTCTCTGACAACCACTTTTGCTTCTGCTTCCTCTTTCACACTTTCTTGTTCTGTATCTTGTCTCTTTAATCTTCTCTCTGTGACAGCCCATCTGTTTGTCCCACATGTTATTTTGGCCCCGTTCCTGTTTTCATGTATTGCACGCCATCCCTATGTTTTACCCCCTCAGCCAAATGACTATATTCACTGACTTTCCCAAAGGTTAAGGCCTCATGGACCCTGTGTTCCCCTTGTGCTGGTCAGATTATTTTTCCTCCCTGCCTAGCGCCTGACCGGGAACTAGCCGGAAATAATAGAACTGTACGGAGGCTAGGAATGATGGCGATGCCCGTCGACATTTGCAACTGAATCGCTACGGACACCCACGTCATTATTGGGAGTTATACTGTGCTCATGGTGGGCCACAATCAGAGATAGTTACAAAGAGGGAGCTCATTTGGGAAACCTTGAGCTCTCCATTGTTACCCCAGGATTGACGCCGCTACCTTGGGATCACCCAAAATAATGACTTTGTCAGATGGGAATTGCTGGTCATAGAAGGAGGTGCTAGGCTGTCTGGTAGCTAGTGGGATTATACTCCTGATCTAATTATGTTGTGTATGAATATCTGTGCTATTCTCAATAAACCCAGTTCTGCTTGCACCTTACACTAAGTCTAGTGCTCGGGTGAACACAAAGGGTTAATCCCTTGAGCAATTGAGCTTTCAGTGGTAAGGAAGATCTCTTCGACGGAGCTACTCAGTTGGAGTATGGGTCTCTATTACACTCTCTTCTCTTGTATCCCTGTCTCCTTGCTGCACAGCTCTGCCTTTTGTCTTGCATCGTTTTTGTTCTTCTGTGTTCTTTTTTCACCGCTGCTCCTTTTGTCTTCTTTCTTTGTCTGCTTCTCCCAGTGAAGTTCCACAAAAGGGCAGAGCTTCCAGGTACCCCGCTTCCCAGATTGGCTGTCCTTGTGGCTCTGCCCTTTTGCAGAAGCGCAAATGGAATGGATATAGATAGAAAGATTTGTGGGGAAAGAGAGGCTCAAAAATGCTTCTCTTTCTCAGAAAATCTATCTTTATTATTCTGGTATCCTGGTGAACTTCCAGGCACACCATCTCCCCTGATTAGATTAACCGGGTGTGAGAGAGTGTGAAAGAGCATGTGAGAGTGAATGAGGGTGAGTGACAATGAATTTTGTTTCTGAATGTAAAACTCCCCCTGGTTTTCATCTGAAAGTAAAGCTATATTGCTTACCAAGGAGCTGAATCAATGGGACTGCACTGCATTTTAACTCAAATAAGACTCTCAAACAATTTAAAGCCTTCTCTGGACACCGTTAATGAGACATCTGTGTGGCAGGAGGGGCTGTTGAACCCCAAGGGTTGGTCAGAACCTGCAAATATGCAGAGCAAAAAATATAAACTAGGGGAGCACACAAACTAAAAAGCATATGTCACGGAACCAGGGCTGCAGAGGACTTTTAACCCTAAATATCTCGGATGCCCCTGGCCCCACCAGCGTGCTCTTTTGCATAAATATACCACTGGTGGTGGGGCTCAGATGAGGGGTGGTTGGGGAGAGAGAAAGAGAGCACCTTAGGCTAAACCTGTGTGTTTTCACAATAAAGTGGTCTTTGTTTTCCTGAGTTCTGTCTGATGCTTGGGGTGGGCTGCTCAAGACAGTACATGCGCTGCATCAGCTAGATTTCAGTCAGCTACAGCGCCAGCACGGCTCCATTCCAACAAGTCCTGGTTCATCTCTATCGCTAATCTCCGAAGTCTCGGGAAGGAAGCAAGTTTGGCAGGTGTACCCAGGGGTACAGCTCCTCCCATTATAGCATACACAGTCAGATTCCCAGGTTGCTGCTGCTAGAATAATAATGCCCAATAAGTACATAAAACAAAGCAAGATAGAATCCTTAATATGGTACTTGCTATGTTTTGTGTATAGACTGGTCCAGCCAGCAGTCCAACATAGTTTTGCAGTTGACTGCCAGAAGTGACTTGTTTGGGCCATTAATATCAATAGAATTAATAGAAATTACCATATTTTACTTAAATCTTCATCATTTACATCTCCAAAAATATTGGATGACAGAGCATGCCCGAAGGCAATGGTGCACGCTAGCTTCCAGCAACTTTCGAGTTGGTCTGTGGCTCAGAACCTGGTGTGGGAAAGGTGCATCTTGGTTTGCCCTTTCCTTAATGGTTGGGGTTATTGTGGTGTTATATGTATGGGGAGGGAGTGTTATTGTCAATGGGTAATTGGAAATAAAAGGGAGAAGTATGTACTGTATTGTGTTTGGTGGTAATTCTGACAATGACTTATTATTTACTTGTTACCAATACATGCTAAAGCTGTGGCCAATTTTTACAACTTGTTTCTGTACATTTAAGGATTCTCGGGAATTTGGGCCCAGAAATTGACAATGTCACAATCATGCGTAGAGCATTATGGAGACATGCAGATGTGTGCACAGCTGACTTTACTTTGGAGGGTTTTTGCTACATCACAATGACACATAAAACAAAAACAAAAAAACATTTTATTCAAGTCTTTTTTCATCTATACATTCATTAGAAAATTGACTAATACAATGCATAGATAAAACCTCTTGTTCTACAAAGTATCCTTTTTCTATTAAAAGGAGAAACATGAAAATTCTCAGTCATCAGTAGTGTAACAAAAGAGTTAATAAAAATTGACTTTTATGCTCTAAAAGCAGGGGGAGCATTGAGAAGATAAGGTAAAAATAATTTGTTTCAGAGAGGAATGATACATTCATTATACTGAAATAATGAAATGTGGCTAACAGCAGTCACCCATGTGAGATTCCCATTCTGAAATAATGTCTATTATTGTTCAGGGAAAAAGCAAATCATAGCAAAATAGCTACATCTTGCTGACAACACAAGCCCACTACTAGAGATAATTTCACATTATTTTCAAATGCATTTCTTGCCTCCAATACAAGGCATTTATCCTTATTTACATGTGTTAATTGCAGTATTTTTCCATAGAATCTGCGAACACAAAATTATATATAATTTCTAAAATATAGTCTTGGATTCAGCATGACACCTTATACTTTTCTCCAACTTGTGACTTATTAGCTTGTTGTACAAACTTACTTTTATCTAACAGGTTATCTTTCTGATGATGATTTTTGATTAACAGTATTGAAGAGACTAGTCCTCCCCTTAAACGACTAAAAAAAGGATATTTATTCTACATATATTTTATGAAAACAATTAAAGTGAAATAATTCACTATTTGAAAAATAATTATTAATACTACCGTATTTGCTCGGTTATAAGACGACCCTGATTATAAGACGACCCCCAAAATCTGAATATTAATTTAGGAAAAAAAAGAAAAAGCCTGATTATAAGACGACCCTATAGGAAAAAAGTTTTACTAGTAAATGTTAATTCATGTAAACTATTTTTGTTTTGTTTTTATTTTCTTTTATCCTATATGGCACTGTGGCCCATGATATGCCTTTTAACTCTCTAAATGCCACTGTGCCCCATGATATGCCTTTTGACCCCCTATGTGCCTCTCTGCCTCCAGAAATGCCTTTTACCCCTATATGCCACTCTGGCATTTAGGGGGTTAAAAGGCATACTATGGGGCAGAGTGGCATATAGGGAGGTATAAGGCATTTTAGGAGGCAGAGTGGCGTATGGAGGGTTAAAGGTATTTCTGGAGGCAGAGTGGCATTAAGGGGGTTAAAAGGCATTTCATAGAGCACTCTGCCTACAGAAATGCCTTATGCCCCCCATTTAACACTCCCCCACCCCCACACTTACAGGTGCTTCCGACTCCCTGCTGTGTAGTCGGGGCAGCGGGTAGACTTCTACGTCTACGCAGACCTTCCCCGACTGTCAGAGAGAATTCCCTGCACCTCACTGACAGTCGGGGAAGGTCTGCACGATAGACGCAGACAACCCCCCGCTGCTAACCGCACCTCCTTCCGGCTGCAGCGGAAGTTACCTACGCGAATTGCGTAGACGTCTACCCTCTGCCCCGACTACACACCAGGGACTCGGAAGCACCGGTAAGTTGGGGGGCATAAGCCAGGAGGGTCCAGGTCCCCTGCAGTGCTGCTGGGGAACTGGATCTTAGTCTCATAGGGAGACCTCTATTTGAGGTCTGATTATAAGACGACCCCGATTATAAGACGAGAGGTATTTTCCAGAGCATTTGCTCTGAAAAAAACCTTCTCTTATAATCGAGCAAATACGGTAATTATTATTACCATAGGTCGGAAGGCCTTGAATTTTCTGTGAAAGTATCCATTTGATACTAACATATACTAACAGCTGTCATAAAGCAAACAAGCTTGAACAGTAAAGGTGCCCCGTGGACAAGTGAGGAAGGGGGACATGACTGCTACCTGAACTTTGTCAGCATCCTCCTTCCTCGTTTGCACTCTCTTTCACTTTCCAATGCAGGTACAGTTTAGGCTTTTATGCTGGACATACTTGTAATGGAACAGGAATGGTTGCTCTACCTCCTCAATGGCTATATGGGCCAGCATGGGTACTCATCCGCCAGGAGCTGCTCTAGAAAGCCCAGGAGACAGGCCCAGATGGTGAATGTAGTGGATCCAACTTTGCCACCAAAGAGCTTGTCAGTGCCCCAAAACAGCCTGCCTGTTCCATCTTAGTTCAACAGCTTGTCGCTCCCCCAAACAGCATGCATGTGCCATCTATGCCCCAAACACTTACACATCCATGCTTACACGCAAACACCTGCCCAAGTAGACATACACACACTTATGTATACATTCTCATTCTAACATACATACATACTGTACATACACACTCTCTTGCACCCTCTCGACCAGCCAGTGGAAACAGGAACACCGTTGTCTGCCAGCCTCTTCTTGCTTTACACGTCTGCTAGTCGGTGCTCCACTGGATATGACAACATATCTGATGCGGCACTGTCTGGCATACCCTTAGTGGGAGTGATTATAAGTGCACTTATAATTAGATGGCCACCCAGGGATGTATTGTGGGTGTGCCAGTGGCTAGAGTCAAACTGATGTTTGTAGTTCATAATATTTGTATTCATTCTTTACAGACCAATTTGAGGGTCAATCCAGCTGTCATATGTACCTTCATTTGCAGAATAGCCTCATATGAATTTGCCCCTTTTCCTTGTACCCCATCTCCTTGACTTACATGAGCACATATCCTGCTGCCTGTGCCTACATCAGCCAATTCCAGTTCAGGCTCTGAGAGGCTTCTGAGAGGGTCTAAGGAGACTCCATGCACATGTGCATAAAGTGCTCCCATTCATTTCAAATCAAGGTCTCTTCTGCTAACGGATTAATTACTTCAAGACACAAAATAGGACATTACGGGGGATGCGTGATGACGTCACACGCAAACGTATCGCGTGAGACGCCGGCGGCTGGTGCCGAACATGAATCGCCTGGGAGTCTGATACCTGCCGCGGTGTGCTCCCTAACCCCGGCCGATAGCTAAACTGGTAAACCGGTAGAACCGGTAGAAAGATGAAGGACGGTTGGCGGAGTGCGTCTAAGGAGAGCGGTCCTTGACCTCGAAGATATCGAGGCCTCTCCGCTACTATCCCACACGCAGCTCCTTGAGAGAGTCTGTCTCACATGCAGGAGGTATGGAACGTAGTGTGAGGAGGTGCCGCGTGGAGTGGCTGTGACGATGTTCAACTTCTCGGTACATACTGCTTACAGAAGAAACAGCAGAAGATTGCTTCTACTTAAATTAGTACCTCTCCCTCTCTCAACATTGAATTCCTCTTCCAAAGCTAAGTGCTAATTGCAATACACTTACATATATAGTTTTGTCTTGTTTTTTTGATTTCCCGGACAGCTATATATGATTATAAAAATAATTTTTTTTTATTTTTTTTTTATCTCATATGGCTGATCACTTAAACGATGACTATCTGATAATGCTGATTTACTGAGTGCAACTACTTTATATGATCATTTATACGAGGATTATCTGATAACGCTGAATATATGCTGAACGTAATTACTTCATATGAATAATTAACGGATGATTATCTGATAGCGTTGTATATGCTGAATATAATTATCTACCTCATATGATCATCTAAAATAGGTTTATCTGACAACGCTGTATATGTTAAAGGCATTCATTTCATATGAACACCTAAACGATGATTATCTGATAACATTGCATTGCTGAGTGCGATTATTTCATATGATCACCTAAATGAGGATTATCTGATAATGCTGCATATGCTGAACGCAAATACTCCATACGAATACCTAAATGATGATTATCCGATTACGCTGAATTACTGAGTGCAACTACTTTATATGATCACCTAAACGAGGATCATCTGATAACGCGTTATATGCTGAACATAATTACTCCATATGAATATTTAACTGATTATCTGATAACGTTGTTTACGTTGAATGCAATTATCTTATACGATCACCTAAACGAGGATTATTTGACAACGTTACATATGTTAAAGGCATTAATTTCATACGAATACTCAAACGATGATTATCTGATAACACTGCACTGCTGAGCGCAACTACTTCATATGATCACCTAAATGAGGATTATCTGATAACGCTGTATATGTTGAATGCAATTACTCCATACGAATATCCAAAGGATGATCATCTGATAACGCTGCATAAATTGAGTGCAACTACTCTATATGACCATCCAAACGAGGACTATCTGACAACGCTGTATACGACGAAGGCACTCATTCTATATGATTACCTAAACGAGGATTATTTTAATGCTGTCTATGCTGAATGCATTTATGCATATCACACCATCTACTACAGCAGTAATAGCCTTCAGCTCTTGAGATTTTTTTTTGATTTTTTTTTTTTCTCCTGTGAAGTACTTATTGTTTAACATAAACACTTTCCTGAAATGATATCATAAACAAACCAAGAGGAGTTAAGACATAAGAGGAAAAAGAGAGAAAAAGTACCAACTATAAGAATCACAATCTTACAAGATGCCACCCAAGAAAGAGAGGGAGAGGGAAAAAGAGAAAGAAAAGGACAAAAGATTAAGTATTGAGAAGTCTAAAACTTTGACAACATACTACTCTCCTAAACCAGAATTGAACACATCTAAATCCCCCCATATATCCTCCTCAATCTTAAGCGACTCCTCTCTTGAGACTCAAATGGAGTCCTCACAGATGGAGCCAATTCATCCGTCTAAAATTACAAATATAAATGATCTATACTCAAAGTTAAGTGCAGAGATGAGACTCAACACTGACTCTCTTAAACAAGAAATGACTCTCATTTCAGATAAACTTTCATCGCAATCAAATATCATACAGAGTCTACAGCTGGAAATTGAATCTCTTAAAAAAGAAAATAAGGAACTTAAATTGAATATGCAAAACATGGATCTGAAATTAATTCAATTAGAAGACAGATCCAGAAGCAAAAATGTTAGAATAAGGGGAATCTCTGAAGAGATCTCAAACGCACTCAGAATCTTATCTAAATGACCTACTAGTAACTTATCTTCAAAAAGACCGTACAGGGAGCACACCGTTTGAAAGCTTACATAGATTGCCTAAACCAAAGAACTTAACAAATTCGGACGCACCAAGAGATGTTATGGCTCGTTTCCATAATTTTTACATTAAAAATCAATTTTTATCCGAATTCTATAAAAAACAAACTCAAGATACCATATATAAGGATTTAAAACTTCTTCCTGATCTTTCACTTGCAACAAGGACTTTTAGAAGAAAATTCCGAGACTGCACCCAGAAGCTCAGGGAAGCAAACATTAAATATAAATGGGGCTCTCCCTCTAAGATTATTATTTTTCATGAATCAAAGACTTTAATATTGACTGACCCAATGCAAGTCGAAGAATTTTTACTTTCATTATTTCAATGTACAATCGTACGAAAGAAATAGAAAAAAGAATATGGCAACTATGTATACTTTATTTTCTTTTAATTTTTTTTTTTTTTTTTTTCTTTGGTATCAAACTTTAAAAATAGAAAAATCTTCAAATGTTTTTTTTTTTTTACTGCCATTGATCTTTAGATTTTTTTAAGACATAGGTCGACTTACTCAACTATACACAAGTTACGAGAACCACATAACACACTGGATAATACACATAATAATAAAAGTTAAGTCACATATATTTAACTTACACATATCTATAACACAGCAGATAATTCACACAACACTCACTTTCTTAACCTTTATCACCCACTTAAACTTTCTCTTTTTTTTTTTTTTTTTTCTTTTTTTTTTATTCTGTCACTGATTTTTTAGATTCTTATTTTCTTTATAAGACAGGTCGATTTAGTTGCTATACACAATTTACGAGAATCATATAACAGTGGATAATACACATAATAATTAAAGTTAAGTCACACATATTTAATTTATACATATCTACAACATAGTAGATAACTCACACAACAATCACCTTCTTAATTTTATCACTCACTTAATTATTATTTTTTTTTATTTATTTTTTTATATTCACGACACAAGACACGCTCATCAATTTAGCTGGGTTTTATTTATATACACACTAGGACGATAATACAATACACGAAATAAAACACATAAATATAATTCGCTTAATTGCCTTTTTTTTTCTTTTGAAGAGGATTGATTTCTTAATTCGGCACCTACGCTTGATTTCGCCTTGATTATTATTAAGGCAAATGTTGCATGTTTTATTTCCATGCATATTTAGGATGATTGTGTTTTTTTGTATGTTAATATTTGTTTAAACGGCAATATATCGATAATCAGGGAAGGAAAGAACAGGTCACTATGTTATTTACATGACACTTAGGCTGATGTCTATTAATTGTCAAGGCTTAAACTCTCCACATAAAAGAGCGTTTTTATATGAAACCATTAATCGAGAACGTATAGATATATGCTTTGCACAGGAAACTCACTGGAAATTAGGTTCTCTGACTCGATGGTTTTACAAAAAATACCCACTTGTTTTTGTATCTAGCTTGGAACATAAGAAAAATCGCAATTCTTATAAAAAACAATATTAAGTTAGAAAAATTACACTATGAATCTGACCGAGAAGGTCCATATGGTATATTAATATGCAAATTGAATGACGTGATATACACCTTAGTAAATGTATACGCACCAAACACATCTACAGTCAACTATTTGGATAAACTTTTTGATAGCGTTCATGAAATAACAAAAGGTTTCCTTATAATAGATGGGGACATGAATTGCATCGAAGATGCCAAGTTAGATAAGGGTCTGAGACAGGGTCTATATCCCAACACAAAATTGAAATCCTTAGCTAAATCCTTCTCAATTTGCTTAGCTCGCAACAGCTTATATGACATTTGGAGAACAAATAACCCTTTCGTGAAAGATTATACTTTTTATTCATTGGTCCATCATTCATACTCCAGAATTGACACTTTTTTCACGGACAGTAAATCGATAGAATACTGTAACTCCGCGTCTATTGGTTGTCAAACTTGGTCGGATCATGCTCCAGTTACCATAGAAATTAAAAATATAGAACAACCAAGAATAAGATCAAACTGGAGACTGAATGAATCATTACTATTATCCTCAATTTTTAGAGAAAAGTGCATTACCATAGCCAAGGAATATATAGAAATTAATGATAATGGAGAAACCTCTGATTCAACTTTATGGTGCTCATTTAAAAGCTTCATGAGAGGTCTCTTCATAAAACAAGGTGCACAGGTGAAAAAATCTAGAGGATTAACCCTCTCAGACTTGTATATTGAGTTGGCAAATTTAGACGTTAATAATAAATTAAATCCATCGAATTTGCTTTTTGAAGAGATTAGTGCAGTCCAAGATAAGATTAAAAAAAACTTAATAGAGAAAACTAGCAGATCTCTACTTAGACTCAAACAAGAATGGTATTATAGTAGTAATAAAACGGGTAAAAATCTGTCCAATAAGCTTAAAAATCGAACACAAAGGAATAGAATTAGTAAAATTGTGTTAAACAATAAATTATATTTGACTCCTAAACAAATTGGAGAAGCATTTAGGTCTTATTAATTATCTTTATATAATCTCCCGGACATAACTAAAACCAATTTACAGATAAATACTTTTTTGGAGGGGTTAAATTTACCAAAACTTTCCATGACGAAATTGGCAAAATTAAATTTGCCTATACAACTTTCAGAAATAAGAAATACGATAAGAAACTTACCCAAATCTAAAGCTCCTGGTCCTGATGGGTTCTCTGCCCCTTTCTATCAACTATTGGATTCTGTCATTTCCCCACTTCTACTTAAAATATTTTCAGAGATACCAAACAATAAAAAGTTCCCAGATGAAATGCTACAAGCTATTATAACTCCTATTCCCAAACCAGATAAAGACCTAACCAAAGTTACAAACTATCGCCCCATTTCATTAATAAATTTAGACATAAAACATTTTTCTAAAATTTAGCTGAAAGATTGAACGAGGTAATGCAAGACTTAGTATACCCAGACCAAACGGGCTTTCTTAAAGGGAGAAATGGACAAGACAACACGCGAAGAATTTTGAACCTTATTTACGAACTCCAAAACTCTAAATCAACTGCTACACTAATAGCCCTTGACGCCGAAAAGGCTTTTGACCGGGTTAACTGGTCCTTTTTACAAGGTACATTAAAAGCCTTTGGTCTGGATGGAAACTTTCTTCTCAACACTTTAGCCTTATATACAAATCCCCAAGCTAAGATTTCAGGAGCTAATTTGGACTCTAACTATTTTTATATTAAGAATGGTACGAGGCAAGGATGCCCGTTAGCCCCTTTGCTTTATATTTTATCCATCGAACCTTTAGCAGTATTTATTCGACAATCAAATAAAATTAGAGGAATAATAACTGGTCCATTAGACCATATCGCATTATATGCGGACGATATCCTTCTTAGTCTCACGTCACCTGAGACCTCAATCCCAGAATTGATAAAATGTATAAAAGAATATAGTCTATACTCTAATTACAGCCTCAATATAAATAAGACACAAATTATTAACTTTAATATGAATACCTCTCAAATACAAAATCTGAAAAACGAGATTTCATTCTTCGAAGTAAGACCATATATAAATTATCTAGGAATTAAAATCTATAATAATCTTTTTGATTTAATAGAAAATAACTATAACAATCTCCTAGAGGATTTGAAAATTCAACTATCGATATGGCAAAAATTAGAAATATCTTGGTTTGGAAGATTAAATATATTAAAATCTTATGTTATATCCAGAATAATTTATTTGTTTAGATCCATTCCACTTTCAGTTCCTTTAAGAACTTTAAATCAATTCGAAAAATTGTTTCTTTCTTTTGTGTGGTTAAATAAAAAACCAAGAGTATCACGTTCCATTTTAAATAGAAACCTATCACAGACCGGACTTAAATTTCCTAATCTACGATCTTTATATGAAATTTGTATGTTTGGCCATTTCATAGCTTGGGATTCAAAACGCGATTCTGATCTCCCTTGGTATAAATATGAAAGTTGGAGGTGCGGTAATCAGGACTTATTTCGATATTATTGGCTTAATTGTGAAAATATAAAAGATTTGGATAATGCTAACCCATTAATAATAAATGTTCTGAACAACATGCTCAAGATCAAAAAAAAAATTATTTCTAATGATTCAAGTTCATCTCACACACCTATTGCCTCATTGAAATTTTTTATTAATGATATTGATTTTACAACTTGGCACCTACAGGGTATTTATAAAATTGAAGACATCTGGTCTCCTTCAGGATTAAAATCTTTTGCAGAACTTCAAACCAAATTTTTTCTCCCAAATAAAGAGTTTCTTTCATATTTAAAAATTGTAAATTTTATTAAAACTAAGACTTACCAACCATTCTAGATAAATATTTAGAGAAACACCCTAAACAAAAAATTATTTCTAAAATGGGGACTCTGCTACAATACTCAACTATTATAGATAAACCCACTACTATTCAAAAATGGGAAATGGACTTAGATATCTCATATGCGGCAGATGTATGGCACTCTGCTTGGAATAGTTTAAGGAAGGCAATCCACTGTATTAATTTGCATGAACAGTACTTTAAGTTAATACATAGATGGTATTACGTACCTACAACTTTACACAAAATCTCTACTACTAACTCCAATATATGCTGGAGGTGTAAACACAGGCACAGCAGCCCATATATGGTGGCAATGTGAAAGATTAAAGTTACTAAAATCTGAAATCACAAATCTCTATAATAGGATGTTTTCACAACAATGGAGTTTATCTTCTCAATCCTTTTTATTTCATATTGATATACCTTTGAAAAACAAATCTAACTTAAATTTAGTAATTAATATTTTTGCGGCTGCAAAAATTTGTTTAGCACGCAATTGGAAGTCAGAGGATACTCCAACTTGGTCGCAAATAATGAACACAAAATGGAGAAACATTTCTATAGTTTATATAAGAACATACAAAATATGACGAAATTTGGACACCGTGGCGAGAAATCGTTCTTTCAACTTCAGATATCGTAATCCTTGACAATTAAGACTTAGCAAATATATGTACCTCCTCTTCTTTCCTAACCCCAGTTACACTAGGGCTAATACATCTGCCCTTATTTCAATCTGCCGCATAATGTATAATGTATGAATGATAGGATTTGACGAAATATAATAAGGATAAGATTGCAACCACCTTGAATATTATGACTTAATCCTATGTGCCTGATATGTTTGTCATATGTGTTGTAATGTCATAAAATTTTGAAAACAATAAATAATATAAATTAAAAAAAAAAAAAAATAGGACATTACATGGAGGGGGCATTAAAATGGAGGGGAGAACATCTGCTTCTACTAAATAAAAGAGATGTATCTTGTTTTTTTACAGGTTGAAGAATGCATTTTAAAGTACTGTACATACAAAGTACTTAAATGCCCATTCTCTTTTGGTGAAGCTACATGAACTACACCTAAGGTACAGTACAGGCTTTAGCACATAAAAACATCACTGATCCAGTAAATTAGGCTGTGCAGCATCAGGGCAGTCAAATGTTTATGATTTTAGCCCTACATATAAGTTTTACCACTTGCATTAATAAGTGACAGGATACATTTTAAGTAGCCCCTGTTAGCATCCTGGATGTTTGAGATTCTGCTTCTTATGCCCCTTCTTGCTTTTAATCCTCAAGCAGTAAAACTGCAGCATTCAATTCACTTGCAGGTTCACATGTATTTGTAGTAATGTGCATGAGTGATTTTTATTAGCCAGACTCTATCAAACCTTATACTTAAAAATTATGAGATTAATATCACAATTTGAACACAGTTCATTGGATAGACTCTAGCACTGGTGGCTCATTTTTTATTTATGTTCAAAGCAGCATTTGAGAGTTTTATTATCTTCTTCGAATACATAAAAAGATGAGTAATAATACAGTCTGGCAGCAAAAAAGCATTAAATATGGATTATAGGAACTGGTGAGTCTTAGCCTATCACAAGTCACTGATTAGCATAAAAATACATTTATGCCACTATAAAACCAGAGTTAGTAATTGAGGTTCATTCCATATGCTAATCCCTGTGCTCTGATTGGCTAAATTTCATTATCCCAGAAATAATTTATCCTTGGTTAATGGGATCACTGTTTCAACTCACATAATAGGTACAATAGGTACAAGTTTTTTATGTAGAGAAACATATATGTGAAATTTGTTTATTATGTTTGCAAATGTGAGAAGTAAGAATGGTATTGTTTTTTAATTTTTTTGATGAGCTAAAGACCTAATTCTGTGTTAGCGTAACAATTCTGGAGCTAAAGTGTTTGAATGTGGCTATTAAAAAGTAGAAGAGATTCAGTCGAACCCTCCCTCATACATTATTCCATTGGGAACCTCAAAAACGATATAATGTAAAGGTAATCTGTGACTAATTGATAATCTGTTTTATTGGAAGAAAGTAAATAAAATTTGGTATACAGGGATTGCTTCTTCCTTTACTACCTATTTATAAACATGTATTTTTTCTTATCTTGTATTTACATGTTCCAATAAGAGTTGGAGTAACGTTGTATTTTAAGAAGACTGTACTTCCAGCTAATGGCACAGTGGCCAGAATGTTCTAAGACCCATGAGAAAGACTGGAGGCAAATATCCTTAGTCACATATATGCCAACATGATCCCACAGCAATACAATTTTGTTGATAGTTATAAATCAACCACATTAGCCATATTAGCCATAGTGCCACACTTACAGGGATACTAAAAAAATAACGATAATAAAAGACTTACCTGAGGTACAAACTGCAGATCTGCAGCTCCAGCTACTTGCCTCTTCCATGGTCAAATGATTCAATCAGCCAATCAGTGTCAGGAAAGAGCTGAAAAATTGAAATCAACCTGAATATGACTCCGTTAATATGAATTATTGAAAGGGTTTTAAAAAATATCAAGCTGCTGGATGTGTGTATCCATTGGTGCAGTGTTGTTGCTGGTGGTCCTGCAGTGAAAAACCAAATGTGGATCTCTTCTTTAACCTTGAGATGGTGTTGCTGTAGATAAATGATTAATCTAGAATGTTTCCCCTTTGGGAAAGCCCCCCAAATGTCATTCCTAAACCAAAAAATGCCCCCGAATTTTGTCAGAGCAGAACGGCCAGGAAAGGATATTCATTGCCCGAGAAAGCATATGGAAAAAAAAAGGAAAAGGTAATTTCATCGGAATAGATTTTGCTTCCCTTGCACAGGTCTACTTGCTAATCCAGCTACTATGATATGAAATCCACTAGATCAGATCTATGGCAGTCCAGAAGTTATTGAGGATGTGGTTTTGAGGAAAGATAGCTGGAGTTCAGGATGGTCAGTATCAAACCAGGTCAAATACAGGAACAACTCACTCCATTTAAGATGTGCAACAGTGGCCATCTTTTATATTTTTATATCATATATTATTTTGTCCTTAAGTCCTGTGTCTTATTGTGATATCAATAAATATAAGGAAGAACCATGAATAAAATTAACCAAATATTACATATATATTTCATGAGACTATAATTTAGCTAAAACTAAAAACAGCAACATTTTTCTGAATTTCTCTGTATATCAGAAAGTGAGAGGGTAGCCAGGGATACTATTTTCCATTAAGGACTCTTTAATTACACTATCAGTATTTTTCCCTTGGAGAGTTGACTTTCCAAACACATCTTTAATTTAATGAACTATTCAGGTTTAAACAACTCTTTGTTTAATTATTGCTCCATTCATGTCTTTGTAAATGGATGTCCTAATCTAATTAATTTTGAATTACTCAAAGAAAAAAAAACCTATGGAAAATATCAGCCTCAACAGCAATACCGAGAGCGATAGGAAAAGATGAAAAGACACTTTTAATTACAGTAAAACTGTTTTTTAATCATCATATATTAGGTTGTTGGATTTTTTTGTGGGTCATCAATTTAACAATCCTCTGTATATATTAAGCTGTGCTCAGATCAATACTGAAGTGTTATAGTGCTTTCAGCTCCTAGCTTTAATTAGTTGTTCAAGCCATTATAGAATGTCTAAATCATGTGACATAGTCTTAAATTAGAGGGGCAAAAGTTAAAAAGTAAAAGCAGGAAATATGACTTCACTGAGTGGGTAGTGGATAAATGGAAGAGCCTTCCAGCAGAAATGGTAGAGGTTAGTAGTGTGCATACCTGGGAACTTGTGAGCACCAGCTACCCGGAGCCTACCCTTGCAGGACGAGGCCAGGACTGCCCACTGATGTTGGTGAGCGGTCCCATTGACATCTGGGACGTTCCTGTTGACATCGAGGGGTGTTCCCACTGACATCAGTGGGTGTTTCTACTGACATTGCAGGAAACACCTCCATTTAAAAGGGAAAGGGATAGAAATGGGGCAGACTGGATGGGCTGAATCTAGCAACACAATCTATGTTTCTATTAAAACAAAACTAAAATACTATTTTCTGTAACACCATTTGCATTCATCTGCATAAAAGCAAATATTTCTAAATACTGTAGGACTGTCAAGGACCAGCAAGGAAACCAAGGTGATTGCAATATCTGTTCTGGCTCCTACAAACATTATACAATTCTATTCTGCTCTGTAGACATTAAATGATTTATAGTTGATCATAAGAACGATACATTTTAACAAGTTTTGGCAAATTTGTACATTCATACGAATATCTGAACGAAACAAACAAAAAGAAAGAGAAAGCTCAGAATTTTTGTTGTAAATTTGTTTATAAGTTGTGTATTTGTGCACAGTGTAGTACATGGAGAAGCTGTGGGGAGAGGGGGCAAATGTAGCATGGGCTTTCGACAAAGGATGTCAGTTGGCGGAGGTGGCAAGCATGATTTCCAAGAAATGCAAGCAAAGATGTCAGTGAAAAGTGAAAAAAAACAAAGGTCAGGAAACAAAATTTGTTGTCTGAAAGCAAATGAGCCAAAAACGCAACTAATAAATGTGTCCAGGTTGTTTTGGTCCTCATGCACATGTCTAATATAATCACATTTTTGAGACATTTGGTTTAATGGTGAACCAAAGCAAAAGTTAGATATGCTTAGATATTGACAGCTCAACATGTCAAGGAAAACAAAGAAATCCAGGCTTTTTTGTCTTTCTGTAATCACAACAATAATATTTCTCAGTTTCTAAATGATGAGAAATCACCATGTTCCAGTCATTACCGTTAAACTGAAATCAATTATTTCTCTGACAACCTCTGAACCATAGAAATGTGTCACTGCTGTGTAATATTCAATCACATGTAATTTAATATCCTTCTTGTCATTAACCTCTTAAGCATCCCTATATTCTGGGGTCTCCCATGAAAACTGATATAACCCCTTAATGACAAGACTATTTCTTACTCGTAGTACACTTTGTGACAAAGGCTCTTTTAACATTTTTCAGTGTGGCCTTTTAGCTGTAATTTCCTTCTTTCTCATTTTGTGCACCCACACATTATTTTTTTTTTTTCCAGGACGAACAGGGCTTTCTTTAGATACCATTATTTTTATCATATGATCTGATTTACTATAAAATATGGTTAAAAAATGACTTTTTCTCATTTTTGTTTGTAAAATCTTTTATTCATCTGCAAAAACTAATTAAAAAGCATAGACCATAAACATGCTAAATATATACTACTATTTGTCCTGACTTTAGAAATACACATTGTTTTTATGTGTTTTTGCTTTTTTCTGCAAGTTATTGGGCAATAATTACAAGCATTTTCCTTTTTAAAAACCATTTATTCCAGTTTTTGGATATTTTTCACACGTTGTACTTCAGGTATGAATTTAATGCTCCTGGTATTGTCAGTATCAAACAACACCCCAATATATGTTCAGCAACATCTCCTGATCTCTCCAGTGATACCCCACATGCATGTGTTTGTTGGGTTGTTCGGGGACTAAAAGGCCACATTTGGGAGGTATGCATTTTTCAAATTGGAATTTTGACATGCTAAAAATTCTCCCCACGGGGGCGTGGCCTGGCAACGGAGCTGCATGGACGTGTGAGAGACGAGCTCCGCCAGCACACGAGCGATACCGCGGCTAAACACAAGATTTTTACCGGGCAAAGTTTTCTCCAAGTAGCTTCTGGATTCCTGAAGCGGGGAAGATGTCTCACAAACATGTGAAGAAGACCCCGAGCAAGCTGCAACACTATTTTCCCAAGCGCACCAGGCCGGGGGTTGAAGACCAAGATGGCGACGAATTCCCGCCGTCACAGCCTGAACACGCTGATGTGGATACTGACCTCGATCCTGATGCTCCCGTGACCCCAGGGATTCTGAGACACATGTTGGATTCCATGCAATCCTCTATGACAGGAGCCATTAAGGATATGCTCTCGGACTTGAAGCAGGATTTGGCACATTTGGGAGCGCGTACTGACCACATGGAGCAGAAATTTTCGGACTTTTCCTCTACCTTTAACGAGTTGGTCGACAGGCACAATGCGTTGGAAGATAATTATGCTGCGCTGCTTGCTAAGATGGCCGATATTGAGGACCGCTCTCGGCGCAACAATTTAAGGATCAGAGGCGTCTCTGAGGAGGTAACAGCCGAATCCCTGCATACTTACCTACATTCTTTTTTTGTCACGCTCTTACCTGACGCCTCGGTCTCGGACCTTCGGCTTGATAGAGCTCATCGGGTGCCGAAACCGAAGAACCTGCCGTCCACGGTTCCCAGAGATGTGGTTTTACGACTCCATTATTTTTCAACTAAGGAGGCTGTTATGCAACAGGCCCGTCAGCGTTCCTCTTTTCCAGCACCGTACGCGCACCTACACATTTTTGCAGACCTTTCTGCTGCCACTCTCGCTAAACGCCGCACCTTCATTCCAATTACCTTGGCCTTGCGAAAAAACCACATCTCTTATAGATGGGGCTTTCCCACGAAGCTCCTCATTACCAGGAATGGGTCTCTTCATATTGCCTGCACACCTATGGAGGGGCTTTATTTGCTGCAACAGTGGCACTTAGTCCACGAAGACGTCACGGCGATAGACCAAATGGATTCTACACCTGTTCCTCGACGTTCACCTACTGACGAGGACGTGGCGAGGCCCAGCAGAAAGCGGACAACGAAGCAACATCATTCCCGCTCTCATGCGAAGGCTGCTCTGGTGCCATCTGTTTCGCCGTCGAGGCTTTCACCTGCGTCTACGTGACTTTCAGATGAGCCTCCTATTCTTGCTGAAATTGGGTCTCTTTGGACTGTTTCCTAAGGATAGTTGTGGTTCTTACCTGTGCTTAGTGCATTTCTGAATTTTTTTATTTTTTTTTTATGTTGTTTTTTCGATGTTCGGCACTTTTATTTTGTTTTTACATACATGTACACACGCCGCGTGTGCCGTGGGGTCTTACAAAGTAATTTTCCCATGCTACTCAGATTTCTGTGGCATTGGTGCACCACATACATGATGTTGACTCTCATGTTTTGGTTTTGGTTTTTTTTTTTTGTTTTTTTATATATATATTTGTGTCTGCACTACTCTCTAGGGGACCCTAGGATGTTGCTCCACTGCATTTATTTTTTCCTCACGCACACATTGTTATGCATCTTGTGCACTACATTCACACGTGCTTCTATTCTCATCTCGCATGTGCTTTATTTTAACGGCACATTTACATCACTCACACACACACACACCTGTTTAATTTTTATTTTTTATTTTTTTTTTTTTTTTTTTTTTTTTTTGCGCTCATTTCGAATGTCGTTTTCGGCTACCACCGTGTCACTATTTAATGTTCTCCATGTCTCGAGTAGGCTTTCTGCGTTATGCCGCGCGAGATTTTTGTTAGCGTCGCATATGCATCACACCCACACACACGTTTATTTCCTTTTCGTATCCATACTGTTCTACGTGCCTCGAGTAGGCTTTTTGAGTTATGCCGCACGGGATTTATTTTGGCGGCGCTTATGCACCACACACACACACACATATGTTCATTCCTTATTTATTTATTTATTTATTTATTTTTATTTTTATTTTTTTTTTTTTTTTTTTTTTTTTTTTTTTTTTTTTTTCGTTCCGCTCACTTTGAATACCATTGTATCCCTATTTAATGTGCTGCATGCCTCGAGCAGGCTTTCTGAGTTCTGTCGCAAGTGATTTCTCTTAGCGGCACTTCTGCACCACACATACACATGTTTATTCCCTGCTGGGTTTTTTTTTTTTTTTTTTTTTTTTTTTTTTTTTTTTTCTTTTTCTTTCCTCTGGCAGGGGGGGTCTCACACGTTATACTTTAAGGTTTTGTGTTTCTATGCATGCTTTTACACCTGGTTGTACTTGCTGCCTGTTCATTTCCGTGGGAATCTTACAATTCTGTATAAATGCATTGTTTTGGTTCTCATGCCTTTTATTGTTCGGGGTTTCTTTCTTCTGTCTATTTCCCTTATACTGTCTTCCGGATGTCCGGAGAAATGTTTAGTTTTCTTACCATTGTCTCGCCTGTGTGCCAGCTAGTCCTAGCCACTGCTGGTTTTTTGCCCCCACATACGGTTCACTGTATTTCTTGAGCACATCGTTCTGTATAACCATTGAGGTTGTGCGCAAATTGTGTGTTTCTTGAAGTGCTTTTGCTTTTCTTATCAATTCCTTTGTTTCCTTCCCTTCTTGCCTCCCCCTCTTCCTCCCCCACCCCCCCTTTTTTTTTATTTATTTATTCATTTTTTTTTTTTTTTTTTTTTTTTTTTTCTCTTTTTTCTCTTTTCTCCTTCTCTTCTCTCTTTCTATTTTTTCTTCTCTTTGCCACTTAGGTCAGTCGGTCGTTATCCAGTTGCCACTGCTATTGTACCAAGATGCAAATTACCTTCCTTTCTATTAATGCTCGGGGATTAAATACCCCGCATAAGCGTCGGATGCTGTTTCAGGAGCTCAAAACGCGTAAGGCTACGGTGGTGTTGATTCAGGAGACCCACCTCGCTAAATCCCAAGCACGATTACTGGCGTCCAAATATTATCCCCTAGAATATCATGCGCGCGCTGCCAACAAGACTATGGGTGTAGCTATACTTATTAGTAGACAAGTTCACTTTCAGTTGTTGTCTCAGACCCGTGACCCGAAGGGTCGCTACCTTATTGTCCGGGGTTGCATTGACGGTACTACTTATACTATCCTTAACCTTTATGCCCCTAATTCCGGACAGACCGCTTTCTGTGATCATGTATTTACTAAACTACACAGGCTGAGGCAGGGTAGAGTGATTGCTGGAGGAGATTTTAATCTCGTTTCTACTCCCTCCTTGGACTCTTCCGCCAAATTGTCTACTAGATATTTGAGGGCACTGACAGACCAAGGTAAAAAATTCCAAGATTTGCTTCATCAACACTCCCTTTTTGACGCTTGGCGGGTGGTACACCCTTTAGGTAGGGACTTTTCTTTTTACTCGAATGTTCATTCAAGTTATTCCAGAATTGATATGCTCTTGGTAGATGGTGAGGTCTTGCAGTTGATTCAAAGCGCAGAGATAGGTCATATATCGTGGTCTGACCACGCTCCTGTGTGGATTTCCCTGGTCAATGGTCCCTCCTTGTCACCATCAGCCCGATGGCGCCTTAATGAAAGTCTCTTGCAACAGACGGAGGTATGCGTGGATGTTGCGGACGCGCTTGCCGAGTATTTTCGGACCAATGCCACTCCGGAGATTTCACCCTCTACCCTCTGGCTTGCCCATAAGGCAGTCATACGGGGTCATCTTATTAAAATTGCGTCTGCTCAAAAGAAGCAGAGATTACGCATGATCTCAGAACTTACTGACCGTCTGGTGTCCTTGGAGTTTACCAATAAAGCATCTTGGTCCAAAGACACTCAGGATCAGATACGGGAGATCAAAGCTGAATTACATAAACTTCAACTACATTACACGGAATTCGCATTACGTCGGCTTCACCTGCAGTATTATGCAAAGGGGAATCGAGCTGATTCCTTGTTGGCTCGCAGGCTTCGACTCCAGACGTCTGCCTGTACTACCCATTATTTGCAGACTTCTCAGGGTGGGAGGGTGTATAATCCAAAAGACATCGCTGATCTGTTTGCGAAATATTATGACTCCTTATATAACCTCCGTCTACAGACGGACTTACCGCAACCGCGTTCGGTGGAGATTGCTGATTTCCTCTCCTCTCTTTCAATCCCTCGGCTTCCTGCAGATCAGTGGGAGGCTTTGGTGGCGCCGCCCTTACCTGATGAAGTAGAGCGTACCATTGCCGGCTTGAAGTCTCATAAAGCCCCAGGTCCAGACGGCTTCTCCAATCTTTATTATCAAAAATTTAAATCTATTTTGGCTCCTTGCTTAAGTGATCTCTTTTCCTGTTTCTTGGAGTCTACACCCCTCCCTGGTGAAATGTCTGAAGCCTATGTAGTCACCGTCCCTAAACCCGGGAAGTCCCCTTCGGCTTGTGAAAATTATAGATCTATATCCCTGTTAAACACGGATCTTAAGCTTTATTCCAAATTGCTTGCTAACCGTTTGAATACCTTGCTTCCTACCTTGATCCGCAATGATCAGGTCGGTTTTATCTTAGGTCGTCAACCGTCTGATAATACGAGGCGCATTATTAATATTACCCATCTCGCGAAATCTACTAATACACCTTGTGTGATGCTTTCTTTGGATGCGGAGAAAGCTTTCGACCGCATTCATTGGGGGTATCTGCTCTCTACGTTGAGGGCTTTTGGCTTACCAGAGAAATTCGTTACCGCAGTTTCTGTCCTCTACGACCAGCCCCGTGCGCGAGTCTATACCTCTGGCTTTCTTTCGGAGCCCTTCGCTATTAGCAATGGTACCCGCCAGGGATGCCCGCTCTCGCCGCTTTTGTTTGCTCTAGCCATGGAACCGCTGGCGATTGCCATCAGAGATCACCCCGATATTGCGGGCTTTCCCATACGTTCCGTTGACTCTAAAATTTGTCTGTACGCTGATGATGTCCTCCTGACACTCACTAATCCAACGATTTCTCTTCCAAATTTACATGCGTTATTGTCTACTTTTGGTAATCTCTCGTACTACAAAATTAATTGGCATAAAACGCAGGCTCTTAATATAGGATACGAGACTTCAGTGATTGGCGCCGTGTCCGGGACTTTTCATTATTCTTGGCGTACGGACTTTATTACATATTTGGGGGTCCGCATTACTAAGTCGGCTGGTTCCTTATTTAAATCCAACTTTCTACCGCTTTGGAATAAAATCTGTGACGATTTAAACAGATGGTCAAAACTGGAGATTTCCTGGCTTGGCCGTATTGTCTCTTTCAAAATGAATTCCCTCCCCAAATTGCTTTACCTCTATCGGACTTTGCCCATAGCTTTGCCTTCTGGATTTTTTCGCACGATGCAAACCAGACTGTCTAAATTTTTTTGGCTCCACAAACGGCCCCGGCTTCCGTATCATATTTTACAGCGCTCTAAATTACTTGGTGGTTTGGGTATTCCTAATCTCAGGCTCTATTATCTTGCCTCCAACCTGGCTCAAACCCTTCTTCTCTTTTCAGATCCATCTAGGGTGGCCTGGGTGGACCATGAATCCTTGTTTACTTCCCCATTTTTGTTACGAGATCTTCTGTGGCTTCCTAAGAATTCTAGACCTCCACTGCCGGATGCCTTACCCACGACCTCGCTCTCGTTGGCAGTGTGGGACAAACATAAATCCATGTTGCGGTTTCCTGATCACCTTCTCGGGCATGCCCCATTGTCTTCGTTGAAACCCGTTATCCCTCATGTCCACTTAGATAATTGGATACGTTGTGGTGTCACTTCGGTATCCCACTTGCTCTCCGGGGGTCGTCTACGTTCTTTCCAGGACCTGCAGAGTACTTTTTCCCTGCCCAGTCGTGATTTCTTTAAGTATCTACAGGTTCGGCACGTCCTTTCGCAGCATCTGAGGGACCTCCCTGCCTCCTGTCCTGACTCCCCGATCGTTCGGCTTTGCCTGAAAGCCCCTTGTGTTCCGGGGGCCATCTCGGTTTGTTATACTGCTCTATTGGGTCACGGGTCTGATGACAAACTTCCATTTATGCTACAGTGGGAGAGGGAACTTGGCAGGGAATATGATGTTCAAACTTGGTATCATGCCCTCTCCTCGTTTCAGGGGGTCTCAAAGAATGCTACTCACTTCGAAACCAATAGGAAGGTTCTCTTTCGGTGGTATTATGTTCCTTCCAGGCTAGCTAAAATGTTCCCCTCCTCCTCCCCATTGTGCTGGAGACAGTGCGGGGAAGTGGGCTCCATGCTCCATGTATGGTGGGGCTGTCCTGTGCTTAAACCCTACTGGACGGCTGTTTTTCATCTCATAGTGGAATTGTTGCATATTCCAATAGCGGCCGAGGTGGAGATTGCGTTGTTAGATATGTTTCCCCCGTCATTAGCCTCCCCATTGCGAAAACTACTGGGTCATGTCTTGATCGCAGCCAAGGTTTGCATTGCGCGTAAGTGGAAGGACCCACTCCCCCCCACAATTCAGGACGTCTTGTATGCGCTTACTACAACCCGTACTTATGAACAGATGGCGCATTCCGCCTCTAACACTCCACACATTTTCCATGACACTTGGGCGGCCTGGGATGAGTATTATACTGCTACATTCTGCCCTATGCCTAGTGGTTATATCCTGAAAGATTTGCGGACTGTTTGGTATCGGAAGGCGACTCTGGCATCTTGATTACCTTTGGGCTTCTTCTCTTTCTTCTACTGCTTTCTTCTTCTCGCTCTTTCCTCATTCCCTTTTTTTTTTTTTTTTTTTTTTTTTTTCTCTTTTTCTCTCCTTCCTCCCCCATCCCCTCCCCATCCCTTCCCCTTCCCTCCCCCGTCCCTTCCCCTTCCCTGTTCCTAAAACTGTAAAATCCGAGATCTGTGTGACATATTGTATACATGTTATACCCATATGATATTTCTACATTGTTTTTCCGCATTGTATGGCGGTATACTTGTAGTAATGTCCAATTGTAATGCGCATTTTTTTTTCTGTTGTTTTTCTTTATGTATTTACTCCTATGCATTACATGGAGGATACTTGTGTTATTTTTATGTCTGATCTCAATAAAAATTCAGTTTAAAAAAAAAAAAAAAATTCTCCCCACATATCCTATTTGGGATATCTTTGAACCCGGACAATTCAATTTACCCCATCAAATCAAATATTTTTGAAAAATAAACACCCCTGGGAATTTCAAAGGCTGGTATTTTAACTTTTCCATGCACCCATTTTACCACTAGCCTTTATTACAGTTCGCCATAGTATGTTCTTGTGTGTTTTTTTCCACATGCATTTTACTTCAGGTATGTTCCTGTCAAACAACACCTCAATATGTGTTAAGTAACATCTCCTAAGTACAGTGATACCCCCATGCATGGGTTTGTTGGGTCATTTGGGAGGTAAAAGGCCACCTTTGTGAGGTGTGCATTCTTTGGCATTTGGACATCTGGTCAGTCTGTGCCATGTACCCCAACAAATCTTATTTTTATTTTAAACTAGGCACCCTATGGGCATTTAAAATGCCAATATTTTAAGTCTTTCCATGCGGCCATTTTTGTGAAGATATAGCAGTAATTGTAGGACTTGCTCATAAAAAAACTTATATATATATTGGACATTTTTTTTGGTGACAGTGGGGAATTATTTTTACCAAATTTTTTATTTTTTTTGTAATTTATTTTACAAATATTTTACTAATCACATTGTCAATGCAGTACCTACATTAAATCCGCAGGGGGACCTCGAGAGTTCTAAGGAGGGTCTGGATAGACCCTCAGTGAACTCATTGATCTGACAGTTGGCACCGCCATCTTGTCAGTGGCCATTCACTGATGGCGCTTGTGGTTGCTCTTTGGAGTAATCACAAGGCGATCGGGGTAGGGGGGTTGTGTTGCCTAGGAAGGCATTTTTTTGGGTGGGGGCTTTCTTCCCATGATCCATGGCCAGCCTCACTTGTGAGGCTTCTGTGGATGCTGCAAAGTTGCCGAACAACTCCCCTTAGCATGTGATGAGATGATATACTTCTGGGGGTAGACACAGAAGTCTTTACCCATAGTCAATAGGGAGGAGGCTCGCTCTCAGGCCTCTCCAGTTGCCCCAGGTTCGGTCACACACTCCAACTCCCATCAGTCTGTAACTGCTGCTACTGACAAGTTAAAATGGCATCAGCACACTTATATATCTAGTGCTTATCTCTTCACTTTAAAAATGCTGATTGGCCATTTTTTGGACAAAATGCATAGTGTTTTATCCACTTTTGCTTTTATTATTTCATAAAGTTTTGGATTATTCTTATTTTTGGACCTCAATTTTCATTTTTATTCTGACTTTTATCCTGTTTTTTATTCTGATTTCTATGTCACTGGAGCTACATCTTTGCTGGGGAAAATACCCCATGCTGATGAGGATTAATAAAGAGATAAGTTTCTTAAAAGAATATCGTGAAGAATAATCACTGGTTTGTTCCACTGAATAAAATGGAACTTTTTCATCTAAAAATGTTTGCTGTAGCAAATGTTTTGATTCCATTATGTCTAATGTATTTCATTTATTAGGGCCTTTTAACACTTGTGCTTTCTGGCATTTTAATACAAATAATGTGATAAAAAGAATGTTTTATAGTTATTTTTATGGAAAATAGTGTGTTTTATGGCAAATACTCGGGTATGTATAAGGGGTGCGTGTGGGTATAAGAGCTCGACCCTGAGATAGACTATATGGGGCTGGTCTCCAAATGTTTCCAGGGCTGCTTTTCATTCCCAGTCCGGCCCTGCCACCTCTCCACTTGTTAAGCTTTCTGCAAAGTTTTTAAAATAGACAAGTCAAAGCAAACATTAGAAACAAAGCATCCTAGTTGAGGATCCCTCTCCAACCTGCCTTGCTCTGCTTCATCATGCATATTCATTGTCTGTGGATTGATGTTATACAGGTGGTGTTGACACTTCCTATGTGAAAGTGTAATGTTTGTTTATAATTTGGGGGTCAGGTTGTGGCATGGGACTAGGGACCTCAATTTAAGATATAGGCTTGTGTCATATCCTATAGCTAAAAATGTGAATAAATAATGTGTTGTGCAAAAAAATTGAATTCAACAAAAATACCCTACATACTTCAGCAAATACTTAATAATCTATAAGTGAGTACATTTCCCAAAGGGGAATGGTGATTACAATCTAAGTTTATATTACATATGTATGCTTGCTTTATTTGTTTCTTTCATATGTACGTAGCTGAGTTCATGTACAGTATATTATCAGGCAGTGGGTCTGGCTATGAATGCAGTATAGTGCGTATTTCCTAGCCATATTTAACTATTTCTGCATGAGATCCATCCTTTTCAATTATTCCTGTGACAAAAAACAAGTGAGCCTTCCTGTGCCCACCAAGCATCAAGGTTGAATTCCCTTCGTCTGGTCTCCATATACCACGTAGAACAATACATCAAACATTCAGAACCATATTTTAGACATATTAAACATTAGTACATTTGGAATACAATTTCTACAATCTCAACAATTCTACAATCTGTTTAATTATATCACGCGTCTCCTGAGTACAGGGACCTAGGCATTTTATAGCATCTTTGGCTGCTCTTGGTTTTGAATGAGCACTCCCATTAAATGGTAAAGTGATCCACTCAATCCCAGAGTCTCTAGGTTTTTATTCAGTACTCCTTGATATGACCAGGTGACCAAACCAATCTTACATACAGGGCAGATACTAGGGTCAACTCAATCAGGACATCTCTCAGCAGCCTACCCACTACCTGATTGCCTCCCTTTGGACAGATTTCAGAATATGCTATCCAATCACCTCCCTTCAGGCAGATACTAAGTAAATATTATCTGATCACCTTCCTTCAGGCAGATTATTAATATTGTTTTACATAGTGGCATCATATTCCACAGAACTGTACAATTGGTAAAAAGGACATAAGAAGCAATATATAACAAAACAATTTGACTTACAGAAACAGGTGAGGAGGGCCCTACTCAAATGAGCTTACAATCTAGTGAGAGTAAGAGTGTATTACACAAGCGGTAAAACTGTCAGTGTTAGGAAGCGCTAAGAACAATAAAAACAGCAATAAAATAAATAGTCCTATAAATAGCAGCAGCCCACTCACCAAGGTTTCCTCTTCTTGGCTTGGTAAATAACTTGTAAGTCACAGGAGATAGTGGTTGCGCATACTGGAGAAGAAAGTCACAGCAATACAATATAATAGGCTTCCTCAGAGTGTCTCCTCTGAGGAAGCCTATTTAGTAGGTGAAACGCGTTTGTGTTATTTTTATTGACTTTTTAATGTTTTTTAACCAGAAAGCTTTTAAAAACCATTCTTTTCTGCTCCTGGTATCTTTTTATTGTTTTAAACACGCAAGTTTATATCCTTGGTGGGGATCATTCCACCTACGCCAGAAGGTGTGAGCAATCCATTTATTGCTCACCATATTGTGAGTATATAGTGAACTGTTTTCATTTGTTTTATTTATTTTATATATACAGAAAGCACTATGCTTATTTCTGTTTAAATTTTTATGTGCACCTTATCCTGAGAACCAAACAAAATAACTACACAGGACTGCTGCCAAAGATATCCTCAGGCGAGGATTGTATCGCCCATGCAAGTTTTGTGGGACTAATTGCTTAAGTCCCCGAAAAACGTGAGTACCCATTCCTTGACTCTTTGCCACACGGTGCCAGCCACATATTATATTGCTGTGACTTTCTTCTCCAGTATGCGCAACCACTATCTCCTGTGACTTATAAGTATTGCATGAGATGGACTAGGAAAGGTGAGCTAAGGAATATGGGAGAAGGAACGTTAACCTGTAAGTTTGTAGGTGTCCTTAAAGAACAGGGGGGAGTATGGGTAAGCTCAGGGAGGACATTCCTGAAGATAGGGGCAGCCTTTGAGAAACCTTGCAAACGTGCATGAGAACTAGAAATCAGAGGAGAGGAAATGAGTGAGAATATGTAAGTAGGGAAAGCACTATGAAGAGATTTGAAAGTAAGTCAGGATTTCAAAATGAATCCTGAAGCACACAGGCAATAAGTGAAGAGACTGACAGAGAAGAGAGGTGTTCCTAAAACTATGGGTGAGGAAGTCTGGCAGCAGCGTTCACGCTGAATTGTAAAGAGGCAAGACAAGTATGAGGGAGATCACCTAAGGCAGGCTTACCATAGTCAAGGAGATAATGAGGGCATGGGCAAGAGCCTTAGTAACATATGTTAAGAAGAGACAAATGTGGGCAATATTTTTAAGATGGAGAGGGCATTTTTTTAGACAGACTGGATAAAGGGGTTAATGAGAGGTCAAGGGTGACACCAAGGCAGTGATTGTGGGAGATGATTGCACCTTTGACATTGAGACAGAGATGATAGTTACACAATTAAAGACAGAGGGAGAGAAATCAGGATGGGATAGGTAGATCTGGGTGTCATCAGCATTCAGGTTATATTGAAAGCCAAGAATGGTCCAAAGTGCCAAAGCCAGCAGAAAGGTTCAGTAGGATTAGCATAGACTAGTAGCCCTTGGAATTAGCAGTGATGAAGCTATTAGTAACTTTAGTAACTAAAGGCTCAGTAGAATGTTTAGAATAGAATCCAGATTGATGAGGGTCAGGTGAGGAGTTGGAGTAAAAAAAAACTTGGGTGAAAACAATTCTTTCAAATAGCTTACAGGGGAGAGTAAGTAGAAAGATGGGATGGCAGTTGGACAGATCAGTTGGCTCCAGGGAGGCCTTTTTCTACATAGGAGTTATGATAGCATTCTTGATGGAGGATGGGACAGATCCAGAAGAGAGGGAGAGGTTGAAGATATGAGCTAGTGCAGGAACAAGAGTAAATGAGAGCAAATGGGTAAGATGAGAATGGATCGTATAAAGGGGACATGTGGTTGGACAAGAGGAAATAAGGAGAACGTGAACTTTATATTCAGTGACAAGAGAGAATTGGTTCAATGTAGAAGAGGAAGGCATGTTCATTGGGAGGGCAAGTGCAGGAGGGGAACTGTGCAAGCCATAACATTATGGCCACGTGCCTAATAGTATAGATCCACCTTTTGCTACCAAGAGAGCCCTGACCCATTGAGACATGGACTCCACTAGACCACTGAAGGTGTTCTGTGGTATCTGGCAGCAAGACGTTAGCAGCAGATCCTTTCCTTTCAGTCCTGTTGCAATGTGGGGCTTCCATGGATGCATCCTGGTGCCATGTGTTCTCCAGGTAAGCGACACACGCACCCCGCCATCCACGTGAAGTAAAAGAAAACATGATTCTTCAGTCCACATTCTTCCATTTCTCCGTGGTCCAGTTCTTATGCTCACGTGTCCATTGTAGGCGCTTTCAGCAGTGGACAGTAGCTGCCATAGGTAAGAGCAGCAAGAGTGGCAGTTTGACAAGGTTAGCCAGGTTTTAGGTGGAGCGAGAAGGTGCAGGGAACTAGAGCTTTGTGTATGGCTGTTAGTTTGTTACACACAGAACGTGCATTCTAGAGATCAAAGGTAAAAGAAGGACAAGAGGTTTATGGAACCTTGAGTGGCAGAGGAAAGGGACAGGGGAAATATGGGAAGGCCCATTAAATTGCCCATTACATTACATTATTCTGGATTTTTTGTTGTTCAAATAAACCTACCATTAAAATTATAGACTGAATCACTAATATCCCTAAAAAATAAATTTGTAAGTATGAGTACCTGGCCCATCAGAGATACAGCATCATCCCGACAACTCAACAAGTCAAGTACAAATAGAACCTGTAAGTCACTAGTAATTGACAAGCTAGCTGGAGATTCAGTGCTCCGTAAAGCACAGATACTTACGTGGGGCACCAATTTGTTAAGGTGAAGATAAACATCATTCATCAGTCTCATGTCAAAACAATATTGGTGTTTATTGGATAATATTTTTAACAAGGTATGTTTTCATTGACCATTTCCAACTGTACACAGACAAGTTGTCTTTGGAACAGGCCCCGAACACAAGTTTCACATACTTTTTATAAAGAAGCTTTTCCATACATACATTTGTTACAGACATAATAACAATACACAAGACATATTTTTCTCCATGGTTAAACTGTAAAACTTCACTCCTTCACATTTTTTTGTTTTTTTATTAGTGCATGCAATGTGCCAACAAGAAAATATGATTGGAATATCAAGATTTGCAACCTGACAATTATTGTAGAAGCATATTCTATATTTTACAAGTGTGATTATCTTTCATACTGCCATGTCTCTGTCACATTCCTCTGATCCCCCACAGTATAAACGGCACTTCTGACTAATTCAAGATGGCTGCCAAGTCAACTGCAAGTGTCACCTTGTTTCTCAGCCCTGCCTCCTTGGGAAGGTCCTGCATGTGTCTTCACGCCTGTAACCACTATAGCTCTATGCTCCCGTATGCTCCTTGTCATCAGGGGTCATGGCCAAGCTAGCATACCATTCAGAAGCATAGGCATTGCTATGGTAATGCTAAAGCAACGCATAAGCACTGCACACCTGGAGGCATGCTTGCCAGTTGTCATCAATAACCTGGTACCTACAACTGAATTTCTGCCTTTAGTTTGTGCTTTGCCAATTTCAAGCTGCCTGTCAGTACTGCTTGTCTTACTGTAGGATTTATGCTGAATTAAATAGTGTGTTCCAGTGTTCCTTGACCTTTTGACTGACTATCTCGGATCTGAACCTCAGCTGCCTGCCCCGACCTCTGCATTATCCAGACTAAGTTTCCTGCCTTGACCATTTTGTACCGCGCTAATAGATTATCTACATTGTCCTTTTGCACAGATCTACAGTTCCAACTATTTGGGTCTGTGTTTCCCTTTGCATGTGGCAAACAATCTCCTGCATTTGGACTCCATACTTTATGGAAAGAAGCACAGCATAACATTATCACAAAATAAATCTCAATTTATATATTACATTACCTTATTTCCTTTAATGAGTGCAATCTTCATGTGGTTTGGAAGTATTAATTTGGAGCAAAAGTACACTAGATTGTAAACTCGCAAGAGCAAGGCCCTCTTCTCTTTTTGTAACAGTTTTAATTTAAATATCCTACTGTTGTAACAGCGCTACAGAATCTGCTGGGGTATAAATACATATAATGTGATGTAAAGAAGAACTTAGAAAAAGGAGAGAAAGAGCCTGCTAAAGGTAGGAAAAACCGAGAAGCAGAAAAGAGACAGAGAATGAGAGTGAATTCACCAAATTAACAAAATTATACATTTTTGTAACTACACAATATGTATTGTGGTTTTGTATTGAAGTCATTATTTTTTTTTACTCATTTTGTTTTTTTTAACACACTTGAAACAGCCCACATGTTTTAGTACTCCTATCAAAATGAAAAATGCGTAGGTACTTATTGCATTGACAGTAACCTTCATCTCCATTCCAGGGACATCCCATAGTGAAGTTCTTATCTATGCCGTATTTAATTAACTTAACTGTTAATAAGATGAAAGTATAACTTAAATACAGACAGACAATCTCTCTGCCCTTCAAGACTGTAGCTTGCATTTGTTGAAAAAATGTTGTGAGATGAGGTTATTGTTTAGTATATAGACTCACAAAGCATATTTCGTTAAAAATTTAATTGAACAAACAACTAGAAATTTAATTTTAGATGCTGTAATGCAAGTGAGTTCTGCTCAATCGCTACAGGTAAACACAACTTATAATAAGATTAATGATGGCTATAAAAGGTGTAGGTGTCTAAGGTCAACTTTGCGAGATCATCAAACTGAAGATAAACCTGGAACTGCTTAGGGCACCGTGTTAGGAAGCAGCAGTTTGGTTATATCATATAAGTGAGCTCCTATAGCAATTAATGGAAGGGAACTGATGTTTAGCCCTAACCTCTAATCCCAGTCCCAACCATAAATCTATCCACTACCCCCATCTATGTCCCTTCTGCTGTAAGAGTGATTTCAGGAGACCCATAGTAAAAATTCCAGGTAAGACTACGGGGCCACCAAAACATGAACATCAATAGCACAGTTAACTTACTGTGTTTAACTTTGGTTTGTTTTTGTGAGTCATTACTATTTATTCCCCCACAGCCAAACCTTTTGAGTGCAACCACCTGCAAGCGATGATAACACATTACACATTATCAACTACACATTTGTTTTACAGCAGGCTAGCAGAATGAACTTTCTTATTTTAAAATATAATTAGCTACTACACATCCAAAAACCATGTATTTAAAGTTGTTGGAATGTATGATTTTATTTTTTTGCCTTAGCTTATTCTGAACTTCTGTTGGCCCCTCAGTACACAAAGTATAGGTGAAGTCAGAGCAATGAAACACTAATACTAGTTGGCAGCTTTCATCGATTGGAAAATAATTTTAAAAGATTTATTACCCAAGCTAAAGTAACATTCTGAAAAGATAAAAACAGATATTTACCCCTTCACTTTAGGAGCACTGATTCCATTTAACACATCAATGAACCAAATAGTGCATTCACAAAGCTGTGTGTTCTATTTCAATGCATTATACTGTATACTTTACCTCTGGTGGTTGTCAATAAAAAATGTTCCAATCTTAAAAGGTAACACAAGATAGCTTCAGTAATTAGTTATACATAGGCTTTGAAATTCTAAAGGTAACAATTTTCTGTTACCATAACGGTCAGAACTACTGTTAATTCCGTTTCTCAAATCCCCTATTTATCTCTCTAATACCCCCTCTTTCTCTTACTTGCAAGTCCAGAAGTCCTATTACTTTAAGTGGATAGGTGCTTAACTGTATCTAGTGTGGTACTGTTTTAGAGGTACCCCTGCCAACCCACTGTCATAACTAAAAATCAAACTTTAAGTGCATGCATTTGTGGTAGGTCAGACTAATATCAAAGAGGCAAGAGGGAAGCTAAAAAAATGTGGGCATGTCCAGGTATATATTGAAAGGATACGTCTAGTGTCCCATGTAGCCTCACCAGCAAATAATTGTCAGGAACCACAAACCAGATGGAGACAGAAATGCAGTGCAATTACCTTTATTGAGTATACAGAGAAAATAATGTCCATAAAACGTAGTCAAAAATCCAAGCAAGGGCTCAAGAGCCAAATCAGGAAGTCAAGCGAGGTCAGGATACCAGAGGTCAAACAGAGTCACGGATGTAAGCAGGATTCAGGAACCGGAGAGGAAGTCAACCAAGCCAGGAGTCATACACAGGAAACTGCAGGAACAATGGAGAATGCACTTAGAGAGTCTGAGACCAACACAGGGGCAATAAGAGACTGAAGTGTGCTGTTTAAATAGCCAGACTCTAGCAGGGAGGATTAGGTTTCGAGAGCCAAACCCTCTCCCTGACCTGGTAGGAGGATGCGGGCAGTCGTCTGTGATCAGCCTGGAGCTTTTGCTGTTCCATAAACCTAGGACATGCTGAATCCGTACCCATGCGGAACAGAGTTACCTGAGATGAACCTCCAGAGCCGGGATTTTCTGTGGGTTAAACAAATCGGGCAACAGTGAGGGCTGAAACTGGTAGTTAGCCAAAATGTAGACATCTGGGAGGAGGAACTTACGGCACTATTACGGGAGAACTCCGCCCAGGATAACAGATCAGCCCAATTGTCCTGGTGGTCAGACACATAGCAGCGCAAGAATTGCTCCAAAGCTTGGTTAGACCGATCCGCAGCCCTGTTGGACTGTGGGTGGTAGGCCAAGGAGAAGGATAGTTTGATGCCTAGTTGAGTGCAAAAGGCACGCCAAAACCTGGATATAAACTGGCTCCTGTGATCCGAGACTATGTCAATGGGTAACCCATGCAAGCGGAAGACCTCCCTGGCAAAAACGAAAGCCAATTCAGGGGCCAAGGGAATACAGGGGCACATTTTCGAGAACCAGTCGACAACCATAAGGATAACCATGTGCACCTGGGAGGTGGGCAAGTCCACGATAAAGTCAATGGACAAATATGTCCGGGGGCGCTTACCAGGTGCTATGGGCTGGAGTAGTCCCACTGGAATGTGTTTAGGAGTTTTACATTGAGTGCACGTATGACACGCTGCTACAAAGGAGGCAACATCCTTTCTTAAATCAGGCCACCAAAACAATCGGGAAATGGACCAAATCATCTGATTTTTACCCAAATGCCCGGCCGCCTTGGTATCATGGTAAGTGTGCAGCAATTTGGTCCGAAGTTCAGAAGGCACAAAACATTTATCACAAGGCTTCCCGGGGGGAAGCGGTCAGTTGGGCAACCAGAATCCTCTCACTCAATGAAGAGGTCAAGATATGATCAGGTGGGATGATATTGGCTGGAGCCAAGGAGAGGAGAACTGCTGTGACAGAGCGTGGGCCTTGATGTTTTTAGCCCCCGGTAAATAGGACACGATGTAGTGGAACCAAGACAATACAAAAGCCCAGCGTGCTTGCTGTGGGGATAACCTCTTGGCCTCAGATAGATATATGAGGTTTTTATGGTCCTTCAGGATGAGAATTGGAACACTGGTATCCTCCAGTAAGTGTCTCTACTCCTTGAGGGCCAGAATTATGGCCAACAACTCCCTATTGCCAATTTCATAATTGCACTCTGCCTGCGACAATTTCTTAGAAAAGAACCCTCAAGGGTGCAAGGAACTCCCTGGGTTAGGATGTTGAGACAGGGCGCCTACTCCCGTCTCAGATGCATGGACAAAAGGCAGTGCAGGGTTGGGGTGGAGCAGGATAGGAGCTGCCATTCCTGAGCAAGCGCTGCATTGGTGGCGCCCCGATCACGCAGCTGAATCAACTTTAGGAGAGGGTACTGGTGCTTGCTGGACTTTCTTGGGGCGCCCTGACGCATTCTTCACAACAATTGAACCTCTCTCCTTGAAGTTCTTGATGATCCGATAAATGGTTGATTGAGGTGCAATCTTACTAACAGCAATATCCTTACCTGTGAAGCTCTTTTTGTGCAAAGCAATGATGACAGCACGTTTCCTTGCAGGTAACCATATTTAACAGAGGACGAACAATGATGTCAAGCACCACTCTCCTTTTAAAGCTTCCAGTCTGTTATTCTAACTCAATCAGCATAACAGAGTGATCTCCAGCCTTGTCCACGTTAACACTCTCAGCCTGTTCATAAGAGAATTACTGACATGATGATAGCTGGTCCTTTTGGGACAGGGCTGAAATGCAGTAGAAATGTTTTATTGTGATTAAGTTAATTTTCATGGCAAAGAGGGACTTTGCAATTGATTGATCTGATCACTCTTTGTAACATTCTGGAGTATATGCAAATTGCCATCATCTAAACTGAGGCAGCAGACCTTGTGAAAATTAATATTTGTGCAATTCTCAAAACTTCTGGCCAGGACTGTACATTTTCATTTGTATTTTTTAAACCTGTTAAAGAAAATTAAAACACTCCCCTTTCAGAGAAGCTGTAGCACTAGAGCTACGTTTAAGTGCATTGACGGTTGGAACCTCCCCTTTAATGATCAAGCCTTCTCTAATAAGCCCCCTCCCTAGCCACCCGGCCCACTCATACCTGCTGTATTGTGATGGAGGGAAAGGTATGTGAGGGCAGCCAGCACAGACCTCTACTAGCAATTAATTATTTGCAGTCTTTGGGCTCTACCCCAGTCTTAGTATGTCACCAGCAGCTGTTGAGGCGGGTGTCAAGGAGAAATGAGCTGGGGAAAGACACAACTCACTAAAATGTAGTTTTAGATTTTATATGCAGTGTATCCGCAAAAATATGTTCCGTCTTCATTTTTCTTTCTTCATCCACTTTTCCCTGTGTCTTCTTACTTCTGCTCCTCTGCAAACCAGGCCTTCCAGAGCAGTTGCACAAAAGGGCTGAGCATCCAGTTACACCTTCTCCCTTAATTGGAGGAACTGATGAGAGGCTTTCTGAGTGGCTCTGCCCTTTTGCAGAAGTTCTCAGAGAGGTCAAAAAAATTAACACAGACTAGCAAATTAAGAGTGTTAAAGTGTTTCTGCACCTCTTTCTCCACAAATCTGTCTGCATTATTCCATCCTTTTGGTGAAGTGCTCCAGAAAAGTTGGTTCACTGAGAAACAATTAGAAAGGCTAGAACAACTGCGCCTCCCGGGTCTATTGTTTTCATTACCCAGTTAAACTTCTTACAATCATACCTGCAGAATTCAGGGAGTGGGCTAACTGGAGTTCCCACTCTTCTGAGGGATTGACTCCATGAGAAGGTTGTTATAATTATGTTAAAAGGGCAGGCCAAGCCCTCAAGGGATGTGGCTTGCGGTTGGAGGGCACACATAGCTACAGGCATGTGTTAAGGTAGTCCAATAAACCATTAACCTCTGAAGAACAGATCTTTTTTTGTTTGTTGTACCCTTCTGCATTGTTGGTGTTTGGCTCTAATTTTCTTCTTTAGTGGACCCTCACAAGTTGTATATTGTTTTTTTCAGGTCAAGAATGGCTTTCTTTAGATAGCATTATTTTGATAAAGTCTAATTTACTTTAATTATTTTAAAAAAATAAAAAAAATAATAATTATAATAATAAATATATATATAACATTTGAAGAAAAGGACTTTTTCTAACTTTTATTTGAAAAATCATTTACTCATCTACAAAAGCTAATAAAAAGCCTACTAACTAGTTTCTAATATTTGTCCTGAGTTTTGAAATGCTCAATGTTTTTATGTAAGTTATAGGGCAATATAGGGACTATACTATACTAAGTAAAACCCTTTTTTTCAAATCTGGTCATTCGCCTCATGTCCTATGTTGGACATCTTTGAAGCCGGCAAATTAAATTTACCCCCATCAAACCATCTATTTGTTTGTGATACCACCCCAGCATGGGTTTAGCTGGTTGTTTGGGGCCAAAGGGCCACATTTTGGAGGTGAAAAATTTTGCAATGTTGAATTTTAATATTTGGTCATCATGTGCCCATGCCCTAGTTGGGACATCTTTAAACCCAGCCAGTTCAATTTACCCTATCAAACCATATATTTTTTAAAACTAGACACCCCAGATTATTTCAAATGCTGATACTCTTTCCATGCCAGGATTTGTGGGAAGATACAGCACCAATTTAAGGACTTGCTCATAATTTATTTATTTTTTAATTTTTGTTTTATTATTATTTTCTGTGAACTAGATGGTTCCTTAATGGCACTTAGAGTGAATAGGGGCAGATCGGGCAGAAATTTCACTGATTTGTGGTATCTTCTGAAGATTGCATGCCTACATGCTTGATTTTTGATGCCTGTTAGCAATGTGTGTACTTGAAACACATACTTTTTGTCATATAGGCTACAATTTTTGTTGAATAAGTGGCACGTAATACACAAATATCTAATCTTTTCCTTGTATGTAAAAGTGGTATGTTACCTAATACAAAATTAAAAGTTAACAACAGTCATAAAGTAATCTAGAATGAAAAATGTGAACAAACGACATCGTTAATTTTCCTTGTGTGTATTTTTAAATACATTACTTGCTCCTATTTTAAACTTATAGCCTAAACTCATATTTTAAGCTTATATCCTAGATAGGTATAATATACAGGACTGGAAAAAAAGACCCAGAGGCCAGGTAGCCATGGATACTAAACTTTTACTGCGGCTGTCTAATATACTGTGCTATCTTATATTAACCTTTAAGGCATCCATTCCTTGCTATAAGAAATCAAGCCGGTTATGGCTCCTAAAATCCACTGAGATTTGTCCTGTTTAGGACAAAATTATGTATTCACCTATGCACAGATAGCAGCTTCCTAGTAAGTGTTTATTTGAACTTTTCATGAAATCATTGAGGCCATCAGAGATCCAGATAATACCTGCTGCATAGCAACTAAGTGAACAAAATTACAAGTGAGTGTAGTTGTGATAAGGGAATAGCTCTAGCATATGCTTGAGGGACATCAGTTGACTAAGTTCTAGTGAACAAAAACACTGGCCCTTAAATGACACATTCCATCAATAACTCATACTGTGTATCTGTAAATAAGACTTGACAGTTCTACAATAGTCTCCATAGATACAGTTCCAAAACATTAGCTCATTTTCCAGTTACAATGACTAGAAAATACATCTTAAAATTTATATAAACAACTGTGATCTGACTTAATGTTGTATCACATAATACATTACAGATGGTGGATCTGTAATTCATGATCAAGGCACTAGATACATTTGTGGGTCATGTGGAGAGTGTATGTTCAATAAATAACGACAGACACCAAATTGGATTTTGAAAGGCCACAGTTTTATTTATGAAATACTGTGACACGTAAAAAACTTTATTCAAACTTTAAAACATACATTTTCTTAAACTTGTGTAACCTCCAACCTTAGCGTACGAACCGCCAGACTTAACCCTTTAGAATCAAGGAGGTTACAACCACCGACCGTGCGACAACTAAGTGCTTAACATCGATACCTCAACACAGGTAACTCACACCAACATGTTGCCGCGTACACCAACCACAAGCCGTAAAGCTGCACTAGCTCGTGGTGTAAACGAAGGCCCTCCCTTTCCCATGGGACCCTGCCCGTGGAAAAAAGGCCCACCATAACTCACAATAACCACGGATTCCATACCTCGGATGAAAACCGCGACAATTTCACCCCGTACCATGAATAAACCGACCATAAAACCTGACGGGAACCTCAGTTCCCCGCCACACCAAAAACCGTCAGAAAAAACACAAGGGGAGGGTGGGAGGGAAACGCTTCTCACTGCCTCTCCTTCCTGTTTAAAGAAAAATGGTAGAGGGTCAGAGAAAACAGCCACTTTTAAAGACCCTTAACCCCACCCCCACCATAAACTTTTGACCTATGGCAACCTAGCCATGAGGTGATCATGCCCCCCTAGCATGATCCAGGCCTGATCATGCGGCCCCTTCTTTGATGTTTGTGTCTCCGGGGCCCACTGTACATCTGTGAATTTGAGAACATTGCCAAATAGGTAGCAATCAACAAGTCATTAATCTGTGAGTGAAATGACCCCAAGGCAGATCGGACACTCAGTATTGTCTTAATGACTTGCTGACATTTATCTGAACTATCACAGTGATTCATTTTCTCCTGGCATGTTGTTTGAATTGCCTTTTTCTTATCATTTTGGTAATGTTCCCTTCCACAAGTTGTTTCCAGAAGGGCCCTGATCAGGGGAGGGCTGGCAGCATATTGATGTAATGTGACGGAGTAATCAGTAGACTAAAAAAAGTCATCATACATGGGACGCCTAAAGCCATAATTTAATGCAACTAATCCTTTTCAATAAAATATGCAGGTTGAAATAGAGTAAATAACACAAAACCTTTGCTTTACCTCTCACTGATTTCTGGGCCTTGAAAGTTTTGTCCTCTGAAGTGACTACAAATTCAGGAGGGCATTTTATCTCTGGGTAACTACAAATTAACCTTGTTTAATTTATTCCTACAGAAATTAAAGTGCCAGGAAACAGATGACATAATACACACACCAGGACAGGCTCTGCCACACTGACACCCAAACACACACCAGGACAAGCTCTGCCAAACCGACCACTAAACACACACCAGGACAGGCTCTGCCACACCAACACACACCAGGACAGGCTCTGCAACACCGACACCAAAACACACACACCAGGACGGTCTCTGCAACACCAACACCCAAACACACACACCAGGACAGGCTCTGCCACGCCGACACCCAAACACACACACCAGGACAGGCTCTGCCACACCGACACCAAAACACACACACCAGGACAGGCTCTGCAACACCGACACACACACCAAGACAGGCTCTGCCACACCGACACCCAAACACACGCACCAGTACAGGCTCTGCAACACCGACGCCCAAACACACACACACCAGGACAGGCTCTGCCATACTGACACCCAAACACACACGCCAGGAAAGGCTTTGCCATACTGACACCCAAACACACACACCAGGACAGGCTCTGCCACACGGACACCCGCATCAGTATGGCAAAAAAATGCTTTCCATACTTATTTGTTTTTTGTGTGTTTCCCCCTTGTGTATTGATGCCCCAGCCAGCCCCCCCCTTTGATTTTAATGTTTTCCCCCACACCCTTGTGTATTGCCCCATGTGCATTTGTGCCCCCAGCCAGCCCCCTTTGTGCATTTATGCCCCAACACCCTTGTGTATTATTTTATGTGATGGCCAAACCACCTTGTTGTGTACTTATACCCCCCAGCCACCCCCTTTTTGTATTTAATTGTTGTCCCAAGGCAGCCCCCCTTTGAATATGGATCCCCTTCCACATATCACCCCAACAATTTTGTTTAATACTTACTTTTTTGCTGCCTTCCTTCCCTGCAGACCGCTCTCCTCCAATGTGCTCTTCTCGCTGTCACTAGCAGCTGTTCCGTGTGAGCCCGCCCCATTGAGCATCTTCAATGTGGCAGGACGAAGAGCCTCACTGAGGCACTGAGCGGCATGGTGCCGGCATGTCGGCAGCGACATGCCGGCCGCTTTAAAACTCTTGAGTATATATATATATCCAACGAAATATATACATAGAAGGACACAAGACAATACAAATAGTACAAAAAATACGATAAAAAAATCTACAAAGCAAAATATGTATAAAGCACCCAGTATATGGAAGTAAAAACTCGAGTCAGCTATGCCTGGTCAGGCTGGCGCCAAAAGCAGGTCGCGTTTCGTTCACTGACTTCCTCGGCTGCAAACAACATGCAATATTTGTATTGTCTTGTCTCCTTTTATGTATATATTTATGTGGATATATATATACTTAAGTGCTTATATACTTTTGTATTATATTGATTTTGGTAATTATATTGATTTTGGTATTTGTTGTATTATATTATTACCGTATTTGCTCGATTATAAGACAAGGTTTTTTCCAGAGCAAATGCTCGGAAAAAAACCCTCGTCTTATAATCGGGGTCGTCTTATAATCAGACCTCAACTAGGTCTGACTATGAGACTAAGATCCAGATCCCCCGCAGCGATGCAGGGGACCTGGATCCTCCTGCCCCCCCCCCACTTACAGGTACTTCTGAGTCCCCGGTGCTTAGTCAGGCAGCGTGTAGAGCTCTACTCGATTCGATTCGCTGCCCGGTGCTTAGTTAGGCAGAGTGCTCCGTGAAATGCCTTTTAACCCCCTTAATGCCACTCTGCCTCCTGAAATGCCTTATACCTCCCTATATGCAACTCTTCCCCATAATATGCCTTTTAACCCCCTAAATGCCAGAGTGGCATATAGGGGTATAAGGCAATTCTGGAGGCAGAGTGGCACATAGGGGGTCAAAAGGCATATCATGGGGCACAGTGGCATATAGGGGGTATAAGGCATTTCTGAGGCAGAGTGACAAGCCAGGGGGCAGATGTCCATAACTGGGGGGCAGGTTGAAAAAAAAAGGAAATAAAAACAAAATATTTTCTCAATCATAGCTTTTCTTAAAAAAAATTGTTCACATAGTTTACATGAATTAACATTTACTGGTAAAACTTTTTTCCTATAGGGTCATCTTATATTTAGGCTTTTTCTTTTTTTCATAAATTAATATTCAGATTTTGAGGGGTCGTCTTATAATCGAGCAAATATGGTATTTTTTTTATCTATCTATCTTATGTTTTGATAGATATATTTTTAGTATATGTTCTTTCTCTACAATAACTATATATATTTTTATCTATATAATGCCTAAGCACTGTCTTCTTTTAGTTCATCTTTTGTATTTATAGGTTTCTCTAATCAAGCGGAACCTCACAATCCCTTAGGACTAGCTGCTTTGTTACAATCACCTAAATTGAATATTACCTATTATTTCTTCTTAAACCTTCTCCTACCAATAGACATTAGACTGGTAATTACTCCACATATCTAATCTTGAGTCAAATACTTTATGACTATTTGTCTAACTGTTTTATTTGAATGGTAGTGGGTTAACTTTTCTTACACATTCTTATTCACAAGTCTATTTAAGGTTATTCTGAGAAAAAATTAGCGCTGTATCTTTAGTTTCTCGCTTTAAAACTCACAGCCGCATCGGCTGCAATGGCATCTCGGTGTGCCGGCCAACAGACTGGCCGGGCCTCTGCGGGTGCTGCAGGCTTTTGCCGTGCATTACAGACGGCCCTGGCACGGCCGCACAGCCGTGATTTTACCATAGCTATCATTGCGTATACACCATGGAAGCCTGTGCACTAGAAAGCAATTGTATCATGAGCTAAATTGTTTGAAAAAGTCCCCTAACATCACCAAATGTTATTTAATTTAACTCACAAACTTTCTTCCTGAATTACTGTATTAGCCCAAGGATAAATCTTTGAAAGCAATATTACAGATGGAAAATAGCCAATAGAAGATGGTGAGGCCAAGGAATGAAAAGGAGGAGTACAAATTAATGGTGACATCAACAGGTTACAGGCAGTATGGATCACACAGATTGTCAAAACAACACAAAAACTCAGGGTTTACAGAACATACATAAGTTGTATACAATAATGTTACCTTTTATGGCATGATCACCTTCCACTTGCCAGGGCTGGACAAGGCCAAAGGTTGAGAGATTGAGCAATTTAAACACAACAACATGAAAATTACCATCAGATCTGGAAAATTCCCATTGGTTTTCATAGTCTTGACAAAAAAAGACATCATGGATAACTGAATTTGTCAAATTTTACACTTATTATCATATGATTATTATTAAATGTGACCTGTGCTTTGATAAAGAGGTTTACAGGAAACAAGGGTTGTTAACTAAATTTGAAAGCCCTGGAAACCAGAAAGTCCATAAGGCAGATTTGTAATATGTGTAGGCTGCTATTTTTTCATGGAGCCACAGATGGACAAACAGATGAGGCACAATGGTAACCACTGTTTGCTCGAAATTATTAAATACATCATGCTTTGTCCATTTCATAAGTACCGTATTGGCTCGGATATAGGCCGCACCCGTATATAGGCCGCACCCTAAAAGTTTGGTGCTTTTTTAAAGAAAAAGTTTTTTTCTTTAAAAAAGCACCAAAAAAACATGCTGCCATTCTGTCTCCCCCCCGAGATATGCTGCCACTGTCCTCCTCCCCCCTAGAGATATGCTGCCACTGTCCTCCCCCCCCCCGAGATATGCTGCCACTCTGCCCCCCCGACTTACCAGAGGAGACTCCCAGGTGTCTTGCGGGGCTGGCGGGGGACATCTACGCAATACGCGTACACAACTTCCGGTGCCGGCACTCAGCTGATGTGCCGGCACCGGAAGTTGTGTACGCGTATTGCGTAGATGTCCCCCGCCGGCCCCGCAAGACACCCGGGAGTCTCCTCTGGTAAGTCTTGGGGGCAGAGGTAAAACGCATCGTGCGGACCATCCGTGGAAAGTGCTGGCAGGGGAGGCTGTCTGAGCGTATCGGGGAGTAGGATGCAGGTCCCCTGCACCGCTGCGGGGGATCTGTATCCTAACCCTGCCCGGCGCCCGGGACTGCATGTCCTGGGCGTCGGGCGCTAGACCCCGAATATAGGCCGCACCCCCACTTTAAAGACTTAAAGTGGGAGAAAAAAGTGCGCCATATATTCGAGCCAATACGGTATGTCCAATTTCAGAAATATATTTTCCCCATTTTTTAAATAGGTATGTCAGCTATAGCATACATTGTATTTTTAGGGCAAATTAGAATGAAATTATCCCAAGGTTTTAAATAAGGCTAATGCCAGCACCGTAAAGAGGAGAATTCCCTTTAGGTTTCTTCTTTTATGTCAACAGCTACTTTAACCAAGTGATTTGTGCAGATTGTCATGTCCTGGTAAACGCAATTTAGAGTTTGTCCCTTGGGGCTTCTTAAGTACAACACTGATCATCACTCATAAGACGAACCCCCAAAATTTGAATATTAATTTAGGAAAAAAAGAAAAAGCCTGAATATAAGACTACTCTATAGGAAAAAAGTTTTACTGGTAAGTATTAAATCACATCAAAACTATTTTTTATTTCCTTTTATTTGCTAACCTGTCCCCTAGTTATGCACATCTGCCCCCAAATGTGCCACTCTGCCCCCCAGATTTGCCTTATACCCCCATATATATGCCACTCTGCCCCCCAGATATGCCTTATACTGCCCTATTTGCCACTCTGCTTCCCTGATATGCCTTATACCCCCTGATATGCTGCTCCCCCCCGGTTTTACCTAATACCTGCTATATGTCAGTTTGCCCCCCCAGACTTACCAATGCATGCCTAGACTTTTCCCCTGTGCTTCAGACTCCCTGGTGTCTAGTGTGGGCAACCAGTGAACGTCTGCGCAATGTGAGCAGACACTTCCGATGGGGCTTCTATGGCCTTTGCCCCTCTAGCCTAAGGCTACGTCCTCTTGTTGTGGTGGTATTTCTTCTTTTAAATAAACTCTCTTCCTTTATCATTACCTATTAAGCCACACAATGTGTGATATTTTTTTAGTGAAACTGACATTTGTTTGTTAAAACTACTGTGGCACATGTCCAATATGTACATTAACGCCACAGGAGTCTGGAGGAGGGCAAGAGGGGGGCACGTTCCTCAAAGAAGCCCATAGTGGAGGGAGAAAAAGAAGGCTGTTTAGAGTAGGTGCCGCGACCACCGTCGCGTCTTACCTGCAGGATACCGGGGACGCACACGCAGCTCCAACGAGCCCACAGATTGTTCCTGCTTTGGGTATCCATTTCCTTAAAACCTTCTACGCTGACAGTAGGTTAACTAGAGAGCAGAAACACCTGGTAGTCAAGAGTCCAGGTGGTGATGCAGTAGTTTGGGGTTCCACTAGCTGCAGACAAGACTGCGGGGCCATCTACTTGCCTGAGTTTTCTCGTAATCGAAATTGATTCCATAGCAATGGAGTGCCACTTACCAGCAGATGAGTTGGATGATTTAAGAGGGAGGGTAGCAAGGCTCTATCAGGATCTGTCCGGAGCGACAGGTGGGGAGCGGAGACCAGTATGTAGGATAATACACGCCAGTAGAGGGCACCAAACTGTAGATCCCTATACTACCCACTACTCCCCATTAAAGCATTCCAGATCCTATCCCTCCCCATCTCTCTGCCGTCAAAGCTATCCCAGTACCTCTACACTAAACCTTTTTATGTGAAACCTACCTATACTTGCTCTACTACTCCTGTCCCCCACATAGTCTTCCCTATTCCCATCACTCTTAACCAGCAAACTCAATCAACATGCGCAACCTAACCAATCTTATTCCTATCATCTCCAACCTTAAGCTACCTCCCGTCTTTAACTGTGCCCTATGGAATGCCCGCTCGGTATGCAACAAACTTGCTTGTATACATGACCTTTTTCTATCCCATGCTTTTAACCTCCTAGCTCTTACTGAAACCTGGATCCCCTCCCATGACACTACTGCTTCTGCTGCACTCTCCTTCGGAGGACTACACTTCAGCCACACTCCTAGGCCTGATGGCAGAAAGGGTGGTGGTGTAGGCATCCTTCTCTCACCTCACTGCACCTTCCAGAATATACCAAGCCCTCCCTCCCTCTCATTCTGTTCCTTTGAAGCTCACACAATCCGTCTTTTCTCTCCACTCTCTCTTCAAATTGCTGTCATATATCGCCCTCCAGGTCCTACCTTGCAGTTCTTTGACCACCTTTCTGCCTGGCTCCCTTTCTTCCTCTCTCCTAATATCCCCTGTCTTATTCTGGGTGACTTTAACATTCCTTTAGATATATCTAACAACTCTGCTAGCTCCAAACTCCTCTCCCTAACATCCTCCTCTGGTCTCTCTCAATGGACTACTTCCCCTACGCACACCGAGGGACACTCACTTGACCTGGTTTTCTCCAGATCATGCTCCCTTTCAGACTTCTCCATCTACCCGTTCCCTCTGTCTGACCACCACCTTCTATCCTTTTCTCCAGTGCTAACCCCTAACAAGACATACTTACAGCGCTCAGCTCATACTTGTAGGCCATTACCAGACAATACCATTACCCAACTGTCAGCCTCACTTGAACCTCTCTTACCTTCCATGTTAACCCTTTCCTGCCCAGACACAGCAGCCTCTTTTTATAACAACACACTTGCTTCATCCCTCGACACCATAGCTCCAATTACTACAAGTTACCCCCGACAAGTTAAACGCCAACCATGGCATACCAAAACCACACGGTTTCTTCAGAAGTGCTGCCGCACGGCTGAGCGTTACTTCAGAAAATCCAAATCCAGCGAAGACTTTAATCACTATAAATTCATGCTCCACACCTACAACTCTGCCCTCTCTCTCACCAAACAGCTCTACTTCTCCACTCTCATATCCTCTCTTTCTTCCAACCCACGACGCCTTTTTTCTACTTTCAACTCCCTTCTCTGTCCCTCCACACCCACACCACAAACCTCTCTCACTGCCCAAGATCTTGCTACCCACTTCAAAGAGAAGATCGAGACTATTAGAAAAGACCTCTCTTCCTTACAACTCCCTCCTACACCACTCAACACCACTCTCTCCACTCCTACTATACTAACTGCCTTTTCCCCTACAACCGAAGAAGAGATAGCCACTCTTCTTTCTTCCTCTCACCCAACAACCTGTCCCCTCGACCCCATCCCTTCACACCTCACAAAGTCTCTATATCCATCCCTTGGTACATCACTTACCCACCTATTTAATCTTTCTCTATCATCTGGAACTGTACCATCTGCCTTCAAGCATGCGCTAATCACACCAATTCTAAAGAATCCTTCCTCAGATCCCGTCTGTTTGACTAACTACCGCCCTATCTGTCTGCTTCCTTTTATCTCTAAGCTGCTTGAACGGATTGTGTACAACCGCCTCATTAACTTCCTCTCCTCTAATTCCCTCCTTGACCCTCTACAGTCTGGTTTCAAACCCCTTCACTCTACTGAAACAGCTCTAACAAAAGTCTCCAATGACTTGCTCTCTGCCAAAGCAAAAGGTCACTTCTCTATTCTAATTCTACTGGATCTCTCTGCTGCTTTCGATACTGTTGATCACCACCTTCTTCTACACTCACTTACTTCTATAGGCATTCGAGATACAGCTCTCTCCTGGATCTCCTCATATCTGTCTAACCGTTCCTTCTCTGTCAACTTCTCTGGCAAGACATCATCACCCCTTCCACTTTCGGTTGGTGTCCCCCAAGGTTCAGTCCTTGGCCCTCTGCTGTTCTCTCTTTATACTTCCTCTCTTGGCACACTAATCAACTCATTTGGCCTCCAGTATCACCTATATGCAGATGATACCCAAATCTACCTGTCTTCTCCTGATCTCTCTCCATCTCTCCTGTCCCGTATTACCAATTGCTTGTCTGCTATTTCTTCATGGATGTCACAACACTACCTGAAACTTAATCTTTCTAAAACTGAACTCATTATCTTCCCTCCCTCCATCTCCACTCCACTACCTGAATTCTCTATCACCATTAACAACACGACTATCTCTCCTACTAACCAGGCCCGATGCCTAGGGGTCATCCTTGACTCAAACCTCTCCTTCATCCCTCACATTCAGTCCCTCGCCAAATCCTGCCGCTTGCACCTAAAAAACATCTCTCGTATCCGCCCATTCCTCACCCAAGAATCCACAAAAACACTCGTTCATTCCCTTATCATTTCCCGTCTTGACTACTGCAACACTCTTCTGGTTGGCACTCCACTGTCTCGACTCTCTCCTTTACAGTCTATCCTAAATGCCGCTGCTAGGCTCATCTTCCTTGCACGTCGCTCCTCTTCTGCTTCCCCCCTCTGTGAAACCCTCCACTGGCTCCCAATTACCTTTAGAATTAAATTTAAGATCCTGGTACTGACATATAAAGCCATCCATAATACTGCTCCTCCGTACATTTCTGACCTCATTAGCAAATACTCTCCTACTCGATCCCTACGTTCCTCCCATGGGCTAAGGCTCTCCTCCTCACTCATCACCTCTTCCTTTTCCCGTCTACAAGATTTCACTCGAGCTGCCCCATATCTCTGGAATCTACTCCCAAGGAACCTTCAGCATTGTCCCTCCCTCCCAACTTTCAAGAAACATCTAAAAACCCACTTCTTCAGAGAAGCATACCATCTTAGCTGCTAGAACTTCCTTGTCATCGATACAACCCCCACAATACCTCTCACCCTTTCTCTATGCCTTATGTTTGTCACCCCATTTCCCTCTAGATTGTAAGCTTGCGAGCAGGGCTCTCTCCACCAAATGTATCGGTTTGTCTTAGTCTGTCAATTCTTGTCTTGTCATATCCCTTGAATTTATGTATTGTATTAAGCGCTGCGTAAACTGTTGGCGCTATATAAATAAAGGATAATAATAATAATAATAATAATAATAATAATAATAACCAGGTGAGGTAATTAGAAGATCAGTCCCAAAAAGCGTAGTCGAGAGGATAAGCCAGAGGTCAATACACGGGAAGACATCAATAAGCAAAGTCCAAAGGATAGTCAAGGTCGGTACACAAATGCAGTAGCCGTTTAGGTGCCAAGGGTAAGGAGGCAGATAATGGAGGAGTCAAGGCAAGCCGGGTCTGGTACACAGTAAGGAATACAGGAGCATATAGGTGATACAGTAAGTAGGCACAAGCTCAGTGCTCAGTTTTAAACTTGCCGCTCGGGTACGCCCCGCCCCTCAGGGTGGGACGTCACCCGAGCGTGTTCTCATCGCTCCCTGTGCAGGAACAATAACGTTTCATGAGAGGGCGCGCACCCCTTAGATTCGGCCACGGGGAAGGAGGAGGAGACCGACGACGCAGTGATGGATCCGGCGGGGTCTAGTACACGGACCCTGACAGGCTCTTAAGAAGATCCAGCTCTGCCAGCTGCAGTCGCTGCTAGGGAAGCAGAACTTTGCGTGTCAGGTATTGCCGAAGGGCAGGGTTTTTAGAAGATGCTAGGCAGCGGCAACTGCAGAGATGGTTAAGCCACAGCAATTTATCAGGCTTACACGTCCACTACAAGTTGATTTGTCGGTTAGGAGGTCATTCCTGCATAATGTAGATTGGAGGGTCATATTGGCAGACTGCTGAGGTATGTAATGACCAGTTGCATCTATATACAGATGCAGCCGGATTGGTGGTATTTGGGGTCATCCTGTGCACGCAATGGTGCGCTCAGAGATTGGGGCAGCGACAAAGTTGGCTAGAGTGGGCCTGCCGGGCACTTTGGTGAAACGTATTGGGCAGTAGCAGTCTAAGCATTTTATGTCATATGTCCGGCTCTACCCCCCTTTTTAACGTGTTTTTTGTAGGTTTCCCCTCAAGTGTGGCTCATCGGCCGTTTGTTTTTTGGGGGGGGCCAGAAAGCGAGTGGCAGTGTGGCTGAATGGGGAGGGGTTGGGGTTTTCCTTCCGTGGCGGCTGAGGTGCAAGGGCTTGCTTTGGGTGCAGCTACTCACAGAGCTAATGCAGCTGTCCAGGTTGTTAGGTTCCCCGTCAGTTTTGGTAGTTCACTTGGGGGGGGGCAATTTAGGGGTAATTCCAGTTAGGTATTTGGGGTTTTATTATTTTAAGGGAGCTGTCATGGTTGCTGATTCTGTTTCAGGAGTTTGTGTCACTTGTTTCAGGTTTGTTGGTGTGGCATCAGGTTTTTGAGAAGGATGCAGCCAACATTTGAGGAGTGATGGGGCATACTTAAACAAGGTCAGCTTAGACCTTTTTGGCTTAGCATTGCAGTAGGCTGTAGAACAGGCCATGGTGCTATTGTGTAGGGGCCCCTGCTGATTAAACAGGGGTTAAACAGTTGGGTTATGGCAGGTGGTGTGTCCTTGCCAGTCTGGGTTGGTAGGCTACAGAGATGGTTGCTGGTGTTAAGTTAGGTCTCAGTCCTCCCCTGACCTCTGATATGGTATGGTCAATGACTTTAGACGTGCCCACCAAACTTATGGAGGGCTGGTGGCTGGCATTGCTGAGGGACAGCTGATGCAGCTGTCAGTGTTGTTGGACAAAGGGGGGCAGTGAGTACATGTGATGTTGACCAGATAGTTGGTGGGGGGCCAGCAAGGACGAGTTAGATTCCGGTACTGTGAAGGCAGCATTTCATCCTCAGACCCAGGCAGCACAATATCTTGGGCTGGCCATGTATACCAATGTTTGCAAGAGGACAAGTACGTCTACAGCAGCCACCCCCTCTGCTCATATGTTGGTCACAAGTTACTTTATGTAGTTTACAAGCTATGTTTGGTCAGTGCTGATATCCTGACTAGATGGTGTTTTAAGTTATTTAATGTTGCTGTTATGTTGTCATTGTGTTGGCCTGTTAAAATCTTTTTTAATTAAAAGAATGACAGACTTGGAAATATCCCATCATGATTTTTTTTTCTGTGTCCACCCTGGCTTGGTTTTGACAAGGCTGTCTAGCTGAAAATAGGTCTTCCGCTCAGGAAAGCGTTGACAGGTGAGCATTTTACCAGTCTCATTTACATTGTATTATTGTTTCTCTACAACTTCTTAAAATCCCAAGAACACAATCTATCCTCTCATTTGAAGGCAAATGTTAATGGATTCAATAATGTATCTGAAATTAAGAACCAGATAATATAGGTTACAACATCGATATTAGGTTCTAAAAATCCACCAAAAGAACATCTCCCAATTTGTGGTGCATACTAGGGTAACTCACTCCTTCCCATCCAATTAACACACAGAGACCTCTGTGTAAATCACTCACACGTTCAATTATTATAATTTCTCTGAAATCCACAACAAGTGTGACATCAGAAGAATTCCCCAAGATGGCATGATGTTACGTTTTCACCCTTCGCTGGCTGGACTTGTTCTTACTTTGTGTGGCTTATTCCCGTTGTCAACCACTAGTGGCCGCCCTTGCCACTCAGGACCTCTCTGGCTGATTGCACCTTGCTATCTAATTAGCTCAGCCTTTATAAGCCTGCCCAGCCCTGCAGTCAGGGCCTTTGCATTGTTGTGTTATGACTGCTCTGCTTTGGCCGTGTACCTGCACCCTGCCTGTACTGTGAGCTACCTGCCTGTACCGTGAGCTACCTGCCTGTACCGTGAGCATCCTGCCTGTACCGTGAGCATCCTGCCTGTACCGTGAGCATCCTGCCTGTACCGTGAGCATCCTGCCTGTACCGTGAGCTACCTGCCTGTACCTGCCGTCAGCCCTGCCAGTGGGCCTCCGTACCCGTCAGCCCTGCCAGTGGGCCTCCGTACCCGTCAGCCCTGCCAGTGGGCCTCTGTACCCGTCAGCCCTGCCAGTGGGCCTCCGTACCCGTCAGCCCTGCCAGTGGGCCTCCGTACCCGTCAGCCCTGCCAGTGGGCCTCCGTACCCGTCAGCCCTGCCAGTGGGCCTCCGTACCCATCAGCCCTGCCAGTGGGCCTCCGTATCCGTCAGCCCTGCCAGTGGGCATCCTGCCTAGAGACTTTCTGCCTTTACTTGCTGGTCATATCACCTATATCAATATAGTACCTTTCCACGTATACTGTTTGTGCTGTGTTTTATTGCGCCTGTCCGTACCACCCCACTTACCGTCATGCATCGTGGGGTACAAATGGAACCCTTTGTATCCCCTGCTACTGGGCTCCTACCCGACCTGCTTACCTGGGTCATGACACATGATATGGTTAATAAGCCAGAGCCTGTCCTGTCAGATCTGGCACAGTTGTCGGGTATGCCAGACTCTGCAAAAGCTCTGATCCATATAAAGTATTTATCTTGAAAACATATTGTTTAAAGGCCACTTACATTTCAATCTATGATTTTTAAGGTTATTGATAAAAAGCATACCTGGTAACTTCTCTGCTCCGGCATCCCTTGCGGGATGCGGGCCCGCTGACGGTGGTGGGCGGTCCCGCTGACGTCGGGGAGTTTCCGCTGACATCGGAAACACCCCCATTTAAAGGGAAAAAATGGGTGGGGAGCCGGGCGTGTCCAGACCCCGCTCCCTCGACCCAGAGGATTCAGGTCTTGACCGGGAGAACCGGAGGCAAAGCGCTCACCTGGCAATCTCCGAGTCAAACCCAGAGAGTTTCCAGGTATGATAATAAGCTGTTTTGATTATTTTATTTATATATTTATAAGGACTTGCAACCATCCCAATTGTTTAGGCCCAATGAAACTTTGACTTCCAGAAAGGCGTATTAAAACTTAAAACGTTACACACGACAGAAAGTCTCAATGTAAATTGTTCATTGATATAAACAGACATGAAGCACCAACCATTCCCCCTGCTAACCTTTATTAATCTCATCTTTGCTCTGTCCCTTGAGGCTGCGAAGATTAAGAAGATGGAACATCAGCTACTAAACTATGTTGGGAAATCAAAGCATTTTAATGAAAACCATAAGTCAGTCAATATAGGAATAAACCATGTATCTGCTGAGGAACCTCCACAAATGCAGGCATATGCTTAAAAATTAGAATATCAAAACAGGATTTATAAGAAACGGGGTATGTGAATCAAAATTATAAAGCACGCACTTATTGAAATAAAAAACATTAATGTATTGTGTATTATAAAGAACAAAAAGCAAATGCCTATGTTTTAATTAGCTTTTTTCCCTCTTCATTTCCTCTTGTCACATAATAGTGCCTTTGCTACAGCCTGTACCTCCCAGGTAACAGAATGTTATCTGGGTAATGTTCAGAGTTCAATGTAAAGGCATGTACATGAATTCCCTAACAAAAGGAACAGCTTGATAATGACGCTTAGTAATTAGACAATTTCTTACTTTTGTTCTCAATAAACACGTGGCTCTAGGCTTTTCCCTTAGATTCCAAACTTGTCCCTATCAGTCTTTAACAGCTTTGGGTACATTTAGGATTAGTTAAACTGTAAATTTTGCTTCAGTCGTTCTGAAAACAGTTACCATAACCACCGGCACCATTACGTAAAAAATATGTTTTCTTATTGGGTAAAAAGCTCACAATTTGCTTTTGGCAAAATCCCCCAAGTTCAGCACTTTCTTGTATGAATAAGTTTGGCATAGCTATGGGACACTATAGGGTCTAAATTGGAACATGCATATTTCCATTTTTCCATGTCTCATTTGAGGCAGTATGGTGGTCCCATACTACAATTTAACCCACGAAATCTTTGTATTTTTGAAAGCTAGACAACCAAGGGTATTTATCCAGAGACACATAAGGATACCTTATTTTGATATTGATTGGGCCCTGGGCAATCATTTGATTGCCTAAATGTACCCCCCCCCCCGCCCCCCCGGCATGCAGTCATGCCTTCCACAACACCACCAAAAAACCCACAAAAAAAAACAAAAGTACTTGACATACTGACTCTCCAGATTAGGAGAAGACTGGCATGCGGGCTTCCCTCCTTCTGACCCTAGCATGACTCTGCATGTCCTCATGACACACACCAGGGCAGAGGAGGAGGACACTTGCATACCAAATGAAGGATGCGGGTCCGGCAAATGGCTCTAAACAGACGTGCAAGTCGTGATCAGGGCCGGCCTTAGGTGTTCAGGCATCCTCTGCGGGGCCACCTGTGTGGTGCTTCTTGCCCCATCATCACCCTCAGAGACCCTTTGTCCCTTCCTTCACTTAACCACTCCTCTTTTCTTCCCTCATGTAGTTCAGGTATAGATCAAATAACAGAATTGCAGGTATATATCAACCAAATATAAAATACAAACATTGCATTTGCAGGTATTAATAAATAACACATGGAAACATAGCATTTGTAGGTATAGACCAATTGAATAAGACATACAAACCTCATATTTGCAGGTATAGATTAAATAAATAACACATGAAATACACAGAATTGCAGGTATATATCAACTGAAAAAGACATACAAACCTTGTATTTGCAGGCATTAAATAACACATGGAAACAAGCATTTGCAGGAATAGAGCAACTAAATAACACACAAACCAAGCCTTGCAGTTGTAGATTAACAGAAAATCAAATGTAAACTCAGCATTGAAGGTATAGAAAAAATAAATAATGCATGGAAACCAAAAATTGCAGATATAGATCAAAGGTCGTACATCTCAAAGACCAGCCGTGGAACCCAGATTACACACTTGCTCAGGACCCAGACTGTATCCACAGGACCTGCCCTGCACCGAGACTGGAGGCATAGGACTTGCCATCTATGTCCCCAGCTTGTCTGTGCCATTTTGGTCCCCAAACAGCTTGTCTGTCCCATCCAGTGTCTTCTCCAGCTTTCATATTTAGGGGGGGCACATGGGGGGACAGGGATAAAAGTAGGGGGGTAATTATAAAACGCTACATATACACTATATTTATATATATATATATACACAGTATCTCACAAAAGTGAGTACACCCTCACATTTTTGTAAATATTTTATTATATCCTTTCATGTGACAACACTGAAGGAATGACACTTTGCTACAATGTAAAGTAGTGAGTGTACAGCCTGTATAACTTTGCTGTAAATTTGCTGTCCCCTCAAAATAACACAGCCATTAATGTCTAAACCTTGACAACAAAAGTGAGTACAGCCCTTTTTCTCTCTCCAAACATCCCAACTATAATCCTTTCGGTGATTTCAATATCCCCATCAATAACCCACCCTCCCCTGCTGCCTCTAAACTTCTTTTTCTTACATCCTCCTTTGGTCTCCTACAATCTTCTCTATCCCCTACTCACCGTGATTGACCTGGTATTTTCTAATCTCTGCTCCATATCAGAGTTCACCTGTCGCCCCTTCCCCATTTCCGATCACCATCTCCTCACCTACAATCTTACACTAACACCTAAACCTACTTCCCCTCCTCCTCGCCTCCGTACCTGTAGAAATCTGCGCAATCTTGATCCTCTCCAATTTTCTAATCTGATTCAATTTGGCATTTTCCAGACTTCTACTATAATCTGCCCTGACCTTGCCACAGCACACTATAACAACACTTTATCAACTGCACTTGACACACTTGATCCCCCTCAACTTCGCAAAGCTCCCACGTCATCAGCTTCAGCCCTGGCACTCAAGGCAGACGCGCTATTTACAAAAATGATGACTACAACCACTACAAGTTCATCCTCCCTGCTTACACATCTGCCCTTTAGCTAGCTAAACAAACATACTCGTCTTCTCTCATTTCATCTCTTTCCTCCAACCCCAAATGACTTTTCTCTATCTTCCACTCTCTTCTCACTCCACCCATACCACCTCCCTTATCTGCCTTTAGTGCCCAAGATCTTGCAGACTATTTCCAAAAAAACCCCAATCCATCCAAAACAACATTCCAGTGCATGGTCTCCACGTCCCTCCTCCTTCCGCGATCAACCCCTCTGCCTCTCTCCGCTTCTTCCCCCAACCACGGTGGACGAAGTTCACTTTCTACTCTTTTCCTCACACCTCACTACATGCCCTCTCGACCCCATCCCGTCATACCTAATTCCATCACTCTCCTCTAGCCTTACTCCTGCCCTCATCTTCAATTTATCACTCTCTGCTGGTATATTCCTATCCCCATTCAAACATGCACAGGTCACTCCCATCCTCAAGAAGCCCTGCCTTGATCCAAATTCCCCTTCTAACTACCGCCCCATAGCACTCCTTCCAATAACATCTAAACTCTTAGAAAAACTAATCTATGACCGTCTAACCCACTTTCTGTCCTCAAACTCCCTGCTCGACCCCCTGCAATCTGGTTTCCGCCCACTGCACTTGACTGAAACTGCTCTCACCAAGGTCACAAACGACCTTCTATCTGCTAGAAACAATTCTAATCTTACTTGACCTCTCTACCTCTACTATTCTCCATCTACACTTCCTTACTTGAAAAACTTATCGACATCTTTGGCTTCAAATACCACCTCTATGCAGACAACACACAAATCTATCTCTCCACCCCCAATCTCTCTGCATCTGTCCTCTCTCAGATGAGCAGCTGCCTATCTGGCATCTCTTCCTGGATGGCCTCTCACTACCTCAAGATAAATATGTCTAAGACTGAGCTCCTTCTAATCTCTCCCTCCAACTCTACTCCCCTCTCTGACCTTTCTATCACTGTCGACGGTACTGCTATCTCTCTTTTACCAAAAGCCCGCTGCCTCAGAGTGGCCCTAGACTCAAACCTATCTTTTATCCCTCACATTAAATCACTCTCTAAATCCTGCCACAACCAACTACGCAACATTTCCTGATTGCCAGCACTGCAAAACAACTAATCCACTCCCTTGTAATCTCCCGTCTGGACTACTGCAACAACCTACTTACAGGCCTCCCTCTCTCCTGACTATCCACCCCCCAGTCTGTCCTCAATGCCTCTGCCAGACTAATCTATCTCACCCGACGCTCTGCATCTACCGCACCTCTCTGCGAGTCCCTCCACTGGCTACCCATCCATAGCATAATTAAATTCAAAATACTAACCCTATCCTACAAAGCTCACTAACGCCACTCCCCTCTACCTATCCTCCCTCATCAGCAAATATACTCCAGCCCTCCCTCTAAGATCCAACAATGACCTGCTCCTTGCATCTTCATCACCTCCTCCCATGCCCACCTACAGGACTTATCTCGCGCAGCACCAACCCTCTGGAACTCTCTTCCCCATGCTGTCCGTCTCTCACCAACTCTACCCTCCTTCAAACGCTCCCTAAAAACCTTTATCTTCAGGGAAGCCTACCATGCAGTGGCGACTCTAGAAACAATATATAGGGGGGGCACACAAGATACCACAGTCAAAGTCATAATTTCCAAAAGTAATGTGCTATGGAATTATACTTTTGTTATTGGGCTAAAATAATACTTGATCATTCAACATGGGAAGCCTGAAGCCAGAATTGAGTGTGACTAATCCTTGAAATAAATATTATAACACAATAACTTTTCCACTAATTGATTTCAGGGCCTTGAACGTTTTGTCCCCTGAAGTCACTACAACTTCAGGAGGGCATTTTATCTCTGGATAAATATAAATTAAATAATTCCTACTGTAAGTTAAGTGCCAGGAAACAGATGACCAAACACACACACCAACACAGGCTCTGTCACACCAACACCCAGACACACAAACCAGGACAGGCTCTACCACACCGACAACCAAACACACACACACACACACCAGGACAGGCTCTGCCACACAGACACCCACACACATCAGGACAGGCTCTGCCATACCCACATCCAAACACACACACACCAGGACAGGCTCTGACACACTGACACCCAAACACACACCCTAGGATAGGCTCTGCCACACTGACCACCGAACACACACCAGGACAGGCTCTGCCACACCAACACCTATACACACACCCGAGGACAGGCTCTGCTACACTGATAACCAAAAACACACAAACAGCAGGACACAATCTACGTCACAGACGTCTACATCAGGATGGATTTTTCACACTGCATTGTCGTTTATACCCCCCTTAGTGTTTTTGCCCCTTGTATATTGATGCCCCTGCTGCCCATATATATTAATATTAGCCCCAGTTGCCGATAGCAAGTATAGATCAACACATTAACACACAAACCAAGCTTTGAATGTATAGATCAACTGAAATTCACTGGTGATCTCAGTACTGATGGTATATATCAAATAAACAGAACCAGACATACAAATCCTGTATTTGCAGGTATACAATAGTATATATTAAATGTAGCATTGCAGGTATAGATCAAATAAATACATGGGAACAGCATTGCAGGTATTAATCAACTGAATAAGACATACAAACACTGTATTTGCAGGTATACATAAATAATGTATGGAAATATATAGATATGGATCTACAGAATAATGCAAAAACACAGCTTTGCAGGTATAGATCAATTGGAATTCACATAAAAACACGCCATTAAAAGGATATATTTAAAACCCCCTAAATTACAGGCATAGATCACAGGTTGCACACCCCAAAGCCAGCCCTGGCGTCCACACTGCCCACACAGCAATCACATCCCTATCATACCCAGGCAACCAGTAAATGCTGGTACCTAGGCATGATGGGACTGTGCTTGCTGTGATTGCTGTTAGCAATCACACTCCTATCATGCCAGGTCAGCCAGTACATGCTGGTACAGGGTGGCTGTAAGTGATGTGCAGATCCCATACTGCTGGCAGCATCAATACGCAAGAGGGGCAGCTAGCTAGGTTTCAGCATGTACTGGCTGACTTGGCATGATAGGAGTGTGATTGCTAACAGCAATCACAGTCCCATCATGCCTAGGTTCCAGCACTTACACATCCATGCTACCACACACACACTCATTCATTCATATACTCATTCATTCACATATTAATTCCCTCAATCACGCATACTCATTCAAGCACCCTCCCCACCCCCTTACCTGCACTGCAGCTCCTCGATGCCGCTCACAGACTTCAGCAGAGAGCGCGGCCTCCCTCTGCGTTCTCTGGTACTGCACAGAGGAAGCAGGACTGGAGCAGAGTCATGTGATGTCACGTGAACTCTGCTAGGTTCCGCTTCCTCTATGCAGTACAGAAGACCCTCCCACAGGTAAGTAGCGGGGCTCGAGGTGTGGCCCGCGTAAGATCGGTTGCCCTGGCTGCCGATCTTACGCGGGCCGCACCCTCTTTCTCCTCCGCATTAAAAAAATTATAATAATTAAAAAAAAGACGGGATTTAAAGTCGCATTACGACTTTATTCCAAATTCGGCAGGGGGGCAACAGGGGGGCAATTGCCCCTCCTTGCCCCCCTGTAGCGACGCCACTGCTACCATGACATAAACATCAAAACTTCTCTCACCCACTTACAACCCTTATGGGGTGCAGGTGTGTAAAATTTGGTGTTATCACTCTCACACTCTCTCATACTGGTCACTGAAAGTTCAACATGGCAACTCATGGCAAAGTCTATGAGGATCTGAAAAAAATAATTGTTGCTCTACATAAAGATGGCCTACGCTATAAGAAACTCAGCTGCAGCATGGTGGGCAAGACCATACAGCGGTTTGACAGGACAGGTTCCACTCAGAACAGGCCTCGCCATGGTCGACCAAAGAAGTTGAGTGCACATGCTCAGCGTCATATCCAGAGGTTGTCTTTGGGAAATAGACATATAAGTGCTGCCAGCATTGCTGCACGCTCCCTAGCATGCAATCACTCCCTCCGCTCCTGCACCCCAAAACATATTTGCTGGCTTCAGATAAGGGGAAGACTGTGAGAGTCAGTGCAGTGTTCCTTTCCCTGTAATCGTCCCCAGAGTCCCTGGTATACAATAATAATGTATAGAAACCTAGCATTGCAGGTATAGATCAACTTGAAATCACATGTAAACTCAGCACTGAAGGTATAAATCAAATTTGCAGGTATACCTAAATAATGTATGGAAACATAGCATAGCAGGTATAGATCAACAGAATAACACACATACCCAGCTTTGGTATAGATCAACTTGAAATCACGTGTAAACTCAGCACTGAAGGTATAGATCAAGTTTGCAAGTATACGTATATAAAGTATAGAAACATAGCATAGCAGATATATATCAACAGAATAAAACACAAACCCAGCTTTGCATGTACAGATCAAATGGAATTCACAAAAACTCAGCATTAAAGGCGTCCGCATTGCCCACATAGAACCTGACCAGCACCCAGATTACACACATAGGACTTGCTATCTTTGTCCTCAAACAGCCCAGCATGAGTCAACTTTGTCCTCAAACAGCCAGCCCTGTGCCATATTTGTCCCCAAGGCTCAAACACCCTGCCTGTGCCATCTTTGTCTTTCCACAAATCAATTCTTACACACATTAATTCATACTCTCACTCATTCATCCACACATTAATTCATGTGACATCATAATCCGGCACTCAGCACGAAATGCCGGCACCGCGACCAAAACAGAGGCCTCGCGGAGGAGAGTGAGGGGTGCCGAGCCTTTGCTGAAAACGTATTCCCCTCTCTGTCATGGTCCGCAGCCGAGACCCCAACGAAGTTACTCACCAGAGTGCTGCTGCTCCCGCTCCTGCTCTGTCCGCTCTGGGTGCGCGTGACCCCCACCTCAATGTAACCATTTCTGAGCGGAGGGAATGCGCACCCATGACGCTGAACACGGAGGCGGGGAGTCCTCTGTCGGCAGATTTAAATGGACTATTTCTGACCACAAATCTTGCCACCAGCCTTGACCTGTGCCTGTCTAATGTTATCAAACCTGTACCCACCTGCCCCTGACTTTTGGACCGTCTGACCATTCTTTTTGCCTGTCACTCAAGTACCACTCACTGGTTCCTGGCCTTAGTGCTTCTGCTGCTGCATGGCTAGTCTTGCCATTCCTTAGACTATCTAGGTTAATGATGTTTGCAATGAGAGCCTGTTTCTGCTTTGGTGATCCACTACTTTAAATTATTGTGCTGACAGAATAACCAAGCCAGGATGAATCCTGCAGGAATGGCTGAATTGAACAGATGTCTGTGCTCACCCAGACAGTAAGAGACCTGGAAGCCGATCATGCAAATGTTCAAGCTTAGATCAATAATTCAAGAGCTGCACCAACTGGGAACACCTCTTCCACCTCCACCTCAACATTATATAAAGCTACCAGAGCCACCGTGACAACCAAACACAATTCTGTTCCTTTATCACTTCCTGTAAGTTGCTATTTGCCTTAAAACCACTTTTCTGATTTTGTGAAAGTATGTACAGCTAATACTCTACTGTTGAATGAACCAATGTCTTGGGCTCACCATCTCCTACAGTTTCAGAGTCCTGTATTAGATACCCGGACTATAGCGCTGCCATGACGGTAATAGTGATCCTCGTGAAAGATGATTTGTTGAATCCTCCCTGCGTGCCCTAAGGCAGGGTTGATGTCCTGTAGAAGAATCTCCATGTAACAGAATTCCACAGATTTGCCACAGATATAATCTGGAATCAACCTGCTCTGTTAAACCAGTTTCATCTGGGACTGTCTGAATTGATGAAAGATGAATTTGCCAGGGTAAGGGTCCCAAATTCACTAACAGAGATGATCAGTTTTGTAATCAACATAGACCAAAGATTCAGAGAGGCGTATGTAAAAAGCACAACGCCAGAACATGCCTGTCCTGCCAGCTCTTAGACCTGCTCATAGTCCTACTGTTGAAGCATACCAAGATGAACCTATGCAAAAAGGATTGTTCCGTCATCCCCTCTCAGCAACAGAAAAGCCAGACGTAGACTACTCAACTTCTGTATGTACCCTGGTCAAGCAGGGCACATGGTCAGAGACTATAGTGAATGCCCACCAGTGTCCAAAAGTAAGCCTCCTGTGTCCCGTGTTTCTTGGTGGTTTTGTTCCATATTTGACTATATCTGTCTCTTTGCAGTGGGGCCATGAGAAGGACCGTTTTGATGCCATCAAAAGCCAGAAGCTGTTTTTTAGATACCACATTGTGGGACATCTATTCAATCTGGACCTGTCCAGTCTCCCTTATGTACACTTATATTGGGACTCCCTTGGTTATGCTTATAACTTATTACGTATTCGAAAGGGAGATGAGTGAAAAACAGCACTTCGTTCTCGTTATGGACATATACTGTCATAGCATACAGTCTTTGCAATGCTCCACCTACACTCTTTTTAAACAATATATTTACTTAGATGCTATTCTCATCTATTCCTCCTCCTTGGAAGAACACAGACACCACATGAATCTTGTTCTAACCAAATTATGTGACCATCATCCTTATGCAAATATTGAAAACTGGAACCACCTCTGTCGAATTTCTGGGATACACCTTGTCACCTGGCGATATCCAGATGGATACAAGGCAGCTGGAGGCCATCTTCAAATGGTCTATCCATACTACAGTAAAAAAGATTCAACAATTTCTCTGGTTTGACAACTTTTATCATTGCTTTATCCAAGACTTCTCCAATATAGCACAAACGCTTACAGCCCTTGCCAAGAAGGCTGTTCCTTTCTAGTGGACATCAGAGGACCAACAATGGTTTACTATATTAAAACAACGCTTTACTACAGCTCCTGTCCTAGTCATTCTCAACTTGCAATATTAGTTTATTCTAGTGGTCAACACCTTTGAGACTGCAGTGGGAGTCATTTTATCCCAAAGACCAGGACTTAATGAGAAGTTACACCCTGCGGGTTTTTTTTTTTCTTTTCTTAAAAAGCCTAACTCAACCTGAACAAAATTATGCTGTGGGATATTATAAACTTCTTGCCATCAAGACAGTCCTGGAGGAATCTATTGAAACAATCTTCATGTTAGGCAGCATTCAAATTCTTGGTGCCCGAGCAGGACTCCACCCGATTCAAAACAACAAAATTAAAATAAAACGATTTAACTCAGAACTCAGTGAATTCCACCACTTGGAAGACTAGGCCCTAACCTATTCCACTGAGACAATACTGAGAAAAATGACTCAAACTCTGCCACAGCTGAATAAAAGCACATTTACTTAATTTAATTTGTATTACCCATTGTGCAACCCTACGGAATTTGATGGTGCTATATAAAAGAATAAATAATTAGATTAATAATAATAGAACAAAAGGAAAAAAGGAAAGAAGGATTTGAGTCTCAAAGAGTAACATGTAGCAATTATGCCTTCACATGCCAGACTAAAACATATATTGTTCGTATTTTTAAAAGTGGTTATAATAATTACAGCTATATAAATATATTCAAGTATAAATATATTAAAGATCATGTTGGATCCCATTCTCCAACTCCACCTTTACAACAGAAAGGTAGTTCTATACACAGTATGAATCTACCAATTCAATGCCCCAGACTAAAACAAAAGAAACAGCCGTGCTGTGCCAAAATGCAGCCTTATCATGTAATCACACCACAATGTGCTCTTGAGAATAGCAAAACAACTTAACCAAAGGAAAAAACTAAACAATGTTAGAGAACACCTTTGCCACAGCACAGAGAGTTGGAGATATAGATGGAGAGAGTTGACACTGGAAGTATTTCATATTGGGTATAGGAACAAACAGAGATTTTACATTGTAGGGCCATCACAACCATAGTATACATTTATTATTTGGAGACATGTTTTTGGAGACTGGAACAATGTATAATGATTTAATACATGGTAGCGAATTTAAAAAAAATTAATTTACTTAATATTTTTTTCATTAAATTTAATACGTACAAGATTTTAGTAGTATAATTAATTCATTCATTTAATTGTCTACATGATTCTTTAAGTAGCATTAGCACTTTTATATAGTTACCACTATACCCGGATACGTGGTTACACTATTGCAGCAGAACCAGCAATAGCAGTACACCAATGGACAGACACATCCAGCGGCATTTCAACATAAATTACACCAATTATTAAAATTGATCCCTAAGAGTAAGGTGATAGTGGAGCAGTAGGCAATTGGCAGGCACTGGCATAAATACATATCCAGCCACCTGGTATGGGACTAAGTGTACCCAAAAAATTGGACTATTTTTATAAATTTATCCCACAGAGTAAAGAACGTGATAGAGCGGCAACATCAGTAGGGCATGATGTCTCTCCACTTCATGCCAGAATTGCATTGGCTACTTCCATCTTACCCTTCTACATATAGTCCCTTTCCACCAAAATGGGTTGTAATGGTGCCAAATGGCCAAACAAATGAGCAAAGGGCTAATGAATATTCTAATGTTTCTAATTCATTTTCGTTTTTGGAGATTCATACGAATACACAAATTAGGTGAAAAATAATCTTTGTACAAATTTAAATGCACATGTATAATACACAGCAAGCTCTTAATAACCTGGCGCATTATGTTCATTTTAAGTACCTGGGGAACAGACCCCCAGCCCACTGACTTCACAAGCAACATGTCCAACAGTGTCACCTTTGCCCCCAAACAGCTTGATTGCGCAATCTTTGCCCCAAACAGCATGTCTGTGGATTCTGTTCCCCAAACAGTTCAGTGCCACCTTTGCTCCCAAACAGCTTGTCTGTGCAGTCTTTGCCCCAAACAGCTTGTTTTTGTCATGCATCGTGACCCCGCTGCTTTCCTGTTTCTGCTGGGCAGTAAAAGTGAGGTTGCTCGCACAGCATGTGAGCTCCACAGCGAAAAGTTGTGAGCCCCAGTGCAGACAAGAGATCACAGGCATTTTTTACCCCTGTGACCATGGTTATTACGCTGCTGGGGCCTGAATTAATAACATTGGGTAGCCACCAGGCCGCATAGACGTCAGCACAGCCCCAGTGCTGCTCCACCAGCCCCTGGACTAGCCTGCCCACCGGGAATTCTCACTGATGCAGACTTTTATTGAAACCTGCCTAGTAAGTTATTCTGTAGAGTCTTTTGCTCTATAACAAATATACCAGCTATATATATATATTTTAAGATATTTCCATGCACCAGCATGTAGCCATTACATCGATTCTTAATGCCAGGGTTCTGGGCATCAAAAAGATAGGAATTTTGTATGAGCAGAACTATACACTCCGTAGGCTACACTGTAGCATTCCATCATTCACTTTGATGTGTTATGATATCAAGCCTTAAACAGATAAATGTAATCTGATCAAGGCAATGTTTCCAGTATGATAAGATGAAGAAGGTTAAATAAACGGGAGGAAGAAATAGTGTCTTAATTTTAAATTTTTCCCTAATTTAGATGAGTTTGTAACACTCTAATGTATTCCACTGTAGCCAGAATGGTGTTCTCTCACACAGGGGGAGGAACTATATTCCCCATTCCTCAACCTTAGGAACTAAATTAAAACTGTACTGCAAAGACATACTACTTTAATTTAAGCTGATTCCTTGTTTTGTTCTTTGTGCGTGTTTTTATAGAAAGCACCCCAAATTTCTATTGATGTGCTGGTTAGGTAATTGCTTCACCCATTTGGAAGCCTCGTTTTTTGAAAATCATATCCCTGCTAGGTTTTTCAATTCTCCTTTACATTATATGCCAGGGAAAGCAGAAAGTTGGATATAACCCCAATAGAACCATATAGAATTATATTAACAGAAAAAAATGCTTCAACACATCTACAATGGTTCCCTACAAGTAATAGAACAATCTGTGCACATCTAAACCCTATAATATTTAAATGACCTAGGCTACTTTACAAAATCATACTACATATTCCCAAAATAAATGCAGTAGTCCACCTTTTTGTAAGATCAGTTCTGCAAAGGGTTAAACTTGGAACATTTCTCCGGAAGAGGCTATTGGTTTCCATAGTCATTGCTCCAATGTGCTCTTTACAACTATTTTCCGTTATATTATTGTGGGCTGTTGCTACACAGACATCAGATCTTATTATCATACTGACCAATCTGAATACATTTTAAAATACATCCTGCTATTACACTAAATGTTGGAAGAAGATAAAGCTTAGACCTAGGGGGCTTAAATATTCATGCATTTAATAGATAAAATTGATAAGTAGATAATGGAACTGGAGGATAATAAGAAAATATGTTTATTCTGTATAGCAGAATAACTTGAACCAGCAGCGGAGAACATTTTCAGTATAAAATAAATAATGCTATAAGTATAATGAACCATTCCTAAAGACATACTTTCGCACTCAAATACAAATAAAAACATCCATCTCATGTTGGGGATTCAATCACTCTATACAGCTATATATATTGCTTAGCCTGCCACTAAGTGGCAAGCCCTATATAATCCTCACATGACTGTGTTGCTTACCATGGAGCTTAAACTGTGGACTCCTGAAATACTGAGTTCCTAGTTACTTTCACTGAAAATAACAAATATATCTGAGTGCCATTATTATAGAAAATAAATGAACCTTTGTGATTGATGAGTTCTTTCTTAGTGAAAGTCTGACAATGATGAGCATATAAGATCCCCCTGATATCAGGAAGACTCATGGCTCATTTTTCCAAATAATGAATGAAGAGGCCTATTTGGGCCTCCTATGGGATACATAATTAAATTTTAAATCAGGCAAATTAATTGCTTTCAGTTGCTGTGCAGGGTAAGTTCTATCACAAGCCAATGTCTAGAGCAGTTTATATGTTTGGACAGACAAAGGCCAACAATGTATCCCTTGTGGGCTTGAAAGGTCCACTTATTGAACTTGTATTGTACACGTAGCAGCTCTATACCCTTCAAAGTTCTGTCAAGCAACTCAGTTAAATCAACCTTAGAAGGATTAAAATGTACTATAGTCATAAAGCAGTCTTGTTATGCATCTTAAAACTTGCTTAACTTGCCTTCTGTTCAGTAACTAGAAATATTATTGAATGTTTTCAAAAACCTACTGGCAACAATACAAAATCTATAATGCGATCACCTCCGAGTGGCAAAATCTGCGCCTCCAACATGTTTGTTAAGTATAGAGTTCCATTCTGACTGCTAACATCTGCTGTAACACAGCTGACCTGGTTTCATGTCTCCCATTTTGCTGTAAGATGTAAATGTTTCTCTATTCAACATCGAACTTCCTGCTATAGGCTTGCTGGCACAGCTAGTTAGGACAGAAACAGTCCTAATATAACATAAATTTGTATTTACTAAAGAGGAAATTGGCAGAGGAGCTGCAGTTTCTACTCACTGCATTCACCAAACATTCTGAATGGCCACCCATAGTCAGCTTTAATTGAAAGAAGAGCTAGGTTGTTCCTGCATAATGTATAGTAAGATATTTCATAAACTTACCACGTGAATGTACATTATGCAGTTCTATTGTGCATGCAGAATCAATGTTCCAGTGAGTGCCATTCATCATGCATAATGTATTCAGTGAGCAGAAACCACAACTGCAAATTATCCTGCCAACTCATGCTTTAGTGGATAAGCCCCTTAGAAACTACAAGAGGACAATATAAAATGACCTGTATGCAAAGTTGTCTTGTAACTTCGTTTTATAGGCATCATTGTATGGTAAATGATGCTGTATTGGGAAAAGACAACTATACCCCCCCCAGTCCCAAGTTCAGCAACTTCTCTTACCAGCTTTACCACAGGGAAATTTCATACTGAGCTCCCTTATTTTGTAAAATAAGTTTGAATTGGCATATTTTATAATAAATGTAACACATAAGAGTGCAAGTAACAAGAAAGGCAATCTGTAAAGGTAAATTAAGGATAATATGATCTTCTGTTTTCAGGCATGAATCAAATTTCTTCTCCCATATGCTGTGCAGGGAGACACAGAAGGCCAGTATTGAAGAGTTAACTGCATAAAGAGTGAGGCTTCTGCTTCCATTATCTCCTTGGTGCAGTCAGCTTAGAAGTAGCTGCTTGTTCCTTTTTGCCAAATATGTTGCTTTGTTTACTGATTTAACAAGAAACAAAATTGGAGAGGGCTATTCATTACAAACAAAGAAGAGACAGGCTGCCGAATAGCAGAACACACAGCAGAACAGATTACATATTGTTGGCAAACTAATAAGGAATTACTCAGCATCAGTCTATACAAATACAACACACACAAACCAGTTTCAGGCTCTAGCATGTGCACTGCCAGACAGACATAGAGTGGATTCCATTCCACAGGAATAGACCCCCACATACACACAATGATGGGTTGAAATAAAGCTTTAAAGGGACATAAATCATTATTTTTTTTAGCCCTTACATACTTGGGACATGAGTGGGGTGAAATACTGGAGTATATTTGGTTTTCGTGGAAACTGTTTATACTCTTCTACTGTCTGAGAGTAATATTGTTAAATGTCCTTGGGGCTATCGTGCATATCATCCTGGATGGAGCCATGAGCCATCATCAACATCTAAAAAGTCCACTGTTTTCTCGAATGAACCATTATAAAAATGAAGTAATAAAAACATAGAGGAAAATTATATTAACATAAAAGAACATTACAGGTTAACAATGATAATATATTTTACTAAACCATTAGTAGAAATACCATATAATATGACTGCTCCCAAAGATGGGCAAAGAAGGGTTACAGAAAGGAACATGGAAATGTTTCTCTTTAAGGGCAGTACTGCCTAAATTGTACTAGGAAAGAACCCCAATGAGAGAAGTTAAAATGCATTTAGAAGTTGTGACATTTTAATTATAAGAGGCATATAAGTTCACATAAGCTAAGTAGAATAGTTCCAATTTGAGTACTATTCTGTCGAGCTGCCCCATGATCCCAGAATTGCAGGCAATAGGGTTTTAGGCCAGTTAATGAGAACAGAGGCTCTCCCTTGACTGGCCAGCTGATCTGTGTACAACAAACAACAACATAAAAAAACAGTTCAAGTAATTAATGGTTGGCTAAGGCCCCCGCTCGTATTAAACACAAACCTTGTCTTCCACCTTTATATAACTAAAATGCGTTTCTACATATCAGTCTACATCCATGCCTCAGGTGCCCATAAAGCAAACAAACAGTCTTTGGCTATTAACTGCAAGAAGTATGTCATCAATTGCCCTGTGGGACACTTTTTGATCCTAGCCCAGTCTTCTCCAAACTTCTACTTACCAATGTGCTGGTTAATTTTGCTTTTTTATTAATTAGTAACACTGCCTTATCACAATCTCATTAATCTCACCAACAGGTTGCGTCTGAAGGAACGCAGGTGGCTCTATAAATGAGATGACTGACTTGATAGTACAGCTGCATGTTTTGGCCTAATTATTTATGTTCTCAAGTCTTTTTCAACATATGCCAAGTATAGAAAGAATACTGTTGATCCCAGACCCTAGAGTGCATTATTCTAAGACTTACATCACAGAGCAGCCAATCCTGCTGAAATTAGAAATCACACAAAGCGGCAAGATTTACCAAGGACTTCATTTTTATGCACATTTAATGTGCTAATGACCTCTGCTGTTTCAGAAGTACTGTCCAATTTGTATTTATCCAGCTGCTTAGCAGCACAAGGAGGGTAAAATCACTTGAAGTTGCACCTCATACAAATTCCAAAATATAATGTTATTGCAAACTATACAACTGGGCAAAAAAACTAGAAAGAAATAAATAGAAAATACAAAAAAAAACCAATCAAAGAGCTCCGAGAAGATCATATTGAAAGATTAATTAACTTATGTATCATTACTACAGTATTTGCCACAAATGTATGTTTCTGATTTAGTACACCCACGGAGATTAAATTTAGGGGGGGAGGGCTTTGGAGGGGGGTGCGTAGGACTTTTCTTTGAAACCTTGGTTAGAAATATAGCACAAAAATGATTAGGAATAAAATATGAAAAGCAGGCGAAATGCAGGTAGGAGCGAAGAATGGTGGGGAGGATACCCCCCCAGAAAAAATCATATGGATGCCCATGCTGTGGAAGCATTTTTAAAGGTATCGCTACTGATGCCAATGCAGATCAGCATGGGCCAGAGGTTGGAAGGTTATGCTTCTCAGGTTTGAGTTTGGGAATCTCAGTATATCCCTCCTGTGTTTTGGTACCTGTATTGCCTAATAGGCTTAATGAGTTTTTAGGTTTAATCATGTTAATTATTGATGTTCATTGATGTTATTTATCGTGTTCAGTTTTGTTAACGCAATGAGTTGTTGGCCCTTAGGTTTCATGGCAATTACTTAATAAATAGATCGGCTGTGGCCTTTTTAACCCATTTCCTGGTGTGTGTTATTATAGGATAGTGGTAAATTGGGTGGAGCCTGGACTGGCTATCGAGGGTATTTCAGTCATTTTAGTTTGCAGTTTGTTATCTTCTATACTGCACACATTACTATAACATATTTTTTTTATTTAATAACTAGGATGAACACACAGTTAGACCCTTCACAGTTCTGTTTCTGTTCTGATTTAAGATTGCTTCAGATTTCCATGTATAGCTCCAATTAATTATCACTATGGTGTGTGATTGCACCTCACTTTTAATTAGAAAGGAAGTGACATAAACCAGTATTTATAAGTCACATTTAATTAATAATCTCTTACTGTAAAGGTAAAAAAAACACTTCTTGACTTCTTGAAAAAGGATTACAGACTAACAACATGGTGAATGGTGATTTTTAACTACATCTGTCATAGTTCCTGGTTCATTTAATGACCAGTCGGTGCAGTGATGTGTCAGATGTAGGCCCGCTACTTACAATAGAGTAAATAGTGGTTGTGTATAAATTGTTACCTTGGTGTTTTAAACCTGGCTATATCACAATATCAATTAGGGAGATTTTCTTATTTGCTCTGCTAATAAGATCAAGTTTGCACCACATGTATTTTTGTACATAAACCCAAAGGATTGCGACTGTTTAAATAAAACAAGGTCTCAATATATACATGTACTCTTCCACCACTGAATAAATCAGCTTAGCTCATCAAGCACCATCATAATTGTACTATGGTGCATTCACAAAAACATCTAAAGGCTCAGAGAATGTACCAAGCTATTAGAAGTTGGCTAGCACCAGTGAAAGAAACCTTGACAGTATTCTCATAATTAAGGTACATAGTACAGGCAATCTTCTACTCTCTACTTCTACTCCCCCCAATAGAAGTAGACAATAATGTGAGTTTGTCAGTTTCCACAAACTAAACCACTCATTAGCGCATCTCAACAATATAATAAATCAATTAATCTTTGAAAAAATAAACAAGCACACCTTCAACTTGTAATAATGCTTGGGCATGTTTAGAATACACATTATTCTGAATTAATCCTATTTTACTCTTTCTTTTAATGTAAATTAATGTAAATGAAACTCCTTGTGATGAATATTCCAGGCCTAATTGTAAATTATGAGTGTAGCATTATGAGTTGACCCACCTTGGACCTTCACTTGGTGGTCCAAAGGTACGGTTTAACAATATTATTGTTGCCCTAGTTAATACACCACTGTGGGATCCCACTTACTTATATATGAGTTTCTTTCATTGACTTTTCAAAAGATCCTCTTGGAATGATTCAAACTGAGCTTTTATTTTTAACACCATTGAAAGAAATACTTGATGTTTGTACGTGACAAGAAGATGTGTTGTTTGATAAATCCTCAGATGTCTCTTCTAATGCAGGCCTGTTTCAATATGAACCTCCTGGGGTTCAAATTATCCAAAGCTAGCTAGAAGGTTCAGCTTTCTGTGATTTTTTTCTTTACAGATAATTCTGCCCTTTGTCTTTGATTTCTTCTGGCCGATAACTCATCTTATCTTGAGCTTCTGAGAATTGCATTCATCCCTTGGGAATTTAACAGTGTGGAAATAAATGAAATAATACGATTATCATCTGTGTACATGATGAAGTGTTCCCGTAAGTTACAAAACATCAGCCACGATTGTAGATTACAACAGTTAAACCTCCCTATGTATTGTGTTCTTTAATTACAAATGCCAATTTTAATTAAACACAACCATGCTAGTAATGAAACTAACGATGCTAAAAATAATAGGTTCAAAGATGTAGTAGACAGATGAAGGATTTGTCTCTCAATGAACTTGAGTTCCATGAATTATGTAAATGAATGGTTTCCTGTCTCTAGATATGTGTTCTGCAATTAACACTTGTCAGTGGCATATATCCCCAGTGATTATTGTTGTCAATTGTTTCAGCCTGAGTCTACCAAGCAGTTAAGTGCTGCATCTTTGGATGTTTGTGAGTGCAATCTTAGATATAAGGAGAAGTCAATGAGGAGCACAAAAGCAGCACATTACATATGAATGTTAAAGTCATATTGTATAGCTCACAGCTATGTCACTTCTGGTGAGATTTAGAAGTGGAAAGGGGTTGAATCCAGAGTAAAGATGCCATTTTGAGGATATTATTATTATTGCTAAAAATGTTATATAGTGCTATCATATTCTGGGGCGCTGTACAATGGGTACAGGACATAGCAAGAAGTGCATAGCATAATAATTTGACTTACAAAAGAGGTAAGGAGGTCCCTACTCAAATGATTTTACAATCTGGAAAGAAGTTAGGGCAGGCAGTTAACATATATATATATATATATATATATATATATACACAGGTACAGAAAACGTGTACATGATAGTAAAAAGTAAGTGGTACTGGGAACGACCCATACCCCAACTGGGTACACCCGCCAGACGCTGCTTCCTTATCCCCATACCCACCAGGAATACAAGACTTCAGTCGTCAGGTCGAGCTAGCAACAAAGACAGTAGGAAACACTCCTCAGGAACCTCAGTGGCACTGTAGCATAGCAATACAGTGCTTTACTGTCCTGACAAGGACAGCACCCCAATAACAAGTCAGAATTCATACTGAGCAATAACAAGAACTGACTTTATTGGGACCAGCACATATATTTATACACAGTATAATCCGATCAGGAGTATAATCCCATCAACTACCAGACAGCCCGCACTTCCATACAGTTTGATGACCACCAATGCCCACCTGACAAAAATCCCAGGGTACCAATGGAGAGCCCAGGATCCCAGGATGTTATGTTCTAAAAAGCGACTTGATCCGACGTCGGGACCCTGTGCGAAAGCGTCCACACGGTAGCCGGGCCAGAGTTCTAGAGCCACAGCTGGGTAAACCCTGGTCCTAAAGATGGGTAATAAAAACCCTCTCTGTAACCACCTGCGAGTGTTGTACCACGATTATAGTGTAACCCCAAAAGAACAACAAGGTGGGACAAAGGATGTCCATAGTGACACAGTTCCATGCTTTCTAGCCACCATACAGTTCCGTGGATTTGCTACTAGGTCCCGGTCGGGCACATGGAGTGTTCCCAGCCATGTGGCGCCCCCATAGCTGGTTAGGGCAGATCAGACAAGGTTTTCGGGTCACCTTGTTCTCCCCAATGAGCACAGGGTGACTTAGACATAAGAAGCGACTTGGCAGGCAGCCAGGCAAGGAATCTCCCCAGGAATCCATCAGTGCTCCTCTCCCAAACTCAAACCTACCCCCCCATGTGTCCTCAGCCTCAGGGGGTTACTGTGACATAAGTGATTCAAAAAGGGAGGCTAGATGGCCCAATTGGCTCTTTTTTGCTGAGGGTATGTATATATATATAGGTGATATCAAATACATACAAGCCTTTGTCATTTTTACTAGAACTCATGTTCTAGTACAGAAAATGCACATAACACACTATGATTTATTGTCTGTATAGATATTCTTAAATTAACTTAATGACCAGGCAATATTCCTGAAAGGCTGTTAATGATTTTCATGATCATGGATGCCCTGAAGTTTTTTCAAAGCACAAGTATAATAATATGACTTTGTATTTTCTGTAGGCCATCACTGTAGCAAAACACTTTTATGTGTAGCACACAATAGTTAGCCATAGAAAGTACTAAATGGCACTTGAGCAGCAAAAGATGTTAAGGAGACTACTTGCTGAGGATATCTGTGCTTTTAGCTCAACTTCACAGAACAGTTAATAACTTCCACTAGACCAACCAAGCTTTTGATAATGACCAGCCTCTTTCATTCTCAGTTACCATGGTTACTAACCTGGTTGCTATCAGCACCTTTCCTACTCTGTTGAGGCTACTTAACCAGCAAAGCCTCCTTGGCCTTGCATTGTTTCTGGCTACCAAGTGCATTTGATCTGCTGTCCAAGTGTAAACCGTGGAGCATAATTAATCCAGTAACTGATTCAGCATTTATGCTGCAAGCAGCATCCTGATCTAGTGAGAGAGCTGTGAAGCAGGATCCAGACACAGCGAGTGGCTGAAAGAGCTCGGGGCTTCCCATTTCGCCCTCTGTAACCGAACACTTCAGAGTGGTAAGGCTAGGTTTTTTTGCTAAAAACGCCCATAATAACGCCAATTCAGCCACACGGCGTTTTTTTAGTGAAAAAACGCTGCGGCCAGATGTTAGCTGTTCTTCAATAGGAAATCGCACAATGCCATATCCACTTGGGTTTTTCTGTTTGGCGTTTTTTTCAGTCCTCTTTTGCGTTTTTCTGCTTTTTTGGGCTCTGTGGCAGTTTTTCAAAATCGCAGCATGTTGACACTCTGCCATTTTTTGCAAGGAAATCTTGGCGTTTTTCTCCAATAGAAGTCTATGGGAAAGAAAAAACGCCATTTTTTTTCACAGTTAGAATAGAGAGGATGGACCCAGTATCTACGTGTCCTATGAGAAATAGGCTGGAAACAAACAGTTTCACACAAAACAAAGTTCATATTGAATTTTACACCATTTGGAACAAACATGCCATTACAAACAAACATACCCAACTGGATCCTGCGTGCCAAAAGCAACAGCAAACAATTTGGACCATCATTTGGGGCCAATCTTCCTAGAGGAGCAGACATTCGGAATAAAGCATGCCTTACAAACCACAGAAAAGAGACAAAAAAGGGTCCGCCGGGGCGTGTTTAAGTATAACTCTACCAAGGAAATGACATCAGGAGGGGGCAAATACTTGCCATTTATCCTAATCCCTTTTAGCAGGGTGACAACGTGTAAACACAAACGTGTAAAGGCTGGAAAAACTACCTATGGTCAAAAAAGCAATTTCCACAGAAAGGCTAAAACGCCAGAAAAAACTCCAGAAAAAACACCAGAATGCAGGAAAATGCATCAAGAAAATAACGCAGGACAAAAACCCAAGTGGAAACCTAGCCTAAGGCATATCATCCTGTGATGTTGACATTAACCCATTAAAACCTTCATGACGTTCAATGTTGTTGTAAAAAAAAAAAAAGCCTATACTGACAGCATAGAATGTCATGAATTAAGTAGCAATGGGTGTTCCCATACACACCACTACTGGCCGATTACTGAAAAAGAAAGTTGCTGCCTAAAGGCACCAATCACTACATTGAGCATGGAGCTGCCTGCTTACCATGCCGTAAAAAAACCTAATAAAAAAATTAAATGAATGTTAACAAAAAACAGGTTTCAGGCTGATCTATAGTTAGATAAACTGGCTGGTACACTAAAAGAAACTTTTCTGATGCCCCACCCTCACCTGCAAATAAAATCAATCACAACTTAAAAAAAAGAAAAAATACCCTACGCTCACATTTTATAAACATTTTAGAAATAGGCTAGTGCATTACAACTTCTATCACCCTCAGCCAGCCTGATGATAAGAGTGATGGAAGTTGTGGCACACAAAAGATTGCACGACAAAAGCAAAAGGCTGGTAGACTTGTAAAAATATGCCTTTTTATCTAAACTGTGTTTGTATAGTGTATTATTTCATTTAACCCTTTATCTTCTGTGTGCCTACACTGCCCTATTCTGTGTGTTGTTCAGGACCATGAATAAATACTCCTGAAACAACAGCAGACCCCAGTGTCATGGAGCTGTATTGATGCTTATGGGACTCATTCATGTCACAGGATGATGTGATATAGCTTCCTACCTCTAGGGGGCCACGGTGTATACATTCCTTTAAGACACTGTTCTACATTATAAAATCCGATAATGTGCACTGCTGTTGTTATGAGACAGCTTACCAGTAGCGGACTTGGGGGTCTGTGCTCTTGGCCTGGACTGAGGCAGTTCTTCTAGCTGTGTGTCATCTCTTCTGCTCATTGATGACATCATGTCCCAGTGCTCCACCTCTGAAGGATGTATATTGTGGGGAAATAGTGCTACAAAGGCTGTACATGGGCCAGTTCCAAGTGAGATCTCTTTTACTGAGGAGACAAAAAAGCAGCTGGGCAAATGGAGCATGAAAATCTCACTGAGGATCAGGACTGGAATGCTGTGGTGTGTCTGGAAGCTGCCCACACCCCTCATGTGGTCTGTGGTTGTAGATATCTAAAACTGGCTGCAGCGTATGTAACGATTGTTGTCATCAGCCTTAACCACATAGCCATTTTAATTATTTGTCCTTATTTGTAGGATATAAGTATAAGATGATATTACTGAGAAAATATGTTCATGAATTGTGGTCTGTAAGCATATAACATGTGCACAAGATATTAGATGGGTTTTCAAAGTAACAATCCATGAAGTAGTCCAATACATCTTTTGCCCCAGCATGGTCCTTGCTAGGAAAGCCGAGAACCAGCCAGTGTATGTGAGAAACAAGCCTAAGACAGGGTAGTGTACATGCAGTCAGATCAATGCAACCAGGGTCTCCATACTTTATAGAATGTTTGGGATGTTGCGTGGACTAAGGGAGTAAGTCTATCTAACTCAACAGTTTCTGAGAACTTGAATCTATATGCTTTTTATGTTGTGCTACCCTTGAATTTTTAGCTTTATGCCTATCCCATGCCTTTTTAAATGTCCTCACTGTCTTAGCCTCAACCACTAAGAGGCTTTTCCACTTATCTTACCTCGGTAAAGTAAAACCTCCTTACTTTACATCTAAGCCTCTGACCATCTAGTTTAAGAATAATGATCTTTTGTTCTAACATTTCTATTCGTTTGAAATAAGCTTCACTCCAGTACTTTTAAGTACCTAGGGGCGGGCCATGCAACCAGGTCAGGGAGGCAGGAATGCAGCAGGGTCAAAGTGTGCAAGTAGTTAGAGAAAAAGCTACAAGTGAGGTTAGAAGGTGAGTGAGTGAGCGAGAGACTGCGGGGTTAAGGTAGGGAGAATGTATGTATGTATGTATGTATGTATGTATGTATATATGACTGCATGTATTGTGGCAACTGTGCCTCTTGTATTGTACTTGTTATCCCAGGATCACTTTCAAAACACCATCAAAATAATCAGCATCATATTAAACAAAACAGAAACAGAATCCTTGCTCTGCTGAGCACTTAGTAAACAAGACTAAGCTTAGGTGGCTTGATATTTGCCAAAATACAAACCATCAAGGTATTCCCCACTCACGGGCTTTGATGTTTGCTCATTCATGTCAGGAAACAAAATGTCTCTCTCTCAACGACAGTCAGACATTCAGCGTCAAGAAAACCCCACCCCAGGAGCACTGTGACCGCTCCAGAGAGTGGTCACAAGCAGCACTGAAAGAGATTTTGCCTCTCGCAAGATGGTGTCTCTCCAAACCCTCCTGCGCACTCTGGGCTCTCCCTGCAGACTGAATACTGCATCCGACCATGCAAGTAATTGTGATTAGTAAAATAAATAAAAAATAAAAAAATTACTCACTGATATTCAGGGGAATATTCCAGTTCCAACAAAAAATATATATTTATTAAAAAAGTTTATCTTTATGAGCAAGTCCTAAAATTAGCATTATATCTTCACAAGTTTTTTTTTGCATGGGAAGAGTTAAAATACTGGTATGTTAAATGCCCATGGGGTGTCGTTTTAAAAAAAATATGATTTGATGGAGTAAATGGAATTGGCCGGGTTTAAAGATGTCCCAAAGATAGGACATTGGTACAGACTGACCAGATGTCCAAATTCCAAAAAAAGCTCATCTTGCAAAGGTGGCCTTTTACCACCCAGATAACCTGATAAACCCCTCCTATCACTGTATCCAGGAGATGTTGCTGGATACATATTGGGGTGTTGCTTGACAGTGGCATATTCCAGGAGTGGTAAATGTTTGCCTGAAGCAATGTTTGTGGAAAAAAACCACAAAAATACTACTACAAATTTTGACAAAGACAGGTGATAAAATTAAAGTACCGGCATTTGAAATATCCCTGGATGTCTAGTTTTCAAAATGTATGATTTGCTGGGTTGAATTGAACTGATCGGCTTAAAGATTTCCCAAATAGGGCAATGGCAGATTTTTCAACATGTCAAAATTGCGCATTCCCCAAATGTGGCCTATTACCCCAAAACAACCTGATAAACCTATGCATTGGTGGTATAACTGTACTCAGGGGATGTTGCTGAACACATATTGGGGTGTTGTTTGACAGTGACATATACTAGGAGCTGTAAATTCACACCTTACAGAAAATGCGTGTGGGGAAAAAAAAACGCAAAAAAATACTACTACAAAGTTTGACAAAGACTGGTGGTAGAATTAGTGCATATAAAGAGTTAAAATACTAGTATTTGAAATACCCTGGGGTGTCTAGTTTTCAAAAATACCGTATTTGCTCGAAAATAAGACAAGGTTAGAGAAAAAATACCCGTCGTATATTCAAGGTCATCTTATAATCAGACCTCAAATCAAGGTCTGACTATAAGGCTAAGTGCTGCAGGGGACCTGGATAATCCTCTCTGGCAACCTCTACTGCTGCCGGCACTTCCTCTGGGGCTCCTATAACTGAGCGCCGGCATGACATGACCTTCCGGTGCTCCATCTTAGAAGCACCAGCGGAAGTGCCGGGCTGGTTCACCGGCTGCCAGGGAGGAGGATCCTCCTCAGCGCTGCAGGAGCCCTGGATCCTTCTCTTTGGCAGCCGGTGAACGTCTGCGCGATGCGGGCAGTCAACCTCCACTTCCGTCCAGCGCTTCTGCTGGGGCTTCTATGATGGAGCACATGACCTGTCGCGGATCTCAAGCCCGCTACACCCGAGGTCAGAAATTACCTGGCATGTCCAGGTCCCACGCAGGAGCCCTCACTTCACACTGAATCCAGAAGCAGCAGACACATGCCATCTCCCTTCCAAGATGGCCAACACTTGCGTTCCATCATGTGTTCCGCCGCAAAAAATGGCGGACGCATGCGTTCCAAAAGCGAAAACTTGCGTTCCATCATCCAAAATGGTGGACACAAATACACAATTAAAGAAAATGGCATTGGGTCTCTAGTGTTTATGTGACAGAAGCAGCCGGATGAATTCGGAAGTGTATAGGGATATATTGTTCAGAATCAGTCTAATTCAGTAAATTTGATTGGACGGCACTCACTTTACAGATGGGCAATGACCCAAAGCATAGTACAAAGGTAGTATGGCCATGTCAATCACCTGATCTCAACCCAATTAAGCATGCATTACACTTGCTGAAGACAAGACTTAAGGCAGAAAGATTCATAAACAAACAACTGAAGACAGCTGCAGTAAAGAAACCCTGGAGTCATAGGCGTAAGGGGAACATGACCCTGCCAGCACTACAGGACGGTGCACATGGTATTAGGGCAGGAAAGGGTTAACTCAGCAAGGGTTAGCACGAGGTGAGAATGCACAGGGAACGTGGGGGAAGTCACAAGGAACGTGACTGTAGGGGGAAGGGGACAGGGCTATAAAGCCCCTCTAAGCACACGTGCAAGGGGCAATTACTGAACACCACAGGAGCAGTTTCCCGCTCGCCCTCCCTCTTTTTGTCTTTTGCTTTGTGTTTTTGTGTTGGCTTTGTGTGTTTTTTCTTTCCCCCTTTCCCTCTTTCTTTTTGCAGGATCCGTTTTCTTTGCTGTGGCGGAGGAGTTCCCTGGAGAAGTTTGAATGATAATGGGAGTGGCAAGTTGATGGTTTTGGTTAGAGGTTAGAGTTAATGCCCTCCCTGTACAGGATTAAACAAAGCGTTAAGGTGGAGCTCCCCTATCCGACCCGCGGTCGCTTGGGTGATTGTGGTATCCGGCGGAAGGGGTAGTGTGAAGCCATTGTTTGGTGTTTAGGTTGGGAACCCTCAGCTGTTTGTACACAGGTGTACAGAAGACTGTATAGTATTTATACAGAAGTTATTATTAAAGTGTTTTATAATAATTTATAAGATGTTAAATAAAGTTATGTCGAGACATTTGTTAAATAAATGTCTCGGCCTTTTCTAAATCCAATCCTGCTGGTGTCTGTCTCTTATTTCGGGTTTGAGAAATGGGGAACCTCCTGGGTATGGGCAGTGCAAGGGTCAAGGCCTGGCAAAGCATCACAAAGGAATAAACCCAGCGTTTGGTTCCATGCACTCCAGACTTCAAACAATCATTGCCTACAAAAGATTCTCAACAAAGCATTAACAAATGCTCAGTTTTTTTATGATTGTTTTGATTTGTCCAATTACATTTGACCCCATGAAATAAGGGGACTGTGTATGAAAATGGTTTAAATTGGGAACGTTGACTACATGGTTTTGCTTCTCATTCATTCTGCAACATTGGCAGGATCCTTTTATTTCTTGTATACAATGCTGAATAAAATGTTGTGTTGAGGGGCCATTAAGGAACCTGATAGTATATACTTATTTTTGTCCCTGGTTGCATCTACCTGTGTGTTCAGTAAGACTATATTCTGTAGGCCTTATTCCATCTAAGCCAGTGAAAGAAAAACGAACAAGGACGTTTCACATGTACTTCACATGCTTAACTTCACTATATTAAAAGTGATGATTATTTTTGCAGAGTCTTATAGTATTCAGTCCATTTTCATCAACCAATTATTAAATAGCTGCAACCCCGGCTAGCATTACATTATTATAAGTGAAATATTTAGCCTTTTGTTCATTTTCATGCTGCGATGTCTTACCTACAAGCCCCTTCTGCATTGGATTATATATAAGATATAAGTAATAAAAGATCCATTAGAATTTACATACCATAATGGAGAATTGTATTCATTGCAAGCTCAGTCCCCACTTCCATGACAATGCTGCCTTGCCTAAAATGACCTGTGTACTGATTTGCAGAGCTCACATTTTATGAGCTGCCAGACAACAATTTCCTATGAATTTTTGTTTAATCCTCCAGGCTTAATGCAAAGTAGCGAATATCCAGTGGGTCTGAAATCTGCCTAGACCCTGAAAACCTCCGCCTTAGTAGGTAGGATAGGGGTTTATAACCCTTTCCATGCACTAATTCTACCACAAGCCTTTGTCAAACTTTATGGTAGTAAAAATGTTTTGTATTTTTTCCACACACGTTGTACTCCAGGCATAAATTTAACGCTCCTGGTATATGTCCGTGTCAAACAACACCCCAATATGTGTTCAGCAACATCTCCTGAGCACAGTTTGTTGGGGTATTTGGGAGGTAAAAGACCACCATTGCCATTTAGACATCTGGTCAGTCTGTGCCCACGTCCCATATTTGGGACATCTTTGGAGCCGACAAATTCAATTTACCCCATCAAATTATACATTTTAAAAACTAGGCACCCAATGGGCATTTATAATGCCAATATTTTAACTATTTTTCCATGTGTGAATTTTTGTGACGATATAGCACTAATTGAAGGACTTGCTCATAAAAAAAATATATATATTAAGGGGTTAATGTTATTCTATTTACATGAAACAAGTAGAAAATGAGACAAAGTGCAGCAAAATGCACAAACGTGAGCAACAAGAGCCCCTGGAAGTGTAAACCAAACACCCTGGTAGTGTGAAAGAAACGCCATGCAAGCTCAAACGAAACACACTGCAAGGGCTAACGAAACCCTGAAGGAGATGGTCCTAAAGGCGTATAAATACCCCCCACCAATGTTCCCTCTAATTTTTCTTGGGTGATGTGCGCAGAAAATTTCTGTTGTGCAAAATTTTTCCCAGAGCCAAAATTTTGTGCGCACAATATGCTTCTACACTCCATATAAAGTTGGTGGAGCTGAAAAAAAAATCACATTGCAAGGGGGTGGAGCTATATATTTCCAACCCTTTTGACTCCATGGTCTATTCTAAAGGTGAAATTCTCACCGCAAAAATGAATTATGAGCGAATCATGAGCGGGGGCTCCGGGCTGCATAAAGGATCAATATATATATATATTATTTTTTTTATTATTGGGAAAAACTGCATACCATTGACTGGGGTACAGCATAACACCTATATGTCATACCTACTTGTCCGGCCGGGGTCCCACGGCGTTCCTCGCGCACGTCCCCCTCATGTACTGACGTGCGCTCTACACGCACACGAGGGGGCGTGCGTATCGAGCAGGCACGCCTCCCAGCCACTGACAGCCCTGATCGGGCAGCCGCAGCATATCAGCGGCGATCGGAGAAACGATCCACCGCTACATGCTCGTGGCACCCGACCAGTGCCTCTTCTGCCTGTGTGGCGCTTCCGCGTCGCTCGCGGTGGCAACACAAGCAGAGAGGACTTTGTGGTTGAGCCGCCGCAGGCATGCCGACGGCGATCGAGTGTTTGATCGCCGCTGCATGTCCACGGAGGCTGTTTACATTACCTCCCCTGCCTGTGTGGCTCTTCCACGTCATTCGCGGAGGTAACACAGGCAGGAGGTTTTGTTAGGTTGCCATCGCGACGACGCTATTATTGCGCCGGTCGCGATGACGTCATCCTACCTGCTTTCCCGCCATTGGCTCTATTTAAACTTCCTGGTCCTATGTTTCCTTGCCCGTTCAACGAGTCCATGTTATTGTTCTCAGGGTGTTTGTGTTGCTCTTGCTTTCTGATTGATATCCACGTGTACCAGCCCTCGGCTTTCGTTCTTCTGACCTTGATCCTGCGCTGCCCGTCCCGACCTCGGCTATTGTTTTTTGACTACGCTCCTGTGCTGCCTGCCTCGATCCCGGCTTGTTTATCGGATATTCTCGCCATTCCTGCATCGTGGGTCCATCACCTGTGGTGCCTGATCCGACGTAACACATTGAACGGGCCATACCATGGACCCCGCGGAAATGGCTAACGTCCTCTCCCGCCAGGACCTGCAGGACCAGCTTCTTACGTCCCATTCCACGCAATTACAGTCCTTATCCAGCAAAATGGACACCATGACTGACTTGCTACAGTCCTTGGCTGTCGCTCCCTCTGCCAGACCATCTTTCTTACCTAGGGATCCCAGCCCAGAGGAAGGAGGTGCTACCGCTCGCTTGCCTCTCCCGGACAAATATGCTGGGGATCCTAAAGAATGCAGGGGGTTCCTAAACCAATGTTTGCTGCATTTCCGCAACCATCCACGGGCGTTTTGTACCTCCTCCAAACGGGTGTCCTTCATCATCTCACTGTTGAAGGGTGAGGCACTGCTGTGGGCCTCTCCCCTTATTGAGCAGGGATCCGACCTGATGGATGACTGCCCAGCTTTCATGGCAGCTTTGCGTTCATTCTTCAATATGCCAGGCCGCAAAGAAACAGCGGAGACCTCCTTGTTGGAGCTACAACAGGGACATAAGACTCTAGCCCAATATACAGTGGAATTCCGTACTCTGGCCTGTGAACTCCAGTGGGATCAAGGCGCCCTCCGAGCCGCTTATCGGAAGGGTCTCAATGACAAGATCAAGGATGTGCTGTTGTTCCACGACCCCCCATCTGACCTGGAAGACTTTATCACCCTCTGTTTGCGCGTGGACAAGCGCATTCAGGAGAGACACTTGGAGAAAGACAAAGGCAGGCGATATCGGCCGTTTACCTCCCATAGCAGTCCTCATTCTCCACCTACCACACCTAGCCATCCCTCCGAGGAACCCATGGAGATCGGCACTATACGTCACCTCAACGAAGCGGAAAAGACACGAAGGAGGAATCAAGGTCTCTGTTTCTACTGCGGTCAAGCGGATCACCTCCTACGTACATGCCCGCAACGTCCGGGAAACGAAAGAGCTTAGGGACCAAAGGAGGAGAACCCCTAAGCATTAAGAACATTTCTCCTCGCCAACGCATGTTGATACCCATCTCGCTTAGGTGGCTAGACCACTCCGTGATCACCCACGCTTTCATAGACTCCGGGGCGGCTGGAGTGTTTCTGGACGAACAATGGGCCGTACGACACGGGCTACCGCTACGTCCCAAAAAGACTCCTTCTGTGGTGACGGCTGTTGACGGTAGTCTCTTAGGTCGGAGAGTGGTCACCCAAGAGACCAGTCCGCTTACTATGTGCATTGGGGCAACCCACAGAGAAACCATCACGTTCGAACTCATACAGTCACCTCATGCCCCCTTGATACTGGGGTTCACCTGGCTACGGCTGCACAACACACGCATTGACTGGGACAAAGGCGAGATACTTGCATGGAGTCCTTCTTGTCACCGCCTTTGTTCTCTACCTTGCACACGGGTAAACCTCGTTCTGGAGATCAAGCCTACAGACCCCAAGCTTCTAGTGCCGAAACATTATTGGGACTTTCTGGATGTATTTTCCAAGAGACAGGCAGAACGCCTACCCCCTCACAGACCCTACGACTGTGCCATAGACTTGTTGCCGGATACCATGCCACCACGAGGATGCACATATCCCCTGTTGGAGCCAGAAAATTAGGCCCTTGAATTATACATCAAAGAGAGCCTGGAGGAGGGCTTCATCCGACCCTCTTCCTCACCAGCAGGGGCTGGATTCTTTTTTGTCTCCAAGAAGGAGGGCTCCCTTCGGCCATGCATAGACTACAGGGGACTAAATCGCATTACCTTAAAAAAACTGTATCCTCTTCCGTTAATCACGGAGATCTATGACAGATTGAAGGGGGCTACGATTTTCACCAAGCTCGACCTAAGAGGGGCATACAACCTAGTACGTGTAAAGGAAAACGACGAATGGAAGACCGCCTTCAATACGAGATATGGTCATTATGAGTACAGGGTGATGCCCTTCGGCCTCTGTAATGCCCCTGCCGTGTTTCACGCCTTCGTTAATGACGTGTTCTGAGACATGTTTCTCTCCCACGTGGTCGTCTATCTCGACGATATCCTTGTATACTCACCTGACGTCAAAACCCATCGTATACATCTACGTTCTGTTCTGCAAAGACTGCGTGAGAACGGTCTCTATGCCAAAGCCGAGAAATGCGACTTCGAAAAGAACAGCCTTCCATTCCTCGGGTACATCATCTCCGCTAATGGCCTCGAAATGGACCCCAGCAAGTTGAAGGCTATCCTCGATTGGCCTATTCCCCATACCGTAAAAGCTGTACAACGCTTTCTGGGATTTGCCAATTATTATCGGCGCTTCATACGCAATTACGCCTCCATCGCAGCGCCCATTATCGCCTTTACTAAAAAAGGGGCTAATCCCAAGTACTGGTCCGTGGAACCCGTGAAAGCCTTCGAGCGACTGAAACAAGCCTTCTGTTCAGCTCCCGTTCTGCAACGACCAGATCCTGCCTTACAGTACCTCCTAGAAGTGGACGCTTCAGAGAACGGTGCTGGGGCTGTTCTATCTCAACAGAACCTGATAACGTCCAAATACCTCCCCTGTGCGTTCTTCTCAAAGGGCTTCTCATCCGCCGAACGTAACTATGACGTGGGAAACAGAGAACTACTCGCGGTCAAAATGGCCTTTGAGGAATGGCGTCACCTACTCGAAGGTACCAAACTGCCTGTTATGGTCATGACGGACCACAAGAACCTACAATATATAGAATCTGCTCGACGTCTGAATCCTCGACAAGCCAGATGGGCCTTGTTCTTCACCCACTTTAATTATGTCATGACATATCAGCCCGGAAGTAAAAACGTCAAAGCAGATGCTCTCTCCCCTCAATTCGATAGCCATCGGGACTCCACCCAAGATGAACCCATCATTCCACAAGCACGCGTTATCTCTTCCTTATCATCTTCCATGATGCACTGGATTCGTATGCAACAGGCGCACATCACCGCTTCCCAACATCCTCCATCGGGATGCCTCTACGTCCCCCAGCGGTTTCGTGATGCTGTTCTCCACTGGGGACATAACCCACCACTAGCCGGCCATCCTGGAGCCCGCAAAACAGAGTACCACATCCGGAAAACCTTCTGGTGGCCGTCCTTAACACGTGACGTCAGCGCCTTCATTGCCACCTGTCCCCAATGTGCTCGTCACAAGTCCGTGCACACCCGGTCTTCCGGTCTCTTATTGCCTCTTCCCGTTCCAAGAACCCCATGGACTCATATAGCTATGGACTTCATTGTCGACCTTCCTGTCTCTAAAGGGTTCACTACCATCCTCGTTGTGGTGGACAGGTTCACCAAACAGGCCCACTTTATTACCCTGCACAAGCTACCCACGGCGTCCCAGTTGGCAGATGTGTTCATCAGAGACGTGGTTCAGTTACATGGCCTGCCGCTCCACGTAGTGTTGGATAGGGGTCCCCAGTTTGTATCCAGATACTGGAGGACCCTTTGCTGCAAGTTAGGCATCCGGACACATCTGTCCTCGGCTTATCACCCACAATCGAACGGCCAGACGGAGCGCACCAATCAGACCTTAAAACAATACCTGCGCTTACACGTCAATGAACGCCAAGACAACTGGTCCTCCCTGTTACCCTTGGCCGAGCTGTCCTACAACAACGCTGTCCATGAATCCTTGCGTTGTTCGCCGTTTTATGCCGCTTTGGGATACCATCCTGTTGTCCTACCGCCGCCATCCGCCTCTCGCGGTGCTAGCATTCCTGCCGTCGAGGAGCAGGTTGCCAATATGCGTGCCCATTGGAAAGCCCTCAGTGACCAGCTGGTCAAGGCCCAGACCCGCAGCAAGGCTGCTGCTGACAAGCATCGTGCTACGCCTCCTCGCTACAGGGTTGGCGACTATGTCTGGCTGTCCACGCGGAACATCGCACTCCGTCAGCCCAGTAGGACGCTTGGTCCCCGATTTCTCGGTCCCTTCCGCATCGTCCGTCGTATGAACGAGTCCGCCGTGTCCCTTGCTCTTCCTCCGTCCATGCGTATCCCCAACACGTTCCACGTGTCTCTCCTTAAGCCCTGCGTGGTTAACCGCTATTCTGTGTCCCTTCGTCCTCCTGCCCCTGTCCTTGTCCACGGTCACGAGGAACACGTCGTCCGTCGCGTGCTCGACTCCCGTTGGCACCGCGGCTCCCTCCAGTATCTGCTCGACTGGCGTGGGTACGGTCCTGAGGAATGGACCTGGGTTCCTGCCCGCGCTGTGCAAGCACCTCTCTGTGTCTCCCGTTGCCATGCCCGATTCCCTCTCCGTCCTGGTCCTTCACGCCTGGAGCGCGCTCCTGGGAGGGGGGGTTGTGTCATACCTACCTGTCCGGCCGGGGTCCCACGGCGTTCCTCGCGCACGTCCCCCTCGTGTACTGACGTGCGCTCTACACGCACACG